>CM040242.1:289627964-290309128 GCA_022545495.1 Chrysanthemum lavandulifolium
CTGCAGAGTTTAAGTGAAAAAACAAAGCGAATCGGGCAAAAAGAAGATGATCCAAAGAACCGGTAAAAATGTTATGCTCATAAAAGGGAAGAGTTAAAGGTAAGTGTATGGAGAAAGTGGGATTGTTAATGTATCCTGTGGATATCCACTTGTTAATATTCATTTTCTTTTTATTCATACAGACATATTTGGGACGAGATCCAACTCGATCGGATCTTTTTAGTGCATGCTTCTCCAAAGATGGAAATACCAAAATGATGACCTTTATAAAAGCGATTGTAAGTAATATGCTTTGTGTTTGCAAAAGTGTATTAATAACATAAGTTAAACACAATATGCTTTTTTTGTAATACATGCTTTTACTATATGTTGTTCATGTTTATATAAAATGCGGGATGATATGAAACGACTTAGTGATAATCACTCGAGGGTTCGATTGATAATCCATGACCGGATGATATCTTTTCTACAATTATGGGTAAAGATCGAAATGGTGATGCGGTATGTATGGTCTAGGTGTTCGTGCCACTTGTTTGGGGTGTAATACCAAGGCGTTTAGCATGTCATAGAAAACAACGAATTGAAGTCTAGATGTGGAGAACTTACTAGTGAAAATGAAAAGTTACGAGCCCGGTTATCGAGAGAAGAATGGGTCGACGGATAGTTCCATTGTTCCACCTCTTACATCACAAGATTCTCTGTTGTAACCAATGAACCTCACGCTTACGGGTATGTTTCTATTATAAATCGTTCCTTTCTAGTTGTTATAGCTTATTTTATCTTTGATAGCTAATGAACCTAGGCTACAAGCTTATGTATTAGTATTATGATTTAGATTGCTCATTTGCCTTTTAAATTTGTTAACTCAGTTATTAAGGGGTGTTTGGTTTTGTGTTGTTTCAACTGTGGTAGTTGCCTTTTCACTTGTTTATCTTCACACTATGACCTCTAGGTGATATTAGAACTAGTAAAACTATAAAACCAATGTTTGAACTAGAAAGTCAAAATCAAATTACCTTCACTCTCAAATCCTTTGTTGGGACATGTGAGGATCAAATCTCACCCACTTGGTCTAAATCTTGTTCATGTATCTTAAATTAGTGTATCATAGCTTAAATAATCATAATTAGTGCATCTTGATCAAACAAGTTTCATTAAAGTCAAAGTTTAAGTTCAAAATCAAAAAGTCAAAATGGTATGTTAGTGAAACTCGGATCTTGGGAGAATTTTTGTGAATTTTGTGTTGAGATTCAAGTCTTGAGATTTTACATGTTGAAATTCCCATCTAAGATTTTGAATCCCAGTTAGCTTATTTTATGATTTTTCTCCGGCTTAGGTGATAGTTCAAAGTGGCTGCGGGGCTAACCATTGCCTCGCACTAAGCATCATTCAAAACCCAACTTTCTATGTGCCTTAGCTTCTTCATTAGTGGGCCACATGGTGAGCTTATTGGTTTTTGAAAGCCAATAAGCTCATCTATAAAGTTCGGGCTTATTTCAAACTTTTGAGCTTATTAGATAGGTCTCAGATAGCTTTTTGTTTGTCCAATTCCACCCATAGGCGAGTGATCGGTGTTGACTACCCAAGTTCAAGCCCTCATCAAGTGCTTATCCGTGGGACCCAAACCTTTAGTCCTAGCTTTTAGAAACCTCAATAAGTCACCTTTTCATATCAAGTCTCACTTTGGATCCCTATCAACCCTAGTGGGACCCACAAAGGCTGCAAGGTTGTTGGTTTTGGCCTGTGATATTTGATCAAGTGATTATTCGGTCTATAGCTTATTCCTTTAGCTTATCTGGTAGTTTTTAGCTTAATCTAGTTATAACTCATGTAGTTCTGACTTATTTAGCTTATTGTAGCTTATTTGTAACTTATTTAGTATACACCGGCCTCCACACTGCAGATTACATCGATCAATTTTGACCTCCTTTGTATACCCCACCTCCATACCGCAGATTACATCTGTTTAACCTAATACATGTGTCTTGATTATAAATTGATAAATGTTTGTTGAAAACTGAAATCTAGGTCGGGGATGAAGTTGTCCTTAAAAGCATTCTAAACTCAACCGAGGCCTGTAGCAAAAGGATGGGTGAGGAGCTTGAACCCGATGATATAGTTGGTGGTACGAGATATTAGACGAGGATGGTGTGAGGTAAACGTTCAAGTACCAAAAAAGAGATGAAGTGTTGGTGAGACCCTATGGGTTATTTGCCATAATTGAAGACTGTGTTGGTGCAACCATAGCATGGCCTTGTCCCTTTATCTCGGTATGTCTTTGTTAATCTTGTGATACCAATAATTTTACTAACATGGAGCTTAATGCTTATACATGGGTGTTTATTTGTAGGTGGTCCGTGAGGATTGAGAGATGATGCATGATGACCACGGACTAAGCTTCTTGTTGCGTTAATGTCTTGTTTAATGTTAATGACTTTATGTTAGATTCATCTACCTTATTTATGTTTAGTGATTTTGTTATGACAATTGCTAATTTGAAATACAATTTCGTTTTATTCATTTAATATTTAGTTGATGTTTTATTCCTATCGTAATAATAGAGTGTGCATGGTGAAAATAGCGTCCTATCATGTGACTTGTCCGGACTTTGAAATTGTCCTATTAAACTTAATAACCGTCCTAACAATTAACTTAACATTGTAAAAGTGTCCTAATATGTTGTTATTAGGACGTTATTTAGGTTGTTAATAGACATTTTATACGACCAAAAAATTGGTTTCATAATCTTCTTCTAGATATTAGAACCCTTTTATTGGTGCTAAAATAGCTATAATGTTATATGATAAGCGTCCTAACAATTATCTTTTAAATGCGCTTGTATGTGTATCAAAAGATTAAAATTAGGTAACAACGTTTTACAACATTGTAAAAGTGTCCCGATAACGCTACACGTGTCGTTCGGGGTCAAGAAAACTTCCTTTTCTTGAGCAAGTTTTATAACACCCTAGGCGTTGAACCTAATCGTTGTAGTGTAGTAATTAGGGTAAGCCACGGTATTGATATCGTTCTCTGGGGAATAGGAATGCTAGTAAGGAGTTACTACGCTAAGGTTAAGGTTGAGGAAGATTATTTTTGTATTTTTATATTTTATGAAATGGAAAAGTACGAATCTCGGGTATTGGATTTGGGGAGTTGGTATTTCTACCGATTACTCTACTATTATCTAATTATCTAAACTAAGGTTGTGGGAGTCTATGTCTAATTAATGTGTGCTCGTATGATAGTTTAAAGATGTGTTTACTTAGGTTGTATTACTCCTTAATTATCTCCTATTGATGGTTGAGTTGTCACGTCTTATTCATAATTGCGTTGTGTGTCTAAAGTTGTAGGTATGCGTTTCTCCCAACTCTTTGAACTTACCAAAGGGTCTCGTCTACAAACCCACTAGGGATGATAAACTCTTACTCTAAGGCGCTCTTTGGATGGTTTAGCCTACAACTACTCGGTAATTATATTCTAAGGTTCACAAAGATGAATCAAGCATTAAGTACACAACGAATGACCTATCGCATTACTAGATCATTAGTCAACTAAGATAAGAAACAACCAATCAATATTCAATAATTAAGTTTCATACTTCCTAAGCAAACACACAAATAAATTAGCGGGACATGGAAAACATGCAAGCATACACAAATAATCAAAGACATAATTGAATTAATGAAGTAAAGACTTATCTTGATGTAAGATAGGGTTTAAAACCCTAAAATACTGTACAAGACACCTTAGGTTCGGTTTTAGGTTTTCACTCCAAAAGACTCTCCTTAAAACTGAAAAATTCGGATTCTATATATAAGCATTTGACTCGAACAAACAAACATAAATATCTTTTAGTTAATTGTTATTCTCATGTTTACGTTTCTTTTGAAAACGTGTGTAATCCTCCCTACACTTATCCCTTATGTAAAATACCTTTATATGCAATTAAGATGAGGTTAAAAACAAAATAAAGCATTTTTACAAATTTAAACATGAGGATAAACAATTAATAAAAGATATATGACACTAACAAGCAAACAATTAAGCTTGGGTTGCCTCCCACGAAGCGCTTTTCTTTATTTAAGAGTCTTGTAGCTAGACTCATAGTCGTGCTTCTACGTTTCCTCACCACCGCCCTCTTGACGGTCTCTAATGGGGGATTCCATGTTGTAGAAGTGCCCTAAAATGCACTTCTCTAAGAGTTCATCCTCTCCCAATCGGTCCTATATTCGGTCCTAGGCTCAAGCAATCCTTATAGAATCCAAAATCTTAGCCATAACATAATCAACACCTTTTCCCTATCCTCATCATTCCTATAATAGACCGACAGTTTAAGTTCCTTTTCATCATTAGAGTGATGAAAACTTCTCATCATAAATGGCATTTGGTAAGCTATGTCATCGGTCTCATTCTTGAATCGCACTACTCCTAACGAGGGGTCATAGGTCATCCCGGTGCTTTCTATGAAAGGTTTTCCTAGAATAACATGGGACAAGCTAGGGTCTATGGCCGTGCTAATATCATCCACAATTATGAAGTTCATAGGAAACGTGAAACTACCTACATAAACGGGCAATCCCTTAATTCTTCCGAAAAAATTGCAACTAACATTAGGATCATTGGGTTCTTGCCTAGTTGGAATAGGCTTCTTCAATATCCAATTGTAGTAGGTGCTAGTCATTATGTTGATTGGGGACTTGTGTTCAATGTAGGCTTTTGCCACAAAAAGGTGTCCTATGACACATGGTATGTTAAGATTCCAAGGGTTCCCAAACTTGATTCGAGGACTTTTCCTAACATACATGTGACGGAGGTCACGCACTAAGTGAGGGTGGCGAGATAGTTCTTCTTCCGTAGGAAATTTGTTGAAATAGTCAATGTCTACTTCATCTACTTCCTCGGGTATTTCATCATCCACAAGTGTATAGTCCTCTTCGTCATTTGTTTCATTAGGTTCAACTAAGGCGATGGTATTGATGAATTGGACATGCTTAGTTAGCTTGCTTGGATCCTTAATCTCTATACCTGAAGGCTCGGGAGTTGAGATAGCACTAACCTTCTTATCACTATTAGTTATGGCTTTCAAAGGTTGTCGATTTTCCTATCCATCTCGGCTTGTTGATGGTTAAAGCGGTCCGAGAGCTTAGCCATTTGGGTTTCTTGGGATGCAACTAGGTTTTGCAACATCCTTCGATGTTTTGTTGGTTAGGACCGTTAGGTGGGGGCCATGAGAAATCATTGGAGGTGAATTCTTTGGTTTGTCCCATGAAGTCGGGCTTGCCTTTCCATGCCTCTCGGGTTTCATTGAAATTCCTAGGTGCAGGTATTGTAGGAATCTTCCTCCGCTCCATTAATACGTGAGGATGCGTAGTCAACGGAAGCATGTTCTGGGGAGCGAGTGCTATTGCGCGTGTTATGAGGATCACAACACGGCTCACACGAGGAAGAAGCTTTGTTCACATGGTGTGAAGATTTAGGAGTTTCGTATGAGCTCATGAGGAATCTAACTTGATCTTCAAGTTCGATCATCCTACGGTCGAAAGGAGGTAAGGAGACTGCCTTAACGGTTTTGGGCAGCTCACGGAGGTCATCCCAACTTTCGTTGTCATAGAGGGTGAGGTCCTCTATTATACCCCATGATTCTTCTGCGGTGAGATCACTAAGTTTTCCACTGGCCGCTTGGTCAATGGATCGCTTAGTGGGAAGTTGACATGATCATAAAAGATTTGGACTTGGAGCCAAAGATCAATGCCGTGATGAGGGACTTTATGAAGTAAGTCCTTGAATCGGGTCCATGCTTCGTAGAGATTCACCTTGACGTTGTTGGAACATCAAGATGTCATTCCTAAGCTTAGTGGTTCTCCCGTGGGAAAAATTGAGCAAGGAAGCGAGAGGTAAGATCATCCCAACTTGAGATGGAGCCGTGGGAAGTCGCTCAAGCCAATTACTAGCTTGGTCCCGTAGAGAATTGGAAGAGACGCAGCGCGTGGTCTCCCGAGTAGTAGCATCAAGGTCGATGGAATCGACTATTTTGAGGAAATCCTTAGATGTCGATTTGGATCTTGAACGAAGTCCATGGAATGCACATCCGTTTTGCACCAACCGGATGGTGTCGGATCGCGGTCGTAGTTTGGGCTTGGTCGGGAAGCTCAATGGTGTTCCTATAGCCTGGGTGGCTTGGTCTCGAGTATTCACCAAGAGTACGGGCTCTTGGCGGGTCATTTGGTGGTGGGTTGATGAGTGGTGGTTGGTTATCACCTTCCATGATGAAAAGTGATAAGATTACGAACAAAGGTTACGAAGAAGGGGATAGACTAAGAGAAAGCTAAAATGAAAAAATTACTTGATAGGAATCAAGCAAAGAACCTAAACGAGGTGGACTACTAACTAACTATTCTATTCCCAAGCAGCGCCAAAAACTTGATAACGCCACACGCGTCGTTCGGGTCAAGGAAACTTCCTTTTCTTGAGCAAGTTTTATAACACCCTAGGCAAGTGAACCTAATCGTTGTAGTGTAGTAATTAGGGTAAGCCACGGGTATTGATATCGTTCTCTTGGGAATAGGAATGCTAGTAAGGAGTTACTATGCTAAGGTTAAGGTTGAGGAAGATTATTTTTGTATTTTATATTTTATGAAATGGAAAAGTACGAATCTCGGTATTGGATTTGGGGGTTGGTATTTCTACCGATTACTCTACTATTATCTAATTATCTAAACTAAGGTTGTGGAGTCTATGTCTAATTAATGTGTGCTCGTATGATAGTTTAAAGATGTGTTTACTTAGGTTGTATTACTCCTTAATTATCTCCTATTGATGGTTGAGTTGTCACGTCTTATTCTTAATTGCGTTGTGTCTAAAGTTGTAGGGTATGTGTTTCTCCCTAACTCTTTTAACTTACCAAAGGGTCTCGTCTACAAACCCACTAGGGATGATAAACTCTTACTCTAATGCGCTCTTTGGATGGTTTAGCCTACAACTACTCAGGTAATTATATTCTAAGGTTCACAAAGATGAATCAAGCATTAAGTACACAACGAATGACCTATCGCATTACTAGATCATTAGTCAACTAAGATAAGAAACAACCAATCAATATTCAATAATTAAGTTTCATACTTAAGCAAACACACAAATAAATTAGCGGGACATGGAAAACATGCAAGCATACACACAAATAATCAAAGACATAATTGAATTAATGAAGTAAAGACTATCTTGATGTAAGATAGGGTTTAAAACCCTAAAATCTTGTACAAGACACCTTAGGTTCGGTTTTAGGTTTTCACTCAAAAGACTCTCCTTAAAAGCGAAAAATTGGATTCTATATATAAGATTACATATGCGACGGCGTCACCTTATGTTTTGTGACGCCGCCGTGTCGCCGTCATTAGCGCTTCGCCTTGGCCACGTTAACCTTGCGACGGCGCTCACCTTATGTCCGTGACGCCGTCCTCTTCGACCGACGTCGTCTGGATTGCATCTAGGCCGTCCCGAGTAGCGACGGCCTACTCTTTCACAACTAGACGTCGTCACTTGAAAATACGAGTTTTGAGTTCGAACCGTCACAAAATCTTGGGACGGCGCCGCATTAGCACCGACGCCGTCGCCTTCTAATTTCAAAGAATCATGAGTGTCTCAATTTTGACTTTGGCCATTTTCTTCATATATTCGCGCTTTTCGTCGAGATAAGTGCCATTCCACATTTTGCCTTCAAGAGACCTAAAAGTGAAAAGGAACGATATTAAGCAATAACGGATACAAAAGTGATCAAATAAGGACTAAAACGACCCCTCAAAATGGTACCTTTTGAAACCTTATCATGTCCTAATATGTTGTTATTAGGACGTTATTTGGTTGTTCATAGACATATTATGCGACCATAAATTGGGTTTCATAATCGTATTTGGGATATTAGGACCCTTTTCTTGGTGTTAAAGTAACTATAATGGTATATGATAACCGTCCTAAGAATTAACATTAAAGGACGCTAGTATGTGTATCAAAAGATTAAAAGTAGGTTACCACATGCTAGAACATTGGAAAAGTGTCCTAATATGTTTTTATTAGGACATTATTTGTGTTGTTTATAGACCTAAAATGCGACCATAAAATTGGTATCATAATCTTATTTGAGTTATTAGTTCCCTTTTCTTGGTTGCTAAAATAGCTATGATGTTGCATCATAAGCGTCCTAACAATACTTTTAAGGACGTTTTTATGTGTCTCAAAAGATTAAAAGTAGGTAATTACATGTTAAAACATTGTAAAAGTGTCCTAATATGGTTTTATTAGGACGCTATTTGTGTTGTTCATAGACATATAATACGACCATAAAATTGGTTTCATAAGGGTTAGGACGCTTTGGACCTATTACAACCGCCTTACATGAAACGCTTTCATCCTTGGTCCTATTAAATGAAAGGTCCTAAAAAGTACCATTTTATGACGCTTATGGGGGTCCTAAAAAGCCACTTTTCTTGTAGTGGAATTTGACGATTTTCGGGTATTGATTTTACTTCACTGAGTGAAGGTAAAGGACCATAAATTTGTGCATAATTTGGTTGGGGAGCAACATTAGGAGACTCAGACATAGGTTTGATAACCAAAGGTGTGTTAGAAGAATCCTTTTGTGTGACGAAAGTGACGGCTTTTGAATAGTTAAATGGTTTGTTATAAACAACATTTTCTAATTTTGATCGACTCTCGTCTTCTGCATCTAATTCCTCTTGATGATGATATTCAACAACACTCATAACAGAGTCATCAATTTTGTATTCTGCACTGCAACTTCAGGATTTGGTTTGAATGCTTTGTTTGAAAGCTTTGGTTTGTAATCAGCAAGATTCAGTCCATATACATTTAGATTTGGTTTTAAAGTAAACTTTTGAATAGTTGTGATTGACTCACCATGTTTATAAACGACATTTCGAACTTTTTGAGTTTGTTTTGTAAGCCGAGAATTTCTTCAAGATAGTCATCTATTCGTTTTGTTGAATGCTTTTGTACGCATAGAACTGTTTTTGACAAGTTAACAACTCACCTTGGCTTTTGAGTTTCAAAGTAAGAGCGTTAAGTTGTTTTTATGTTCATGTTTCAGTTGTTCTATTTGAGACAACAAAGCATTCTTGGATGCGGCTAGATCACGATCTGTCGTTCTAATGATTTTTGTTTTGGTGTGATTTAGCAAAAGCAACTTCAAAACCTTGTTCACGTTTTTCTTGAGTTTTAAAAATTGAGTTGCCATTTTAAGCATTCAATATCCACGTTAATGATGCATTTTCTTGTGTAATTGCGATTCGATGCACAACATTCTTCCATTCGGGATTGTTGGTCTTTAAGTAAGAGGTCAACATCCGGATTAGGCAAAGGTTCGGCATGTGCAACGCGAGTCACAACATGATCACTTTGTTCGGATCCTCAAGTATGACCACGAGTCAATTTGATTATCCAAGGTAACCATGAGGTCATCTTGATCGTCAAATGTAACCACCGGATCTAGTTGAGAGTCGTCGAATGAGATTTGATCGCTTCATGTTGAGCAGCCCGAGCCTTGTCGGATTCGGATGTTGGCTGAGATATTAGATCAGTGATGAATATGTTTTGTTCAGGTACCTGAGACAAGCCATCAGTGTCCTATATTGGGCATGTGTCACTCATGTGGAGTTCGTGCATATTAGCCATCAACATAACTGCTGCATTAGCCTGCAAGTCCTCCATATCATCATTTGATTCTGCATCTTCCATAAAGCTCTGTTCTTTGTTTGTGAGGGTTCCACCAGCTTCATCCTTAAGAGCCAATAGTAAATCCTCCTTGTGATAAGCACTGCCTCTAGTCCTCGGCTTTGGGCATGCATTAGCCAGGTGACCCTTCTCATTACGGTTGTAGCAACGAAGACCATTCATCCCATTCTAAGCATTCCCCTGTTCAATCACTTGAGCTCTCTGTTGTTGTAGAGCACCCATATTATTCCTTCCCATAGCATTAAACCCTTGACCACCGCCCATCTGACGAACATTACCACGATTCTGAACTTCAACACGTCCATTGTTCACAACAGCCTGATTCTTTGTGTTTGATGAGGAACGGACGCGATTGTTGGATTTGTTTGTATAACGACCGAAGGCTTTAGCAACCATAACAAATCCTTGTTGCAATGCATCAAAAGCATCGGAGTCCTCATTAGCTTCACTGTAAAGTGCTTGATCATTTTTGTTGTTGTATGGAACCAATTGAGTTTGTTGAGATTGTTGCTGAGACAGATCATATGGTGTAATTATTGCAGTTGGTTGAGCAGCGGGTTGAGGATGATAACTAGTTTGAGCCCACAAAGCAAGTTGTTGATTATCCGGAAGTGACGGTGTGACCGGGAGTCCACGGAGAGCCCTTTCTTTGTCAACTTCTTTTTGGTGGGGCTTCAAATAGTCTTACAACAATCCGTATGTAGCATGATGGAGATTTTTAGCCTGACGAATGAAAATAAAATACTTTTCCCAATCTGGACCAAGACTACTTAGGAACTTAGTGTTAACTGCAATTCTTGGCATAATGATGTTATGTTTGTCCTAGTCATTGATGATGTCTGAGAATCGATGATGATATGACTCTAATGTCTCTCCTGGTTCAATCATGAAGTGTTCATAAGCCAATTGGATTTTGGATTCCATGTCTTCTTGATTGAGTTCAGTGCCTTCCATGAGAAGATGAATATGTTCCCACATTGCTTTGGCAGTCTTTTGAGCATCAACACTTCGAAGGATTAGATTGGTGATAATGTTTTAAAAGGTACCGCTTTGAGGGTCGTTTAAGCCCTTATTTGACCACTTTGTATCCGTTATTGCTTAATATCGTTCCTTTTCACTTTTAGGTCTCTTGAAGGCAAAATCTTTGGAATGGCACTTATTTGAACAAAAGGCGCGAATCTGAAGAAAATGGCCAAAGTCGAATCGATACACTCAAAGTCACTGAAAGCAAGGCGACGGCGTCATCGCTTATCTGCGACGCCGTCGGAGGATTTTGTGATGATACGAGCCAAAACCCTATTTTCAAGTGACGACGTCGGGCTTTAAAAGAGTAGGCCGTCGCTACTCGGGACGGCCTAGATGCGACCCAGACGACGTCGAAAGTCAAGAGGACGGCGTCACGGACATAAGGTGACGCCGTCGCAAGGTTAACGTGGCCAAGACGAAACCCTAATAACGGCGACACGACGTCACAAAACATAAGGTGGCCGTCGCATATGTAATATTATATATAGAATCCGAATTTTTCAGTTTTAAGAGAGTCTTTTTGGAGTGAAAACCTAAAACCGAACCAAGGGTGTCTTGTACAGTATGTTAGGGTTCCAAACCCTATCTTACATCAAGATAAGTATTTACTTCATCAATTTAATTATGTCTTTGATTATTTGTGTGTATGCTTGCATGTTCTCCATGTCCGGCTAATTTATTTGTGTGTTTGCTTAGGGAGTATGAAACATAATTATTGAATATTAATTGGTTGTTTCTTATCTTACTTGATTAATGATCTAGTAATGCGATAGGTCATTCGTTGTGTACTTAATGCTTGATTCATCTTTGTAAACCTTAGAATATAATTACCTGAGTAGTTGTAAGCTAAACCATCCAAAGAGTGCCTTAGAGTAAGAGTTTATTATCCCTAGTGGGTTTTGTAGACGAGACCCTTTGGTAAGTTCAAAGAGTTAGGGAGAAACGCATACCCTACAACTTTAGACACACAACGCAACTAAGAATAAGGACGTGACAACTCAACCATCAATAGGAGATAATTAAGGAGTAGTAAAACCTAAGTAAACACATCTTTAAACTATCATACGAGCACACATTAATTAGACATAGACTACCACCACTTTAGTTTAGATAATTAGATAATAGTAGAGTAATCGGTAGAAATACCAACCCCAAATCCAATACCGAGATTCGTACATTTCAATTTCCTAAAAACATAAAAAGATAAAAAATAATCTTCCTCAACCTTAACCTTAGCGTAGTAACTTCTCACTAGCATTCCTATTCCCTAGAGAACGATATCAATACCGTGGCTTACCCTAATACTACACTACAATGATTAGGTTCACTGCCTAGGGTGTTGAAAAACTTGCTCGACGAAAAGTAAGTTCCTTTGACCCCGAACGCGCTGCGTAAGCATATCAATTGGGTAATCCTAAAAGGATATATTGCATTGCTAGCTCATCAGCTTTGAAATGTAGAAGTTCATCACCAGAAAGGTCAGCAACAGTTGCAATGTTTATGAGATCATCTCTTGGTGGAATAGCATTTGGATCTCCGAGTGTAACGACAATAGGCATCTGAAATGGACCTTCCAAGATAACCTTCTTTAAGAACTTTCCATGTGGCTTCTTTAGATCACAAAACCTAAAGAACCAAATTACCCATTGATCATAGTTTCCGGGAGTAGGCATTGGAGGTCTATCAAGTGATCCTGCCTCATGAATGGATTGTTGGCTACTTAAAGCTTCACACATCTTGCCAAACCATGATGGTTCCTTCATAGTATTCCTGGATGGATGTTGATTGTAAAAGTTTGTGTAAGGTTGTACTTGAAGACTAGGTGGTGGTTGAACCATTTGTGGTGAAATTGCTCCTTGTTGTGGAAAATGTTGTTGATTAAATTGTTGTTGATAAACTTGTTGTTGTAGATTGAATTGTTGTTGTTGTTGATTGAGTTGTTGTTGTTCTTGTTGTTGAGAGTACACATGAGGAAAGTAGTTAGAGTATGGTGGTTGTGACATCTTGAAACTTGTGTTGATTATGGATCTTTGTAGTCGAATGAAACGTTGTTGATGAAGTATCCTTAGGCGTAAAAACCAAGTTTAGGCAAAGTAATACTTATGCGTAAAAACACCAAACTTACGTGTAAAAATAATATTTACGCGTAGGATTAGCTTACGCGTAAGAAGTGAGAAACACTAAAATTAGGCGTAAAATGAAAGTTAGACGTAGAAAACTTATGCGTAAGATTAGCTTATGCGTTAGAAAAGGCTTAGGCATAAGAAAATGGTTATGCGTAAAGAGTTCTACGCGTAAGTTTTAGCTTATGCGTAAAAACCTGGCTCTAATACCACTGTTAGGTTCCCATATTTGTAACACAAGCCTCAATATGTAAGAAAGAAAGATAAGATGATCGGTTGAACAAGACAAGACACTATGCATATGACTTGAGACAAGTTAAGCGTAAATAATGAAATGAATTGAACAACCAACCCTCAAGTGAGGATTTACAACATTATTTATAGGGCAAGGAGCTAGGGCAACACTACTAGCATCCTTCCCTTCTTATGGACTTGGGCCAAGGCTTATGGGCTTTCTACATAAGCCTTGGCATTATAACTAACATAAAAGCCATATTTAAGCTACCTATTACATATTGAGTACTAACACTTGAATTCTAGTTTAGGAGTGATTCCAACATTATGTCATCTGTAACCCACGCACAACACATAAATGGTATTAAATACTCATAAATGGCACATTTCAATAAACGTGCCCTCGAAACATTTAATAACTCATTAATTACAAAACATTTCTATTTTTAGACGTTAGTTTCCTTTTAAAATTTTGAATAGCAAAGCGAGTCTTGTTATCGAATGTTTAGTATAAAAACCATTTATTATCATTATTTTCTAGTTTTATTTACTTGTTTATATATATTAAGTCAAGTTTCAACATAAGTTTCGAGTTCACAAGCTCGAGTCATGACTCTCAAATTTTACACGTCATATAGTCCAATAAATACTAAAGTCTATGTTACGGCGTTGTCGGGGTCAATCGAGACTAAAAAGTCATAATAACACCGACGTTGCGCAAAGTTGATATATATAATTAAGTCCAAAATAAACAACTCCACAACTCCAGTCAACCTCCAAACAATCTCATATCAATCTCGCCATTCAAACAAACTACCAAACATACCCGTAACCAATGTCATGACCCTAATGGTCTTGACACGGTCCCGGTTAAGACCAAGTGAACCAAACAAGCTCTAGAAGCTCTTTGGCTCCCCGCGTCTCATCCAAACTCCAACAAAAACAACCAATATGTTACCACAATGTCTCGAAGCAGACCCACGAGTCCATGAGGGTGTCCTTCACACTCCTAACGCCACCAATATGGACCCTAGTGGTCCATATGGCTCGTTCCACTATCCCAACTCCATCCAAACACTCCCAAATGGCTCTTTCAATTTCCAAACACAACCAAACAATATCCAAACACCATCAAACATCAAAACCCATCAACTAGTTATAACCAAGAACTCATAAAAAATATAAAAATGCAAAGACACATGAACACGACACAACACACGATACCAACACACTAGTTTACATGTTTTATTAGTTTTAAACTCGTTTTAGACCCGTGTTCATCAAAACCCAACCAAGGTATCCAGTTTCACGAGACAAAAGGTCTCGTACGTGGCTCACCATGTCTCAAACGAGTCGTTTCTTGACTCCATTTACCTTTATCAAAGCCGATCTACAAAAACAACTCGAAACCCTAGGTTCACGCGTGGTTTTTTACGTGTTTTGAGGGTTCGTATGCGGACTTTAGGGCACGTGGTGTATGTGGATAGAAAGAGGATGAAGAGATCTATGTTATGGTGGTGGTGGTGAGTGGTGATGCGCCGTGACAGCGTCGGAAATCGGTCGGAAAAACGGCGCGACGGCTAGGGTTCCGTCTAGGGTTTCTAGAGAGAGAATAAAGTGAGAGAAAGTGTGTGTTTTGTGTTTTTAGAGAGAGTGTAAAGTGTGTGTGTGTGTGTGTGTGTGTGTGTGTGTGTGTGTGTTTGTAGGGTGGGTGGTTTATATAGGGGGACTTGAGGACTAAAATAAAAATGAAAATGAGAGGGGGTCGCCGGCTAGGGTAAAGAGGAGGGGCCAAACCCGCAAGTTTTTATAAACTACCCCATTTTACCTTTTCAGAGCTCATATTAAACCCTACGAGTGTCTAACGACTTTTATTCGTCATTCTATTGTTTTTATTTACATTTTTCCACGAATTTTGATTATTTACGCGTCACGTTTAGTGTTACGGTTCAAAAGTATATCTAATGTGTATATGCTCAAGTTTGTGGTGCGATTGTAACTGATATACAACCAACTAAAATTCTCATAACACTACAAAAAATAAGAGGGCGGGCGACCCCATTTTTGGCGGGGACACCTTTGTTCCCGCCAAAAGTCGCTAAACAACAAAAACTAAGCTGACCTGGCACAACAATAGTCTACCCAAGAAGAAAAAATTCAACGCATACTTTTGGCAGTGACATGTCCTTGCCAAAAGTCTACCAGAATATTAAGACTCCCTCGCCAGGTAATTGTCCCCGCCATGGTTTTTCATGTCGCCGCCGAAAGTTGTTTTATACGAAATTAGTGGGAAGCGTTGGCGCCAAAATTTTGGCTTGAAATTTTGTTTAACATCTCATGTATTAGGATCGATATCATCTTGACTCATTCATTTAACATGTCAAGTATAACGATCGATATCATCTCGACTCATTCGTTTAACATCTCATGTATAACAATCGATATCATCTCGACTCATTCGTTTAACATCTCATGTATAACGATCGATATCATCTCGACTCATTCGTTTAACATTGTAAAACCCTCAATTTTTGAATCAAGAAATTTGCAACCATTTAAAATTTTATTCTAAGTTTATTTAATAATTAAACTTTATGCTATGAGGATTTAAATAATTAAAATCCTAAATGATTAAATTATGTAATATATAAGTTTCCTAATTTAAATTAAGACTGCACTACATAAATAAATCCCTACACTACATTACTACACTACTTAATGTTGGAGGTTATCTCCCGAATGTGGTTAAGACAATCAATGACAAAGTAGCAATACCACTAGGTGGTTCTTGGATATCACTTGAATCGTGTGATCACTTTCCAAAGTAAACTATTCGACCCTAATGCCTGGGTATCACGAATATCTACTTGGGATAAGACCAAATGCAGTTAGAGAATTAGGCACAATTCTATAACCCTTTCGCTTATAAGTATTTAGTGTTTTCTGTGTCTTTCATGCATAAACAGATCTCCTATTTATAGGAGGTTGCTCATGAGCTATTCCAATGGAATTATGAGTATTAATCGGCCCATTAATAGCCTCATAATTATCCCCATTATAGCCGTTAGTGGTTACATGACCAATTAAGCGTGGTCATAAAGAAGTTCTAATCGCCATTTAGCGATACTTTCCATAAGCGATTTTTCCACTAGCGGTGCTTTCACTTACGGTGGAAATCTGACCTATCGGTGGAAATATTGCTTATCGATGCTTTCATAGCATCGGTGCTTTCACGGTGCTATCGCTGGAAACATCGCTTATCGGTGGAAGCACCGCCATCGATGGAAACCACAAGCGATACTTTCCACAAGCGGTACTTTCAAGCAAGACTTTCACCAAGCAAGACTTTCACGGTACTACCAATACAAACCACTATAAGAGTCGGGTGTTCATGGACCTTATGGGTGTACACTCCGTGCCTCGTAACCCATTACAAGGTGTGAACTAATCCCACAAGTGCACTAAATTTTCCAACAATCCTCCCCAAATTTAGTTCACTTCCTTTGCATGAAAATAAACATCAATCAAAACATGTGCATAAACGAAAATGTCACGAGGATTGAATTTCCATCTTAGTAAATTACACGTTCAAATATTCGAGATTCGTGGTGTTCTAAGAATTGAACCCTTCAACCCATTTGAATACCAAGATAAAATACACACAAGTTTTCAAACATTTAAAAGCTCCCGACACTATACAAGCCATGTGTCCATATCCAAATTCATAAATGTTGTAAAAGCTAAAGTCCAAAGCTTCTCAAGCGGCAAAACTTCAACATTTACATAGGTGGTTCCTCTTTAGTCATGCTCCCGCCAAGAACTTTTCAAAGAAAATTAACCATTAAGAAGTAAAGACTTCATCCTCCTTTCAACAGTGTTCTGAGCACAACCTTGGGATGTAAATAAAACATGTGCTCCAGTCCATCGAATGTTCGACTTTCCACATTGAACTCGGCTCCCAAGTTTCCTTAGGAGGAGTTGGGTGTCCTAGCATTCGGTGACTACGTTGGACTTAAACCCATCCCTTTAGCGAGACTTAATAACCAAGTCTCTAGCGGCACCCTTCGTCAAGTGATCGGCTAAGTTACGTTGAGATCTCACAAACTCTATAGATACCACCCATTCATGATAAGCTCACGAATCATGCTATGCCCGACACCTAAGTGTCTAGACTTACCATTGTACATCCGGCTATAAGCCTTAGCCAATGTAGCCGCACTATCACACCGGATAGAAATAGGTGCTATAGGTTTAGGCCACAATGGAATCTCGAAGCAAGTTTTTCAACCATTCACTTCTTTACCAGTAATGCTAAAGCCACAAATTGATTCCATTATTGAACGGTGATGCAAGTTTGCTTCTTGGATGCCCAAGAAATTGCACCTCCACCAAGTAGGAATACCCGACCACCGGTAGAGCGAATTGTCTTGATGTTCTTGATCCAACTTGCATCGGTGTAACCTTCCAACATCGATGGGTAACGATATATGAGAGACTATAATCCATAGTTCTCTTCAAATACTTGATGCCCTCTGAGCGCTTGCGTTGATGAGCACTAGGATTACTAGTATACCGCTCAATTTTCCCACCGCAAAACCAATATCGGGCCTTGTACAAGTCATGGCATACATCGAGCGACCAATTACCTAGAATACTCAAGTTGAGATCTGACCTTGCCATGATTAGGCATCGGCTTCTCACAAGTATCCATAGGTGTACTCATCGGAGTACAATCAAAGTAATTGAATTTCCTCGTTACCTTCTCAATATAATGAGGCCGAGAGATAGAAATTCTTTTACTTTCATGTTTAATCCTAATACCAAGGATAACATCGCCTCCCCATGTCCTTCATGGAGAACCTTGATGACAAAATTCCTTTTCAGTCAACTGATTTTGGTCAGCAAAGATCAACATGTCATCAACATATAAACAAATGATGACTCCTTTACCGATTCATCAAATTTGCTATATACACATTTGTCGACTTGGTTAAGAACATTACCACTAGACAAAACCACTTCATCAAATTTTTATGCCATTGCTTAGGTGCACGCTAAGTACATAAAGAGACTTAATCGGTTTACACCTTGTTTTCATTGCGGGCATGATGAAGCCACGAGGTTGGTTCATATAAACCTCCTCTTCCAATTCACCATTCAAGAAAGTTGTTTCACATCCATCGATGAATAACCGATTGTGAATAGATGCCATAGCAATCGCCAGTCTTATGGTAATCGTCACGAGCCACGGGGACATAAGTATCAAAATAGTCTATCCCGGACTTTTGTTTAAAGCCACGAATAACTAATCTAGCCTTGAACTTTTCAATAGTTCCATCTACCTTCATTTTCCTTTTGAAAATCCATTTGCAACCTAGAGGTTTGCAACATGGTGGTAGATCAACCAACACCAAGTGTTGTTGCCCATGATGGAATCCATCTCATCATTGATTGCTTCTTTCCGAAAGCAATATCACGGGACTTCATTGCTTCTTCAAATGTCTTGGGATCATCCTCAACAATGAATCAATAAGAGTATTGGTCCGAAACCTCATCCCTTGTTCCTTCAACTAAGTATAGTTGAAACTCAAGTCAAATGACTTTGGAGTCCCGACCTTTGCTCTTCCCGAGCACGTGTTCGAGTTCTTGAACCACAACCTCATCGGGGACCACCGATGGTTCATCATCGAGGACCTCGATACACCGGTGTCATGAGTTCCATTAGGAATCCTCGACTTGGTCTAGGGGCCGATGAGAATCTATTCTCATCAAATTTCGCATCCCTTGATTCAATTATTGAGTTAAGCGAAACATGTTCATTAGGTTCAATAACATAGAACCTAAAAGCCTTGGAATGCTCGGCATATCCAACAAAGATGCAATCAATGCCTCTTTCACCCAAAGTCTTTGCTTTGGATCGAGAGTCTTACAACAACCTACAACCCCAAACCTTGAGATAATTCAGTTGGGTTTCCTTTTAGTCCGAGTTCATAAGGGTAACCTTGTTCCTTTGTTGGGAACCCTATTTAGCAAATAGCAAGTGTTAACATAGCTTCACCCCGAACCCTTGACTCGATCTGAATAGGACAACATGGAATTAACCATCTCCTTGACACCTGTTTTCCTTTCGTAAATACCATTTCTTTGAGGAGTATAAGGGCGATCGTTTCATGGATTATTCCAACAGACTAAAAGTACTTGAGTATCCATGTACTCACCTCCCTATCGATCCTTAATCTTTTGATCAAAGACCCAAGTTGTAATTCAACTTGGTTTTAAACACTTTGAATTTATCTAATGCTTCATCCTTGGTATGTAATAGATAGACATAACAAAATCTAGAAGCATCATCAATAAATGTCACAAAGTACTTCTTATTCCCCAAAGAAGGAGTGGCATGCAAATCACACAGTCCTTGTGAATAAGCTCAAGATCTTAGTCTCACGACTAACACCACGAAAGGGTTTCTTGGTTATCTTGGTCAACATGCAAGTTTTACACTTTTCGGTGTCCATGTCAAAAGCGAGGATTAAACCATCCCTAGACATATCTTGCATCCTTTTATAGTGAACATGACCAAGTCTAGCATGCCAAAGGTTAGAATCACTCGATCATATGTGGTTACAAAAGTGAAATAACACCGTTGGTAATATTAAGCTGAACATTTGATTACATAAATAACCAAAACCAATAAAACACCACATTTAGAAAGAACAAATTTATCGATTCAATAACTTGTTTATATCCATGATTATTCAAAACACTACTTGAAACCAAGTTCTTCCCGATATCGTGAACATGAATAACATTAAACAAAGTTACAATCTTTCCGAACTAAACCTAAGATCTACACAACCACGACCATGCACCAAGGTCATTGACTCATTTCCCATGTGAAGAATAGAATCATCATTCGGTGACTCATAAGTCTTGAACCGACTTCTATCTTTACACACATGAACTGTTGCACGAGTCAACCCACCATGCAACATCATCATCCTCGCACATAAAAGATTCGAGATACATATGTAACATAATAAATCGAAAAGACTTATTAAACATATTCGACCTTTCGGTGAGTTGGTGAACCACCACTCCCTAAACTATTAGTGCACGATCCATTGGCTTTACCACCAATTTTAACACCCTTGCGGTCCCTTTAATGTGACCGGTCTTGCCACATTTCCAACAAGTAGGTGTAGCCTTCTTGTTAGGATCCGCCTGTGTTGTCATGATATTTGCGTTTGCCTTTGTTGTCATTGTACACGGTGGAGTTGTTATGATCCACCATATTGACAACAGATGGTCCATAGCATTGCTACTCTTTGGCTTGTCATTATCCCGCACCTTGAGATTCCCCAATGCGTAGATGATCGCCTGAACTCAACGAGTTAACTCCTCCTTCTTATGTTTCAAGGTATGCTTGAAATCTTTCCAAGAAGGAGGAGTTTATCAATAACACAAGAGACTGAAATAGCCTCATCCATGTGCATATTGTGTTGTGTAAACCTTCCAAGTATTCCAAGAAGTTCATTGTATTGTTCCATAACGGTCTTGAATCGGTCATTTTGTAATTTGTGAAATTACTAACAAGGAACTTCTTACTTGATGCATCCTCGACCATATATTTGGCATCCAAGGAATCCATAGTTCTTTGGAAGATTCAAAGTTCGATAAATATCAAACAAAGAATCGGACATACCATTCGAAATAAGACCTCTGCATATGTAGTCATCATTCTCCCACTTGCTCCTCCTCCCGATCTACTCCACGGTGGCGTCATCACCATCATCGGGAATTGGAGTAGTCGGCATAGACCACACTCATGCTTGACAAAAGTGCATCTTCTTACGCCACCTCCTAAAGTCCACCCTTCAAACTTGTCCGCTTTACAAAGTTTGAAGCCATATGTTCATAGCGGTTGCCATTGATTATCACTAAATAGTTTACTTTGATTGTTGAAGGTTATCTCCCGAGCAGGGTTAAGACAATCAATGATGGTAGTAATACCACTAGGTGGTTACGGATATCACTTGGAATCGTGTGATCACTTTCCAAAGTAAACTATTCGACCCTAATGCAGGGTATCACGAATATCTACTTGGGATAAGACCAAATGCGGTTAGAGAATTAGGCACAATTCTATAACCCTTTCGCTTATAAGTATTTAGTGTTTTACGTGTGTCTTTCATGCATAAGCGGATATCCTATTTATAGGAGGTTACTGGAGCTATTCCAATGGAATTATGAGTATTAATCGCCCATTAATAGCCTCATAATTATCCCCATTATAGCGTTAGTGGTTACATGACCAATTAAGCGTGGTCATAAAGAAGTTGTAATCGCCATTTAGCGTTACTTTCTATAAGCGATGCTTTACACTAGCGGTACTTTCACTTACGGTGGAAATCTGACCTATCGGTGGAAATATTGCTTATCGATTACTTTCATAGTGCTATCGGTGGAAACACGCCTATCGATGGAAGCATCTTGCTTATCGATGGAAACCACAAGCGGTACTTTCCACAAGCGAGACTTTCACAAGCGGTACTTTCACCAAGCATTACTTTCACGGTACTACCAATACAAACCACTATAAGAGTCGGGTGTTCATGGACCTTATGGGTGTACACTCCGTACCTCCTAACCCATTACAAGGTGTGAACTAATCCCACAAGTGCACTAAATTTTCCAACACTTAACTTAGAGGGGTTTGGGTCTAACTAATTGAACTTAAAAATTCAGCCTATTCCCTTTTTCCCCCTCACAAAAATCGGCCTATCACTCTCACATACACAAACCGATTATTTGGAAACCGTAAAATCCCTTTTGATGCTCTCAAGAAATCAGGGAAGAAGAAGATTGTAGGGAGGTTTATTGTGATGAATTCGTGATGTTTCCTCCTTGTTCCATTGAATTTAGTCTTTAGGTAATTCCCAAATTTTATGATTCTTTTCTAAATTCGACACCATGCTTCATAACTATTTGAAATCAGATTTTTAATTGCCTAATATATATATGAAATCGAATAGTGAATATGTGTAATTGACTATATGTGCTAAGAGGATGTTTAAAATCAGTAATAACCTAAATAAAACTTGTACTAGAATCAAATTAGGTTGGGATAACGTTAGGGTTTGGTTAGGGTTTTGTTTGGGTGGGTTTTGGTTCGGGACAGCTTTGTAAGCTGAAGATGTGTGCGTTATAGCTCGAGTTCCATAAGGGTTTTTTCTTAGGTTTTTGCATGAAAACTTAGTTTAATGTTTTAATTAAGTTTTCTAATTTATGTTTAGTTGATTCGCTGACCGATATGCTTGTACACTGTTTGGTTACTTGTTTTGTTTATGATACTGTTTATCAACCCCTATTTGTTTATGTCTGGTATCTGTATGTTTGGTTATTTATATGTGCTTATATCTATTCGCTAATGCACTGCTTTGCTTTAGTCTTCTTGATCTCTGTTCTTCTTGTTATCTGTTAATATTGTGTTCTGCGGGTTCCTCATTGACTCGTTTTGTTCATTTTCTATGACCTTGATATCAATTTTCTTTGCTTCCTTTCGCATATTTATTTTGTTTAGTTTTCGCGTTGTCATATCTCTTCACTGGGCGTTTTAAGCTCAGCCGCATTTTCTTTTCCATGTGGCGGGTACTAAGCAGAATGTTGGGCTTTGTTGGGCTGAGAGTAGAAGCTTGAGTGGTCCCACCCTAGTTTCCTTTTCGTTTGGACTCATTTTGAAGAACACTTGTTTTGTCATTTTATTTATTTTTGACATGGTGGATTATGTATTTCTTTTTTTTAAAGTCATCAGTTTATATGATTTAACATTTATTTATAAGAGACTTCCATTTGTATTTTCATTGGTATGTTCTGATATAACTCTATACTGTAGCATTCGGACCCTTGTCGGGTTGGGGTGTTACAAACATGTTATGTATAACGATATCATCAAGACTCATTCGTTTAACATGGTATGTATAACGATATCATCTCGACTCATTCATTTAACATGTCATGTATAACCATATCATCTCTGTGGAAAACTAGAAGGGGGGTTGAATAGTTTACCGATTAAAAACTTTGTTTTGAAACTTATTGAAAGATCAATTGATATTAATCTAAGATATGTTAGTGAAATATGCAAACAATATATAAAGAGTAGATAAGGAAAGAAATGATCAAACCACAAACAGTTGTTTATATTGGTTCGGTCTACAAGGGCTCACACTCGAGAGTTTAACTTCCCTAGTCAACAAGCTCCTTTCACCGGCGGAGAAAACCTTTACACTTCGCTTACACACTATTTCCTACACTAAGCTAAATGTCGAGTTCTTTTCAAGGGTACAACCACTCCCACACACAATGTATATTAAGGACTAAAATACTAACCACTCACACTCACAAGATTATGATGGTTTGGTACAACAATGAAGTAGGAATCAACACAAGATCATACAACAACAAACAAACAAGACTTCCAACTTCTCGTTGAAGCTTGAATGTGCCTTGATATTCTTTGCTACAAAAGATATCACTAATATGATATGAAACTGAGTTAGAAAGGTTAGAGAGAGGAATTTATGAGAGTATGATAGAAAGGGTGAAAAACTACTTGGTTTGGCTTTGCTATTTATAGCCAAAGCAATTGAATAGTACCACGAGACCACGGAACCCTTAAAAGGGTTTCGCCGTGTTAAATTATGGTGCCGCGAGGTCCGACAACAAGATCTCAAAATCTTGCCAAAGTCAACCATATCTATGCAAGATTGTGTAAGATATGTAGAGCCTAAATCTACACAAAGAATCTAGTGAAATCTTCCAATGATTTCAATGATGCATCACATGATGTCATGTGTTTGTTTTTCTATTTTTAGAAATATGTAAATACATATGTAATGTTTAGTTTTTTAAGAAACCAAAACATTCTAAAAACTCCTATCATACATTATGGTTTAGAGTCATATCAAGATATGATTAATGATAACATCAAATAGTCCTGAGTTTCTAAGCATTAATTTCCCCCATTATCATCACATTTTGATTATATTATTAGTGAAAACATCCTTATTCCTTGTTATTTCATTTCAGGACACATTCGTAATAAGGAAACTGCAACCGGACATTTTCAAGAACTATTGATTCAACTTTCTCTCAACTCCGGCGTAACCCTCAGACTAGGTTACGCCGTAACTAGAGATTTCGAAGACTCCGGCGTAACCCTTAGACTCGGTTATGCAGTAACTACTGATTACAAAGACTACGGCGTAGCTATCAGCTTAGGCTATGCCGTAATAAATATTTACACTGGATTACAGCAGCTATGACGTAACACCGAAATTAAGTTACGCCGTAGCCAATGGATAAGCACTGAAGATTAAAGGAGGAATAAGGTTACGCCGTAACTATTTTGAAGCCTATAAATAGTTGACGATTTCATCAGTATTGGATATCTCTCCTTTCCCAAACCTTCTAGGGTTTGGGGAGATCAAAACACAGAAGAAGAAGCATGGTTTAGGAGCATGAATAACGAAGTCCTCATCTACGATTTCCTTTGTATTCGAGTTTGGATTCTTTTTATATTTTTCTAGATCTTATATTATGAATTCATGTTATTAATTAAAGTCTGCATTTATGATTATTATTCTCTATAGACATTTGCTAGTCTTTTCATAGATCGCTAGCCTTGGTAGTATTGTAAGATTGGTAGTATCTAGAGGACTGGGAGATATGACCAACTGACCCCAGTCTGATAGATAGCGGAGTATGGTAAGAATTGGCCATAGTACGACCACTCTTCGTGTGCAAAGCGACCAAAGGATCACTTATTAAGTGGAGGTATTTAAAAGTTAGGAGGAATCTAAGTTCCTAACGGCCGGGTTCCCACCGTCTAGATCTAGTAGATTTGGTGCTTAATGAGCGCTATTAGGTTCTTAATGATCCGGGTGACTGCTCATCTTGGTGAGGAATCTAAGAACCATAGGCCATGATGAATCGACCAAAGGAGTTTGGTGATAATTAACCACTATATTGAATATTATTATCAAGGATCTTTTCATATTTGCATTCTTTGTTAAGCTTTGTTTATCTATCTCTTTTACCTAAATTTCTAGTGTCTTTGTAAGCAAAATGTTAGCATAATATCCTTATCTACCATATAAGTTTTATCTAATCATCTTAGTTCTTTCAAGGTCACAGCTCTCTTGGGACGATACTCAGATTTACCTAAGGCTTTACTACATCTGATCGGGTACTCTGCCCGTTAGTATGTGTCTATCCTAAGTTGTTCAAGTTTTATAAATATTAAAAGCAGGATGAAATAGCACATCAGCTTTTTGGCTCCGCTGCCGGGGAGCAGTTAATGAAAGAATATAAGGTATTTCGTATTTACCTCATTAAGATATTTAAGCACTCTCATAAGGTACGTTTTTAATCTCTCCTATTATAATATTACATTATTCTTGACGCTATTAGTTACGGCGTAACTATTTCATCTAGTTACGACGTAACCGTATTGCAATTTATTAAATTTTTTTTAATAAATTCTTTTTGACTAATTAGTTACGACGTAACCTCTTTATTAGAGTTACGGCGTAGCCACTATATAATCAGATTTATATAAAAAAATCTGACCTTTGACTAAAATTAATTACGGCGTAACCTTTAATTGGATTACGACGTAACCCTTTTCACAACATACTAAAATCTTAAAAAAAAATAGTTACGGCGTAACTAACTTATCTAATTACGCCGTAACTTTTATGTGGTATAAAAACCTTACGGAATAAAAACTAGGTTTTACACATACTTTCACCGCCCACACAAACAGTAAAATTTTCTCTATGAAATTTTTTCTTCAATTCACTTCATCTAATCAATCTTCATGGCTGGTAAGACCTATCTTTACTCTTTTGGATTTATTCCTTTTGATTATTTCAATTAGGGTTTCATTTTAATATTTTAGGGATCTTGCCCATTCGAATTAATTATTGATGTTGGAATGATTAGTTGATAATTTTGATAATTTCCCCATGATATTTTGATTCGTGTCCTTTCACTACAGGTTGATTTGGGTGTTTTGGCTTTATATAAATTAGGTTTTGGGTCAAACACAAACTCATTGGGTTAGGCGCGGTCCCTCAACACTATTAGGTTAAAAATATATTTAACTTTTCACCTCTTGATAAAAATTGATGGTTCCGGCGTAATCTATAGCGTAATCAAAAACATCTGTGGTGCTGATTTTCTGGGGAAGTTACGGCGTAACTGGGGATTAAGTTACGCTGTAACCAATTAACTGTAATTACGATGTAGCAGTTTGTCATAGCTATGCCGTAACCACTGAAATTTTACAATTACGGTGTAACTCTTATTATGGTTACGCCGTAACTTAACTTTAGTAAGGTCTGCACTTACTGTTTCTTGTCTTGTTTTCAGGTGCAAACAACCCCACGAATTGGCCTAGGTTTTTAGCACACCCCAATGCTGGTATTAGGCACCTTTGTGTGGAGGAATATGAGAAATTAATTGCAAAAGATATCAGTCAACCCGAGACCCTTGATTTTGAAGCATTCGGTACTTTGGCGAATGGGAAAGCTAGTCAGAGATTGAGAAAGTTTTGCAAGATCAAGTTTACATGTACTGATGGGGATTTCACATGTACTGCTTGGTTAAGATTGTTTAGGATCACGGAACCGATCATTACGGAATACGTTAGTGAATTCCTTGCAAGCGTGGAGTTTGACACTGAGGTTACTAATGATGGAGAGGATTCTTTGTTTTTCCAGCTCGGGGGTGTTTGGAGGAGATTGACTCTTAGGGAGTTTACTATTCGTATGGGTTTGTACACTGAGGCAGAGATGGATACTGAGGCTTTTAAGCGTTTCAATAACACATGCTGGAGAAGAAAGGACGAGAATCAGGACCTTGCTGCTTATTTTGATCAGATCACTGTTACAGGGGGTATAATCCGAGGAGCCCTCCGTCATATGTTTTGGTGAGAAAACCCATTAGGCGACTTATGCACCGCCTTCTTGCTTGCTCGATTCGAGCAAGGCATTCAGCCAAGGAAAAAATGACCATTGTTGAACCTTAGGCCTTGATAGATCTTTGAGCGCTCGTGGATCATTAGTAATGCTTATGTAATCACAAACACACTAATAGATAGTCTCTATAACTTGTATTCTTAAGCGGAAATCAAACACAAGTAATAACACAAATAACTAAGAACTCTTTGATCCTCTATGGATCTTTTAATAGTACTAAAACTTGTTTTTCCAACACGTACATAATTCATACTATTGTGTTCCTTTTATAGACAAGGAACCCTAAACCGTTTCCCAAGCGTATAATCATAAAACTAAAAGAAGATATACATTATCACTTCCTAATAAAGCTCATGCATATCCTAACCAACTCTAAAATCGTGGAATATCTATATCCATGAGAAACAAACTCGCAGTTTTACTACTTCCAGAATCTCTTCTTCAAAGAATCCTTGCACTTGATGATTCTTCATGAATTCTTACTTATTAGAATTCCCAACAATCCTCCCCTAATCTTGAATTTGACATGGTTAAGTTCAAGATTCTTGAGAGATCTTTAACACTTCAGAACAAGAGGATGGAAATCGAACATGATCGTGAAAGAACCAAAAGATACATCTCTATGATGGCAAAACTTTGAAACTCCGGATCTTTGCGGCAACAAATGACAAAATGTACATCAAAACATATGGGTTTCATACTATTCTCATCACATCCGGTGTGTTAACTCCTAGGAGAGGTGAATCATTGAAAATAATGGGTTTGATGTCTCTTTACCAATAGCCATTACTACTTGGAGTAGCCAAATGTTTAAGTTCAAAACTATGGTACCTCGATAACCATCGATTTATTAGCAAATCAACAACTATAAGCGGATTTTAAATGTCTTTACCGAGCCGTTTGCTCGGGACTAGTCAATTCTTAGGTGGAAAGAATCCCTTGGTTAATTGATTACCAAATATGGTATTTCATCGCCTTTACCACAAGCCATATACTTGTGGGCTAGCCAATTCTTGGATACCAAAAGGTATAAGCCATGGTGAATTGATGACCATACAACCCTCGACAATTAAGCATGGGTGAGTTGCGAGACCCTATGATTTTGAGCAAACCATTACAAACTATCAACAAATTTGATGTGTCTTTACCAAAGTCACCCTTTGGACTAGCCAACTCTTTGATGTACACAAGGCACGGTGGTGAGTTGATAACCATCAACGAGAGATGTACAACAAACCCGCAAGAAATAGACAAACAAAGAATATCTGCTTTTTTTAACTAATAATGAAACAAATAATACAAATAATACAAGATACCAGAATCAAGAGGATGCTTGGTGTTGTAGAAGCTGAGTCTTAATCAATCCAACCAATTGTTCAGCATGAAGCATATCATTCCCCACTGGATTAGGAAGAACCTCCAATTTCTTTCTAAGCATTCGTTGCATCAATTTCACAGTTAAAGGATAAAGCCTATCAGAGAACATACACACAGACATCCCATACTTTGTCTCTACCACATGCACACTTGGGATAGGATAAAATCTTCAAGTCTCAACCTTTCACTTATGTGAATCCTTCCAAATTGAATACCCTTTACCATTTGGAGATTGAGAGTCAAAAAGGACTTGAAGATCTCCCAACAAATACAACCCAGAACCTTGTGGAGTATGAGTATCATAATATTGTGTGACAAGACCATGGAGAGTAATCAAATCCTACTTATCCACCATATGAAGGATGTCCTTTAAGAAAGTAAACTGCATAGAATATTGATCCAACCTATATATGGTGTTAAGCTGGCCATCAGTCAATGTCCATGAAGTCAACACACCATGAGACCCCTCAAGAAAAGAGTCAGAAGATCCCACTTTAATGAATGTTAACTCAGCAGCATTGAGATCCAAAGTCTTAGAGGAACCACCCTTAGATTTAAACACTCCAGATGTCTTCTTCCCAGCCATTCACATAGATATCCTGATTGCAATATGTCTTCTTCTAGACATCCTTTTCCCCCTCCTACCAGGTATATTAATGCCCATAGAAATAGAGGATGATACCTTCTTTGATGTATCAGAGGTATCTTCAATGGAAACAGAAGGAATTGGAACAGGTCCACCCATTGCATATAACTGATCAAGCTCTTCTCTAGCCTGTTTAGCTTTAGCAGGTTCTTGTTCAGCTCTTCTAACCAAATCTGCATCAGATGTAGAAACAAGTGCTCTTCGAGTTCGTGCAGATGCATCGGCAACACACCGGTGAAGCTTGAGAAGAAACAACGATAGGTTCGTGAGATAGCACTTGCTCAAAAGATTATACAACTTCACAGATGGTTCAATAGAAACAACATGAGAGCTTTGTTGTGCTCTAGTATCAACAAATGAAGCCACAAGCTCAACTGTCTTTGGTCTTTTGGCTTTGGGAGCATCTATTCCACTAGCAATCCTTTTTAATTTAGAAGGTGGTGTAATCGCTTCATAATCTTATGATACATACTAGTCAAATCGAATCGATAAACTCCAAACTTGCTTCTTTGTCAATCGGTCGATAGATAGCGATTACTTTGGTTATACACCACATTCCTCATATATGTTTTCTTACGAGTGCAGTTGGTGGTCTCTCCTTTTAGCTTGAGCCTTTTGTGCAAAGAATGGCTTTTCTCTTTGCATCTGCAGACTAGCTTCTTTTGTTCTCCAAGAGCCATCATTTGAACAACAAAATTCTCACTATCAAAATCTGCTCCTAAAATACTCTGAGCAAGGGTAGGATTTGATGCAGCTTGAAGAGTATAGGAATCCCATTGCTCAGCAGTAAAATGAATGGATTGTGCATCCAATTATCTCTGTCGTTTAGGAGGCAAATTGGTAGTAAAATGATCTGTAAGCTGTTGTGCCAAAGCTTGACTCTTCATCATATCTGCATACTCTGCTAGAAATCTTGCTTGCTATGACCTTTCCTGTTCACTCACAAGATCTGAACCAAGCTCTTCATCTACCATAACTCCTTTCCCTTTATCAGCATGCTCATGAGCAGAATCAACATGAGGAGTATCAATAATGGGAAGTGTATTAATGTTTTCAGAAGAAACACCCATGGAAGCATCAGAAGTAATATGTTGAGGAGTGTCTCCAACAAGAGCAGAAGAAACATCAGCAATAGGATCCAGGTTAAAACTTCTTCCAGCAACAAATACTTCATGATGATCTGCTGAAGGTGGAGGACCTAGTTGTTCTTGTACAGATGAAGCTTGACCAAGTTCAGAAGCAACATCCACCATTTGATCATCAGTAGTTGCAACATTGTCCACACTTGGCATCTTTGAAGATTCAGTGGAATCCTTGCTCAAATATTGTCTTCTCCTTCTTCTAGTAAACAGAATAGGTTCCTTTTGCTTTAAAGATTCAGCAGCAATTGGAGAAGATGCATGACTGTTGTGCAACATCAGCCAACATTTCAAGTGAATCCAAATGAATATCCTCTTGCTCCTCATCAGAAGCAACCACAAACTTCCTTTTGTTGTTATGCCCAAGTTGTTCCTCTAATTCCTGAACCTTTCTCTTCAACCCCATAATCTCACCACCAAGAGAAGATTTAGTATCAGCAAGCTCCTTTTTAAGATCAGCAACCTCTTTCACAGTCCTGTTGAGCAAAGCATATACGGATGTAAGTGTAATAGGGTCCTCAGCTCCACCAGCAGATTGCTCAGTGGTAATGGGAGCTTCATTGGACCTTTCAGGAGAAACGCGCACATGCTCAAAAATAGGAGTGCTTTCAGCAAAGGGCTCTCTAATTGGGCTAGATGTGGTAAGTCTATTAAACTCATGCTCAAACTCATCAGGAGTAACATGAGTAGGTGGTGGACTAGGTGTAGGTGATAGAGGTAAAGGTGTAGATGGAGGTGGGTCAGGAGAAACATGTGATGCTTCAGCAGTAAAGGAAGGGCCATCATCAATGCCAACCGATGGATTACCATCAGCAACAACATTAGCAGAGGGTGGAGTACCAGCAACATTACCCTCATCAGCAGCCTCATTGCCATGTGGAAACATAGCTTCTAGCAAAGGATGATGTGCCCCATCATAATGAGTCTTCATTGAAGCAAGCAGTTTAGCACTAAGAGCACCTATGGGACAAAATACTCTATCTTGGGTTGTGATGTCTAAAATCATCAGTAAAACCTAGGTTACATTAAAACTTATGCTTTTCCTTTGAATATTTTCAACCATATTATCAAAGATAAACTTAGAAAATTATAAGTTAAACCATGTGAAAGACACACAATACCACATCCCAATTGAGTAGAGAATTGGTCCCAACCTCCTGACTTATTGCTAATGCATTTAAGTAATGTGTGTACCAAAAACCTCCACTTTGGGCAAAGCTTGTTCTTATGCCACATATCTGTTTTTGTACTCTGATAGCCCACAACTCTTAACCCAGCAAGTATCACTTCAGCGTTGGAGTGATAAACCCCACCTTCATCATCTAACCGTAGTTGTGTCCTAATCAGCTCCTCAGTCACAACATAATCAGTCCCATCAATCCGTGCTGCAATCTCTGTGTCACTCCTTTTAGTAGCAGATGCCCAAAATTGTTCAACCAACGATTCATATATCACATTTGGAGAATATGTAAGCGCATAATGAATCTTTGACCTCTTCAAAAAATCCACCATTGGTTCATACAACTCATGTCCCTTTGCTTTTCCTAGAAAAGCCACCTTGTTATGATCTTTCTTAAATTGAAGCGCCGTCATGTGAGAAATTGTTAGTATGGGTTATGAATCGCGCAACTGGAAGTGTGTTTGAATAGAGTGAAGAGGGAATCAATTGATTTTGGGTGAAGATATGCAAAGTGAGTTATTAATAGAAGTTACCCAATTATGGTCAAAAATATCGGAACAAATCATTGACCATATTTTATGTGTAAAATAACTTCAACCAAATTTAAAATCAACACTTGACAGAAATGATGGTCAATCGTGAAACAACTCAAGTGACTTAGTATCTTGATAAATATCTTGAGTTTCTTGTGCACCCAACTCACATTAATTAACATTAAGCACCGACTACGCCTATAAAATAACCCCAATTCACACGGCAAACACACATCAATTACCCCAATTTACTTCAAAACCCTAATTTCCTAATACATCCTCAATCAACAACAACAAATATGTCTTCTAAACTAGAAATCATAAATCGACTTCCTCCTCCTCCTCCTCATCATCATCATCATCTAGCGATGATTCACACCCATTGTTTCGCTACCCTCATCAAGATGAACCTCGACCCTCAAAATCCCCATTTCTCCTTCTTACGAAGATGATAGTGTAGTGGATCCAAGTGATTTATCTAGGGGTTCTGATGATTCCACATAGCGTCTAGAGCCAATCTTCAATAGATTGGTAAGAGAGGAAGCAGAGAGAACAGCAACAGGTGGAGAGAAGCCCCAATCTTCACACCCCAACCTCAACCAAGGCCACGTGCTGAAATCTACCACTCCCAAAGATAAAGAGGTGGTGATTGCACTTCCTACTTGAGGCGGGTTCGGAAAGGGCAAGAGGCGGAGAGTGAGGGAAAGGAAAAGGAAGATGGAGTGATGCTTTATGGTGGAACGAGTAGATGGAAGAACTGAAGAGTTCTCATATCACAAATGCATCCATCATGCCAAGGACCAAAGATATAAAACTAGGTTCTTGAGCATCTTCATCGTCGTTTTCATAAATTCATCCTTTACATTTTCATCTTCAGCTTCTTCATCGTACTTGTCAAGTATATCTACCAGCTTTTGTAATAGATGATAGGAACTAGTATCTTTTTGGTAGATCTTGTATAGGAGTGATCTTGTATGTTACTTGAAGTTTATTGTAAGATGTAAGCTGTAAGTTGTTACTTGAATGAGTGAATAACATGTCTTTTATCTCTTCATGATCAACACTTGTTACGTACTTGATTACTTTCCTTGATAGAATCAATGAGATCACTTGTAACAATACTTGTGCTAATCTTGATGAAACACTCTTTAAGCTTACATGACCATATTCCCATTAACCAACTTGGTAAACTATAACTCAAAGAGACATTATGCAAAACAGACACAAAGAAGCAAACATGACCATATTCCTATTAACCAACTTGGTGAACTATAACTCAAAGAGACATTCTGCAAAATAGACACAAAGAAGCAAACAAACCAAACCAAGCCATACACAACTTAATAATCATTAGCTGGTTAGTGTTAGGAAACTAAAATATAAACCATAATCTACAAAATATACAAGTTTACAACAACAATCCTCCCCGAGGCATATGCCTCCCACAGGCCTATGCCTTCCTCAAACTTCTTGATTAAGGTTTAAGCATCTCAATATGGACAAATAGGTGTTGAAACACAGGTCCATCAAAAGCTTTAGTCAATAAATCGCCACATTATCATCTGTGAATTTTAAGCACCTTTATCAAATGTTTTTCATATGCATCTCTTATAAAATGGTGCCTGATCTCAATATGCTTTGTTCTACTATGAAAAACTGGATTTTTAACTATGCATATGATACTTTGATGATCAATAAAAATTGTGGTGTTCATGAAATTAAACTCATAATCTAGCAATTGATTTTGTATCCATAGTACCTGACCACAACAATTTGCAGCTGCAACATACTGCTTGATAGATGAGGTAGCAACAATAGTTTGTTTCTTGCATTGCCATGAAATCAATCTTGTTCCAAGAAATTGGCAACCTCCAGGTTGTGGATCTCCTATCCAGATTTGCACCAGTATATCAATATCACTATATGCTTCCAACCTAAAAGGAGACTCTTTCGGGTACCAAAGACCTAAATTGGGTTGGCCTTTTAAGTACTTGAAGATCTTTTTGACTGCATTCAAGTTGGAAGTAAGTGGAGTGACTTGATGTCTAGAACAAGCACTCATAGCAAATGTAATGTCAGGCCTAGAAGCTGTCAAATACATCAAGGAACCAATCATGGATCTGTATAAGTGAACATTCACAGCAGGATCTGGTTCAATGTTGTTCTTTGGTTTTGGAGCTTCATAAGGTGTAGTGGAAGTTTTGACATTCTCCATATCATACTTCTTCAAAATGTCTCTCACATATTTATCACGGTGATAAAAATACCATCGAGTTTCGCTTAACTTGTAGACCCAAAAGAAAGTAAGCTCCCCATAGCACTCATCCAAATTCTCCTTCATTAACTCTTCAAACTCCCTCGCAGCTTCTTTAGTGGAGACAAAGATAATGTCATCCACATAAACTTGCACAAGAATGATGTCTGTGGAATTCTTCTTTAGGAAGAGTGTTTTGTCAATGGAACCTCTTCTGTACCCATGCTTCAGCAGAAATGCAGATAGCCTAGCATACCATGCTCTTGGTGCCTGATGTAGTCCATATAGAGCTTTTACAACCTTGTATACATGCTTTGGATGATGTGGATCTTCAAAGCCTTTGGGTTGAGTAACATATACTTCTTCTTCAATTTCACCATACAGAAACGCACCTTTCATATCCATCTGATATACCATGAACCCCATATAAGATGCATAGGCCAAAAAGATTCTAATGGCCTCAACTCAAGCTACAGGTGCAAAAACTTCATCATAATCAACTCCTTCCTCTTTCCTGAACCCCTGAGCCACTAATCTTGCTTTGTTTTTAACCACAATACCCCGTACATCTCTTTTATTCTTCAAAATCCATTTGGCCCCAATTGCAAACTTCCCATCAGGTAGTGGTACCAAGATCCAAACACGCTAATTTTTGAATTGTTGCATCTTTTCTTGCATTGCTTCAAGCCAACTTGAATCTTCAAGAGCTTGAGAAACACCGTTGGTTCCACGAGAAAGAAAACAAGCAAATGCAGACAATGCTTAAAGTCCGTGTGATTGTCCCTTTCTTGATTTGAGACATAGGAAAGAAAAGCAACTTGACTAAACTTAGAACTTGTCACGGTACTTCTAGTTCTAACGGTGCTTGAGGATCACCAATAACATTAGATTGAGTATGAGCAATGTTGATCCTTTTTGTAGCGATGGGGTGGACATCAATAGAAGTGTCAAGATTGTTCACAGTTGGTTCAAAATCACTATCATAGGAAGGTGAGGTGAAGATTCCACTTTGGGTTGGTGATGACCAAGATCCGAAGGACTTGGGAATCGTGTGTGTGAGCTTCAAAATCTGTGGACACACTAGTAGAAATGGGAGTAGATTCAGCGAGGGTCATTAGCAGTTGATGATGTCGGAAGAAACATGAGAACTTTCGGAGAATCATGGTTTCCTTGTTGTATCTCTCGAAACTCCCACCAACCCTCCGAGCTTCTAGATTGGCCGCATGCTCTTGCTTCCGAGTCTATCAAGGTCCTATGCATAGTGTGACTCATCTTCACTCTCATCGAAGTTACATTAGAACAATGACCTACAAAATGGTTAGGGGAGAAGGAAGGTACAACAATTGGTTGTTCATTATACTCAGACTCACTATCTGAGTCATCATTCATGGTATCTGCATTTTCAATGGGAGACTCTTGAGGACCTAAAGATTGGTGAGCAACATGTCTAGTATAGCCCAAGTAGTCAGTTAAGTAGTCCAAATCAAAGGACCAAACATGACCTTGACCCTGAACATTAGGCTTATCTTCTAAATATCTCAGGTTAAGTGTCTCCTCAATCTTCTTAGCATTCAAATTATATACCCTATAAGCCTTACTGTGAGCGGAATAACCCACAATATACCCCTTATCAGCTTTCTCATCAAATTTCCCCAGTGGACCACTAGTGTTCAAAATGGTCACTTAACATCCAAAAGGTTTGAGGTAGTGAATATCAGGAACTTTCGCAGTGAGAATTTCATAAGGTGTCTTGAAATGAGGTCTAGTAATGGATACCTGTTTAGTACATAACAAGCTATGCTTCTTGCTTGATCCGAACATTGTGGGTAATTTAGAGTCCATAAGCATGGATCTGGTGCCTCTATCAAGGTTCTATTCTTTCTTTCATCAACCCCATTTTGTTGTGGGGTTCTTGGAGTGCTATAGTCCCTTTTATCCCTTTAGACTTACTGAGTTCTATGAATCTGACATTTTTGAACTCATCCCATTATCACACCTAATACCTTTAACCTTTTTGTTTATTTGGTTTTCAACAAGGGTAATGAATTCTTTTAAAATTTGAGATGTTTCATCTTTAGTTCTCAAAATAATACCTAACAAAACCTGCTATATTCATCGGTGATTACCAAAGTGAAATACTTGTGATCAATACTTGACTTGAGTTGGACCAAAGAGATCCATATCGACAACTAAAGAGGTTTTGAGATGGTGCTCACAAATTGTAATGGCTTTGTATGAGGCTCTGTTTGCTTTCCTTTGTTGCGAGCAACACAATTGTGTTCATTGGTGAAGACTTTGGAAGGAAGACCTTCAACTAGACCAAGTTTAGAAAGCTTGTTGATGGTCTTGAAGTTCATGAGCCATCCTTCTATGCCATTTTGTAGACTCATCCGAGGATGCTTTAGCCACCAAACATGTAATATCACCTACGGTTTAACATTATTCAAATTGAATGTGTATAAATTATGGCTTCTAGGAACTCTCGGAGAATTGATGTATCTTTTGGAAGTTTGAAGTCTTTAGATAGCACAAGACATTCATCATCGAGAAGAATACTTTGTTCTTGGTGTCACAAATTTGTGAGGCCGAGAACAAGTTGAAATATTGCGTTCCTTTACATAGTACACATTTTCAAAATCCAACTGAGGTGTTACGATCGTGCCTTTCCAAGAATTCTACCTTCACTTCCACCAAAAGTCACATTGCCTCCTCCTTCAATGGGTGCGAAATTATGCATCATTTCTACATTTCACGACATGCTTCTAGAACAACCACCGCCGACAATACCAAATTCTTTATGCTTAAGAGGATGATCCTACAACAACATCAAAATATATAAAAATATTAGTATACTATGGAGGCTCAAGTCATCAACGACTTGAGCACATATCATGGATCATAAGAGGTAGGCCATGTAGATGTATAAGATCCACCATTGTTCTGGGCCTCCTTTGAAATTTAGGTCCCATTTTAGTCCAAGAACAACCTGGTGAGGGCTTCACAGCAGTATCCCAATATCCCTTTCGACCATTCATTGAGTCAAAACATCCAGGCCAATAACCGTTTCGAAAATATGAAGTAGTTGGTCTCACATATGGTCTAGCAACAGATCTTCTCCAAGAAGATTTATCAGCAGAATTGAATTTGCTAGTTCTATGGGTTGCTTGTGAAATAAAGGGTGGTATTTCATTAACATTTTTCCACATTGGTCTAGGTTTCTTTTGTCTAGCACATACACCCATTCTTTGCTCATGAAAGTTAAAATCCTTAATCAAATGAAATTTACTTCCACAAATAAAACATTTATTCTTTTTAGAAGATTTATTCCAAGTAAAAGATGTTCCATTACATGCAAAAGCATTCAAATCACAAACATTAACAGAATTATTTTTAAAGACATTATTTTGCAAAGAATTAAAAGACAAGTCTTGAGAGGAAACTGTCTTGGAAGTTGATTCTCAAGAACAACTCTAACAGGCTTGTAAGGAGTCTTGGGTGTAGGCTTTGGTGAGGTCTTGGGAAGGTATGACTTTTCATTTGAATCACAACTGGTAGATGTAGTAAACCCTTGGTCAGAGGACTTGTCACTGTCAGAACAAGAGACAAAGTCAGTAGATTTAGAAATAGGGTGTGGCAAGTCTCTTGACTTTTTGCCATGAAGATGGTGTGATCCATCAAAGTCTACAGTAATGGAAAGGTCAATGGTCATATGTTCTCCTCTAATAGGTCCAGGTACAACATGTAAATCTCCTTCTTTTTACATAATTGGCTAATCTTGCTGATGTAGATTTTCGTGTATCATTCCTAGCTTCTAAGCCAACATATTTTTTTAAACCTAAACCTAACCTAGAGTTTACAGATTGACTACCATAGAGAAAGCGAGCTACTTTGTCACCAGATACTAACCATTCTTTATGTCTAGCTAGTTCCTCATCAAGTTTACATTTGAGCACTTAGTTTTCTAGAACTACATCGACTTTTTCTTTCTCGGTCGTTTTAAATCAATTTTAGTACATTCCAAATCACTTTCTAACACCCTTATCTTTTCATCATAAGCAAGTTGATTCTTTTGTAACCAAATTTTCTGTCTTTCTACAGTTTTTAAAGCCTTTTTGTAAGCCTCAACTTCGACATAACATTCATTATATTTAGGTTTCAATTCATCATAAGCTTCCTTAAGTTCATTATATCTTTCACTACAACCAAAAGTTGATCCTCTACAATTATGTACCTGAGAGATGCCCATTAAGGCAACTTGATCATGCTGATCCTTTGTAGAACAGTATGCCAGCAATCCACTCTGCTCAGAACCAGAAGCTTCATCATTATCAGGTTCATGTATCTTCTAGTTGACATGGTCATCCATAGTGACAAGAGCTGTGGAGGATCTAGTCTTTGAAGTTCGACTTCCTTTTGAATCTGCGATAGGAAGTGTATCTTACCTCATCACCGACCTTCCTATCCTTGCATTCTCTTGAGAAATGACCCATCGACCACAAGTATAGCACTTGACTTTCCTTTTGTCAAATCTTCTTGGATCTTTTCCGGAAACCAAACTTTCTCCCGGACTCACTCTCAAACTTCTTGATGTTCATTGAGAGCATAGCCGATTGCCACTTCAAGTTCATCTCTTCCATATCAAGTGGATCCACTGTTCAAAGTCCTTAAAGCTAGTTCTTCTTTGAATTTCATAATCCGCAACAAAAGTGAATTACATCTTTCAATATACCACCGGATTTAGGTGAGACTTTGATGGAGTGGTGATGTAGGATGATGATGCCGAGAAAGCGGGCTTGGAGCATAAGTCATCTTATTTGAGGAGGCCCCCAACAAATGTTGAGTGACTAGATGTGGATGAGCGAAAAGGATTTCTAACATCGAGGCTCAAGAGTTTTAAGCACATTGTAGAGATCATCAAAATTGATCATGTCCACCCACCTTTAGCTTTGAGTGCAATGCTCACTTGCAACCAAGATGGAGGTAAAGATAGCAAGAACTTTGAATTGCAGTCCTCATTGTGCGGCTGGCCTTCATCGATTCAATTGACTCAAGATCTTGTGGAACCTATCATATCCCTTGTGGATACCTTCTTCCTCGAGATTTGAAATTCTTTAAGCTGTTGTTTCAAAGATTGACTTCCTCGTCCTCCTTGATTCATCATTCCCACCAAACCTAGCCTTGATTGCCATCCATATGTCCTTAGCATCCTACATGTAGTGAAAGTCACCCATTTGATCATCCGGTATAGCACGAAGAAGAATAGTCCTAACTTTGTTCTCTCTCTCTGAACAACTAGTATCTCTTTAGCGCTTTGGGACCAACAATGGTAACAACACCATCGGGATCTTTGACATGCCTCTTTAAACTGTTACCCTTCTTCAAAACTTCCCAAAGATTCCAATCAATATTGAAAATCCAATTCTGCATCTTCATAGCCCACAAAACATACTCCTCCTTCTTTAGGTAAGGGAACTTTGCATTGCTATTTGTGAGATTGAGTTGTTGCAAAGATGTGGTGTTTTGATTGTTAATGACTTCTGTTTCATCATCTGACCCAGGCATGGTTGAGATTGTTTTGGTTGTAAGGGTGTAAAGAAAAGAATGTTCTTGGTATTACAGAGACTCTCCTGAGGCTCTGATACCACTTGTTGAACCTTAGACCTTGATAGATCTTTGAGCGCTCGTGGATCGTTAGTAATGCTTATGTAATCACAAACACACTAATAGATAGTCTCTATAACTTGTATTCTTAAGCGGAAATCAAACACAAGTAATAACACAAATAAATAAGAACTCTTTGATCCTCTATGGATCTTTTAATAATACTAAAACTTATTTTTTCAACACGTACATAATTCATACTATTATGTTCCTTTTATAGACAAGGAACCCTAAACCGTTTCCCAAGAAACATATAATCATAAAACTAAAAGAAGATATACATTATCACTTCCTAATAAAGCTCATGCATATCCTAACCAACTCTAAAATACGCGGAATATCTATATTCGCAGAAACAAACTACGCGGTTTTACTACTTCCGCAGAATCTCTTCTTCAGCAGAATCCTTGCACTTCAACAGATTCTTCAGCATAATTCTTACTTATTAGAATTCCCAACAACCATGGATGATCTCTATCTGATGCTGGGAATGGAAGGCGGAAACGCCATTGATGTTCCTTATTATTTGGCTAAGTTTATGGCTGTGGGTGCTAAGGGGTTTTTTGGTAGGAGTCCTTTGCAGTGGGCCCATTTCATCGGGAGATTGGCTAGGAGTTTTGATCTCAGGACCGATGTTGCTTTGGCCCGATTGACCATTGGTAGAGATACTTATTCGATTGGCCTACCTAAGCTAGTGGAATTAGGGATTTGCACCCAGGATGTTTATGGTGCAATTCAGCTAGCTGGGATTGCCCCTAGAAAATAAAAGGGGAGGCCAGTGGTGCAGGGGGTGAAGCCGAGGTAGAAGCCGAGGAGCAGGTGCCAAGAGGACGTAGAATGGCACATGTTAATATTGGAGAGAGGTTGCAGATTATTGATGAGAGGCTCGAGGGGATGTCGACCCACTTTAGCGGGGAAATCGAAACCCTCGAAGTAGGTCTTTATGCACTAAGTAATCAGTTTGAAGGTTTTTCAGGTACTTTGGATCAGGTGAACCAGGACCAACAGGATTTCTTCCGTTGGAATGCGGATAGGACGAGCCAGATGCTGCAGCATATGTACTTGAGTCACCCCAGGTGGGAAGGTCCTGAGTACGTGTATCAACCTGATATCCACAATCTCGGAGTCCAAGGAGGAGTGGCCTACATGCATCCTGGCGCCACTCCTGGGAGCACCACAAGCACTCCATATGAGCCCTCCCAATTCCACTCCATGGATCATGATCTCCCCGGGGACGAGTGACTTCCCCATTTAATGAAACAATTTTAAAAATATTTGAAACTCAAGTCTGTAATAACTTAACTATGTAATATTTTCTGTGTTATCATTAATTGTACCCGTCGGGTACATAATTTTCCTGGTATGTTGTGCAGGTTTTGATTTTGTGACATAGTTACGGCGTAACCTTATGATTTAGTTACGCCGTAACCCCTGCTGCAGTGGGCAATTTTGGAAGCAACACAATTAGTTAAGGCGAATTCCAGATTCGACACACATTAGCCACCCCATGACCCACCTTCAACCTTTAGTGAGACATCTTGAGCAACCATTCGAGATGGGAGTTTATTTCTTTCTTGATTATTTTTCATTTCTTTCTTATTTTTCCTTTTTCTTCGTACAAATGGGACTTTGCACACTTCAAGTGGGGGGATAGGAATAGAAATGAAGTGTTTAATTACTTAGCTTACTTGCCCTAATTTTCTAGTTGGTTTAAATTTTTAAGCCTACTTGAAAAAATTTGTCATGTTTTTAACCAGACTAGAATCATATAAATACCGAGAACACTTTAACCCTTATTGCAATTGGTGAGATTTAGCCCTTCCGTTTCCCCCATTTTACCCAAATCTACCATAAATTGAGTGTGCCGATAGTATTGTAAACTTTAGAACTTGGCTTTTACATCACTTTGAGACCATAGACAAGTAGTGTATCAAGTTAGCTTGGTGCATTTGGAAAAGGAATTTTGAAAAAGTTAATGTTTTAGGATTTCACCCAAATAGCCTATATGTGTTCTCTTGTGTGCGTTTATCGATTAGTCGCATTGGCTTTTCGACCCCCGTCTTTACCCTATTTTTTGCACTCATCTTTAGTGCAAATACCCCTAGTTTCACCCTTTTGAGCCTATCCTTTCATTTCATAACCCTTATTTTTGTTACAGCCTTACACATTAGCCTACCGTGTAGTTTTACCTTTTTACCTAGAAGTCATTGTTCACCCCAATTTAAGGTTCAAATAAAGAAGCGTATAACATCATCTACATCTCGCTAAAGATCTCTGAAGACCCCTAGTAATCACCTTATGCTCAGTTCAAGTGGGGGGAATATATCATTGCATCTCAAGCATATCGCAGTATATGCACTCAAAAAAAATTGTTGAGGCATAATTGTTCATAGTGCGACGAGATATAAGCACTACATGTATTGGTATTGAGAATAATCTTCTCGATCACGTTCAAAGGTTGAGAGAATAAGTTCAAGAATAATTTTGGAGGATTCCAGAGGCATGTACTGACCATATGAAGACGAACCTTGAATTATTGGTTGAATAATGGCAACTCGGTTTTAAGCTAAAACTATTTGTTTTCTTTTTCTTTTCACCCATTTATATATCCCATGCCTTTCCTTACCTTTTTTTTCATGAAGCGTGTCTAGATGATGCAGCGAGCAATCCTTGATGTCTTGGCCATGGATTTGATCATGTATCATTGATTTTGTCCACTTCGCCGTGACACGTTAGTAATGACACTTTCCCCTTAAGCCTTTGATGCACAACCCACCATTGCTTTCTAAAATTATCTTAAGCTTAGCTCTAGCGGTGGAGTTGTGTGTAATTGCCAAGCTTATGATAGAATGCTTACTATGTCCGTGCAAACGAGTGATCACCCCGAAATTAACACTTAGAATAGGATGAGTGAGAGTGTTTTCGTTCCTATTTCGTGAGGTGTTCGGTTTTTATTAATATTCTAGCATGGAAATTATAAACTACGCATTCTTCATGAATGTATCTTTTGCAGTCTAAATTAGTCTATTTGAGGGCAAGTAGAGTTTAAGTGGGGGGATATTTGATAACATCAAATAGTCCTGAGTCTCTAAGCATTAATTTCCCCCTTTATCATCACATTTTGATTATATTATTAGTGAAAACATCCTTATTCCTTGTTATTTCATTTCAGGACGCATTCGTAATAAGGAAACTGCAACCGGACGTTTTCAAGAACTATTGATTCAACTTTCTCTCAACTCCGGTATAACCCTCAGACTAGGTTACGCCGTAACTAGAGATTTCGAAGACTCCGGCGTAACCCTCAGACTCGGTTACGCCGTAACTACTGATTACAAAGACTACGGCGTAGCTATCAGCTTAGGCTACGCCGTAATAAATATTTACACTAGATTAAAGCAGCTACGGCGTAACACCGAAATTAAGTTACGCCGTAGCCAATGGATAAGCACTGAAGATTAAAGGAGGTTACGGCGTAACTAGCTAATAAGGTTACGTCGTAGCTATTTTGAAGCCTATAAAGAGTTGACGATTTCATCAGTATTGGATATCTCTCCTTTCCCAAACCTTCTAGGGTTTGGGGATATCAAAACACAGAAGAAGAAGCATGGTTTAGGAGCATGAATAACGAAGTCCTTGTCTACGATTTCCTTTGTATTCGAGTTTGGATTCTTTTTATATTTTTCTAGATCTTATATTATGAATTCATGTTATTACTTAAAGTCTGCATTTATGATTATTATTCTCTATAGACATTTGCTAGTCTTTTCATAGATCGCTAGCCTTGGTAGTATTGTAAGCTTGGTAGTATCTAGAGGACTGGGAGATATGACCAACTGACCCCAGTCTGATAGATAGCGGAGTATGGTAAGAATTGGCCATAGTACGACCACTCTTTCGTGTGCGAATCGACCAAAGGATCACTTATTAAGTGGAGGTATTTAAAAGGTTATGAGGAATCTAAGTTCCTAACGGTCGGGTTCCCACCGTCTATATCTAGTAGATTTGGTGCTTAATGACTGCTATTAGGTTGCCGAATGTTGGAATCGCTCCTAACTCGTAAATGGAACGACATTGACGGGATTACATTTTCTATCCTTGTTAGCTAAAACACGTGGGCACATTATGTCGTATAGTCGTAGTTGTAAGTGTTTAGTATAAATACCTCCATACTTCCATGGAGGGTGATATTTTAGTGTAAACTTCACCTTTCTTATTAATAAAACACATAGTTCTCTACCTTCTCTCTAGTCTCTCTCTCTAACTTGAAGATGGTTTTCTTCCATCTTCCCCGACCTCCCGAATTACCATATCAACCAAATATACGGTCCTAATATTGGTATCAAGAGCAAGGTCGGTTTGTTCTCAATGGTTGATTTTAGTGATGTATCTTGTCAAAATCTTGTCAAAAATTCTGTTTTTTTAACAAAGTATCAACCTTTCACATATATTTTTTTGTTTTTTAACAGATTTTTTACAAGTTTACTTGAATTTTAATGGTCAAACGTTATATTGGTAAAGATGAATTGTCATAAAACTGTTTTTGTCTCAACAGTTTTTTTATTCAGTTTTTTTTTACTCGTATAATTTTTTTTTTTGTGTCCATCTCGTGAAAGTCATCTGGTCAACTGGTCTTATCATTGTCAAACAGGGTCAAAAAAATGGTCATAGATGTTCATATTTCTGGGTTACAATGAATCTGGATGGAATTTTTTGTCGGAAAACTCGCCAGAAAAAGTCAACAAAGGGTCAAAACCCTATTTTTACGCCTAAGGAGTTATCTTCAGAGATATTTACGCATAACTGTGAAGTTATGCGTAAGGACTGCTACGCGTAAGGTTTTACGCATAAGCCTATGCTTACGCATAAGCTTTACGCGTAAGACCGTGTTTACTCGTAAGCGTGTTTACGCGTAAGAATTGTTTACGCATAAGACTCTTCGACCATCTTTTCGCCTAAGACTTCATTTAACAGAAAAACAAGATGAAAAAAAAAGACGACGTTGACCAGATCCAAACCAAATACCATCTAAACTCTTGACTTGAGTTTCAACATCATTTGTCCAAAGTTATACCAAACTATCATCAAACCAGTCGAGACACTTATCATGACTGAAAAGAACCATAACCAATCATAACCATAAACATAACCATCATACCCTCACCATCACTCTCTTTCTCTCACAATCATTTCAAGACTCTCGTACATACTAAGAAAAATAAACAATTAATCTCAGAACTTTGTCATCATCGATCTAATCTCTTTTAAGCTTAGCTTCAAGTATATCCGAACTAAACAGAAAAATTAAATAACAATTATGTTATTAATTATTCATTGGTTCGTTCTAAGCGACTCAAGATCAACAACAACGAATAAAACATACGTCGACCCTACCTTAGACCCTCCAAAGGATCTTGATGCCACGTTTTGATATCTTGATTTGGTTGGAGCTAGAAAAACATATACATCTAGTAAGGTTGTGTTTGTACTTGTGAGATTCGAGTACCACATGACTTGGATTTATGGATGATGGTTTGATGTTAGATGAGTTCTAGATAAGAGGAGTATTTTCTCAGAGCTAGTTTTTTTTTTAGAGGAGATAAAAGGTGAGAGGCGGTTATAATTTGATGAGTGTATTTTAGGTTTAGGTCATGTGTCAAATGAATAGCGTGAGTTGATACTGGTTATAGGCTCTTATCTCACGTAATTTTGGTCTAGAACCGGGTATAAAAATTTTCGTTTAGATTGGATGTGGGCCTAAGTGTCTTGATCTAGGTTGATTTAATTTGGATCGGCACTTATATGTCTTAAATTGGGATACTGATTTGAGCTGGGCCCGATTACACCTATTGATCGGGCTTAATGATTCTCTCATACGCCAATGGACTAGGGTCCAAAACTACTTAACACTTGGGATGAAAATTGGTTATCCAATGAAAATTTGGGCTTAATGATTCTCTCATACATCGTGTTAATTTTTTGGTATAATGTTTGGCAAAAAAAGAGTGGTATTTTAGCGATGACAAATTTTTCATGAGGATACAATTTTTGACAAGATCGGGAAACCATTATCAAAGTTCATCTTAACCGTTAATGAAGGCTAGTTTTTTGAGTGTTTCACCGCAAGATGTGATTACAGAGTTAATTCTTTATTATTTATTTGAGGTTGAAGTGGGATATCACGGATGCGTGTACTTAGTATCTGAAGATATTGAGGTTGGTTGGATGCATGATTCTTCGAGATCCTTGTTCAAGGTTTAACCGTTACGAATGACAAAGACTTGAGTTGTCTAGTTATGCCTGATGTAAGGAGTTACGTTGTTGTGCTAACAGCGTATAACTATCACTTTTATGGAGTTACGTTGTTGTGCTCAAGTGTCACAAAACGTTGTGGATAATTCGAGAAACTTTAAGTTTACCTTTTTTTGATGATCGTAAGAAAAAGGGTTCTTCATCTGACAATAGTGCAAGTTTAAGTCACAAGTTTGGGTTATTTTACTTCAGTCTCAAGTTCGTCATATTGGGTTTTCTCCATCAGTAGTCACTACAAAAAGCTGTCAGAATGATAATGGGGTCGGTAAAGAGTTAGTTGAGAAGAGTATACATGAGTAGAGAAGTCTTATCAGCAATTGATTCTCACATGATATTTATGGTATTTCACAATTGTTCGCTTACTTGGACATACATGGTTTCGATGTCTCCAATTCATCATCAATATACGTGGTGTATGATGCTGATTCATTGAAAATATCAAGGGGAAGAGAGTATAGGTGGTCATTGCTTCCTTTTATGTTTTTGGATTTTTTTTCGAAAACCCTCTCCTTTCATGAATTTCTTCAATCAGGGGGAAGAAATTAGACGACCAGTGGTTAAAATTTCTCAATTTGGTGTTATCTTCTCACTTTCACAGAGTTATCGTGCGTGAAGTTACCTAAATATGATGTTGTGATGCCTCACACACGGTCATTTCATCGAGTAATTGCAGATTCACTGGTAACTATTATTCGATAGACCGCAACATTCGTGGGAAGTCGTTTCATTTCGTCTTCGTGGTTTTTGGTGTGAAGCATCTACATCACGTGAGAAGATCTTGTTGATTTCTTGCATGTTACCCCGAGCGGATTTTTCCGAAATAAGTCGATTACCTTGTGTGGTTTCTTGCTCATCTACAAATTCTGCTGCGTCTTGAAAACTTCAAAAGTTAGAGGAAATGTTCATTACATCAAAGTTTCGAATCTGCTAAAGGCGGTTGTCGGTTTGGAAGGCGATTGAAACTTCGCCAAAAAGTGTCAGTCGGAGAAGTCGCTAAAGACATGCATCATGAATTGGGAGAAGTTAATCCAATTCTTGCATATTACATCATTTTTGTTAGGACCAAAAATCTATGTGATTTATGTGGTTTGGAGGTCGGGGTTGGTGGAAGAAGATGAACATCTTCATCCTTTTAGTAAGAGAAAGTAGAGATAGGGAGGAGAAGATAAGGATAACTTTCATAAATAAAACACACAAAACACTACACCAAATGCTTCACCTCACCCCTCATGGAGAGTCATGAGGGGTATTTATAGGCTCAACAAACCATAACTTTGCCACTTAAACAATACTAGTCTCTATGGGCAAAGTATACTACGCATCTAGTCCAATTCACGTAAGTGACGTTATCTTTATAAAAAAGTGAGGCTAACAATCTCCTTTCAAGATATCGTCACACGTGAATGGTTACAATGAGACCTATATATACAAAATAGAGTAAATTATAGTAGTAATGAACAATGTTGACTTTGTTGAAGCGCAGAGTCTCTATAGTCTAGATACTGAGACAAACTTGAAGTTCTCCCTTCCGACGATCTCGACATTTGATCTTTGGCGCCGACGCACAAATCCTTGTAGCTCGAACTTCAATCTGTAATGGTCTAGTTAGGTTATTACTCCTCACAACTAGTGAGCCTTTTTCTTTTACTGCTCCTCTGAACCGACAACACTCTTCCAACACGCAATGAAGAAAGTAAACTCTTGATTGTAGCACAATGGTTGTCGTTACGGAACATCGTAACAACATAACTCACTTAGTATTGCATCGAGTTGGTAAAAGCCCGATGTACACAGTACTTCTCCTTATTCGGTCTTAAGCACAAATCCTTCGTAATCCAATCACGGAAGATGAAATACCAACTTCTCTCTCCTGATGGTTGCGAGCAATCGGAATCATCATAATGTTGTGTACATGCCGTATTACCTTTTTCTTGATGCAATTTGAAATCCTTAGATTGATCATATAATTCCGTGAGAATATGTCGCAAAAATACTCTCAATAATTTTCTCTAACCAACCTTTTATCGAACCTCCTTCGAATTCACCGGCTAATAGTAATGACCACATATGGAGAAAACTCGATACGAACAACTTGAAAATGAAGTAAACATCCCAACTTTGTGACTTACAGCTTGTTCTAAATTTTTTGAGCAATCCACAACGCCGTGTGACATTGAGCACTACAACGTAACTCCTTAAAGTGATGGTTACACATTGTGAGCACTACAACGTAACTCCTTACATCGATTATAACAGTTGTCAATTCAAAATCACTTAAAGTGACAGTAATACCCCAACAAGTTATCTTGAGACATGCATCCAACCAACCATCGTCTCAAAGATAAAGAAGATCACCCGTGAAACGTCACTTCAATTCCGCATCAATAATACCGTACAAAAACCCCGTAGTCATTTTTTTCAGATCTTCGCTCAAGCCGTGAATTTGTGTATCCCTCCATGAAATTATACCATACCAAAAATATACCAATATTAGTCCAAAATATATTAATACTATAAGTCTTAATAGTATACATTTCGGATTATAGGAGATACTCTAGCCCATATCAGCTCAACATTGCATACAGCCCGCTCCATCAATTCTTTCAGCCCATGAAATGAATAGACCCGTGAGATATCAAATCCAAATATGTGAAGCCCACATATGGATCAATCCAATCTGATCCATTCTCAACCAAACATGAGATAGCCGGATATATATAACTTCACACCTTTTACCTAAACCTAACACACCTCCTGATAAGTGTACGCCTACCACCTATCATTTCCTCTCACCAAACACATCTCAAATCTCATCTTGTCTCAGATCAGTCAATCCTTCAGTTTATCTCAACGATCTCATCACTAATCCACACATAAAACTTACAAACAAACAAATGAACACCCGTTATGTATCATATTTCTCACGCATTGAAGACCATTAGTGATTGTTGCTTCAAGATCTTTCATGAAAGGTCTCGGGTAGGTTTTATGGTTTAATGTATTATTGTTTGAGTTTAAACCGATCCAAGAAATTGATTATAACAACATTGTTATTAATCTTTTCTTACCGAATCGGATATTAAGGAAACAATTTTTCAAAAGGATCGATGATGGTATGTGTTCAATTACAACAATCTTTAAAATATTGCAAAAAATATTGATACCAAACTGAGATAAATTATATTCTGTAAATGATTTGAGACTTGAGTCATGGTAGATTGAGAGTTGAGGAGTTGGAGTTGGATTAGTAGCTGAGGTCGAGAGTTGTTTTTGGTATATGGTATATAGTGGTCGATGGTCATGTTCGTTTTACGCATAACCTTTTCATTTCTTACGCGTAAACATTTTGTTACGCGTAACAATTCTTTATTATCCTTATGCATAGGCTTTTATTCTTATGCGTAAAGCATGTCATTCTTATGCGTAAGTCTGTTTATGCGTAAACCAGACTTAGGCCTAAGCCTAGGCTTGGGCGTAAGAGCATACGCGTAAAAATTCCTACGCATAACTTCAAAGTTATGCGTAATATTTCTGAAGATACTCCTTATGCGTAGAAAATGAGGGTTTTGACCCTTTGACTTTTTTTCGGCGAGTTTTTCCGACCAATATTTCCTTTCAGCTTCATATTAAACCCAGAAAAGCATAAAAGCTTTTCTTTTTTGTCCATGTTTGACCATAAAAAATAGTTCAGATGACCACTTTTGTTTCACGGATATTGGTAACAAAAAGTCTAAAAACTGATATATATGTGACAAAAACCATGTGGACAAAGTTTTGACACAAACTGATATTGCAAACTTGAATAAACAAGAGACTTTTGACCAAAAAGAGGATACAAAAAACTTGAATAAAACTGCTTACCCACAGTATTCAGAAAAAAAATTCCAACCACAAAAAATAGTACCAAAACAGTTAAAAACTTGTATAAAACCAACATAAATCATCAAAAAACATAACCATGGCTCTATACCACTTGTTAGGACCGAAAAACATAAGATTTATATGGTTTGGAGGTCGGGGTTGGTGGAAGAAGATGAACATCTTCATCCTTTTGGTGAGAGAAAGTAGAGAGAGGGAGGAGAAGATAAGGATAACTTTTATAAATAAAACACACAAAACACTACACCAAATGCTTCACCTCACCCCTCATGGAGAGTCATGAGGGGTATTTATAGGCTCAACAAACCATAACTTTGCCACTTAAACTATACTAGTCCCTATGGGAAAAGTATACTACGCATCTAGTCCAATTCACGTAAGTGACGTTATCTTTATAAAAAAGCGAGGCTAACAATTTTCCTACAAGTGAAGAAAACGGTTCTCAAGTCAAGGTACAAGAAGAAGACAAAGAGCGTAAACTTTCATCATCCTCAGCACTTGAAGAGCTTATGAAGACCTTTCTTTATTTGTTTTCTATATTTGTAGTAAATGTTGTAAGTAATCCCTTATGTCGTCCCATTGGGGGAAGATTGTTGGAATCGCTCCTAACTAGTAAATGGAACGACATTGACGGGATTACATTTTCTATCCTTGTTAGCTAAAACACATGGGCTTGTTATGTCATATAGCCATAGTTGTAAGTGTTTAGCTATAAATACCCCTCCATACTTCCATGGAGGGGTGAGATTTCTTAATGTAAGCTTCACCTTTCTTATTAATAAAACACATAGTTCTATCCCTTCTCTCTAGTCTCTCTCTCTAACTTGAAGATGGTTTTCTTCCATCTTCCCCGACCTCCCGAATCACCATATCAACCAAATATACTGTCCTAACACCGAATGATCCCGGGTGACTTGCTCATCTTGGTGAGGAATCTAAGAACCATAGGCCATGACGAATCGACCAAAGGAGTCTGGTGATAATTAACCACTATATTGAATATTATTATCAAGGATCTTTTCATATTTGCATTCTTTGTTAAGCTTTGTTTATATATCTCTTTTACCTAAATTTCTGGTGTCTGTGTAAGCAAAATGTTAGCATAATATCCTTATCTACCATCTAAGTTTTATCTAATCATCTTAGTTCTTTCAAGGTCACAACTCTCTTGGGACGATACTCGGATTTTCCTAAGGCTTTACTACATCTGATCGGGTACTCTGCCCGTTAGTATGTGTCTATCCTAAGTTGTTCAAGTTTTATAAATATTAAAAGCATGATGAAATAGCACATCAATTAATCACAATGTAAATGCTTGAGTGATGAAGACATTATTTGAAAAAGCTTGTTTTAATATCTATTAAACTTGACAAGCTTTAAGCTTTATAAAAATTAAATTTACTTTTGTCGTTAACAAAACTTAGGTAAAGATCAAAAATATAAATAACGTTTAATGACGATATTTGTATTAAAAATCTCGACTCATTCGTTTAACATGTTATATATAACAATATCATCAAGACTCATTCGTTTAACATGTTATGTATAACGGTATCATCTCAACTCATTCGTTTAACATCTCATGTATAAACATATCATCTCGACTCATTCGTTTAACATGTTATGTATAACGATATCATCTCGACTCATTCGTTTAACATGTTATGTATAACCATATCATCTCGACTCATTCGTTTAACATGTTATATATAACCATATCATCTTGACTCATTCATTTAACATGTTATATATAACCAATCAACTCGACTCATTTGTTTAACATGTTACATATAACCATATCAACTCGACTCATTGGTTTAACGTGTTATGTATAACGATATCATCTCAAATCATTCATTTAACATGTCATGTATAACCATATCATCTCGACTTATTCTTTTAACATGTTATATATAACCATATCATCTCGACTCGTCCGTTTAACATGTTATATATAATCATATCATCTCGACTCATTCGTTTAACATCTCATATATAACGATCGATATCATTTTGATTCATTCGTTTAACATCTCATGTATAACGATCGATATCATTTCGAATCATTCGTTTAACATGTTATGTATAACGATATCATCTCGACTCATTCATTTAACATCTCATGTATAACCATGTCATCTCGACTCATTCGTTTAAGATGTTATGTATAACAATATCATGAAGACCCATTCACTTAACATGTTATGTATAACGATATCATCTTGACTAATTCATTTAACATCTCATGTATAACCATATCATATCGACTCATTCGTTTAACATGTTATGTATAACGATATCATCAGGACTCATTCGTTTAACATGCTATGTATAGTGATATCATCTCGACTCATTCGTTTAACATCTCAAGTATAACCATATCATCTCGACTCATTCGTTAAACATGTTATGTATAACGATATCATCTCGACTCATTCGCTTAACATGTCATGTATAACCATATCATCTCAGCTAATTCGTTTAACATATTATTTATAACCATATCATCTCGACTCATTTATTTAAAATATTATATATAACCGTATCATTTCGACTCATTCATTTAACATGTTATATATAACCATATCATCTCTGTCACACGCCAAAAATGGCGCACAAGAAAGGCATTTACAGGGTATGACTTCAAGATTAAGAATACAAGGTGTCTAAATAGAGAAATACTAAAATGCATAACATAAGATAGATCATAGTCGCGAAACTCCTACAACTGGGATAAGTACAAAATATAGAATCCAAACATAAGTCTCAAAGTTACACTACATCATAAGGAAAAGTCAAACTGCAACTCCACGGGATACACCCCGGGAGGGTCTTGTCTTAAGTCTTACTAAGCTAGGTCAAGACTCAACCTTTTAGGCAACTTCAATAACACATGAAAATGGATACTCGAAAACGTAAAACTAAAGTTGGTGAGCTCGTAGGTTTAAGAGTTAAACCACTAAGCTGTGAATAATATAAAGTAGGACAATAGTGAGCATGATATACAAATAAAAGCACTAACTGAAACCTCGATACATGCAACAACTGAACCTCACAAATGTCACGTGTACACGATTTCCAATAATCCCCATAGTACTATCAATGCTTCGGCTCCAAAATGAGTTAAACAGTTGCGCACAAATAAACACACATAAGATCACACAGAAAGCACATATTGCGATCAAACACACGTAATTTTCCAAAACATGAAAGCAGTAAATCACAGCATAAAAACAGTTTAAAATATCATTTGAGTACCATTTTCCCCCAGTAAAATAATTTGAAAAAGGGGCTACGAAAACTCACCTTAGTAGATAGCAATGAACAGTATCTCAGGTAACGCAAACAGTGACAAGAAGCAAGGCACAATGGTACACGAACGACACAAACTAATAATTATTGTTTGTCTCAGAATATATATCGAGAAATAGTATAATGTACATAAGTTTTCAAAAGATAATGTATTTTAGTTTTCGTGGATGACTCACGCCAAAACGACACAGTCGGAGAAGTAACGAAGAGACGACAAAAAAGAATAAAAGAAAATAAGGATAAAGTAATGAAGAGACGATAAGAAAGAATAAAAGAAAAGAATGATAAATAAATAAAGAATAACAAAAAGAATCCGTCAATGACATATTTCGGTGTTTTACCCCGCAAACTCAATTGTTTGGTAAAATGTTATAGTTTAGGAAATAAGTTATATATTTTCGAAAGAAAAGTTATATGGCTTTTTTAAAAGAATAACGGTATTTACAAGTCATAGTTATTTTAAGTTAATAAAGATGTTTATAAATATTTTGACACGATGTGTCCGTTACATAACGTTCCCATATTATCGTAGGTTGATTCACTTCTTATAACTACTTGTTAATTTAGTTTTAGGTTTCGTTATCATTCGCATAAATATTAGCCTTTGACTTATTGAATATTTTGTGTCCGTTCCAAGTCTAATATATTCAAGACTTTCGAGTCTAATATATTATATTGTCATGTCCAAAATTTCCAATAATTCCCATCGTCTAATACCGTAAATCCAATAACGATACATCCAAGCATAGGCTTTTGTTTCAATATCCAAATCCATATCAAATTCAATCCCAAATGTAATCCCGAATAGCATCTGAAACATCATTGACATAACAACAATATAAGTAAGTTAGTAAGGAGTAATACACATTATGGTTAAAAAAAAAAAAAAAAAGGACATACTCAATTGGGCTTTAGGCCCATTGTTAATACATGACCCAACTCACTCACTTGGGCTTATGAGCTCAAGTTTACGAAACCGATGCTAATGGGCTCATTTGCCTATTAACCAAGTCCAACACCAACCCAACACAAAATACTCACAAACACAAACATAGGTACATGCGACTCGAATTTTTAGTTTTAGAAAAGAAACAAGACTTTTGACGAAACGGGTATAGTGTGGCTTGACCTCGAGTCTACACGTAACCAACAAGAACACCTCGTGATGGGCAAGGCTCACCCTATACGGGTTTTGCTAGCCATTCCTAAGCCACAACGAGTACACCTATGTGGTGTCTCGTTGGTTCTTATTCACACAAAAAACCTTACAACAACACAAGGTCATCACGCCTTGTTAACGTCCCATAAAACTAGCTAAAACAAGTACACTCAAGTTCATTTCAATCCAATTCAAGTCCCCCACGATATGACTTGTATCGTGGGTACACATCACGAGCACACCCCTTGGTGTGTCGCTCAAATCTACAATCAACCCACAACGACTCTAGTAGTCGTGCCAACCAAAAATCATCACCATTAACACCCTACGAGTTGCTACCTAAACCAAACGCACCGCGACATAAACTGAAAATAACTAACACTAAATTTGACAACGGCTATCATACTTACGGATACACAAGCATCATCAAGACTCAAACAAGCATTACTGAAAACGTCGTGACTCGTAACGAGTCACGACTCACCCTACACGGGTCCAACCCAAACGGTAAAAACAACAACATAACCGGTTCAAGGACAAATAAATCGAATCATAACCTAAGCATAACCATGAAGGAAATAGGTAAAACGAGTCAACACAACCCACTCACTCAGTGAGTTGACTCACTGAGTCGACTCAGTGAGTTGACACAGTCAACGATTTAAAACGAGCACTCTGTCTTCTTCAACCGTTTTATCCACACTATAGAAATCAAAAGAAAAAGAAAGTTTTTCTTAAAACCCTTTTATCCATGAAAACTGTTACAACTTATGTGTAATCGGTTTAATCGTTAAAAACGAGTGGCGGACCAAAACTTACCTAACGGAAAGAATAAAAAGAGAAAGATGGTGGTGACGGTTATGAAACAAACGGACAAAACGATCTGTGGTGCGCCTCACGCTCTAACCCAGAAGCTCCTCTTAAAACTGTAGTTATGGTGGTGTCGGCGGCTGAGACAAGGAGGAGGGATAGAGAGAAATTGTTACTCCTCCCGTCCCAAATTATAAGTCCATTTTGACTTTTTCAAAGTCATTTTATGCCAAATTTGACTTTAATTATTTCTTTTAGCGTTATATAATACTTGTTGTAAAATATACAAATAGATATGTGATTTAAATGCATTTTCATTTGTACACTTTTCATCAAGTATTATATAACACGAAAAAAATAATTAAGGTCAAAGTCAGAAGAAAAAGACTTTGACAAGTCAAAAATGGACTTATAATTTGGGACAGATGGAGTATCTAGGTTTAGGGTTGGTAATGAGAAGGGAGTGATATGTATTGTGAGTTTGGGCCATTTCTGTCAATTCCCAAAGTTAAGGAGGCACAGTTAATTATTAATGCAGGGACTAATGGTGTAGTTTTACTAATCTCCAAGAAAAATGACTCTCGAGCTAATTCAAGCTAGATAAAATTTTCGAACTTGCGCCATAAATTTTAAAATCATTTTTTCATTAAAAATGACTATCCATACGACTATTTTGCTCAAAAAATTGTAAATAAATTAAATAACGTATTATTAGGTTTCGGTCATGCTCGTACATGTCACGTGTAGTTTTCCCATTTTACGAGAAAGCTTCTAGTTTTCAAATCCAGTAAGTTTGAAAAGTTCGTAAGTGGCAAATAAGTATAATTTTTTTAAACCAAGTCTCAAAAAATTTCGGGTTGTTATAATCTCAGCTCACTCGTTTAAGATCTCATATATAACGATCGATATCATCTCGACTCATTCGTTTAACATTTCATGTATAACGATCGATATCATCTCGACTCATTTGTTTTAAATTAACCAAAAATGATTTAAAAGTAATTTAAATTAGTTAAAAATAATTTAAAAAAGTTTTAAATTAATTAAAGATGGTTTAAAAAATATTTAAATTACTTAATAGTAATTTAACTTAATTAGAATGATTTCAAAATAATTTTAAACAATTTAAAAATGATTTAAATAATTTTAAAAAGTTTTAAATTATTTAAAGATGATTTAGAAAATATTTAAATTAAATTTAAATGATTTATTAGTGATTTAACTTAATAATAATGATATAAAAAGTTTTTGGCGAGGACATGTCCTAGCTAAAAGACTTCACCAATTTTTTATTCTTTCCTTTCTCACATGAACTTTATCCCGCCAAAGTTTTTGGCTAAAAATAAAAAACTTTTAGCGGGGACAAGTCCCCACCAAAATTCTGACTAAATGACAAAATACCTTTTAGCGGAGACTTGTTCCCGCCAAATGTAATCGCAAAAAAACTCAATTATTAACAGATCTGCTTTCCACACTTAGAGAAGAAGAAGAAAAAAAAAAAAAAAAACTCGAACACATCTTTCTTCTTCATCTCGACTGGTCCAACACCACCACTACTTCACCGCACCACCATCTCCACCACACCACACCACAGCCCCACCACACTTGCACCACTTTGCAAGTCTCTTTTTCCCCTTTCCCGTTTAATTCTTTCCTCAACCACTCTCTCGTTTAATTCTTTCTTTTTATTATCCCCTTTCTTCCTCTTTTCGAACCACAACCGAGAACCACAGGTATATTTTTCCCTCTTTTGTTAATTTGTGTTAATTTTTTTATCTGTTAATTTTGTGTTAATTGTTTTCAATTTTTTTTTCCTGACAAGACCAAGGCGTGACCCAGCCGAGACCAAGCTGCGACCAGCAGCCGAGACCAACAGGTATAGTTTTTTTTATTGTGTTTATGTCTTTTACGAGGACATGTCGCCGTCAAAATTTCTTAAGTGAATATGTTATGTTTCTTTGTTTGGTGAGGATAGTCAGGAAAAAGCCGCGGGCTGAGAGCCGAGACCAGTCTACTGTCAACACCAGCTGATAGCCGATACCACAATCAGTATGTTTTTTTGTTTGTGTTTGGTTAATTGTTTGTTTATAATTATATTCGTGAATATGATTTAGGATGTTAGTCGTTTTTATAATTATATAGTTCGTGAATATGTGTTTGGTTTGTAAAGGCATTGCTATCATATGTGTATAGTTTGTGTTTGTGTAGTTTGAATGCGGATATAATTAAACCTTGTGAATATGATAATGCGAATATGTTAGTATTGTATGGTATTTGATTGTGTTAGACTTTTGTAAATGATTTTAGTACTTTGGTGATTAATTTTGGAAAGTTCTCGTCCGAAGTTAATTATCCCATACGAAACCCGTCGACTAAAATTTTGGAAGAATTGAAAAAATATCAAGGTGGTCCAGGTTTACATCGACTTTAATACACATGTTTTGAAAGAATTGGAAAAATATTCCACAAAAAGACTTGTGACTTTGTGGAAAATAAGTTCGTTAGGTATTCGTCTACTAAAATGAAAGTAAATGAAACGTTAGACTTTTCGGATGTTAGCCATAGAACAAAAAAGAGTTTATCATACATTATTTTTTGAGTTAATTACAGATTTTGTCCATGTTGTTTACATCTTTACTCAACTTTCATCCTTTAACTTTAATAATTAGACCACCCATCCCTATGAGTGTCCTTTTTTAGACAACTCCTTTAACCAAACAACCGTTAATGTCTCTTCGTTAAATCTTTGCATATAAGTGCATTTTCGTTATTTTCTACCTTGTCATCTTTAATCTTCACTTTTTCACTTTTCTTTTTATAACTTCAAAAACACAAATAAATGTATATATCTTCAATCTCGAATCTTTTTAAAAAATTTCATGTTTCTTTATATAAACTGCAACAACACATCTCACTATAACGAAGCACAAACACATTAGTTGTGGAATTACTATAAACACATTATGGTACTAATTATATTAAGTTCATCTTTTGTACATGATTGGTGTTTGATGAAATGTTTAATCGAAGAATGTAAAAGGTGTAAACGTTTTCCCTCTTGTGTATTTGAATTGTGTTTACGTGTTAGCAAGTTTATGGTTGATGTTTCTTGGAGAGGGATGGAGTTGACACTCCCTTACTGAGCTTTACTTAAGCTTTAATGAGATGTTGTGTATGGTTTAGCTATGTGAGATGAAGATGATTAAATCTCGAGCTTTACTTTATCCGACTGACATATTAGCTGTTGTGAATATGGGATCCCGAAAATATTGTCCGTGATCTTAATGTACCATATGAACGGCATGGAGAGTTTGAGAAACCTACAGCTGATTTACTTTTTCCGTTTGTGAGTTATGTGTTATTTGTTTTGTTGCGGATATATCATTTACCTTCAAATTGATTATAGACTTAATTGGAATTTCATATTAAGTGTTAGCTCCCCTACTAGCTGATGCACATGTAGTTGCATAATGCTATCATATTGAATAAGGATACACATGTTGAAGTTAGACAATTATAAGTAGGCAATTGTGTATGAGTATCGCATCATTACCATATAAAATTTTATTGACTATACAGAACTTCCGCGAATTCAATATATGGCAGGGTGCAGAACATGATGTGTTTTTAAGAACACCTAATAAGAAATGGATCAGAAATTTACCGGAAGTACAAATGGATTGGGTTGGTAGTGTTAAGGTCTCGTCTATCCATCCATATTTACTTATGTTTTCGTCGTGCATACTATGGAATACTAAAAATAAAGTATGTTAGTGTGAATCTGTTGAGACATTTGGTTATTGTAGACGTAGTGTAGAGATTACATTCTCGAACCATTTACTTATCAATGGGTCAATCCCATGATGGGGCGGATGGCTACCCCAGATAGTTGGATCCCATGAGTCTAGTTTTGAGAACTTATCGGAATATTTGGCTACCCCAGATAGTTGGATCCCAGATAGTTGGCTACCCCAGAATGATGGGATTTTAATGGAACTCAGTATTAACAAGATGGATAACATTAACTTTAATATTGGTGTGCTTGAAATGATGGATTTTGGTTCTATATTTTTTATTCATTGGCATATCTTCTTGTAGTCATTATATAAGGAATGAAATGAAGAGATTTCTTTCTTTCTTTCGTTCTTTCTTTCATTTATTTTAGAGTTAATTTTATAAATGGTCTATGTGGTCTGTCGGGTTTACATATTTAATTCTTTTACTTTTTTTTTAATGGGTTTGGTCCCTGTGGTTACGACCTGTGACGGGTTTGGTCCTTTGACTAATTTTTTCGTTTGTTTGACCGTTAAATTTACAGAAATGAAATAAATATCCTTAAAAATAAAATCCCTGTGATTTGTGGGGTATGACAAATTTAGTCCCTATTTTTTTATTACGTTTCGTTCGTTTTCATACGTTTTAACCGTTTTCGTCTATTCTTTTATGTTTTTATACGTTTTCGCATGATTTTATCCGTTTGTATACATTTTCAACCGTTTTTATATTTTTTCGTCCGTTTTATACGTTTTCGCCCGTTTTTATATGTTTTCGTCCGTTTTCTTACGTGTTCGAACGTTTTCGTTTGTTTTCGCACGTTTTTTCACATATGACGATTTTTTTTCTTCTAAAAGAGATGTTTCAGAAAAAAAAAAAAAAAAAAAAAAAGCAGTTAAAAAATAATTTGAAAAGAATGTTTTTGAACTAAAATTGTTTTTTTTTCAAATTCTTTTGTAATTTTATTTTCTCAAGTTTTCTTCGGAATTTTTCATACCATTTTTTTTCAAACTTTTTATTAAAAAAATTTTCTTTCGAAATTCTTTACTAAATCCCAAATTTTTATGTCAAATAAATTCTTTTTTGAATATTTTTTGAAATATTTTTTTAGAATTTTTTTTCATCATATGTGAGAAAGCGGACGAAAACTTGCGAACACGGACAAAAACGTAAGAAAATGGACGAAAACATATAACAACGGAGGAACACGTAAACGGATGAAAACGTATAAAAACGGATGAAAACGGATAAATACGTGCGAAAACGTATGAACACAGACAAAAACATAAAAGAACAGACGAAAACGGTTAAAGACATATGAAAACGAACGAAACGTAGTACAAAAAAATAGGGACTAGATTTGTTATACCCCACAAACCACATGGATCTTATTTTTAAGGGTATTTATGTTATTTTTGTAAATTTAGCGATCAAACAAATGAAAGAATTGGTCAAGGGACCAAACCCGTTACGGGTCGCAACCACACAGACCAAACCCATTAAAAAAAGTAAAAGGACTAAATCCGTTAATCTCGACAGATTACAAGGACCATTTATGAAATTAACTCTCTATTTTATTTGTTTATATAAATTCATAGAAAATAATGTACTACTTTATTATATGATGTACAAGTAATAAAACACGAGTGTCGCACTAGAAAAATGTTGGAAAAATTGTCTAAAAAGACATTCAACTTGCCATTTTTTTTTTTTAGGCATCAAACTTTTAATTTTCCTATTGTAGCATCCAACTTTCTTAATTTTCCTATTGTAGGCCTGTAGCACAAAAAAGTGAGGTGGCAATTGAAAAATTAAGGATGTTGGATGCCTACGAATAAAAAGATTAAGGAAGTTGGATGCATACAATAGGATGATTAAGAAAGTTGGATGCTACAATAGGAAAATTAAGAAAGCTGGATGCTACAATAGGAAAATTAGAAGTTTGATGTTTACAAAAAGAAAATGTGGCAAGTTTGATGTATTTTTAAACCATTTTCCCAAAAATGTTCTGTGTGTTGTGTACACCATTCATATAATGATATGATTCTTTTGCTTTTACATGTAAAAGTAGCTACTAGCTAGTAAACTTATAATACTATACTAAAGGCTTTTGTTAATCATATTTTTAAGGTTATTGTTGAATTTAAATACCAACATATTAGTGATTCAATTCCTAATTAGTTTGATGTGATTTTTTAGCATTCGAGCTGTCAAATACTAAAAAGTTATAGTCTAACATCGATCAAGTGATGTACAATGGGGCATACAAACCTCATGTTCATTGTAATATATATATACCTTACCACACGCGATGTTATGCGGTTGACAAAGCTTGCCTTCTTAGATGTGGTGGTTAACCAATGTATTCTTTGAAGATACACAAACGTAGTTACGTTTGATTACTTTTAAAAGACAAAACGTGACACCGTTTGTTATAACATCAATTCAAATAGCTATACTTGGTGGACAGAAAGTCATTTTAAGTCTTATTTATTCTTACCAAAACAAGAAATCGAGAGTATATGTTGGTGTGGAATATCACTACTAGAAATCATGCCACTACCAACGGCTAATATTCGTTGGTAAACACCAAAATCTGGTTGGTAAAAGGTGTTACGAACGACTTTACCAACGAACCAAGGTTGTGGGAAAAAGGCTTGCCGCTTGCATGATTTCTAGTAGTGTATGTTGGTCTATACGAAAATCGATCATATCTATAGTGGAATACGTACTTAACAATAACGTATCTTATTTGAAATGTTTATTACAACATTTAAATCTAACTTTTACAAAGCAATGTCTTCATTTTAATAGATCAGGGCCCATAAAAAACAAAGCTAAGAATGAAATCTAATATCCTTTTGATATATTTCTTAAATGTGAGGCCAAAATAAATCGAACTTAAATGACATCATAATTATTAAAACCTTCTATATCCAGAGCGTCAGGTGGTCAGGTTAGCTGGACTTCGAAAGGAACACTTGTTTGCTTAACTTGGTGGAAAATAAGGTCGTTTTTAAGTATTCGATCCAGACGACCAACATGAGAGTAAATTAAACGTTCTTCTATTTGGAATGATGCATAGAACAAAAAAGGAGTTATCATACATTATATCTATTACACTTTCCTTTTCAAAATCTGAGGCCCTAATTGGTCCAGATTTACTTGGGCACAATAATAAATATGCCGTAAGAAAAGGTAAACAATTGACACCACATGCAGGGACGGAGCTAAGGGGGTGCCCGCGGGTGCACGTGCACCCCATAAAAATTTTCGATATAGTGTTAATTTTTGAAAAAATTTTCGATTTTTAAAAAGTGTATCTTAAATGCACTCGGTGCATCAAAATGTGTTTTCTAGTATTATTTAGTTGGTTTAATTACAAATATAAAAATAAATATAGAATTTTGTAAAAGCCCCAATATGATAAAAGCCTACAAGAGTGTTAGAGACTTCTTTGATGTTCTATCCACGGTGACAAATGTTGTTTGTGGATCTTGTAAACGAAAAGATATGCTGCGAGAAAGTCACAAAGAAAGAATAGTAAAAGAAATAGAGAAAGGTGAAATTGAAACATGGAGAGGGAAAAACCAAGAAGTTACCATTGCACGAGCTGGAGATACAAGATGGGGTTCTCATCATAGAACTATCACTAGTTTGATACAAATGTTTCCGGAGGTTCTTAAGGTTCTTCACTATGTTGAGGAAGAGGGTGATACTATCTCTAACCGTGGAACAGCTTCTGGCCTTATAAAGTATTTCAAAACACTTGATTTTGTGTTTTTATTGTACTTGTTGTTGCATATAATGGGGCTTATTAATACATTGTCACGACATCTTCCGAAGAGCGATCAAACGATCTTAGAGGCCGTTTCATTGGTAAAAGGAACCAAAAGAGCATTGCAAGAGTATAGGGCAACGGGTTTTGCTTCACTTTTGAAGAATGTAACTTCATTTTGTGGTAAACATGATATTGAGATGGTAAATATGGTTGACTTTCATTCAAGAGGCCGAAAGGATAGAATTACAAATCAACATCATTTCGAGGTTGATATATTCATAACAGTGTTATGGATATGCAATTTCAAGAGTTTGGGGATCGTTTTAGTGAGGGAAGCACCGATTTACTTGATTATATGGCAGCGTTGAGCCCGCATGATTCATTTTCAGAATTTAGTGTATCAAAGTTAGTGAAACTTAGTGAGATGTATCCGCGTGATTTTACTTATATGGAAAGGTTAAGTCTTCCTACAAAACTTGGAGTCTATTATCAGATCATGCTTAACGATAAGGATTTCGCTAACTTGGATAGCATTGCCAAACTTGCTGAGAAGATGGTGGATAAAAAGCATACATCTTATCCTTTGGTTTATCGGTTGTTGAAGTTGGATTTAGTCTACCTGTTGCTACTGCTAAGGTTGGAAGATATTTTTCTAAAATGAAGCTCATTAAAACTGATTTGCGTAATCGGATGGGTGATGATTATTTTAACGGCGCTTTAACTTGTGCCATAGATAAATAAGAACTTATTAATGTTAAAAATGAGGGTGTACGTAAGCGTTTTTTTTGCTATTGGAGATCGTAGAATCACTAATTAGAAGGTAATATGTTCATTTATTTATCGTTTTTATGAAATCTTCGTTTTAATCCACTTTTTAACTCTATTATATTATGGTTCAAAAAAATTTGTGCACCCAGTTATACTTGTTCCTGGCTCCGTCCTGACCACATGAGAACATTACAATCTTTGTCTAAGTAGCTATACATACAAGTTACGACCGGCAATGGCCATTGACTTAACAAGATGAATCTGATCCATATATGCTTTATTTGTCATGTAGAATCACGATCAGTAACGTTATCACAAATGCTCATGGTACAAATGTCACGTAATACTGTTCGATGCTCAAGTATATCTGTATATGTGAGTGCAACAGATTTTACCAAAAAACTCATCTAACTGGGTACATAATGAACAGGATGATTGATGTTTTAGTGGCCTCATGTTTGACGAACATATGAGTAAATAAAGAGTGGAAAGATCGTCATCGTCTAATACTAAAAAGGTCAATTTTATGGTGCAAATACAATTAATAGATGACTAACTAAGACTCTCATGAGTTATATTACCGACAATCTTTCATACATGTCAACAACACATAACTTGCAATTCTATCAGTTCCAACAACGTTGATGAAATTCTAAAGATAGGTATCAAACAGGGAATTCTAAAGATAGGTATCAGCTTACATGTCTAATATAGTAGCCTTTTAGAAGGTATGCTAAGACGGTTTCAGTTTTGTAGACTGTAGTATTTTGGCTTTTGAGCCAAAAATGACCACATCCCTCTAGGTTGTGTACTTATAGAGTAAAAAGACTACTTTGTTTTACACCATTTTTTGTTTAAATTCGTCAGGTAAGGTTGAGATCATTAATTTGAATTATGAGCTGACATTTGTGTTTAGCTAATGGGCCAGCTGGTCCCTTAACCAAAGTAAAATAGGAGCCGACATAATAAACAATAAATACATGATCTAGCAACTTAAAACTCAAAACCGATTAGTAGATACACATCCAGAAAAGGTTTCAGAATCTATACATGTAGATGATGATGGGAGTTCTGTTAGTGAGGTTCGAAAGTCATTTTCAGTCCCTGATATTTTAAGAAAGGATAAAAGTTATAAATGCTTAATATACTTACGAAAATAACTCATTTTGCATACTATACTTTTTTTATTGTCATTTTTCTTAACTATCTTCAAGTCAGTTGTCATAATGCTTAACAAAATGTTTCTCTCTTATGCAAAAAGACTTAAATACCCTTTTCATCATATTCATTACCAATCACCAAATCTCTACCACCCATAGTCTACCAATCTTCACTCAAAACTATTATGGTGCTATACCCTTTTTGATCTGAAACTCAGTGAGTTTCATATCTTTGTTTGGTCTTTTAGTTTCGTATGGGATCATTTATTGCATATTCCAATTTTCATAAGATATATTCATGTTAGATGGTTATGAAATACTCTTAACTAGATTATTACATTTGAGACACAGATAGATTGACCTCAGGAGTCACGAGTTCATTCGATAAATATATAAACAATTTACATTTCAAAGATGTAGGCAAGTAATGAAGTGCTCGTATGTTGATGCCAAACAACAATTAGTATTAATGTCAAGTCTTTCAAATAGAGGGATTCTTTCTTGTACAAGCCAGAAACGTATATTTAAATCGACATGTAATCAGAGCTGTTTAACAAATGGTTGGCAACCTTTGGTTCCAGTGAGGACAGGGTATGATACACAGTGTAAGGTACCAAACTTGAAATTTCATGAGCAAAACAATAGACGTAAATTGAAATTGTTAATATCGTTAATACAACCACCGAAGGAATTGGTTTATCGTTGATAAAAGTTTATGTAAAACCAGGAAAGCATAAATAGAAATGAAAGGTGGGAAACAAATAGTGGTTAACTAATAATCGATTGAGATCCTTAAATAGAAATGAATGGTGGAAATGGGTTTTTTGTATTTCGTGATTTAAAATCAAATGGAAGAATTTCAAGTAAAGGTTGTGAGTATTTCCTGATTTAAAAGCAAAACTGGAAATGTGTTTGGAGGTAAGAGATGAAGATGTGGGAAATGACTAAAATACCCTTAACAAACCATTGTAGTTATGTATTATGAGAATAAATGAAGTAGAGTATGCAGAATGAGTTTTTTTGTGTAAGTACATTATGCATTAGGCGATGATGACGATGATGGTCTTCTTGATCACAAGCTCTTTGGAATAGCAGTTTGTGCTGTCTTGTTAGAATTTGGCTTTGTGGATATTGATCCTGCTTTAAAATTATCAAATAAAAATAACGTTAATGTTCAAGGGACGTTTACTACGCTCTTTCGAACATTAATAGTGGAGGTAAAATTGAATATGCCAAGATCGTATTTCAGAACCTAGGTAAGTATTGCAAGGTTTATGGGTCTTTACATAATGAAACTGGGGCACACTCGGTGCTTGTAGACAAAGATAAATTACCATTTTTAAGTGTTGTATGGGCTAAAAATGGACAAATGGTTTATGAAAAAGAAGTATTCGAGTTTTGGAGAAAAATTAAGGATGGGCTCGAGTTAACATTATTGATCGATGTATGTGAAATAACTGGTTCGGAACTTCCACCTTGTTTTATTAAACTACCCACTGAACTCAAACTAAAGATATTGGAATTGGTTTCCAGTGTTGATATAGCAAATGTGAGCTGTGTGTGTTCAGAACTAAGACAATTAGCCTCGAATTATGATATGTGGAAACAAAAGTTTTTCGAGGAGTTCAAGTATACTGACTCGATAAATGGGAGGACTTTTAAAGAAGAATTTGCAGATTGGACAACTGAAAACAAAAATACATATGGGTTGGGTATTTTGTTCAGATTATGAGAGAAAATCCAGCGTATGGTGATCCATTTGCTGCTGGTCATCCTTTCCAACGAAAAAATCCTTATGCAGATCCATATGCCCTATTTTGGTGTTAGTATTACTGGAAAAAGTTTTGTTAAACCCTATCAGGTTCAAAGTAATATATACCTTCCCACAGGCGATGTAACACGGTTGATAAAACTCGCCTTCTTAGACGCGGTGGTTAACCAATGTATTCTTTGAAGATACAGAAACATTGTTACGTTTGATTACTTTTAAAAGATAAAACGTGACACCGTTTGTTATAAAATCAATTAAAATAGCTATACTTGGTGGAAATAACGTTATTTTAAGTCTTATTTATTCTTACCGAAACAAGAGATCGAGAGTATATTGGTGTGCAATACGTTGGTCTGTACAAAACCAATCCCTATGAAAATAGATCATATCTATAGTGTAATACGTACTTAACAATAATGTATCTTATTTGAAATTGTTTATTACAACATTTAAATCTAACTTTTACAAACTAATGTTATCATTTTAATAAATCAGGACCCGTAAAAAATAAAGCTAAATATGAAACCTAATATCCTTTTGATATATTTCTTAAATGTGAGGCCTAAATAAATTGAACTTAAATGACATCGTAATTATTTAAACCTTCTATATCTAGAGCATCAGGTGGTCCAGGTTAGTTGGACTTCAATAGGAACACTTGTTTGCTTGACTTGGTGGAAAATAAGGTCGTTTTTAAGTATTCAATCCAGTCAACCAACATGAGAGTAAATTAGACGTTCGTCATTTTGGATATTAGGCATAGAACAAAAAAGGAGTTATCATATATTAATAAACATGCCGTAAGAAAAGGGAAATAATTGACACCAGGACTTATTTTGCACATGAGAACACTACAATCTTTGTGTAATCAGCTATACACACAAATTACAATTGGCAATGGCCATTGGCTTAACAAGATGAACCTGATCCATATATACTTGATTATGTCGGATCACAATCAGTAACGTTATCACAAATGCTCATGGTCTAAATGTCAATTAATATAATATTGTTCGATGCTCAAGTGTATGTGAGTGAAACAAATTTTACCAAAAAACTCATCAAACCTGAGAATAGGTACAATTAACAGCATGATTAACAACATGATTGAAGTTTTAGTGGCTCTTGTTTGATGAACATTTGAGCAAATAAAGAGTGGAACAATCGTCATCGTCTAATACTTAAAAAGTCAATTTGATGGTGCAATTACCATTAATAGACTAATTAAGACTAGGGGTGGAAACGAGCTGAGCCGCTCATGAAAAGCTAAGGTCAGATTGGTAAAAAGCTCGAATGAGGCGACCCTAAATAAGCCCGAGCCCGAGCTTAAATTAGAGCTCATTTGATAAACGAGTCCCAGCCCGAGCTTTATATACAAAGCTCGACTAGGCTCGCGAGCCTAAACGAGTTTTAGTACATTTTGTGTATGTATACTAACAAGCTCATTAACGAGCTCAAAACAAATAAACGAGCTCGAACACGCAATCTCGAGAATCAAAGCAGTTTTTTTTATATGCACATCACAAACGAGCCGAGCTCGAACACGCAAACTTGAGCCACGAGCCGCGAGCTCAAATCTTAAGGATCGAGTTAAGTCGAGCTCGAGCTTTCTAAAATATAAACGAGCCGAGCTCGGGCTCGGCCCGACTCGTTTCCACCCCTAACTAAGACTCTCAATGAATTATATTACTGACAATCTTATATACACATCAACAACACAAAACTACTTGCAAACTACATACACAAATCAGTAGCACATTAGTACACATTTTCTATCAGTTCTAAAGATAGGGTCAAACAGGGCTGTATAAAACAGAGATTTGTGGACAGAGCAAAATAGTTGGCTTTTGCACCATTTTTTGTTTAAACGCATAGGATAAATATCGAATTTATAGCTTTGTTCCAAAGAGAAAAGTTAATCACAGTTTGTAACTTTCTTTTGTCTTTTACTCTTCGATTAAACAAATTTTTGCGTAAAGCAATGACTATCACCTAGAAAGAACAGAAACAATCAAGTTTTGCCCCCATTCACAAACCCTCATACCAAACACGCCTTAAGTTATTAATTTCTAGCTAAATATAGCTATATATGTTACTAGCCTATAAACCCGTGATAAATCACGGGTGGCTTATAAAGAGTTTGAAAACAAAGGTTCAAATACTTAAAGTAACAAATAGTAATTCTCAAACAATAATCCAAATTTTTCACAAGTTAAGGCGAAAAGAAACTTGCATATATAAAATCATAACATGAAACAACAGTTTGCATTAGATGATAGAAAGAAATAGCTATGGGAAACTATCTTCGTTAATCTTCAATAGAAACCTCTTGTTGGAAGGACTAAGTTTCAACCTCGAGATGATAGTGGTGTTACACACATCGATTCTTGTTATTTTTTGTGCCTCCATGGGAATTATTTGAAACTCTTGTATCCTTGATTCATAAATATGGGCCGGTTTAATTGTGTAACTATACCAGCTCACATGCAAATCAATATAATGAACTTCTTAAATACCAAATATAGCATAAGTCAATCAGCAATTCAATTTTACCTTTTTGTTGCGTAACCATACCAGCTTACGTGTCCTTATCCTGTAGCGAACTCATTCATGTAACACCATATGAGCCAAAAGATTGTGCATGTAAGAAGTAAATGTAAGTATAAAACGCAAAGTCTGCATTTAAAGTGAAGTATTAATTCGAAGCCTAAAAATGAGCACGCGACAATTATTTCATTCTGACAAACCAAAGTTTGAGGCCTTTTTAACATTTTTTTTATAGTGAATTGGATATGACACTTAAGCTATGAATGGTATGATTACGGATGCTAAAGGTGCGTTTCTACTACGCTAGTTCGCGGTTCTTAGCATATAAACACATACATATATTATATTCCACATTGTCAAGCTAATTTACTATGTTGTTCTATGTAGACATCCGATTTAAAAGTTACTTTGTTTTAAAACTAAGTCAAATCCATAACGTGAGTACATTTACTCACTTTCACTTTCGGCGTTATGTCGATAATTTTACAACATTTCACATAGTAAGCTACCGTTATGGTTTTTCCTATAAAAATATTTAAAAGATCAAGACTCATTCATGAATTTCCACATCACATGTTGTCTTGAAACAGTTGTTAGCTTTAATGCTAGCAATAACAACGTGACAATGATCAATGAAGAGTCAGATGATATTATATGAAATACTAATATCTTAGTAAATATGCTAATGTGATATGGTTGTAACTTTTTACCTACTAATAACCATTAAATTACCACCAAATTCTCTAGCCATAAACTATTTATATTAAAGTTCAAGAATTCTTTACATAGAAATGCAACTGAGATTATGATAATGAGAATAATATCCTAGACACAATGGCTTTTACAATGAGTATAGGATATTTTCAGTAACAATTATATCCAAAGGGTGTTTGGAGGGTGTCAAGTCAGGTTATGTCCAAGACGGTGGGTCGAACCCAACCTCCGGGTCACTAACAATGCAAATAGTTCATGCTCAACCCATCTAATCGTATAGCTAATGTTTAAAAATAAAATACCGAAACATGAAAAAGGTAACTGTTTCCGAGAATTGTGAATGACTTCAGGCAACGGTGCGTGCAGATGCTTCGCTTTATAAGGCACCGTGAGTTGGATGACATTTGAAAGGTACATGCTCAAACAAACGCATCAACTTTCAAATGAAAAGGGCACGTAGCTCTTTCAAAGGTACCCTGAAACGGTGCTCTAACTTTCAAATACGCAGACCTATGAAAACGGTGCGTGAAGATGCTTCAATTAAATTATATTCACAATATCTCATCAAGAACCGTGCATTGAAACTACCCTTTATCAACCAATTTATTCAATAAACCACAAAGGTGTGGGGAGCTTACCTCAAAGTTTTTGCGTAAAAACCATAGAGTCATGCAACTGTGAAGTGTTGCACCACCAGGGAGAAACCCATAAGCTATCGCCTGCAAGTGTCATTTCTTGAGTTCTTTATACAGGTGGCAATTATGACCCATTGACCGATGAATGGGTCAATATATCTTTTATATCTTAGTCGCATGTAACAAAGAATATATGGTAATGAATGGAACAGTACCTCATATCCTCCATGAGTAAAACCCATAAATTCACTCATGCAATTGCGGTGATAGTGCGTAGGTCTAAAGGTATGTTCAGCAACCAACCATCGTGGAGGGCATATGACAAAATCAACCAATGCGACGCTAGGTTTATCGGTTGTACGGTCAAACCTGCAATAAAAATGCAAAAATATTTGAACTCAGGCGGGTCTAATGAGCAAAAATCATCTCCTATTTTATTAAGGTTTCTAAAATATAACATCAATAGATTCCACTCACCTGCGTTTATTGACGGATCGCCAGGGTCAACTAAAACTGTATTGTAGGGGCAGAACTTGCTTTAGATCATACAGCAGGAAAATAATATAACTTTTAGCTTCATCGACAGATGAATTTGTATCTTTAGCAATGTCCTCTTCTGGTGTATATGTCAGCATAAGCCTTTCAGCTAACTCATGAACAGGAAAAATAAAATCATAAAAAATCTAATAGAAAAAAAAATATCAAAAGCATATAAACGTTAATATGGTATAGACAACTATCTTATAAGAAAGTCTAATGCACATGCGGATTTCCAGCAATCTAACGTAAACTGAAATCATTATATCTTTTGCCCTTTAGTTCACCTGTTTGGGCACTCAAGTTTATTCTATATTAGAGGGGTAAAAAAGACTATCTTGAACAGAGCATTTGTTGAGTATATACCTCAAATCTGTAACAGGTATCCGCAACAGGTATGTTCAGCTGCGCCATCTAATTTGATAAGGAATTCACCTCAGGTGTTCCTATTCAGCCATCCTATGCACATAATCTTCAAGCAAATACGGGAAATCATAACCGATCATATACTTGGCGCCATTAGCACCTGCAAATAATTTATAATCATATCAACATTGTGAATGCAAAAAATGATTATTGATCATGTAAAACTGGATAGTCATACCAATCAAGTGAACCCGGAATATTGCTTACTTGTTCCTGGTTGCATAAGCACACCTTTTGTTTTATATATTCGATTCCCTTAGGCTGAGTGTCAGGGTGTCCACAGTAAGGACAATAGCCTTGAAACCAACCTTATCGGCTCATTTTACCAGCCGAATAACGACATTTATGTCTTTGTATACCTGCCAATCAGGGGAAAAAATGAAATTTTAACAGGCTTATAAGCTTATTGAATATTTGATAAGCTTGTAAGCTCAATCGTTTGGGCTTATAAACTAATGTAATTTAAAACTTTAAAAAAACAGGTTAGGACTCTTTCCAAACCCACCTTAATTCAGCCCCCACACGCGATGATTCAAGCCCCTGTTTCAGCACTCTAAACCCGCTCAGTTAAGGCCCTCTTTCAAACCCCAAGCACACCCATTTTAGCAAACAAAATCACCCACAACAGCCCCCATTTCAGCAGTCAAAGCCACCACTTTCAGCCCGTGTCTTAGCACCTAAACACACCATTTTCGGCCACCAAACCCCCACACCAGCAAAGTTCCTATCAAACTTAGTCACCTACTGGACATAAAAGTGTCTTACCAGTTATGAATTGAATGCGATTCTGAACATGGTACATAACCATTGAAAATGATTATAAAACCAGGAATAAAACTTATCCTTTTCAGGGTTGTAATAACGATTGAAACGTAACCCATGAATCTCGAATAACCAAGGTTATGAATCTCGAATAACCATTGGATACAAAACCATTGAAAAGTGAACATGAATTGAATAACGATTATGAACTGAAAATTAACCCATGAATCTGAATCTCGAATAGATACCTCTAAAAGGAAAAGTTTTATGAATCGATTGGTAAGACCGAATTGAATAACGATTATATGTTGGTAAGATTGGTGTTTTATGAATCGTTGGTTTACAGAATATTATAGGTTTGACTAATAAAAGGATAAGTTTGAAGTTTTATGATTTTATGTCTTATGTAAAAATAATAATGAAAGGTATGAGAAACAACTGAATTAGATGGTACATATTAATAGACTAAATAAAACTTGTTCATACACAACTTTTGTTATATACATTGTATTTTCACCGTCTTTGTAGAAACAAAGAACGTTGTAAACGTTGTTTGTTGTCTATTCTAAAAAAGACATTGTTTGTTATCAAGTTTGTGTCGATCCAAATCAAAAAGTACAATTCTGCATAAACTAAGATTCATCCTAAACACAACCATGTGTTGATCCGAATCAAAAAGTACAATTCTGCATAAACTAAGATTCATCCTAAACACAACCATGTGTTGATCCAAATCAAAAAGTACAATTCTGCATAAACTTTACATGATATCTTCCCTAGCCACCTGGCCCCAATAGAAAACGGTTGAAGCGGCTCCTGAACCTGGTTGTGAAGGCGGTAGAAGTTGTGGATTACCTAATTTATGACAACTTAAGCTATTTCAAAAGCCATGAAAAACATGTGTACGTTTCATCGAATGTTTTAACTCAGTCATTTGATATTCGGATCCAGGATCCTCTGGAGGTGTCGAGGATGTTTTAGGAATGCCAGCTGCACGCGTAAGAGCATTATATCAATTAAACATCACATTCATTAAGTGTATACAGTTTCGTTCATAAAATACCAAGGCACTATTTTACTTATTACGTTTTAGTCATTATACTTTTATGGTACATAAAAGTCATTAAAAGATGACTTTGTGCCTAATTTGTGACAAAAATTAACAGTAACTATAGCCATCAAAAATTTATATTCGAATTTAAATAGAGAGATTATATGATGCACATGGATTACAGGTTATACAAATAGTAGAAAACCACCTTCTAATGACTCAAGTATTCACATGTACAAAAAAATGACTAAAACAGGACAAATGAATATTGTATGCGTATGTTTTATGAAAATAACCCGTAAATGTAATTCATGTGAAAACAAATGTAATGAAAGATGAAGCATCCATCGAAATAGCGCCATGATGCATTCAAGGATTATTAATTTCCATCCAACCAAAGAATCGCACCTGTAAGGAGATACAACAGTTGGAATGATTGCACAAAAGATAGAAATTTGTTTTAAACATATCAGTATAAGGATATTCATGCGAAGCCAGAATGATTATATTACACTTACGCCATGTGCTCGAATAAAAGGATTATATTACAGGTCTAGCAAGGGAAATGTGGTTGGGGGAGGAGCTCGACCACCGTTAGTAGAACCAACATTTTGACCATACAAAAGTAAGAGAAGTTGTAAAGAAGCCTGTCCAGAGGAGAGAGCAAGTGAACTAACCTCATTCGGAGTAAGTACTTGCACATCTAACGGTTAAAAGTACTCTTCAGTCTTCCCTTTCGTGGATCAATATAAACTACTATTGACCGTCGTGCCCATCTTCAGTTTTTCTTACTGGATACGGGTAAAAGCGGCATGCACGACCCACATGTCATAAAAATCAAATACCTTCAAAATTCCAAGCTGACTTTGTACCTAATTTGTGACAAAAATTAACAGTAACTACAGCCATCAAAAATTTAAACAGAGAGATTATATGATGCACATAGATTACAGGTTATACATACAGTAGAAAACCACCTTCTAATGACTCAAGTATTCACATGTACAAAAAAAATGACTAAAACAGGACAAATGAATATTGTATGCAAACAACCCATAAGAACATGCTAAGATGCCAAATGGCTATTGAAAATAAGCTATCCAAACAGCCCCTAATAACATGTAGATACGCCAAAATGGCTGCTGAAAATAAGCTACCCAAACAACCTCTAAGAACATGTCAAGACGCCAAAATGGCTGCTGAAAATAAGCTATCGAAACAGGCCTTAAGAACATGTCAAGACGCCAAATGGCTGCTGAAAATAGGTAGCCTTCAAAAGACGAACTTATATCATATTCAACACTTGATTCTGTGGTATTCATGTGAATTATCACCTTCAGGAGATTACATTTTTCATTAGAATAAACTCACTGCAACAAATGTGCTATTTGCACACTTATGGATGAAAGTTTTAGTTTCTGCTTGTTTATGTTATATAGTGATCGATGTTCATTGCATGATAAAAGTACTTTCTTTCTAATTGCAGCTAAAAAGTATTTTGCAACGCACGTATTTATTTTATTCGTTAAACTTGGTGTTATCTGATAATTCACATGAATACCACAGCATCAAGTACTTTCTTTGTGATGTTGTGGTATTCATTTATTCGTTAAACTTGGTGTTATCTGATACTTCACATGAATACCACAACACCAAGTTAATTCACATGACAGTAAGTAAATAAGTGATGGCTATTTTTTAAAAGTACCTAATCAGAACCTTGTAAACGATTGCCAATAGAAGCAATAATAGCAACCAATTCAGCTCCGTTTGTCTTGTCAAAAGCGTTAATCAAGCCCAAATTCATCCATTCTTATGCTACACTCATTTTAAATACATTGCATTAAGGACAAACCAAATGATAAACCTGCGACACTTAAACTAATTATAATCAAATTGTGCCAAAAAAATCAAGACGTCATTGAACTACGCATATAAGACCTTAATTATGAAGATAGCTCTATATGTTGACAGGCCCAGCTTGCCACTTACAGAGTTAAAGATATATACTATATAACATAAAAATTGCAAATGTAACTGAACACGTAAACGAAAACAAACCTTCAAATGTAGACTGTTGCACCATTACTTGGGGTCTCAAAATTTGCTTAACGTCATCTTGTTCACATATAAATAAACATTTTAATCAGCTAACACAAATAAAACTTCTAAAATTTCAAATTAAACCATAAATCATAACAAAATCGACTTTTTTAACGTTGATGATCTACAAAGCTTTAATAGATCCCTAATATGAGTAAAAATAACCCTAACAAAACAAATACGAAACAATCAATCAAACCGAAAATCCAACATACATACCGATTGGTGATTAATATCGATGTAGCCTTTGTGTAGCATCATATAGAGATCATTTACCGTTAATCATAATAAAATCAAAACCCAAAAATCATCACTAATTAATATACAATCACACAATAAAATCATCACTAATTAATATACAAAATTGAAATATCAAAATCCCAAAATCAAGTCGAGATCATTTACCGTTAATCATAATTTGAAGTAAAACCTAATGAACTACGAGGAAGTATCAACCGCATATATATAGTGATAGGATTAGCTTTGCGAAAATAAGTGTCAACTTATAATGAACTGAAAAAAGCATTGTGTTAACCAACTCACTTGAAATTTAAATACCATGAACGATAATGTTAGCACAATAATAATGGTCATCATCAAGTCTTTAGTAGCGTGTTTTAAGTATACTAACCTTAAATCCATCAACATCTTTTTGGTATCATCAAGAAGTTATAATCTTAAACTGTTTCACTTGAATTGAAATGAAGACTGTCATAAAGAAGATTAACATGATCGTTTCTAACAGCGTTCTTTTTATGAGCTTTTTTTATTAATCACCTCAAAACTCCAACACCTTTATTCCAATAGTTCCACCACCTGAAAAATAAATATATCAAGAATGTTAATATACGTTTGACCCTTAAACTTGATAAAAACATGCAAAGATTAATATATCAGTAAGATATACATGGATACCTAAGGTAAGCACATATGTTCAAGTGTCTTTCCATGTTCTTAAACTATGGAGGTCATATATGGTAGCCATTCATTTTTCATTGTTTACCATACCAATAACAGACGAACGTAGTTGATAAAAGTCAGCAGAAAGGCAGAATCTACATTAGTTAATTAAATCCCTATGAAGGTATTTATCTAAGCCCTGAACTGGGGTTCCATGTACACCCTCTTGATAATTTGGATCAGCAAACCTAAGAATGTCTCGTAGTGCTTTTGAAGGCGTAACACCCAAGAATTTTGGTGTTACCACCGACTAAGTTATCTTTACAATATCCCGGTGTTTCAAGCCATGGGGTTCGGGTCTTGGTCTCGATAAAGGGATCCTGCTCTTCATCTTCTCCGCTTTGCACCACCTATGGAAAACACAACAAAGAAAATCAATCATCACCTAAATCATGCATACTGCAAGTGTGTAACCAATGAAGCAATTTTAGTATTAGCTGTGACCCGATAATCTTTATTCATTGCTTACTATGTTTAGTTTAAAACGCCAAGGACCAGACATGTTAAAACAGAAGTTAATAACTACTTGGCAGTTATTTCTGTAGGATTTCATGCAATGGTTGTGTCGGTTCAATACACCGATTCAGAACCTATATATATGTAAACTTATGTAACGTTATAAGGTTAATCACAATATACAATATTTACTTATTCAAATCACTTTGCAACTTTATAATCGATCAAGAGAAAGTTGGGACAACAATTGGCATCAAGAGCAAGGATTTACACACCGAAACATATCACTGCTTCGCATCAAACCTTAACGAAGCCGTAAGAAAGCCGAAAAGAAAAGAACACCGCTGTTTTTACTTTGGCAGGGGAACGTTTTTAATCTTCCAAGGAAAAACGACGAGTTTGATAAGGAGAAACGTAGAGAGATAGTGCACAATCTACTTTACGCTTGAAGTTGCAAGCGCCAAAACACCGACGATATTGGTGTCGAATTTTCTCGTTGGTAAACAACGAAGATCGTGAAGAACGAATTGGAGACTTTGTGTATACCGTTAGAAAACAAAACACAAAGAAAAACGTTGTTGTAGAGGAAGACGATACGCAGGACGAAGGAAGTACTCAAGGAAAAGTGTGGAGTTTGTGTTGATACAACACAAGGACGACAACAACGAGAAGAGACAAATGTATGATCTGCTTTGTTTCACGAACGAATCTGAAAAAACGAAGGACTGCTTTGATTCGAAGGATTACCAAGTTGTGGTAACGAGTTTGTGTAGGAAACCTAGTGATTTCAAAGTGACCGAGATCAAGGAGAACGACAAAAGGAAATAGAAAGAACAACGATAGATTGGTACAAGGAAGATTTTCTTTTTGTTAGTATCGAATCCAATAAAATTCAAAACAAAACAAACAAAAGTGGTATATATCATTGGTGTCGAATTCAAAAACATCGACAACAAAAAAAAGGGAAGCCGAGAACTTTTGATCAAGTTGAAGTCGAATTGTTTTCAAAAAAGGCAACGAGGCAAAGATCAAAAGGAAATAAAGTGGGAAAAAAGATCAACGTTGGTGAACGATTTTCACTAACAAGGCAAACGAATACATCTCGTATTCATCAAAAGTAACGAGGTCACAAGTTTCATTTTACTTTGGATTTCAATTCATATTAGAAATAGTATATGTCTCATTAGTTTATACTATTAGGAAATCCTTAAAACTATTATTGATCCCGTAGTACTAAGATTCCGAGACTATAATTCTCACGTTAGAAAAGAGTACCATACTAAGATAAGTAATTCCATTAGACTAGAAAGTGAAAATAATAAACACTTTCAAAATGACAACCGATGATATAGTAACCACATCAACTACAATAAAACCCGAACACCATTGCACAATACCAATGCCCTGTTAAAAAATACAAACTACACAAATTTGGGCTATACAAATTAAAGTCATACTAGAGGCACACGGTTTATGGGAGGCAATAGAATCAAAATTAGACACACCATTGATGACAAAAGGATAAGGCAACAATCGCTTCCTATATCAAGCGTTGACGGAAGATATGATCTTACAAGTAGCGGGTTGTAAGAAGGCAAAAGATTTATAGGATTCACTAAAGAAAAGACACGTTGACAAGATAAAGTGCAGAAGCACATTTACAATCATTGATGATTGATTTAACTCACTTGATGAAGGAAGATGAGATGGTGGATGCATTTGCAGACAAGTTAAATGGCTATGTCACGAAGGCAAAAGAATTAGGGAAAGAATTAGATGAATCACTTGTAGTTAGAAAACTATTAGACTCCACACCCGATAGATTCATTCAGATAGTAGCATCCATAGAACAAACAAGTGATCTAGACGACATTACCCTAGATGTGATCACAGGAAAACTCAAAGCATTTGAGGAAAGAATAAAACCCGAAGGGAGGTCAAGTTGAAAGCCGTGAGAATCCACTGCTTACATGGTGAACACTCGATAAAGGAAGACGTTTTAACAAACGTGGAGGTAGATCAAATTACTCACGAGGAAACCGCAGAATAATAACAATGTAAACAACTCACAAAAGGGAAATTCAAATTATAAAGGAAACCCGTAAAATTCAAGTAGGAAATACTTGAGTAACATTAGATGTTTCAAGTGCAATAAACTTGGACACTATATGAGTAAATGTAGAGCAACATCAACAAACCAGAACAATCAAACCTTATCTTAGAAGACGATGAACCATCACTATTAATGACTATGCACGAAACCGAACACAAGGAAGTGTTGTTGAATGAAGAACTAATTCAACCAAAGAAATATGCTAAAGCAGATGCAGCATATGGTATTTAGATAATGGTGCAAGTAACCACATGATCGTATAAAGAGTCATTTTAGAGATATTGATGAAAGCATAACAGACGAGTACGTTTTGGAGATGGATCGTATGTACAGATAATGGGTAGAGGGTCTATACCGTTAGGTTGTAAGAACCAGAATGTAAAGTAGTATCTAAGTATACTACATACCAAACCTCAAGAGCAACATCCTTAGTCTAGGACAACTCACTGAAATAGGTTGTAAGGTCATTATGGACGGAAATAAGTTGACTTTGTATGATATAAACAAGAAGTTGTTGATGAAGGTAGAACGATCTAAGAATCGACTCTACAAGATCCAGTTACAGATAGAGGCACCTATATGTCTCTTAGCAAACATAGATAACCAAGCATGGTTATGGCACGCTAGATTAGGTCATTTAAACTTTGATGATATCAACAAGATGACTAGAAAAGGTCTAGTAGAAGGAATTCCTAGAATAAATCATGTAGGATGACGATTTGGACGCATGTTTATTAGGAAAACACGAGAACACCATTTCCAAACCAAGCCAAATTCGATCAAAGAACCCATTGATTTAGTATATGGAGACCTCTCGGTCCTATTAGTCCAAAGAACACACTCAGCAAGAAACTCATTTTCATGTTAGTAGACGATTGTACACGCTTTATGTGGGCATACTTTCTTACATCGAAAGATGAGGCGTTTAGTACATTCAAGGAATTTAGGCGTAAAATAGAAATGGAAATGAAGTCGAAAATTAGAATGCTAAGAACGGATAGAGGTGGTGAATTCACATCAAAGGAATTCACAAGGTACTCGTAAGGAAAATGGAATAGACTACGCTGATGAAGACCATACTCGCCACAAAGAATGGAGTAGTGGAGAGAAGGAATAGGACAAAGTTATCAACTACAAGGAGCATGATGAAAGCGATGAAGTTACCATTAACTTTTGGGCAAGCAGCTACATGCCCTTTACATACTCAATAGGGTACCCAAGAGGGCCCCGATCGATAAAACTCCATATGAGGCACTCTACGATAGAAAACCAAACTTAGAGAACCTAAAAGTATTTGGATGCACAAATTATGCAAAGATAACGATACCTCACTTAAAGAAGCTAGACGATAGAAGCATACCATTGGTTTACTTAGAGTAGAGGAAGGATCAAAGCATGTAGGCTATATGACCCTATAGCCAAGAAGAAACATGTTAGTAGGGACGAAATTTATGGAAACAAAACCGTGGATTGGAACGAAATGAAGGAGATACGAATACTCAAGACACCTTTTGGGCTAGTTTTGTAGTAGACGGAGTTGACAATGAAAACCTTACACCAACAACACGTAAAATGATGACAACACGTATCATGAACAAGATCGATTCTCGATCCTGCTTCACCAATCACACCAAGCATACCATTACGACCCACACTCGTAAGAGGAAGTGGTTACTACTAGTTCTCAGAGAGAACTCAAGAGACAAATTTGATGATACACCAAGACATGAATATAGGAACATGTCGTATATATAGACATGCACGAGTTGAACCACAAAGCTTGTTATTTACGGAAGAAGAACCCCATAACTACAAGGAAGCATCACAGATTTGAGAAATGGATTGAGGCCATGGAGATTGAATTGATTCAATCAACAAGAACAATATATGGACTCTTACAACATTGCCGTAAAATCGAAGGCAATAGGACTCAAATGGGTTTACAAGACCAAGAGGGATGCAAAGGAAACATCATCAAATATAAAGCGCGTTAGTGGCAAAAGGTTATGTACAAGAACAAGGGATAGACTTCGATGAAGTATTTACACCGTTGCTCGGATAGAGACAATTCGTTGATATTAGCATTAGCAAGATATCATGGATGGCAAGTACATCATCTAGATGTAAAATCAGATTCCTACATGGAGATTTAAAAGAAGAAGTCTACGTTACACAACCCAAGGATTTATACAACAAGGAAACTCGAAAAGTCTATAAGCTTACTAAAGCTTTATATGGCTTAAGGCAAGCACCAAGAGCTTGGAATGTGAAGCTTGATCAAACATTAAAGTCCTTAGACTTTAAGAAATGCAATCTCGAACAAGCCTACACAAAGCGTAAACAAGAACTCTACACTTATTGTTGGAGTTTATGTAGATGACTTAATAATCACGGGCACCCTAGAAAGGAATTGGAAGCTTTTAAATCCCGGATGGAAGACAAGTTTGAAATGAGCGACTTAGGATTGTTAGCTTATTACCTTGGGATAGAAGTTACACATGTGAGGAGAGATTACAATCAAGCAAACAAAGCTATATTAACAAGATCATAAAGGAGACAAGTATGAAGGATAGTAATGATACGAAGATACCAATGGATCCGTGTACTAAGTTGGTCAAGGCGAAGATGGAAACTCATTGACGAACTTACTACGTAAGTTTAATTGAAGTCTCTGTACTTACTACATACAAGACCGCACCTTAGTTATTCAATGGACTACTCAAACAGATTTATGCAAGACCAAGGATCATCACCTAAAGGCAAGAAAGCAAGTAATCCGATATATCAAAGGAACACAGGAGCATGGCATAATTTACAAGAAAGAAGGCGGCCGAAGATTACAAGTTACAGCCGACAGAGTTATGGAATCAACACCGATCAGGAAAAGGAACCACCGGCATAGTATTTTACTTTGAGAGTCACCCATTACTTGGTGTACTCGTAAGCAACCAACAAGGCGCTTATCATCATGTGAATCGAATTCATGGCGCTATCGCAAGAACATGTCAAGCCTTATGGTTGAAGAGATTACTTAGTGAATTAACTGGAGATGAAGAGAAGAAGATAACGGTGAGGGTAGACAACATTTCAGAAATAGCACTAGTCAAGAACCCAGTTTTTCATGGAAGAAGTAAACACATCGACATTCGCTACCATTTTATTCGAGAATGGGTAGAGAACGGACATATCAATGTGGAGCACGTCAGCGGAGAACTACAAAGAGCGGATATACTAACAAAGGCTCTACCAAGACTAAAGTTCACGACGATGCGACAAATGCTCGGAGTTCAAGATTTAACAAGAAGCAACGATCAATATTAAGGAGGAGAATGTGACGCGATAATCTTTATTCATTGCTTATTATGTTTAGTTTAAAACGCCAAGGACCAGACATGTTAAAACAGAAGTTAATAACTACTTGGCAGTTATTTCTGTAGGATTTCATGCAATGGTTGTGTCGGTTCAATCCACCGATTCAGAACCTATATATATGTAAACTTATGTAACGTTATAAGGTTAATCACAATATACAATATTTACTTATTCAAATCACATTGCAACTTTATAATCGATCAAGAGAAAGTTGGGACAACATTAGCAACATCAAGAAATCTTGTGGTGTATAGCCTATCTATGTTTAAATGAAATACATAAAGCATGAAAAGATGGCAAGGTCATTTAAGAATTTGTAACGATCATTACACACTACATGAACCAACGACTATTTAAAAGAAAAAAACCCAATATTTAGACCTGTAAATACACTCAATGAAAGTACTTTTATTTTTGCACACTATCGCTTCTATGGTATTTCTTACTTCAAAGGCGGATGGGACACTTACCAAGCTATGAAATTGGCCCATTTAAATATGGATTGTGTTATGTATGTTCGCTCCTCAGCTTACTCAAGTTCTATATCGTTATCGTGAGATGATGTAGCCACTGTTTATGTATGGACAACAGAGACTTAGAGTTTAGTTTAGTTTTCGCTAAATTATCATATATATCTGTAAACACTAAATAGATATGCCTATATTGTTGATGGGTTTTTCATTTTTCGGTTTGATAGTTCGTTTATCTTCAGCATGGCAACTCAATATTGACTTGTAAACAGTAAATAGATACGCAAAATTGAGTTCTCTATAGAGATAGATTACATGTTGACATACTGATAATACATCAAAAGTTCTTACTTGTAGTGTACTTTCCAATAGGTTGGCATTTTAGTTCTCTAACAGTGGTTTGGTAAAGTTTTTCGTTCGTAATTCCATTATGATGATTAGCTTCCATTTTATGACGCACCCCTATATTGAAAGATTATGAATAGACATGAGAATCTAAAAAACATCACAATAAGACTGCGTACTCATAAGCATCTATTTCTCTTTTTCTTAGGCACTTAATAACTCATCAAACACTTTATGTATCATAGTAATTGCTTGTAACATTTAAAGTTAAAACGGGTGAACCTTGAATCTTTTTTTGTTCAGGTTACCTAAAAGCAAGTTTTGGTGCAGATGGGCGCAGCCTGGTATCCCGTGACTGCTTCCAAAACTTTTCTTTGGACTCTTAAAAGCAATGAAGTTCGAAAACCAAATCATAGGAAAACCAAATAGTCAATTTCAATGAATAAACTTTAAAATGCCTTACTCTCCTAGTGTAGTAGTGGTCAACAGAGGTGAGTTTCTTATGCCATCCTTTAGTCATTGAAATACTGTGATTGTGAAATTGAAATACTCGTGATTTTCTCATCATAATTTTGAAAATCATATAATCAAAACCGTGGATTATCCTCGCTAAATTGATTTGATGATTAATTTGTTTTGATAAAATTTTGAATGTGCGAATGAAATGGGAGGTTATGAAGAAGTGTTGATCGGCATTGAATTTTAATAAAAAGTCGCATATATGAGTACAAAGTGAAGTATATTATTTTGGAAGTAGAAGATGATAAACAAATATGTGGATTGCCTCATTGGTTGAGGCGTGAGTCTATGAATTATGAGACCCATGTTCGAATCTTGGCTGTGGCAATTTTTTTTATATAATGTATCCGGATGTAGTGCCATGGTGGCATTTCCACCTCATCATAGAGAAGCCATGTCATTATTAAAATGCCTAGTCAGCATTATACATGTGGCATATGTAGTCTCATATATATGTATAGATAGATAAGCGTTTATGGGCTGACATTTGTGTTTAGCTAATTGGCCAGTTGGTCCATTAACCAAAGTAAAATAGGAGCCGGCATATTAAACAATAAATACAAGATCTAGCAACTTAAAACTCAAAACTGATTAGTAGATTTTGTGACGAGATAGTGTTTAAGGAGAAGAATACAAGTATTAACAAGATTGATAATATTGAGTTTAACACTGTTTTGCTTGCCATGGTGGATTTTGGTTGTGTATTTTTTATTCATTTGTACTAGTAATTGGTGGTTGTTATATAAGGAATGAAAACGAGGGGCTGAATTTTCTTTCTTTCTTTCTAGTATATAAACCAATGTACCATTAGTTTTTGAACGATGTACATGTACGTTACAAAAAAACCATGATCGTGATAGTCAATATTCTGCAACCCTACTTTTATTCATTACCATTATGATTTTATATATATGCTACTAATCGATAAATCATAATTAATAACATTTTTTTTATAGTACGTAGCACAACTTTTAGTTAATAATATATGACTCTTAGTATATCTTCCGGGTGGTGCAGGTATACTTTGACTCCAGTATTGTCTTCTGAAAATAATCGAACAAGACTTATATACGAAAGTGAGAGTAATTACAAGTCTTCATTAAACAATCCAATAAGAAATGGACTTTGAGTACATTGTTAAAATTTTCCTGTTTCAATAATATCTAGTGTAACAACCCGCATTTTTCGGATTACTTTTCATATTTTTGAAAAGTTACTATTCACTTTTACTATTCATTTTCACTATTCATCCTGTAAATTTTTTATTTCACATTCTCGTAAAATAAATTATTTTAGTAATATCCTGAGAGTTTGACAATCGTTAGATCATTTTCGCAAAAGTTATTAAGAAAACATCGTTTTAAAGTTTCATTTTAGTCGGAACACCATTTAAACATCACGCGCATAACGAAAATCAACTCTGACAATTTTTCTCACATGAGATTAATTTTTAGATCACTCATAATAAATTAGCGAATTTTTAAGATTTCATTTTTTTAAAATGTTACCAAATAAACCCTGAGCCGTACGAGACTAAACTTACGTTTTAAACAATTCTACGAGACCCGCACTTAACCATTCCCGCACCGTGTTTTCTAAGATATTTAGACACTTTTACATTTTTGGAAAAGTTAAACATATTTCTTTCCTCCATTGACCGTAAAGAAATTAACCTTGTACGTTCTACATTTTTGCTTAAATCGCATAACTTTTAGACTTCACGTATAACTATTAAATTATCCCACGTATGACGAAAACCAAATTTTGACATCTCATATCACTTTTAGACTAATTTTATTCTACTTTAAATAAATTCACGGTCATTTCCACATTTTCGTTCTTTCGATAAATTACGAATTACGCTTTTGACCCGTATTTCCGACTTTAAGCGCGCTTTGCACCCAATGAGACTTATCACCCATTTTATGTTTTTAGATGGAGTATAATGATGAGTTTCATCATTCCTACAAGTTTCGTATTTTTACGATACACGGTTTAACGTTTTATGGCTTAACAACTTACGATTGGCATTTAACGGAACCAAAACTGACTCCGTAACCAAGATAAGATCAAGACTTATCATCTAAGCCTTGTCACCAATTGTGACAGCCTTTAGGGGGAGTGGAGTCATCATTTTGGTGGCATAAACCTGACCATTGTTCATTTAGATCATTACATGTGTCCTAACTTAACCATGGTTAATATTTAACCCAATATATGGTTAACCAATCTTACCCTCCTATAAACAGCAAGTGAAATACATCCTAAACACCCTCATAAACTGAACTGGGTCGTTCATATCATCAAACCCTCATATCTTCCATAATTTGATCTTTAAACTCCAAGTTTATGCAAAGAAGTTTCAAGTAGTAAGTTACTACATCAAATCTCTAGCAAGTTTAAGTGATCTTCTTGAGTTTAAATCCACTCAAGTCACTTAGTACTTCATCACCAACTCTTCAAGATTGCAAGGGTGCCAAGGTGTGGAAAGATAGCTCAATCCGAAGTCTTAAGTGATCAATCAAAGTCCTATCCTTACTAAGTTACTCCTTTCTTAATTGAAAGCCAAAAGTTGTTGCTCAGAGAAGTTCTCACGGATATCCATCATTCTCGTATACATTTGATATCATTTACCCGAGGTCCATAATGTACGAGGTCGGCACGGAGGAGCACGGATACTCAAGAAGGCTATAAATTTTATAATCATTCGAAACCTATTTAATGAATTTTGTAAACAATGGAACCAACTGGGACCTCATTTTTGTAAACTCGATATTTATATAAATCGAATGATAAATCTTTTAAAACGACTCCATTAGAGTTCGTTTTCTATTGTTATGATCACAGCCATGAAGTAACACCCGCTTTGAATTCGCCGCAGATCACGAAGTTGGGGTGTTCTGATTGGTATCGAGCATTAATTATAGAGAACGGGTCTAATCGAGACCTAACTATAACCGCTTTGCAAACAAAACATTTTATAGCCATTCGCTCTCCGTGCCTTCCATCCTCTAGACGATTATGTGACTTCTAGGTAGTTTATGCTACACAAACATACTAGTATATTGATATATACACTCAACATATTTTCTATCATTTTAGCTAAACGATATCTGTGTATGCCTATTCTAAAGCATTGTGGCACAATCATATTTTCCCAATCATGTATCTTCTTGTGCATTTTAGGATTTCGAAACTTTATCCAAGACACTGTAAATCCTACAGTGGTCTCTATTACATTCTCAGACACTGTGAGATACAGTAGTCTCTATACACTCTCGGACACTATAAATCCTACAGTGGTCTCATTTATTTCTCAAGACCTTGTGAGTTACACAATGGTCTAATTTACTTCACAGACATTGTAAGTTATACAAAGTCTCTAAAAGTAGTATCTTATAAACATTATATGATATTGTTTTACATGAAACCGGTCACAGCCTATCGATTTTCCTAATGAAAATACAAGAAATGGATTTCTAAAAATAAACCGACTCATCATCTACAAAAAGTCAAGTTCAAGAACTTTCTACATTCATAAAAATTCTCTTCCAAACCTTCATTGGTAAAGGTTCGTGATTCTAGCTAAGTATGGACTATTTTAGAATTACTTAAGATTTCCTTTCCACACGTATCTACCCATACTATCTTCTATGCAATGGAATGTGAAACATAGGTTGCAAGTCTTTATGGCCGTGACTTGCAACCGGATGGTTTGATATCGCTTTGCTTAGTGGACAATTTCTTAAAAGCTATGGACATATCACAAGTATACCTAATTTAGGTATTTGAAAATTTTATCGAACCTCGCTAAATATAGTCTAGTCACCTATATTTAACCTAGGGATAGTGGAACATAGTCTCGACTAACTATGTTCGACTTAAAATTTTCAAACACCGAGAATAGTTATACAAGTGTTATATTCAGTTAATTTCCTTCTTAAACTCGATAAACCACCGTAATTCATTAAAGATCTAGAGACACGATAGTGTCTTACCACTCAGCAAAATCTTAACATCTTATTTATACTACCTAATTTCATTCTTGAAAGTTTTCATTTATTAAATAATCCTAACTACTATCTTGGGATAGTCATAAAATCTTCTCGTCATTCCTTAGAAGTACTAGCCTGATTAGATTTCAAGGATATCATTCCGTCATATTCCTTTAAAATTCACTTTTGATTTTAAAACAAACTTGACATCTCTACCTGAGAATAATGATAAGCGTACGCTACACTCTTCTAATCGTCAACATATCACATCATTATCTGAACCCCATTGAAATTCAGTATGTAAAACTTCACAATATCACTTTTTTTTTAAACACTATTAGACATAAACACTATACGATATAGCCATCATCTCGAAACCACCTAAGACATGATCAACTTTGGAAATGGTTTGGATAGCCACTTGCCACTAGCAAGACTTTCCCTACAATGACAGTTATCACATCATTACAAACCATTTCACATCAACAATATCTTACACCTTTGATTAACAACAGTTGCCCTAACAACAACAAAACTATTCCATTTTGAGGCATTATATAGACGAAAGTGTTTGTTAACCATTCTTTGGACTAAGGTGTTCGAGATCACCCACCAAACAAATGGCGAAACCATACAAATACAAATTAAGCTGCATGCCGCACACTATCACCAAAAACTCCATGTTAGAAATTAAGGTTTTATTGATAGCCTCGATACAATAAGATATGATTCGTTTTGAGAAACGAGAAAAGCCAAACTTGAGGTATATTTGACTCTATAAGATTTTTACAAAACCCTTTAGATTATCCACTTAAGCCACATGGTACATAATACATTCTATGACCAGAAACTTGAGAACGCAAAGATTAGAATTCAGCGCATACATCCACATTTTCCTAGACAATTCAACATCGGATAATACACCCTGAATTCCGGGACGGAATTCCCATTAAGGTGGTAAGACTGTAACAACCCGTATTTTTCGGATTACTTTTCATATTTTTGAAAAGTTACTATTCACTTTTACTATTCATTTTCACTCTTCATCCCGTAAAATTTTTATTTCACATTCTCGTAAATAAATTATTTTAGTAATATCCTGAGAGTTTGACAATCGTTAGATCATTTTCGCAAAAGTTATTAAGAAAACATCGTTTTAAAGTTTCATTTAGTCGAACACCATTTAAACATCACGCGATAACGAAAATCAACTCGACAATTTTCCTCGCATCGATTAATTTTAGATCACTCATAATTAATTAGCTTAATTTTTAAGATTTCATTTTTAAAATGTTACCAAATAAACCCCGAGCAGACGAGACTAAACTTACGCTTTAAACAATTCTACGAGACCCGCACTTAACCATTCCCGCACCGTGTTTTCTAAGATATTTAGACACTTTTACATTTTTGAAAAAGTTAAACATATTTCCTCCTCCATTGACCGTAAAGAAATTAACCTTGTACGTTTTACATTTTTTCTTAAATCGCGTAACTTTTAAACTTCACGTATAACAATTAAGTTATCCCACGTATGACGAAAACCACATTTTGAAATCTCATATCACTTTTAGAATAATTTTAGTCTACTTTAAATAAATTCACGGTCATTTCCGAACTGCTCTTTTCTCGATAAATTACGAATTACGCGCTTTTGACCCGTATTTCCAACTTTTAAGCAAATTTTTGCACCCAATGAGACTTATCACCAATTTTATATTTTTAGATGGAGTATAATGATGAGTTTCATCATTCCTACAAGTTTCAGATTTTTACGATACCCGCTTTACGCTTTATGGCTTAACAACTTACGGTTGGCATTTAACTGAACCAAACCGACCAGAACCAAGATAAGATCAAGACTTATCATCTAAGCCTTGTCACCAATTGTGAAAGCCTCTATGGGGGAGGGGAGTCATCATTTTGGTGGCATAATCCTAACCATGGTTCATTTAGATCATTACATGTGTCCTAACTTAACCATGGTTAATATTTAACCCAATATATGGTTAACCAAACTTACCCTCCTATAAATAGTAAGTGAAATACATCCTAAACACCCTCATAAACTGAATTGGGTCGTTCATATCATCAAACCCTCATATCTTCCATAATTTGATCTTTAAACTCCAAGTTTATGCAAAGAAGTTTCAAGTAGTAAGTTACTACATCAAATCTCTAGCAAGTTTAAGTGATCTTCTTGAGTTTAAATCCACTCAAGTCACTTAGTACTTCATCACCAACTCTTCAAGATTTCAAGGGTGCCAAGGTGTGGAAAGCTAGCTCAATCCGAAGTCTTAAGTGATCAATCAAAGTCCTATCCTTACTAAGTTACTCCTTTCTTAATTGAAAGCCAAAAGTTGTTGCTCGTAGAAGTTCTCACGGCATATCCATCATTCTCATTATACATTTGATATCATTTACTCTGAGGTCCATAATGTACGAGGCTGGCAAGGAGGAGCACGGATACTCAAGAAGGCTATAAATTTTATTATCATTCGAAAACCTATTTAATGAATTTTGTAAACATTGGAACCAACCGGGACCTCATTTTTGTAAACTCTGATATTTACATAAATCGAATGATAAATCTTTTAAAAGCGACTCTATTAGAGTTCGTTTTCTATTGTTATGACTGGTGTGCCATGAAGTAACACCCAGTTTGAATTCTGCTGCGTATCACGAAGTTGGGGGTGTTACATCTAGGTGGTCCAGGTTCACATCGACTTTGATACACATGTTGTGGAAGAATTGGAAAAATATAGGACAAAAAGACTTGTGACTTCGTGGAAAATAAGTTCGTTGAGTATCCGTCTACCAAAATGAAAGTAAATGAAACGTTACTCTTTTCGGATGTTAGCCACAAAACAAAAAAGTGTTAATCATACATTATTTTTAGAGTTAATTACAAATTTTGTCCATGTGGTTTACATCTTTTTTCAACTTTCAGCTTTTAACTTTAATAATTACACTGCCCATCCCTGTGATTGTCCATTTTTATCAAACTAGTCTTTTGACCAAACAGCCGTTAATGTATCTTTGTTTAATCCCTGCATACTTTTTCAATTTGGTAAATGAACCTGTTAGCTTTTGGATTTGATTCTTTAAAAATGTCTAAGTGAAGGTGTTCACCAAGTGTTTGATGAAATGTCTAAGTGAAGAATATAAAAGGTGTAAACGTTTTCCCTTTTATGTCTTTGAATTGTTTATGTGTTAGTAAATTTATGGTTGATGTTTCTTGGAGTGGGATGACATTGCCACTCCCTTACTTAGCTTTACTTAAGGTCTACTGAGATGTTGTGTATGGTGTAGTTACGAGAGATGAAGATGATGAAAGCTCGAGCTATACTTGGTCCGATTGAAACATTTGCTGCTGTGAATATGGCACCACCCGCGGCTCCCAAAAATACTGTTCGTGATCTTAATGTACCGTATGAAGGCAATGAAGAGTTTTCCATCTGTAAGTTATGTGTTATTTGTTTTCTTGCGGATATGTCATTTAACTTAAAATTGAAGGGTTAATATACAAAGAAGTTACCAAACTTTCAAAAATAATTGTCCTAAGTCACTAATGTTTATCTTCTGTCATCTAAGTTACTACACTTCACGGGTTTTTCACATATGTTACTAAACCTTTTTATAGATACCATACTAGTCATTACATGGAAGGGCAACCGGTTGTAATATACTACTCAGTGCCACGTAGACCTGCCATGTAGACTTTGTCCACCTAGACTTGTCCACGTAGGATAACCACTAAAAATCCCCTTTTATACCCAACTCACCCCAACACACTTCATTCTCTTCCAAGTAAAATTAGGTTTTGAAACCCATTTTTCCAAACCCTCAAAACTTCATCCTCTTCCAAGTTGACAATGGCGAATCTTTGTGGCTGTGGTGAAATTGAAAAATGTCGTACCTCTTGGACACAAACCAACCCGGGAAGAAGATTTCTTGGTTGCCCAAATTTCACGGATCCCATAAGAAATTGTAATTATTTCAGATGGGTGGATGTGGCATTACCAAATCGTTGGTATCAAGCAAGGATGTATGAGCTCCATGTCAATTTGGTGAATGCACAAGACATGATCATTATTAATGCCACACTGAACACAAGCATCAAAGTCATCCTTACATTTTAAGGGTTTCAATCCTAAGTGAAAATCTAAACCAGGTACCAAATAAAACAAAGACTTTACTTCACCAGTACATTCAGTTTTTAAATGTTTAATAAAACCTATCAAGTCTAATGAAAGAAGATCAACACCTAGAATTTCAGTTAGTATTTCATAGTCATAAGAAAGAGGGTCTCTTACAAATACACCACCACGATGGTATTTTATCAAGAAACTTGATCCTGTTGCCATCTGAAACATAATCAAACAAGAAAAATTGTTAATTTCAAAAAACCCTAATTTTGCACAAAAACCCTAATTTTACAAATCAAATAAAAAACTATAATCAGAAAGTAAAAGTTACCTTTTTGGAGAAGATGAAAACTGTAATCGAACCCAATTTTGATTACCCCAATTTAGATTCTTGGGAAAACGGATTTTGTTATTGGATCGTGAAGTTAGGTTTAAGTGTGTGTGGGTTTGTGTGTGAAATGGATATTGGGATTAATAATTAATCCGTTTAATATATTCGAAGAAATAAATGTCAATATACACGTAAGATACCAACCGGTAACAATAGGTTGCAAACCTAATGGTATCCAATATAACCGGTTCCCTTAAGTTGAGTAACTTAGATGACAGAAGATAAACATTAGTGACTTAGGACAATTTTTTTTGAAAGTTTAGTAACTTCTTTGTATATTAATCTTAAAATTGAATATAGACTTAATTGGAATTTCATATGAAGTGTTAGCTCCCTTATTAGCTAGCTGATGCACATGTAGTTGCATAATATTTATCATATTGAATAAGTACACACATGTTGAAGTTAGACAATTAGGCTAAGCGCAGTGGCTTCGGTGAAGCTCGGTTGTGAAGGTCGGTCGAGGTCGGTCCTCCCTTTGTGGAGGTGTCGGTCGTGTTCGGTTGGGGAGAAAAGAAACCCAAACTCGGTTGGCCAAACAACCGAGTATAAACTCACACTTTACCTTTTTTTTTTCAAAACTTTACCACTTTTACAACATTATTAATACCAACCACAAACACATGTTTAAACACACAATTTCAAACACAATTCAAACAACTTCTCTTCAATAATCATCATGTCACAAAGAAAAACACCCAACTCAAAAACCCGACGATCCCGACTTCCCCAAAATTCCCGAACTTGAATTTCTCACCGGATCCACCGCTTCAATTAACCGGTTTAACACCACCACAAAATTGGGATGTTCGCTTTCACACCGGTTTAATTATCAAACACGACTACCACAACCCAACCTTAATAAAACCCATTTACGTCAATCGTCCATATTTCCCACCGGTCGTCCGAGTATCAATCAAAACCAAGCACTAAGCGGTTCGTCATATCATCCTAACATGGATTTCTCACAATCTTCCCAACATAATCAATCGCTTTCACCGCTCAAGTCGTTAATCTTGATATGGATTATGAGCATTTTATGGAATTCTCCTCGCTCAATGCTTCACGTCTCAACAATACCCGACTCAAGATGCTTCGATGGGACAAGGTTCGGGGCACGGTTCATACCCGACTCAAGATGCTTCGATGGGGCAAGGTTCGAGAATCACGACCAAAAGGTCACGACCTTCTTGAGCTCCAACGTCAGCAGCTTGCAATGGCAGCACAATCAACCCGGACGCAAGATTTAATTTTCTACAACACACCTCTCGACACAAATATGCCCCAACGACAACTACAAGAACTTGAACAACTTAAGGCCGCAATCAAAGAACGTTACAACTTAGATTATTGTTGCGCTTTTAGTAAGTATTGTAACGCCTACGTTTTATTAGTTTAAGTTTTAATTATTGTTGTAATGTTAAAGTATTTTTATTAATGAAGTTTAATTTTGTTTTTAAAAATATTTGAATTAAAAAAAAAAAAAAAAAAAAAAAAAAAATCTCGTGTCACCACCGTGTAACTAGGTCGTCGTCAGTCGCCGGAGAGAAAAGTCGATGTGGCGGCGATTTAACCAGGTCGCCATTGTGCATAGCCTTATAAGTAGGAATTGGGATTGCTTATTAAAATATTCTATTTGCTTATATTGAAACTGTTTATGTACTTCTCTGCAAGTGAGTGAACAAATTGGTGTTGCTTATTCTGGTACACTTATTTCAAACACACTATAGAGATTCATAAACATAACTGTAGTGATATCATTGGGAAGAGGGACTTGTTTTTTAGATTGACGTAGGCACTAGGCAATTGCATTTATTTGCACATAAATGTTATTCGGACCATTATTTAAGTTACATTCACATCTTTATTGTTTTAACATGGGATCGTATCTGCATACGCCATTGCAAACGCATTTGGCAAGTCAAACACCATTACAAGGAACAACCTCAACACCATTACCAGGATAGTGTTTTTATCTTAAGGATCATGTGCTGTGTTTTATCTCAAACCTTCTCAGATAACTTGTATAAGCTTGATGACGATTTCAGCATGTCTTTGAGTATTTCACTCAAGGAACAGCACGGTCTACCTTTGAGCTTCGTGAGACATCTTTACTTTGGAATTTGAGCATCTAGGTTGCCATCGTGCCAATTTCATATTTTTCTTATACATTTATTAATTCATTTTCAACACTATAAGGACATTATGGAAACAACAGATATCGAGTTTGGGAGGCTTCAAGCCAAGGACATGTTGCAGCACCTATGGACTGGACCCGTATCAAATGCATCAGTGGAAGTTGTCCAAGGCGGTCGGTCAGTTGAGGTTCGTGCAAATGGATTTACCAAGGTTTGTCCTTTTTTGGAGATGACACAAAGGGTGGGTTGGGTCACGGCTCAAAATGGGTAATTTTAAACTGTTGAAACGTGTCAGGTTGATTTGATCAAAAACAAGGTATCTCCAAAGTTGTATTGCTTCATCAACAGTCGACCATATTTTAGCAACTGATTAGGAGAATTTTTTGCATAAAAATATGCTTTGTGAGATATTTGACCATTTGACCTGTATCCTACTAATCTGTTAAGACTAAAGGTATCAGTTTTGACCCATTTGGATATAAATGGGTCAAATTGGGCAATGTTTTATATCTAGCAGAGCATATCAGTCGAGCGGGTCAAACACGGTAAAAGTTGTCCAAGACGTATTTAATTGCATAAAACCTTCTCAAATGAATAAATCAATTTAAAAAAAATCAAGTGTTTGCAGGCTGGTCCTTCTCACTCATACTAAAAATTACACATTCGACCCGTTGCCCAATCCGCCAGTTTTGCCACTCCTATCAAGACGGAAGATTACAACGTTTTATACTACAGCTTTTCAGTGGTGATTATTCAGGTACTCATCCAAGAATGAACAATATCATTTCTTCAGGCATTACCTAAACCCCGAAAATCCAAATGAGTTCCATGATCTTATTTCAACAATGATTTTTTGGAACACGATTGTGGTACCGAACATCGACTATCGAATAATTACTTATCCATTGTTATCTTTCAGAAGTTATTACTTTGACATATTGAAGCTATCATGAAAATTTTTAGATTGCATTAATATATATATAATTTGTCATTGAAGACGACGTCGTTTTGCCCAGCCTTGCTACAGTTGCTTCCACAGTGCTTTGCTACAGTACGTATCTACAGTGGTATAACGGCTGGGCTAAATAACCGATGCTGCTGTTGTTGTCTTTGGCCCAACAGCTTTCCACTGCCTTTATACGCTTAATAAGGATGGGTTTCTCCCGAACCTTCTTTAGGTTCCAGGTTCATTATCCCTTGGTGATGATGAAGATGATGTTTCATTTTGTGTCGATTCACAAATATATTATGGTTGGTGATGATGAAGATGATGGAGTATTTGATGCGCTGACCAGGAAGTGGCCAAGGTAATTTTGATAACATGTTATACTTTTTAATGGTGTATTAAAGTCCAATGCAAATGCAAATATACTAATTCAAAGTAATTGATTTGTGGGTTTATTGTTAATATGTAATAAGATTTGAGTTAATGTATGAATTACCTGTTAGAGTAGTATAATGAATTATTAGCTTTTAATTTTTATGCTATATTATTATGATACTGAGTGTTATGATATTTTGGGTAGCTTATTTGAAGAGGTGATTGTGTTCTATTAGCTTGAAAAACTGTGTAAGAGGGTGTTTGGGATTGCTTATTTTCTAATGCATGCTTATTTGCTTATAAGTTAATAGGCAAAAGGTCGTGACTTTGGATTTGGGAGGTTTTTGGTGATGGCGGCTTTAATCTATCTTGCTTATTTATAATTTGTTCTTGGGATACGTATCACTAGGGCCCCCTGGAATCACGGCTGCAACTTGCAGGGGAATGGTGCGTGTTTGCTTTCTTTGGCCCAAGGTAAGTCGGGCTATTACTGTACTCATATTTAAAAGAAATAAAGGTATGCAAAAATATAAGAAATAATGTTAGTATCACAATCTATTTTAATTAGATAATTGTTTTTTCTATAATCTTCGTTTCAGGAATAGCCTACGCATTACAAGAGAAAACAATATTAATTGTGTTTCATTTCCCACCCTATCCTGGGGTATCTTCAGGTGAGTTTATTAAGTTTACATATAGTCCCATTCCAGCTAAAAGTTTATTTTAATTAGATAACTTTTTTTGTTTTATGTGAAATTAAGTCTTATGCGTCTTTTGTTAAGGTTCACTTTATACTATTTGCGGATGGCAACTACAATATAAGCCGTTGTCATCAATGTGGACTTTATAGCAGCCTATCTGAGCCTAATTATTTATCGCATCACCATGCGCGTTTTATCAAGGCAATGAATTCAGGTAATATCAGGTTTTTAGACCCATGTATTGATATTCGGTATTTGGGTTTCGTTAACGTTTATGTGTTTTTCCTAGGTATCGTATGAAGGTGGATTTCATTGGATTTGTATTCTATATCTTGCCGTAACACAAGACATCCACATCTTTGATACTATCTTCGTGAAGGCAATAAGTTTTTGTTTTGGGATTTTTCATAAGGGGTATCTGGGGGTGATTCCAAATGGCAGTTTTAAAGGAGAGTTTGGGTCGTTTTAGTGGGTGTTTGAATTTCCTTAAAAACCGTAGTTTAATAATTGCCTCAGTCATACGTTAAGCTCAAATTTGTTTGTTTTATAGGAATTTTTTGGTATCTTGCCCATTATGTTGGCACTCCACACTTGGACTAAATGGAAGAACATATCTGATGCAAAATGAACAGGTAACGAATAGCGCCCATTTTGCTTGAATTTGTGTTGTCGCTAGTTGATTAATAACGTGTTATTTATCTATACTACTATATAAAGCATTTAAGTTGTGGGCTCCACAAAAAATTACGATAAGGAGCTGCAATCATTGAGTGACATGTGTCACTTCTCTAATTAAAAAATAAAAAAAAGGGAAGAGCTCTAACAAACTAAACTAAAATAATGAGCTCCAATAATGGGGTGACACATGTCACTCTTAACTAATTAATCACATTTATTTTTAAATTTAAATATCTCTTAATTCGTTTAATTTTTTTATGATCTAATTTCACTATATTTTTTAAAATTTTGTGCTCTTTAATTCAACATCCATTTTGATATATTTTTATGAGTTTTTAGTTTTTGCATTTTTAGTAGGTTTATTTTATTTTGATTCAAATTTTTATAACTTTAACCTTTATTAATCAATACAAACTTTATTTATCAAAATCATTTACTTTTAGGAAAGTGTTTGACGACAAACTTTATTTATCAAAATCATTTACTTTTAGGAAAGTGTTTGACGGGAAAGAGATTGTGAAAGTCTTTTTATATGCGGGAATAATGATGTCACGGGAAAGATCCGGGAACCCAAACAAACACATACAACTAACACATATAGATTTGAAGTGTTGTGAAATGAATTCACTAAGCGGGTAGGGAATTGCGAGGAGAGTTGGGTTAGCAATTCATTTACTATATTTATCATCGCCGCTGTGCGCGGGTATCCAACTAGTATAATTTAAAGAGTGCCGATTACTAAAAAAGCATTGTGCTTTTCAGTTGTCATCAATGCAGACTTTATAGCACCCGGGTTCCAATCCAGATGCCTAGCCATGAGCCATGGAGCCACCTCGCTAACATGGGAGCATGACAGCGAGCTTCCCGATATTATACTAAACTTCACTCTTCTTTCATTGGTTTCAAGGCCCGACGGACTTGAATCACCGGACCAAGCCTCAAGTATGTTAGCTCTAAAGCCACCACATCCGGCTCCAAAATATCAGGTGAGGTATGCTACTTTTAACACCTTTGTGTGTATGCACTGCAACAGCAACAACCATTGCTTTAAATATAAATGGGTCAACTCCGAAAATGTTTGACACATAATGGGTCAAAATGGGTAAAAAAAGGCCGAAATTTAGACCTATTAAAGCATACAGGGATGACTGGCCCGATATTGCTTATCAGTAATTTGCGACAATGAAGTGTCAATGGGTTACATATGTATGACACCTACCAATCCACAAGACAAATGTTGCATTAATAAGAGTAGTCGGATATGAAAACGGATGTCACTACAGGTATGCAAACAGAAACTAGGATTACGTCCACTAATGACAAGAGCAGATAAAATTTAAACTTTTTTTATTTGAAGTTGCATGTTTTTGGACTTCTGTTGCATCGTAGACTACCTGTTTATGTTTACCTATTTGGAGTTGCAGGATTACCTACTCCGGCTATGACAACCATGGATGCTAACACAGATATGATACCAAAATAAATTTATTATAAGTAGTTTATCTATATATTTAAAAAGTTATAATGCTTTTGTGGTGAGATGTTTGAGATTCATAAGGAGATGTACGAAGGTCAATAATATAGTCAGATTTGGTATGTTTCAAATAGCTGTTCGCCTGCGTCATTACTTATGTTGATGTTGATTGTAATTTATTGTCTATGTTTTATCGTCCACCTCGTTTTTATAATAAACCAACATATGAGAGGCTATTGTATGATATTTGACATTTTACTAAGGCCATTTTAGCTTAAAGTAGTGTAAGATGCTCCTTTTCTTCTATAATCAAAGCATGTTGGTTTCTCCTGTTATGCGTCAAATGCATGTTCGATTAACACAGAGTACTTGAGTATAGTTTTTTAAAAGCTTTCCTTGTGAATGTGTGAATCTCTATTTGATTTTTTATATTACTAACATATGATGTTAGATAAAACACTTACCGGTTGGCCACACATCAACAACCATCTCATGAGTCGCATTTTCTAGTTAAATAAAATAAGCCCAATATTATACATTTGTAAAGAATATTCAGGCCAAAGCTTTCAGCAAAAGGGCCTAATGATTTGTTTTTTGCTTTTGTTCTTATTTCTTTTTTTCTTTTTTTTTTCTATCCTAAACTTGGGATTTGAAAAATCCAAAATATAGTTCATCATATAACAACTTTTATTTAGACTAGTATTCAGCAATTTTATCATCTTTTTCTTTTATCACATTAGAAAATAAACACAAATATGTGGCATCTCCAACTTTGTTTATTCCGGTAACTACAAATATAGAGGAGAAACATAATATTTGCTTCAAATTATACAAACATAAAGTCTGATGCAAATGTTTTTTCTTCTCATCGTAGTAAACACATGTAAATATGTATTAGAAGCTAATAGGTGTTGTTATTCTCATCATATTTTGCACGCCACAGATAATACTATTACAATTAAAACTGTCTGAAACACTAGAAACAAAGTACAAACAACATTAAAAATCTTTAACTGATACAAGGATTGACAATTCTTACCAAATTTTGAAAATTTGTATAAAATTTAAAAGGTAGCCCATTATCAAGATTGTTGAGAATAATCCAATCAGAAAACCAATCCATGTTCCTTCCCAAAACATCCATGATAGATCCTCCTCTTCCTCGACTCTTCCTTCTGATGGTGGTATATCCTCAGGACATGTGATATTAATTTGCATACCGCATAAGCCGCTATTGTTTTGAAAATACCTCAACTCATTCATAGTGTCCATTTGCCCACCACGAGGAATTTTACCCGTCAACATGTTGTTGCTCACATCTAGAGTTCCGAGTTCGTGAAGCTGCACTAGCTAGCGATTGGGGGATCGAACCTGAGATTTCATTGTGCGAAACATCCAAGCTTTCTATGCTCTCTAGATTGCCCAAAGACAATGGAATGTGTCCTGAAATCCTGTTGTGTGATATGTTGAGTTGTTTTAGGGCTTTGAGATTTCCTAAAGATGCTGGTATTTCACCAGAAATGTTGTTGTCTGACAAGTCCAACAAAACAAAAAAACAGGAGTTGCCTAGGCGTTGAGAAGATTTTTTCCGATTCACAATCAAGTCTTCAAATCTATCCCTAGATTTAGAATATGATGATGCTGACATATTTGGAAGGTTCGCCATCTGTTGTGGAATACTTCCAGTTAGATTGTTCCTAGAGAGATCAAGAATTCGAAGAGAAGTGAACATGGAAATATTGTTCGGGATAAATCCGTTGAGGGAAGTGTTTCTTAGGACAAGTATTTCAAGAGAAGTAGGGAATTGAGGGAGAATGTCTTGTAAATTGCCTGTAATAATGCTATTACGAAGATCAAGAACTCTGAGGTTGACTAATTTAGTCAAACCAAAAGGCAGACTGCCAGAAAACTTATTCCCGCCTAAATAAAGAATTTCGGTTCCTTCGGGAAAATTTGTCAGGATCTTACCAGAGAAATCATTGTTAGACAAATCCAGGGAAAAATAACCTTCAGCTCTGAAAATAGGTAAACTGTCACCAGAGAATCTATTTCGAGACAAGTCGAGTACCCATAATCCCTTTAAATTGGAGATGGATTTTGGGATTAGTCCTGAAAAATGATTTTCTGAAACCACAAGAAAACCGATACTTGTGGCATTACCTATGCTTTCTGGCAACTCCCCTGAAAAATTGTTCCGGGACAAATCAAGACTATGTAACCAATTAGATATAAATAGGCGAGGCGGGATTGATCCACTGAGGATGTTGTCTGAAAGAATTATCCGTTGGATGTTGTTCATCTCCGCCAGCCAATGTGGGAATCTTCCCTCCAATTTATTCCCGCTCAAATCAAGATAATTCAACTCATTCTGTGATGAAATCCATTCAGGAATTTGGCCTGAAATTCCACAAGAAGGCATGAAGATGTGTTTAAGACTACATCTTGGATCAACCTTAGTTGTGTTATTCCAAATCAACTTGCTTGTCTTTCCACCGATGTATAAATACTTTAGAGTTCTGATTTTGAATAACCAAGTCAGGATCTCTCCGGCGAGCATGTTGTGGTCGAGTTGAAGGTACTGTAACTTGCTCAAGTTTTGCATCGATGATGGTATCGGGCCTGTAAACTGGTTACTATTCAGGTCCAGATCTGTCAAGTTGGTTAGTCTTCCTATAAAGGTTGGAATTTCCAACGATAAAGAATTTTCAGACAAATCCAGTGATTCTAATTTCGTGAGGTTTGCAATTGATGATGGAATTCCACTGGAGAAACTATTATTTTGTAATAAAAAAAACCTCAACTTTGTTAAATTTCCAATCTCTTCCGGGATGTTTCCCCGAAGAAAATTATTACCTAATGACAGTGATTCAAGATTTTGAAGCTTACCAATTTCAGGGCTCAAAGATCCCCCAAGATTATTGTAACTAAGAGAAAGATATCGAAGAGATTCGAGTTCGAAAAGTTGAGCAGGAATTGGACCCTGGAAACGATTTTCACGTAACCTCAATGTAGTCAATTTTCGAAAAGAACCCAGTTCAGGTCCTAGTTTTCCCTCGAGATGATTATAACCCATGTTCAAGTAACGTAAATTTGTTAACTGGAAAAGTTGGCTGGGGATGGGACCATTGAATTTGTTCGAGCTCATGTCCAAGTAACGTAAATTTGTTAACTGGAAAAGTTGGCTGGGGATGGAACCATTGAAGTTGTTAAACTCCATGTAAAGATGAAGCAGTTTGGTGAGATTACCAAACCCATCTCCTGGGATCTCGCCTTCCAAATAATTAAACGAGATATCAAGCAATTCAAGTGATCGGATATGAAAAATTGGAGTCAAGATTTCAGAAGATATTGAAACTTGATGAGAATCTCCAGGAAGGGTGGCTACCCAATATAGATAAAGCTCGGTAACACTTCCGGTTCCGGAGCAATTAACACGCCAGCCCCAAGAACAACAATAGGAAGTCGAATTCCATGAGTCTAGTTGAGTGGAATTGTAGATGGAGGTGAGGGTGGATTTGAAGTGTAGTAGTGCTTGCTTTTGATGAATGGGACAAGAGAATGATGAGATGATAATGGAAGTGAGTATTAACAAGATGGATAACATTAGTGTGCTTGCCATGGTGGATTTTGGTGGTTCTATATTTTTGATGCATTGGTATATCTTCTAATAGTCATTATATAGGGAAATAATGTTGGGATTTTTTTTTTCTTTCTTTCATTTCTTTTATTTGGTTATATAAATTCAAGGAAAATAATGTATTGCTTTATTATATGATGTACAAGTTATAAGTCAAGTGAATGGGCCATACAAACTAGGCCTAGGAGGTTATTTGAAAAGTAAAGTAATTTTTTTTCTTTTAATTTTAATTGTCATCTTATTAACATTCAAAAACAGTTTTTTATAACGGTGAAAACAGATTATTTTGAGCGGTATTGTACCGTATTATAATAGAGCATTTAAAAAAAATAGGGATCGTTTTTTATAACGGTTTTCGACCGCTTTAAAAAATACATGGGTAGAATTAAAATATGGGTGGTCATTTACTACGGTCTTCTACAACCGTTTTATAAACAATATTATATACTTGCCACCTCTTTAGGGTAAAAAAAAGGGTAAATGGTAAATGGTAGCGAACAAATTTTTTTGTTTTTGTAGGTACTATAACCTCAAATTCATCCTCTTTAAGGTATTATTTGACATTTTTGCTCTTCGAGAAAAAAAAAATTCTATTAGCTAAGAGGGGCAAAAATGTCCAAAAAATTTGCAAAATACCCTAAAGAGGATGAATTTGAAAGTATAGTATCCACAAAAGCAAATTTTTTTGTTCGTTACCCACAAAGAAAATGGTGATATTTTTTTTTTATCATTTGACTTAAAAAAAATTAAGCAGTTCACTATTTCCATTATTATAGCAATTCATTATTTCTTTCAATTCTTTAATAATAGTTTATATATCTTTTGAATAGTTGATTGTATGTTCCTCCTTCATCAATCATGATAACTGCATCAATTAAGTACCTCGACATACCACAGTTAGATTTGTATAATTGTTTTGAAATTATAAAACATTAGAAAAAAGAAAATAAAGATGATATTAGCCAACGTAGTTTTTTTTCTCAAAGAGTAAAAACTGCATCTTGAATATCTTCAAAAAAGTCCCCTGCAACTCACCAATAATACCATCTTAAAAAATAAAAGGAAGAAAATAATTAACAGCAACATAGTATGTATTTAAGTGTTAATGGAACCTAGGGGTGGAAATGAGCCGAGCCATAGCAAAAAACCCTAAAAAATTCTCTCTCCCCTAGGGGAAATCCGGCCTCCACTCTAACCATTTTTTCCGGCCAAATCTCAATCCAAATCGTCCTCTCTATCCTATCTAGGGTATGCAATACGATCTTGGGTTTAGAAATACATATTAGAGTGGTTGGCGCTTTGTTTTCATTATCTTTTATCGGATTTCTCCTTGTATTGTCATTGGCGATTTCAAAACCCTAACTATTCTTATATTTATTAATTGTTATCTTCAAGTCGACCATTGTTTTGGTTGGATTTGTGGATTCAATCTGTTTTAGGGTTTCGAGTGGGTGTGTATATGTTATATTATCAAATCGCCATTTGGGTTTGTAGGAATCGATCTGATCATGGGTTATGTAAGTCGGTTTTGACTTATTTTTTAAAGATCGATCTCCTTTGTGTGATGGCGGCTGCTGCACATTGGTTTAATCCTCATGTTTAGGGTTTTACCATGTTACTCATTCCACGATTTCCTTTATAGGATGTCATCTAGTGTGTGGCTACGTTGTCATGGTTGTGGTGTTGGCGATATTACGGTTCATGGTTCAACGAAACCCCTGTGATTTCGCTTTTATTAATTGTCACACCGCGGATTGATACTTTGATCATATATCGAAACCCTTTAGGGTTTGGTTTCTTCTTCATGGGTGGCTATGGCCTGCTTTTGTTCTTGGTGAAGTACCCTTGTTAGGGTTTTATTGATGGAAGTCAAACCTGTGGGTTTGTTTAAGGATTCACATGACTTTTCATTGTCTATTGCGTATGTAAGTGGTATGTACGTGGGTTTTGAGAGATGTAAGTCAAGTTTTAGGGTACCTTGTTCAAAACCCCACGCTCACGTATCCGTGCCGAATGCTACATTTTGGGTCTTGTGATCGTTATTATCGCAAGTTAGGTTTCGTTAACCCTATTATCGTCCCAACCGGTCTTGTATTCGATTGGGTGTGATGTTCTACGTGGGTAGATGTTTTGCTGCACTTGGAAGTTAATTTTAGGGTTCTTATTCAAAAACTCCTTAGATCGTTTGGTTGTGATTTGGTCTTGCACGTGTACATGTTTTGGTTGTCATTCGATCTACTTGTTAGGGTTCTACCACCCTTGGTTCGTTGCAGTATGGCTTGATCATTCTATTGTTTTAATGGGGTGATCTTGGCATATACTTTGCATGTTCGTTGTTCGCTACATGGTTGTTAGGGTTTCTATAACCCTATGTTTATTCATTGGTTAATTAGGTCTTTGCAATGCTTTTAATTCCTAATCAAAGGTCGTTGATATTGACTTATTATCGATGAGTGCAAGTCGTCACACTTTTCATGGTGATTACATTGAGTTTCGACATGTTGAAGAATGCTTGGTTGTTTACGTGATTCTTCATGGAAGTTAAAATGGACTACAATAGTGATATAGAAGGCTCAAGTATTTTCTTGAGTAGTATTGTTTATTTTATGTACTTGTGTCATTATTGGTAGGTTCATTTTATTGTAAGTTATAGAATGGTTGTCATTCTTATATTCGAGTCTCGAAGTGTCCTATGGACCGAGATGTGAAATCACCTCATCCTTTGTACTTCAACGTTTTTGGTGTAATGCATTTACCGGGTGAATTAACCCTTTACCCAAAAAAAAAAAATGAAATGAGCCGAGCCGTGAAAAGCTCGGGATTGATCGGTAAAAGCTCGAACGAGCCGAGCCTAAACGAGCTCGAGCCTAAGTTGCAGCTCGTTTATTAATCGAGCTCGAGCCCAGCCCGAGCTCCACTACAAGAAAAAGTGTGTTTAGTGACCGAAATTTTCGCCACAAACAAGCATCGCCTCGTCACTAAACCCGATTAGTGACCAAATATAGTGGTCACTCAGGTCACTATAGGTCCGTCTCTAATTACAATTAGAGACCAGACGCATCTCGCCACTAAATAGTGACCAAAACGTTGTCACCGATTGGATGAAGGTAGATACAACTTTAAACCATGGTGACCAAATATCTGGTCACTAAATCTGCCGAGACCAAATGGTGGTCACTATTTTGGTTGATTAGTGACCAAAAGTTGTCACTATCCACAATTTGCCGAGAACCTTAAAATGCTCGGTTTCTTACTTTTAGCAAAACAAAAAACTAAAATTATTAGCTTCTTAACATAACGCAATTAATCCAAACAAAAAAAAGAATATAGTCAATACCAATAACATACCAACAATTGCATCCATTTATCTACAATGTTATTAAAGAAATACAACATTGAACATGAATAAAGACTAAAAACATGAATATCTAGACAGCCTTCGCCGAAACCCCATTTGGCTTTTCCGCTTCTCAAAAGAAAACATCAACTCTGAAAACCTTCAGTTCCTTATCAAACCTACCAATCAAGAAAATTATCAGATTAGCACAAAAAATATATGTTGGTTTCATGTAGGCCGTATCGAAGTAATGCAGTATAAGAGATATTCATGTATATAAACTTTGTACCATCAAACTTCAATTAGCATGTGATAGCAACTAAAATGTTGAGATATAATGGAGATAACAACGCTGTGCATTACTATGTTTTATTAAACGGGGTAAAAGTAGATATATGTTAAAAGGAAGTTATCAAAGTTGAAAACTTGACAAAATGGCTTCAAGATTAAAAACGAACAAGCCTTCAGCTATATTAACCTAATTGTATGTAACTACATAATTCAGAAAAAATCTTTTAGCTCGCGAGCCTAAACGACATTATGATATTTTAAGTATTAAACAAATATACGAGCCGAGCTCGAGCTTATTAACGAGCTCAATAAAGATATATTACGAGCCGAGCTCGAGCTCGAGCCAAGCTTTTAACTTTTCATGAGCAAATCATATAAACGAGCCGAGCTCGAGCCGAGCTCGAGCCGAGCCCGAGCCTATATAAAACACCACGAGCCGAGCTCGAGTCTAAAATTTAAGGCTTGAAACGAGCCGAGCTCGAGCTCGAGCCTTTTAAAACTTAAACAAGCCGAGCTCGAGCTCTGACAGGCTCGGGCTCGGCTATGCTCGTTTTCACCCCTATCTATTGATGATGATATGATTGATGGATGGTTCAACTTTCGATTCGGCTTTAATTTAAGGATGCTATTAATGAAGGTTTGTGGAGGAGAGAATATGAAAGTAAGAAAGATTTCATATGTGGGGTTTGTTGTGTTACACACTAACAAAGTGAAAAGTTAACATACTTGTCTAAGGAACTGTTCTATAAAATACTTTTAACAAAACGATTTGTTATATAACCGCTCAAATAATACTTTTAATGGTTTAAAACGGTTGTATATTAGAACCGTTATAAATTGAGCGTTCTAAAATATCATTTGTGTACTAGTGATGGGAAGGTTATTTGAGCACTCGTGTTGTGTATACAAATCATATAATGATATGACTCTTTGCTTTTACATGCGTAAAAGTAGCTACTAGCTAGTAAACTGATAATACTATACTAAAGGCTTTTGTTAATCATATTTTTAAGGTTATGGTTTTGTTGGAAATGTATATATTTACAAACATGTGAATGTCCGGATTCGAACTCGTGATTTTAGTGCAAGTCACAGCAGGAGTATATATTTGGTATTTGGTTATTCATGTTGTTGGAAATGGATTGCACACATTAGCGAATGAGAATTAAAGTTAATAATTAATGTTTATGTTTACGATTAATTATTGCACATTAAGTCCGTTAACGATCGTTAAGTATTTAACGGAAAATGACTAACGACCGTTAAATGAAAAGAGAAAGGACTAGAAATGGAAAACTTGGAAAAGTTATGGGTTTTCCTTGGGCTTTCTACATGGCCGCCATGGGGGCTTTCCAAGCCCTAAATCATAACTTGTTCCCAAAGTTTCCTACTAGTATATAAAGAGGGTTAGGTTCTAGGGTTTCATACACTTGTGCATTGAATTAACCCTAGATCTCTCTCTCCTCTCTCTTGTCCCATTTTCGCCGAACACCCCACTTGTAAGGGAGTTTGGTTTCGTTTTTCTTAAACGAGGACTTGTGTTAGATCTAGCAATCGCTGATTCGTTGGTTAATTCGTGTACAAGAACGTGGTAGTAAGACACTATTCTTACACCATATTGGTTTGAGTTGTAGAACGGTAAGGACAACTCATCAAACCACTTATTTGTTTTGCTCAAAGGATTTGACATTCGCAAGAGGTACGTTACGCATACTTTCGCTAATTATTTATTTGTTATGATCTTTAAGTCTTCCACGTGTACTCTTGATGTCTTTATGTTTTATTGTATTTTATATATCATAAACTCAACAAAGGGCATCACGAGCCTTGTATAACAAGTAATTAATTATCAAACACATAAATAAAATAAACATGTTGTGTTATTTTTGTATGCATAGATCTAGGGTTTGCTAAACCTAAACCCTAATTTTTAAGGGGGCGTTTATTTGGTACCCTTATTAGGGTTTTGTAAACTAATGTTTTAATTGGATTAGAAACCCTAAGATGCATGCAACTTTATGTGTATATGCGTAACTCGCTTTTAATTGCATTAATTGTTAAGTGTAATTTTATGTCCATGATAATTATCTGGCATGTTTTATCATGGATCTGCTTTTATTGTATGTCTTTCTTGTTTAAGTGATATACACTAAATTATGATAGATCTAAAATTGGGGAAGACCTCAATCATTATTAATTTAATAGGATTTATCAAAAACGTTTGCATGTGGCTATTTGATATGCATGACTTTTATTTGTTATGCATTTATTGTTTATTTGTTTATTTTTACAAATACTTGCTTGTTTGTTATGTGTAACAAGGGTATTTTTACAAGAAAATAAACCGACCTAAACAATGGTGAAACATGTATTTTTAAGAATAGTAATCATAATCGCTTAATTGATTGATGACTTTGGTACAAATGACCGAACGGCTCACCCATGAGAATGAACTAATAAAAGGGTTTTAAAGAAGCGCACACAACACACCGAAAGGATGTCTAAGGTTGTGCTTTAGCTGCACCGTCCTCCTCTCTCAGAAGTTCGAATGGAGCTACTTAGTAAGCCATTAAATGTGCAAGCTCATCTTAAGGGCTTAATTAGTGTTAATTCCATGCGCCACTTAGGTGGTAATTATCCGAAACACTAAGTGTTTACACTTATGCAAAAGTACGGTATAATGGATGATAATTAACACTAAATTCTTTGATTGGTGAAACCAATACCTCAATTAAAGTTTGATGATGAAAACTTAAACATTAAAACAAGATATAAATGTTTTAATAAAACCTATGTTACGAAGATGAATGCATGACATCTTTGTACATATTTGATTTGACATCAAAATTATTACCTTTTAATTTAAGTTATATGCCATCCAACGAAACGGAAACACCTAAGATTACCTTTTATTTGCGTGAGATCGTGACTTAGATCGTAATCAAAGGGTAAAATGTCCACGTGTCGTGAGAACGGGCATGGACGATTTTGCGCTTAAGTTGGACAACTTAATTGAGTTTTGTAGTGAGAACTAGCAACTCAAGGCATAAGATGGGATAAAACATGTTTACATGGCAATTGAAATTGGCTATATGTAAATCCCATAAATCTAGGAATTGCAATTGAAATTGGCAATTGAGCAAAAGCTCTACCACTTTGTATAAGGTTCATTACTAGCGCATCAACCGATGTGATGAGATTATGACAATTTGATCCTAGTTTTTAAAGTGAAAATTAAATGGTTATATGCTTATGAACCATGGGTAATTAATTTTCTTGAAAAGGTTAATTATCGAAAATACTAAAATTGAATTTTGTAATTTTTTGAATGTATAATTGCAACATTTAACCAGAAACAAAGTTTAGTCTTTGATCAAGAATTGCTCCATTCTCGCTTTCAAACAAATGTTTGATCGAGAATAATTTACCGAAAAGACAAACGAAGTCTCTTTTCCATGGGAGAAGCATGAGACTCAATCCTATTCCTTTTCATGAATGAGAAAGGTATAATAGGAACATTTGAATTGTCTAAATTCTAATGTAACTCATAGCAATGAATTGCACATCTTATTTTCCATAAAGATTTCATTACCCTCATTTGGTGAATGAATCTTTGTAACAACATGAATGTTGGTTAACCGGAAAACATGTATATGAGTTACAAAATTAGAAGCTAGACAAATTACCGCTAAAATTGGTAAAAGGAAAACTAGCTTAATTTATCTAGTTGGTTTACTTTAACCTTTAAAGGTGCTACATACCGATGGGAAGGTAGACTTGTAAGGAAGAAATTGCATACCCAATTTTTCGTTAATAACATTGATGGATAACCCATCATTCACAGAGTAGAATACACCTTTAGTACCTTAGTAATGATTACGTATGGTTCTTCAAAGGTGTAGGAAAGTAAAAAGCAAGCAAGTTGTTTTCACCGGTTATGCAACACTTACAATGTTGTCGATTCAAAGGAGCATTTGTGTTGCATTACCGAATAAGAAGTTGTTTTAATGATTTCTAATTCAGGGGAGCTACAAGCCTTATTTCCTCGTAGTAACCCGATTATCTTCAAAGATAATTACTTTCCAATTGTAGACACTTATGTTTTTAAGGAAAGTCATGCGCTTTCCTTACTAAACAATATAGTTCTACATCTACTTGTTATATCTATGACACAAATCATATTAATCGAATAAACGAACGTGTATCGTGTTGTTTATCCGCTACATGATGTTGTTCCAAGCACAAGTGGGAGAAATCTTTATTGTGTGCAAGGTACAACACATATAAATATGATTTAAATGGATTCTCTTGACCGCAAGGTAAGAGAGTAACGTTCTAATAGGAATTATACATTTAAATGTGTATGATTGCCCTATTAAGAACATGTGTCAAGATGATAACAAAGACTACTTTATTTTAAATATTTATGTCTTTCAATATTTAAGAAACACTTGTAGTTACAATTTATGTTACGAGAACGTGAACTAGATTGTAGCCCAAGGTAAAATATCCACGTGTCGAAGAACGAGCATGGATGATTCTGCGCTTACATTGAACATTTCATGGAATGACATAATTAAATGAAGTAATCTGATACTACTTTGAATTTGAGTATTCGTTGAATGACTTAAATATATGTAGTAAATATTAACTTGAAATATTAATTGAAACCCGAGGTGGTGTTCATAATTACTTTAATTATAAATGTTTATGATTTTGTAAAGTCACAAACATGAAGTCTTTTAATACAAGACTTACAATATAAAGTAAGACGTTAACTTGCTATGTTTTAAGACATGTGCATGAAGTCAATGAGTTGATCAAAGACTTATAACGATAGTGGGATTATAATCGCTTTGTCTTTTGACTTGGTCAAAAATACTTGTGTTATAATACATGCAATTGACTTGGTAATTCTATTGTACCATTAAGTTTTACTTTATTGGTAAATAGGTAAGCCAAATAGTAGATGTTATCTTAAATATTGTTAGATTATCTTACAATATTAATTCTAATGAAATACCATATACTTATGGTATGTTCGCTAGAAGAATCAAAATCTATTGGCATGTTTGATTCAAGATAACTATAGTTTCTTCCACATGTTATCAAGGTTAGTAGATTGAGTATAGATTGAATATACTCAATAAGACTCCAACCTAGAAGATTGATAAGACACCATTTGTTTATGGAATGTGATGAATCACATTAAGTCTTATAATGAAGTTCAATTTGTTAAACTACTTGTAGAGTGGGTTGTAACAAACTAAAGTCGAAACTGTCAATGTTTTTGTAATATCCCAAAAGAGAACAATGTATTGTTGCTCTACTTGCTAAACTATTTAGAGGTAATCTTTAAATTGTTAAAGGCAAGTGGGAGTTTTGGTTTAGATCTTGAAAGATTAAAGTTACAAAATACATAATCTTCTAAAATGCACTAGCAAATATCATGATGAGGCTAAACATGTATATGATAGACCTCAATATGATGGAATTGTCATTCATAGATCCGTAAGGATATCTCGATATTTAATATGTTGAGGAATATGAGTTACGTGATCATGGTAAGCTCGTTAATCATAATGATAAATTTACCAAATGTTGAATTGTGGTAAATCAATCATACTATGAATGTTGAGATGTCATCCATAAAGATAATCAACTTTAGATACTTGGTTTATCTTAATAATGAATATGAGTTTCTTCAAAGGATGGAAACCCTAGTGGTTTAAATCTTTATGTAGAAATCATATGGACAATATTGTACACATATTTAATGCATGTCTAGTGATAATAATATTAATCATATTTAAGCAATTAACTATGATTGAATATTCTTTTCTAGATACATTAAATAAAAGTATAAAGATTATAATTGTCATACTTAGTTTCATTGATATGAAATTTTGACAATGAATATCAAAACTCTTTGTTGTGGAATTACTTTTATGAGGACGATAAGTAATACAAAGTAGTTTTATGAATTCAAATAATCTTTGAATATGTACAAACCGCAAGAATCCATGAATGGATATATGCATGCATCTATGAGATGATTCTTATGTTTAATATTAAATCAATGTTTGATTTAATAAATTAAAATAAGATAGCTCATAAGTATTCCCGAAAGCTAGTGGAGTATTATTTTCTTAAATCTTATATGTTGTATGGGCAACTACATTCCACCTAAATTAAGTTTTAATTGGGAATGAAACTTTGTTTGTAAGATTTGGAAATAAGACATACAACCTTGGAATATATGTTTATAAACATATGCGGTAAAATAAATGAGTCTAATAAAACATGATAAATACATATCTTTAACAAGATATAATATGAATGAGATCTTAAAGTTTAACTTGAAGATTCATCATGTACATCATGTTGTGTATAAGATTGTTGTGTCATGCTTGGTTACAAGATGATTTGACAACATTGAAAGTTGTTAGTGTAATAAATATTTTAAAAGGAATATGTTTGGATTTAGAATCACATTCCACAGTCTGGATATGCTCCTAGATTCTATGGATCTAAAATATGGCAATTATTTCATAATTGTCATTGCCAACAAACTTGAGTTTGGTAGGCACCAACATTACACTATAACCGTTCAAGTTTACGGATGTTTAAAGAGCATATTGTTGTACACAATGATGCCGGTATAATTGAGATGACACTCAATTCTAGTCATGGTATCCTTGATAATGACCATGTTGACTAGTTATGCTAAGAGCATAGTTGCATTATACATTAAAGAATGAAGAATACTTTAAAACTTTAAAAGTTTTGAAAGATGATTGTCATATAAAGGTGGTTCGTGTTATCACGCACCTTATGGAATGATATGACAATATCAAGATATGTAAACACATACAAGAAATTCAATTATTGAATTTTTGAAATAAGTATTCTCAAAATTTTGTAGATCAAAGTTAGTTGAAATTATGCCTTGTCAACAAGTATGAGTTGCATGACTTGTGGCAAAATTCATTAACCGAGAATTATCATGCATTGATCTATTTAGTATTTGGATAAAGGATGTTAAACAATTATTATTTATAATGAATTAAAGTACGGTATACGCTTAATTTCATTTATAATATTGTGTCCTCAGATTTGCATGTTTAAATCTTTGAATAACTTAAGTTATTCTAAATAGTCCGTTGTCAATCAATAACATGGGAATGATATTGAATTAAGACAAATCGAGTATTAGTTAGAATATACTTGAAAGTATATTGATGCGTAGCATGACTAATTTCGATGATATTCAATGAATCGAGTATAGGACTTATCCCACCCGCATGATGATACTTTATGGATCTTTGTCATTAAGTATATCATGGATATTTATCCTCCGACTTGAGATACAAGAGATATGTCATGGATGTAGTGCATTTTGTGAAGCAATCTAACGCTACACGAATCGGTAGTTATAAGGGTTGTTTTCGTAAGTGTTGCAAATTTATGAATCCCGCTTGTAGTCAAATGGGATTTGTTTCCTTCAAATTTATTTTGAAGTATAATACTACTGGGCCCCTCGTAGGATTGTTAAGATGTTTGTATGGCCATACCCAAGGTCTTCTCGCTCGTAAGAATTGGTAATCTTAATAAATCATATAAAGCGAGAAATGTAATAGTTAATTAAGAAATGAGTAAGATCCATATTCTTATTAACATGGTATTAGAAACAAAGGATGAATATGATGATGAATCATCAAACTTGGTTTTTCTCCAGAAACCATACACGAGTTGTACCGGGGCATTGGCGTGTTGCTAGACGCTAACCAATGTCATTTCACGCTTTGTAAACATATCCAAGTGGGAGTCATTGGAAATGTATATATTTACAAACATGTGAATGTCCGGATTCGAACTCGTGACCACGGATTGCACACATTAGCGAATGAGAATTAAAGTTAATAATTAATGTTTATGTTTACGATTAATTATTGCACATTAAGTCCGGTTAACGATCGTTAAGTATTTAACGGAAAATGACTAACGACCGTTAAATGAAAAGAGAAAGGACTAGAAATGGAAAACTTGGAAAAGTTATGGGTTTTCTTGGGCTTTCTACATGGTCGCCATAGGGGGCTTTCCAAGCCCTAATTCATAACTTGTTCCCAAAGTTTCCTACTAGTATATAAAGAGGGTTAGGTTCTAGGGTTTCATACACTTGTGCATCAATTAACCCTAGATCTCTCCTCTCTCTCTCTTGTCCCATTTTCGCCGAACACCCCATTTGTAAGGGAGTTTGGTTTCGCTTTTCTTAAACGAGGACTTGTGTTAGATCTAGCAATCGCTGATTCGTTGGTTAATTCGTGTGTACAAGAACGTGGTAGTAAGACACTATTCTTACACCATATTGGTTTGAGTTGTAGAACGGTCAAAGGATTTGACAACTCTTCAAACCACTTCTTTGTTTTGCTCAAAGGATTTGACATTCGCAAGAGGTACGTTACGCATACTTTCGCTAATTATTTATTTGTTATGATCTTTAAGTCTTCCGTATGTACTCTTGATGTCTTTATGTTTTATTGTATTTTATATATCATAAACTCAACATAAACCACAACTCAAATGAGATAAACTACCAATAAACGAACACCAAAATACTTTTACCACGCCTTTGAGCTTAAAGTCATTAAATTCATGTGGAGATCGTGACTTGGCTCAGATAATCATCATAATCCTCTTCATCTTCATGTTCATATCCACCACCTCCAGAGGCAAGAAAATTCGCCATCGGGTTATCCTCTGGGAGTACTTGGTCATCGTCACTGTCAGAAACAACTATTTCTCCCACTTTGGAGAATGGATTAGTCCTTTTAATGGAAGAAGCAGAACTGAAAGAAGAAGGCTGACCCACTTCTTGTTGCACACTAGAAACCACCGGTGGTTCCTTCCTTGTATCACCGACCACAATCGGAGCTTGTGGTATACTACCAGTATGTTGAGACCCCTCCTTGTCAGCAGCCATTGAAGGACTAGACTCAGGAGGAGTCCCTTCATTAGTAGTAACATTAGTAGGCATAATACTATCAGTATCAACCGTATTAAGAACTGCAAACACATTAGTGGTAGTAATTCCACTAGTGTTGGCACATGTACCATCCACCTTCTTCGTCACTGTAGGAGCCTTTGGTTGATACCGAACCTTAGGACCAACATTCGGCTTAGTAAAACCACCTTTGCTCGGAGCATTTTGGCTATCATTCTTACCCGTCCTCTTACCTTTGGCAGCCTGAAATCCATCATCGGTCTTGTGTGGAGGTTGTGCAGATGAGGGACAAATTTAGGACAAGTACCCCAAGATGCCCAAAAATCTTGCAAGTATCACACCGAGGTGGTTTCCACTCATATTCAACCCGAATCGCTTCAATAGAAAACCCTGTAGTAGCAAGTAATGGAATGGCCACAGAGGACTCTCTCGAGAGTCTCATCCGCCTTTAACTTCAATTAGACAATGAACAAAGCTACTACGGCCCCAAGATTCCAAACATTTGGCTAGTATAAGAGTCTAACATCTTAGGTGTACCAATCAATGTAGCTAGGAGACTAAGACCATCTTTGGAAAACATAGCAATGGGAACATCATGGAATTTAACCCACACCGAATGTTGGTCGATCCTCGTTAAGCAAATTGGTGTGGACAGTCCAAGTTTTAAGGATAATAGGAACATTACGGATCATCCACGGACCATTTTCAAGAACATCATCAACACCTTTCCTAGTAGCAAACTTAAAGAAAAAGAACCCTTTAGCATTCATCATGACCTTTTGAATGCCATACTTACCCCAAGCATTACGTACATAATAGTCCACCACCGAACGCAACCCGCTTACCTAAAAAGTAACCATACAAGGTATTATTAAACGAGAATTTACCTCTTCAATCACTTTCATAGGGACAAGAAGATCCACTCCATCCGCCTTATTATCGCTTCCAACCGACGAAAATTAGCTTTTGTCTTGATAGAGCATTAGCCGTAGCATTGACATAAGACATTGGGCCACTTTGGGGTAGATTGATATCATCCCTAGATACTCTCGATTCGGCTTTATCAACCGATCAGTTCTTGAGATTGACCCACAAGACTAGTAGTCGGTTTATTAGAACAATGAGCATTCATACCGCACTTATCACCACCCGCTTGTTGCCGCCGATAACCAATAGCCTTAAGCATATCCTCCAACTCCTTCCGAGATCATGGCACCGTTGGAAAACTAAGTGAGTAGCCCCAATGGAAGTTGTCAATCCACTAACCCACCGGTTTTAATGGTATCCCGCCCTCACCCACTAAAACAAGCTTCCCTTCTAGAATTGTTTGTTCAATAGAACGAATCTTCGATAAAGTATCATGACCCTCTCGTGTGTCATGACAAGGGTTAGAGACAAGTGGAACCGGCTTCATTTGTGCCTTTTTACCAACACCAGACGTTCCCAGGTCAGATTCCTTCAACCGAGTCATACTAGCATCACTTTCACGCAATTCAAAATCATCAACCCTCTCCATTCAATCCCAGTAAAGCAAACCCTAACACGCAAAAGAAACAATTCGATTCAACTAACAATACCACGTTACCACAACGTATGAGAAAACCCTAGTAAAACTAGGGTTTTAATCCATGAAGAAACTCGATCAACCCATGACCCGATAAGGTGATTCGGATAATAAGTATAACGGATGAAGATCGATTACAAAATCAGCCCCTAAAAACGATTTTGGAAGAGCAATACCGTAACAGATAACCTATACGATCAACAAAAACCAAGATAAAACAACGTTATCAAGGAAATCAGAAGATCGAATGGGGAAGAAACGATTGGGGTATGCAGGAAGAAAATCGGCAGAGAGGTTTAGGGGTAATCGGTTTTAGGGTAACAGTTTTTTAGTTTTGGGACTTCTTTTGTTTGAACATAGTTGAGATGGCTAGAAGATCAATACACATAATTTCATTTAATTTAAACTTTGGGCTGACATTTGTGTTTAGCGAATGGGCCCGCTGGTCAATTAACCAAAGTAAAATAGGAGCCGACATATTAAACAATAAATACACGATCTAGCAACTTAAAACTCAAAAGCGATTAACACTTTTGTGCTTGCCATGGTGGATTTTGGTTGTGTATTTTTTATTCATTTGTACTAGTAATTGGTGGTTGTTATATCGGGAATGAAAACGAGGGACTAAGTTTTCTTTCTTTCTAAAAATAAATCAAAACGTACCATTAATTTTTGAACGATGTACATGTACGTTACAATAAAACATGAATGTGGTAGTCGAAAACGGATTTCTGCACCCTACTTTTATTCATTACGATTATGATTTTATATTTACGCTACAAATCCATAAATCATAACTAATTTTTACGATAACATTTTTTTATAGTACGTAACCCTACCTTTATTTAATAATATATGACTGTTAGTACAAGGTTGTCTAGGTTTACTTTGACTCCAATATTGTCTTGCGAAAATAATCGAACAACACTTATATACGAAAGTGAGAGTAATTACAAGTCTTCATGAAACAATCCAATAAGAAATGGACTTTGAGTGCGTTTTAATTGTTAAAATTTTCTTGATTAAATAATATCTAGGTGGTCCAGGTTTACATCGGCTTTGATACACATGTTGTGGAAGAATTGAAAAGATATACGACAGAAAGACTTGTGACTTTGTGGAAAATAAGTTCGTTGAGTATTCGTCTACCAAAATGAAATTAAATGAAACGTTAGTCTTTTCGGATGTTAGCCATAGAACAAAAAGAGTTTTTCATACATTATTTTTAGAGTTAATTACAAATTTTCTACTTTGATTTACATCTTTTTCAACTTTCGCCCTTAATTTTAATACTTACACCGCCTCGTCCTCGTGATTGTCCATTTCAACGGACCAACCTTTAACCAAGTGGCCGTTTGTATCTCTTCGTTAAATTGTGCATATAGGTGCGTTTCGTTAATTTCTACCTTGTCATCTTCAACCTCCACTTTTTCAAACTTTTTCATTTTTCTTTTTATAATTTCAAAAACACAAATAAATGTATCTATCTTCAACCTAAAATATTTTTAAAATTTTTTCATGTTTTTTTATATAAACTTCAACAACACATCTCACTATAATGAAGCACAAACACATTATCTGCATGTAGAATTACTATAAAAACAATATTTATATCCGTATGCTCAAATAAAGGTTAACTTTTTACAAACATTGGTAACTGGACCTGTAATACGTGCATAACAATAGCTATCTTATTTAAAACTGTTTATTACAATAAGAAAAAAATTACATGTTTCGTCCATAAATGGACCTGTAAACTTCAATAACATCTCACTATAATGAAGCACAAACACATTATCTGCATGTAGAATTACTATAAAAACAATATTTCTATCCGTATGCTCAAATAAAGGTTAACTTTTTACAAACATTGGTAAATGGACCTGTAATACGTGCATAACAATAACTATCTTATTTAAAACTATTTATTACAAGAGAAAATTCCCAAAAGAGGACTTTTTTTCAAGGGTGGTCCGTTTTAAGACTTTTTCTAGGCTCTTTCTCAAAAGAGCCACACTCAACCGGCGCCGCGCAACCTCAAGACCGCTCAACTCGCTACAAAGACAAAAAGAATGACACGTGGCAAAATTTGGGTGGAGTCGAGCAGTGAGCAATCAAAGTCGAGCGGTTGAAAGCAGATTAAGTCGAGCAGTTGAGCAATGAAAGGAATGACACGTGTCGAAAAATGTATGGGGTCGAGTAGTTGAAGCGGTTGAAATGGCTCTTTTGGGAAAGAGCCTAGAAAAAGTCTTAAAACGGACCACACTTGGAAAAAGTCCCCTTATTACATGTTTCGTCCATGTGATTTACCTAAAATCACAATCATCGTCCCTACTTTACTTTAATTACATAAATAATTTATAATTTTGATACTATTTGCATTGATAGTCCTTATTTGACTTTAGTTACATAAATAATTTATAATTTTGATACTATTTGCATTGATAGTCCTTATTTTGAAAAATAAAGACTATCCATGTAATAACGATATGACCACCCGTGTAATAAAAAACTATAGATAATTACACAGATGATTACTATTTTTCAAAGAGATGCTATACCCACAAAAAAATGTTCCACAAAAGAAATCCACAAAATGAGGTGGAGGTATTTGATTGGTGCAAAAGAGAATAGAGAGAGACCTCACACCCAAATGCACCAATCAAATACATCCACCTCATTTTGTAGATTTTTTTGTGGAACATTTTTGTTGGTCTATCACCCTCTTTTCAAAATAGGACCATCGATGCAACTAGTTTGAAAATAGGTATCACCGGTGTAACTAAATTTGAATAAGGCCGATCGCTTGATTTTTAGTAAACCACATGGACGAAACATGCACCCGTATTTTTTCTTACAATTTAAATCTAACTTTTACAAAGTAATGTCATCATTTTAATAAGTCAAGGCCCATAAAAACAAAGCTAAGAATGATAACTAATATCCCTTTAATATATTTCTTAAATGTGAGGCCTAAACAAATCAAACTTAAATGACATCATATTTATTAAAAATTTATATTTTTATAGCATCGGAGGTCCAGTTACTTGGACTTGGATACTAACACTTGTTTGCTTGACTTGGTGGAAAATAAAGTCGTTTATAAGTATTTGATCGAGACCAACATGAGAGTAAATTAGGTGTTTGTCTTTTTGGATATGAGGTATAGAACAAAAAAGGAGTTATCATACTTTATATATAGAGTAAAATACATCGTTAGTCTATGAGGTTTTGCCAGATTTAACATTTAGTTCAAAATCAAACAAAATTACGCCATTGCTCCCCAACGTTGCCAATATTGCTCGCCGCTCGTCCAATTTCCTAGTGACTTTAAGCTTTCTCGTTATCTCCAGTCATGTGCTAGACACATGAGGGTAGTTTAGTCATTTTTTTTGTCCTTTTCATCTTCATCTTCTATCCTTATCTATCTTTTTTGCGTCTTTTTCCATTCATCTTCTACATCTAATTTGTTTCTGAATTTGATTTTTTTTAATAAGTTCAATATTTTTATCGAACACAACCCAACACAAGGAATTTTTTTCATGTAATTTGCAACACAAATTTCTGTTAAATATTCTTTCCAAATTCCTATACAAATTCGAATACATTGAAAACACTCATCATTAATTGTTCATACTAGAAGTTAGATCTGAAACATACATCATTTTTTTGGGTAAAAGGTCAATGACCCGGTAAATATATTACTCCAAAAAACGTTTAAGTACAAAGGATATGGGTGAATCCCATATCTCAGCCCGTTACATAGGCGAAAAGCTTACATAACAAGATACTTCCTATTTTCTAAATAAGAAAATAAACCACTACTTAAAACATAACATCAGACTTCTATGAAAATAACATTTACTTCCTACCCAGGCCTTGGAGCTTGATACCATAAGTGTCGTAGTAGGCATTCAAATTTCCTGGAAGATCGTAAACCTGATCCGCATAGTTATCATAACCATAGTCATCAAAGTCATCTTCGCGATCATGACCACCACCAAATAAGTTACTCGACTCATCAAAGGTGTTTACAACCTCCTCATCATCACTGTCGGATACTTCAATCTCTCCCACCTTTGAGAATGGGTTGACCCTCTTAATAGAAGAAGTAGATGGAAAATCCTTTTTAGCTGGATAATCAACCTTTTTAATAGGATTACCAGCATCATCCACAAGAGTAGCTTTCCCATCCATAAGAAGCTTTTCAAGCTCTCCAATTTTCTCAACAATAGGGGTGGTGCCACCCTCGTTAGCTTCCATTGAATCACTCACAATCGGCTCCTTAGCCTCCATTGAACAACCAGAATCCACTACATCAGTAGGAGTACCACATTCAACAGTATCGATCATATTAAGAGAATCAAATGGGTTAGATGTAGCAATCGTCTTCCCACTCATACTAGCCACTTCAGTAGCTTTCATCTTAGAATTATCCACCTGTTTGGGATTAGGGGGCGCTTTAGGTTGATACCGAAATTTAGGCCCCACACCAGGTTTATTAAAACCTCCTTTACCAGGAACATTTGTACCACCATTCCTAACCTTATTCATATTACTTACGGTTTGGAAACCATCGATGTAATCTGTTTAGGTGAGTAGACGGTGGAACAGTTTAGGATGATCAAGGAGAGTATGACCAAACCGCTTTACACGTATCACATCTTGGCGGTTTCCATTCATATTCAAACCGGATCTTTTCAATAGTAGAACCCGATCCATCCGGTAAGGGTATCTCAACAGGAGGCTTTCCAAGAGCCTTATCCGCACGAACTTCAATCAAGCACCTAGCAAAACTACTACGGCCCTGTGAATCCAAGCACATTTGACTAGTGTAAGAATCTAGCATTTTCGGAGTACCAATCAATGTAGCAAGGAGACTAAGACCATCATCTGAAAACATAGCAAGAGGAACATCATGAAATTTAACCCACACCGGGATGTTAGTCAAATCCTCTTTAAGCAGATTAGTATTCAACGTCCAAGTTTTCAGAATAATTGGCACATTCCTAATCATCCACGGCCCGTTTTCAAGACCATCATCAACACCTTTACGAGTGGAAAACTTAAAGAAAAAGAACCCCTTCGCATTCATCATAACTTTTTGAATCCCATACTTGGCCCACGTATTACGAACATAATAATCAACGACCGGAAAAGCAATACGTTTACCAAGAAAATAACCATAAAGGGTATTTTCAAATTTAGAGTTTACCTCTTCCACTACTTTCATAGGAACTGATAGATCCACCTCAGTAGACTTGTTACTACATTCCAACCTACGAAAATTAGGCTTGTGTTTCATAGCATCATTGGACGTAGCACCCGCGTATGAAACCGGCTTATTAACACCACGCAAAGCCTCTTCAAAATTCTTGCACGCCGCTAAAACAACCGGATCACGACTTGGCTCAGCTTCACTCCCACTGTTACCAGGCGTTTTATCAGAACTTGTTCCAAATTTTTGTGATTGAAAAGCAACATTGAAGCTCGAAACTTGTGGAACCGTTCTCAACCCAGCTCCCAACACAGGAGTATCATGTACATTCTGATGACTAGTGTCACGTACAGCAGCAGGCATATGTGTAGGACCATCATGATGCTTTAGGCCTTCATTAGATTGTGGATGTTTCAAATTAACATTAGAGGCACTTGACTCTCTATTAGGGCTCTTCAAAGCATCCACATCCACATTAGCATAACCACCAGACGCACCCATAGATGCATTCACGTTGTTTAGAAACCCCTTGTTCATCTCTCACAACCCACGTACAATAAATCCAATCACCAGACCAGCAACATGCACAACCAATAATAAGAAAAGTAAACCCTAACAAAAACGTTAGGGTTTAAAGCGATGAAGCACAAAATGACTAACCCGCACCCATAATGATCAAACCTATGTTATGTTATCAGTAATAATGGAAGGAATGATCAAAGAATCAGTATGTTGAAACGATTTTCCCCTAAGAACGATTCTTCAAAAAATGCCAAATCAAGTGAACTGAAACACAAATCCAATCAAGAAACTGTTAACAATGGATGTTAAACAGTTTACTAAATCAGATCAATGTTAGAGACACAGGAGAGTGGCATATTAATGAAAAGCGATTAAAAAAAATTAGGGTAAAAAAAAATCGCCAAAGAGAGAGAGAAGTTAGGGTTTAGATGTATGCAACATACATCATTTTACCAATAACAAAAAAGTACTTAAATTTGTTTACGATTTCAACTCATTTTAAACTCAAAGAATCTTATATGAAACCTCAATGATTATCATTGGCTTCAAATACAAATAAAATATTAATAAAAAAAAAGTATTATTTTAAAATGAAGCTAGGTGTACCAACACTACTATCACACAACATCACCACTAAAAAATATAGCACTAAAAATCACAAGCTTTTACGTGATGAAATGGCATTGAATCTTGCAACAAAATAATAATAATAATAATAATAATCATCGACTTTAACTAAAATATATAAATAATAGGTAAATTCTTTAGCACTAAAATCATACCATGGCGCTTTAACTAAAATATGCTTAAAAATAAAAGGTAGATTCGTAAAAATTTATAGCACCAATAGCCTCAAATCATAACATGGCCATTTAGAAGTTTTAGATCTAAACGAAACCTCAACAAACCGCTAGATCCACAAATAAAACCAAAATAACTTTATAGATTATTACACAAATGATTACTATTTTCAAAATAGGGAGCATCGGTGCAACAAGTTTGAAAATTAGGTATCACTAGTGTAACTAAAATAAAATAGGGATGACGAGTTTGATTTTGAGGAAACCACATGGACGAAACATGTACTCCGTAATTTTTTCTTACAATTTAAATCTAACTTTTACAAAGTAATGTCATCATTTTAATAAATCATGGCCCGTCAAAAACAAAGCTAAGAATGATACCTAATATCCTTTTAATATATTTTTTAAATGTGCGGCTTAAATAAATCAAACTTAAATGACATCATATTTTGTTAAAAATTTCTATTTCTAGAGCATTAGGTGGTCCAGGTTACTTGGACTTGGATAGGAACACTTGTTTCCTTGACTTGGTGTAAAATAAGGGTTTATAAGTATTCGATCAGGGACCAACATTAGAGTAAATTAGACGTTCGTCATTTTGGATATGAGGTATAGAACAAAAAATGAGTTATCATACATTATATATATAAAGTAAAATAGACCATCAAGGTTTTCCAAATTTCACGTTTAGTCCATAATCAAATAAAATTACACCATTGCTCCCCAACGTTGCCAATATTGCTCGCCACTCGTCCAATTTCCTAACGACATTAAGTTTTTCTCGTTATCTCCAATATGTTCCAAGCACAAGAGGGTAGCTTAGTCATTTTGTTTTTGTCCTTTTCATCTTCATCTTCTATCCTTATCTCTCTCTTTTGTGTCTTGTTCCATTCATCTTCTACATCTATTTTGTTCTTGAATTTTGATTTTTTTTTAAATATTTTTTATCACACAACCCAACACAAATTTTTGGGGTATTTTTTTCGCATAATTTGCAACAAAACTTTCTGTTCAATATTCTTTTCAAATTCCCAGGTTCAATATTTCTTTCCAAATTCGAATACACTTGAAAACACTCATTATTAATTATGCATGACACAAGTTAGATTTGAAACATACATCATTTTACCAATAACAAAAAAGTACTTAAATTTTTTTACGATGTCAACTCATTTAAACTCAAAGAATCTTATATCAGACCTCAATGATTATCATTGGCTTCAAACATAGACAAAAAATATGAAAGTATTATCCAAAAATGAAGAGTTACCAACATCACTAATACTAAACAAAAATATATTAGTCAAGAACACAAGCTTTAGCGTGATGAAAAGGCATTTGAATCTTGCAACAACAAAAGAAAAAACTTTAGCCTTAAATTATATCATCGGCTTTAACTAAGATATGCTTAAGCTTAAAGAAAAAGGTAGATTCGTAAGAATCTATAGCACCAATAGCCTCAAATCATACCATGGCCATTCGAAGCTTTAGATCTAACAGAAACATCACTAAACAGGCTACATCCACATATAAAACCAACATAACTTTATCTCATATCTTAACAGAAACAACAACATCCATCGAGACCCGGTTAAAGGACCACACAAAACCCCACTAAAACCACTTGTACACTAATGAAAGAACTGAAACTCAAACACCACCAGTTTTCAAAAGATCCGGTGGTGTTGGTGGCAGATTCTACTGTTGGTGGCGGCGGCGGTTCAGATGGTGGTTAGGGCTCAGATGGCGGTTCAGTGTGTGTGGCTGAGATGAGATGGCTAAAACTGATGTAGTGGGAGATGGGAGAGGGTGGTCCTGGATGTGATAATTTATTGTATGGATTTAGTTTGTGCATTTAATAATACTGTTGTGTGTTTAATGTGGTGTTTTTCATATTTAAGATGTTTATCTGAAAAGAAAAAAACATAGAATTTCAACTACACAGTTGAGGTTTCAGGCGAGAAAGAAAAGTTTCAAAACATACTCACATGAATGGCAAGTACAAAATTGTTTTAAGATATAATGATCTTTGAATTTTCTAAAAAGATATGGTAAATGGCAAGAACACATAAAGGTAGAAGATGAAGATGAAAAGGAAAAAAAGCAAAATGACTAAATTACCATCCTGTGTCTAGCACGTGACTAGTGATAACGAGGAAAACTTAACGTCTTTAGGAAATTAGATCAGCAGCCAGCAATATTGGCAACGTTGGGGAGCAATGGTGCAATTTTGTCTCATTTAGTTTAGGGCCGAATTTATTTATATACCTCCGAAAGTGATTAATTTATAACCTCAACTTTTGTACCCCTAAAACCTACAATATTTACAATAGGTGTCGCATGCTTTGGGGTATGGACCTCCCATTTCATTAAGGTCCATATATGCAATTTTGTCCCATTTAGTTTAAACATGAAATCTGCAAAACCTTGAGGAATAACGGTGTATTTTACTCTTATATCTATTACAATTTCTTTTTCTAAATTTGAGGCACCTAATTGGTCCAAATTTACAGGGCACAAAATAACAAACATGCCAAAGAAAAGGGAAACAATCGATATTAAGACTTATTTTGTACTTTACATGAGAACACTACAATATTTTTCTAAGTAGCTATACTACAAAATTACAACCGCAATGGCCATTGACTTAAAAGATGAACCGATCCATATATACTTGATTAAGTTATGCAGGATCATGATCAGTAACGTTATCACAAATGCTCATGGTCGAAATGTCAAGTAATATATACTATTCGATACGATGCTCAAGTATATGTGAGTGCAACAAATTTTATCAAAAAAACTCATCAAACTCAGAATAGGTACAATTAACAACATGATTGATGTTATAGTGGCTCATGTTTGATGGACATTTGAGCGAATAAAGAGTAGAACGATCGTCATCTACTAATACTAAAAAGGCCAATTTCATGGTGCATTTACGATTAATAGACTAACTAAGACTCTATGTGAGTTATATTACCGACAATCATCAACAAATAACTACTTGCAAACTACATACACAAATCAGTAGCACATTAGTACAAATTTTTCTATTAGTTCCAAAAACGTTGATGCAATTCTAAAGATAGGTATCAAACAGGGTCGTATAAAATAGAGATTTGTGGACAGAGCAAGTTTTGTAATCAGCTTACATGTCTAATATAGTTTCCTTTTAAACAATATGCTATGACGGTTTCAGTTTTGTAGACTTGTAGTATTTGTAGCCAAAAAATGACCACATCCCACGAGGTTGTATACTTATAGTATAATAATACTTTTTCTTTCTTTTACACCATTTTTTTGTTTAAAACTCATAGGATAAATATCGAATTTACAACTTTGGTCCAAAGAGGAAGAGTTAATCAGAGTTTGTAACTTTCTTTTGTCTTATACTCTTCGATAAAACAAATGTATGACTATCACCTAAAGCGAACAATGACTATCACCTAGAAACGAACAACAATCAAATTCTACCCCATCTCGCTAAATAAAAGTTCATTTCAAACACACCTTTAAGTTATTAATTTCAAATAAAAATAAAATAAACTAAATTAATAAGTTTTTTTTTAATTATCTTTCTCAAAGCACTCATAGACATATAAAGTCATGTAATTTAAACTATGGGTCATATATGATTTTATAAATCATACATTTCGATATAAAATAATTTAATTCTCGTCGCGATGTTTAGCTAATGGGATCTATATTGATCACAACTCATAAACTCATTTAATTTAAGCTATGGGTGACATTTGTGTTTAGCTAATGGTCCATTAACCAAAGTAAAATAGGAGTGACATATTAAACTATAAATACATATCTAGCAACTTAAAACTCAAAACCGGTTAGTAGATTTTGTGAGGAAAAGAGAACAATACAAGTATAGACAAGATTGATAATATTGAGATTAACACTGTTGTGCTTGCTATGGTGGATTTTGGTTGTGTATTTTTTATTCATTTGTACTAATAATTGGTAGTTGTTATATAAGGAATGAAAACGAGGGGCTGAATTGTCTTTCTTTCTTTCTAATATATAAACCAATGTACCATTATGTACATGTACGTTACAAAAAACATGATCGTGGAGGTCGAAAACGGATTTCTGCAATCCTACTTTTATTCATTACGATTATGATTTTATATTTATGCTACTAATCCATAAATCATAATTAATTTTTACGATGACATTTTTTTATAGTACAAGCCCTACTTTTAGTTAATAATAGTACAATTTCTTCTGGGTGGTCCAAGTTCACTTTGACTCCAATATTATCTTGCTGAAATAATCGAACAAGACTTATATACGAAATTGAGAGTAATTACAAGTCTTCATGAAACAATCAAATAAGAAATTGAGCTAATTCAACAAGTAGCCTAGAGGCCTAATGGTCCTCTTTTTTCTAGACCAGATTTCTTATTCCCAAAATAACCCAAGGCGACCTGGCAATTGGGTAATCACCTTATATGCTTGACTTGTGTCCTTTTTTTTTTTTGCTAAAATACAAAAACCAAGTCACCTAAAGTATAAGTCGGTCAAGAAAACCAAGTAACCAGGTACTTTTTGTACTTTGTGTACTTAAAAAATTGGATAAGTGTCATGGTACTAAGGTGGTTGCCAAAATGCCAGGTCGCCCTGGCTATTCTGGAATTTTTTTTTCTGGTATAGAAAAGGACAGACCATTGGGCAGTTGGGCTACTTTTAGAATTTTCTCTAAGAAATGGACTTTGAATAAATTGTATTTGTTTAAATTTTTATGTTTCAATAACATTTAAGTGGTCCAGCTTAACATCGACTTTGATACACATGTTGTAGAAGAATTGAAAAAATATTCGACAAAAAGACTTGTGATTTTGTGGAAAATAAAGTCGTAAAGTATTCATCTACCAAAATGAAAGTAAATGAAATGTTATTTTTGTGGGATATGCCACATAACAAAAAGTAGTTTATCATACATTAATTTTAGAGTTAATTACAAATTTTGTCCTTATGGTTTACATCTTTTTTTTGACTTTCGTCTTTTAACTTTAATAATTACACCGTTCGTCCCTGTGATTGTCTATTTTAACAAACCACAATATTTGACCGGACAAAAAGGTTATTAAATATATCTTCGTTTAAATTTCATTTTTCATGATTTATGGTACTAATTTTATTTTAATGAGGTCTTCGTATTTTGTAAATCTTTAATCCTTCCTCGTATGCCTTTGTTTTCTATTTTATTTATTTTTAATACTATTTTCTTTTGAATTAAAAGAATTGGTTCTCATCTTTTTGTCTTAAATGGTTTATTTTAAGTTTAATGAATGTTTGTATGGTGTAATGAGTGTTCACCAAGTGTTTGATGAAATGTCTAAGAGAAGAATATAAAAGGTGCAAGTTTACGGTTGATGTTTGTGGAGAGGGATGGCATTAACACTCCTTTACTGAGATGTTCTGTATGGTGTAGTTATGTGAGATGAAGATGATGAAAGCTCAAGCTCTACGTGGTCCGACTGACAAATCTGCTGCGGTGAATATAGCGCCCCCTGAGGCTCCCGAAAATACTGTCCGTGATCTTAATGTACCGTATGATTCATGAAGGGCATGAAGAGTTTTCCATCTGTGAGTTATGTATTATTTGTTTTGTTGCGGATATGTCATTTACCATAAAATTGAATATAGACTTAATTGGAATTTCATATGAAGTTCTAGCTCCCTTATTAGCTAGCATAATGTACATGTTGAATAAGCATAATATTTATCATATTGCTTATAAGTACACACATGGTAGACAATTATAAGTACACATATATGTACTTCTCTGCAAGTGAGTGAACAACTTGGTGTTGCTTATTCTGGTACACTTATTTCAAAAGTATAGAAAATTTAGCACTTTAAATAAGAAAGCCCAAACACCCCGTAAAGATTCATAATCATAACTGTAGTGATATCATTGGGAAGAGGGACTCGTTTTTTAGATTGACGTAGGCACTAGTGTTTTATCTTAAGGATCATGTGCTGTGTTTTATCTCAAACCTTCTCGGATATTAAAAAAAAAAAAAAAAAAAAAAAAAAAAAAAGGACATGGGTTGAAAGTCCCTCAAAGTCTATTTATTGCAATATTTTTGTTAATGTCATAATAAAATAAACACTGGATTTGACAAAATAGAGTTCTTTGATATGACACGACCAGTTTAAAAAAAAAGAATGGACAAAAAAGTGTTGACATGTCAAGTAGTAAACTTGAAGCGTCCCAACTAAGTTGTGCTGTATCACTAAAGCTACCGATTTCTTATTTGACCCGCCCATTTGACCACTACTAGCTTATCTTATATATATGCTTATCCATGCGCAGTGAAATTATGATACGATTGTGGAAGCTCAGTCTACTCATTTGGGTATGCTATTCGTTAAGTGTTATATATAATCATAGAACCTTTAAATTTTTATTATGTCTTTTAGAATTAATAATTCTTGACTTCCCATTTAGTGTCATAAAGAAAGGTCATAAATTTTTCTTAGGTTCATAAGTATATAAAAGAATGACATAACTTCCCATTAGTCCTATTAAGTATCAATCAGAGATTCAAAGCTTCTGGTTAAGTCAATTTTTTTTAAATGTGATTTTTGTCTCTAAGGTCGTAACAGACATGCTCCCAGTTCGTATGTCGTAATGTATAGTTACTATGACAGGGATTTGATGCAACGCTGATAGAACCTCTGAACTGTGGTAGAAGCGTTGATCAGTTCAAAGAAATGGAACAAAAACTCCACCCGGAAGTAAAAGAAGCTTTAAAGAGGTTGTGTGAAGATCCAAAGACCACAGTTCTTGTCCTAAGCGGATACCACCATTCCGTTTTCGATGAGGTAGTCTCATTCTCTATAGTATTTCAGTGTTCACTCTACTAGTTGCGTATGAGTATCGCATCATTAGCATATAAAATTTATTGACTATATAGAACTTTGGAGAATTCAATATATGGATGTGTGCAGAACATTGTGTGTTTTTAAGAACAAATGGATCAGAAACTTACCAGAAGTACAAATGGATTGGGTTGATAGTGTTAAGGTATTGTCATTCCATCCATATTTATTTATGTTTTCGTTGTGCATACTATGGAATACTAAAAATGAAGTATGTTACCGTGCTTCTCTTGAGACATTTGGTTATTGTAGACGTAGTGTAGAGATTACAATCTCGAACCATTTACTTATCAATGGGTCAATCTGGATTATATTTTAACTCTGACGGGTCAAACTGTAATAAAAGGCTTGAAGCCAAGGACATGTTGCAGCACCTATGGACTGGACCCATATCAAATGCATCAGTGGAAGTTGTCCAAGGTGGTCGGTCCATTGAGGTTCATGCAAATGGAGTTACCAAGGTTCGTCCTTTATAGTAGATGACACAAAGGATGGGTTGGGTTACGGCTCAAAACGGGTAATTTTAAACTGTTGGAATGTGTCAGGTTGATTTGACAAAAAAGAAGGTATCTCCAAAGTTGTATTGCTTCATCAACAGTCGACCATATATTAGTAACTGATTAGGATATTTGACCATTTGACATGTATCCTACTAATCTGTTAAGATTAAAGGTTTCAATTTTGACCCTTTGGATATAAATGGGTCAAATTGGGCAATGTTTTATATCTAACAGAGCATATCAGTCGAGCGGTCAAACAAAGTTAAAAGTTGTCCAAGACGTATTTAATTGCATAAAACCTTCTCAAATGAATAAATCAATTTAAAAAAAAAATAAGTGTTTGCAAGCTGTTCCTTCTCACTCATACTAAAAATTACACATTCGACCCATTGCCCAATCCGCCAGTTTTGCCACTCCTATCAAGACCAAAGATTACAAAGTTTTATACTATAGCTTTTCAGTGGTGATTATTCATGTACTCATCCAAGAATGAAGAATATCATTTCTTCAGGCATTACCTAAACCCCGAAAACCAAATGAGGTACCTGCAAGTTTCCATGGTCTTATTTCAGCAATGATTTTTTGGAACATGATTATGGTACCGAACATTGACTGTCGAATAATTATTATTTAAGGAAGGAAAACGCGGCGCTGAATTTTCTTTTCTCAAATATGTACAAGTTACAAAAAACGTGATTTTGGTAGTTGAAAACGGATTTCTGCAAGCTTACAGATTTCATGCATTAAAATTTCTATTGGTTCTCTATATGTTCGAAAGTTTATAATATATCATAATAAACTTTACCAGATTTTTTTTTTTTTTAATTGTAACCCTAGTTTTTATTTAATAAAAATGGTTTTGGTCTTTAAATAACAATAATGTACCGATTTGGTTCGTGAATTCTAAAAAAATTGTGTAAATATAACAAACCTTCATAAAGTGTTCTAATTTGCACATTTTGATGACTTTTGATACTCAAAAGTCTGACATGTGACACTGTTTATAACGTGACATGTCATCAAAATGTGCGGATTGTAATACTTTATGAAAGTTCGGTACACTTACATATTTTTTTCAAAATTCACGAACTAAATCGATACATTTGAAAAAGCTCATTGTTATTTAATGACCACATCCCTTTTAAAAAAAAGTTTATTATCTTTATATTTAATTCTAACAATTACAAGTATCTTTCTTTCTCTTACATCACAAGTACCCTATATTTTATTTTGATTTCTATATAAAACTCTTAACCATTTAAACACTGATAGGATCTATTATAAAACTAAAAATAGCTTTTTGTTTCCAAATTAAATTTAATTTGAATTTGAGTATGTTATATTTGTTACACTTTTCGTGTTTCAATAATATTTAATATCTCGGTGGTCCAGGTTTACATCGACTTTTATACAATTGTTGTGGATGAATTGGAAAATTATTCGACAAAAGGACGTGTTTTGCTTGATTTTGTGGAAAATAAGGTCGTTTTAAGTATTCGTCTACCTAAATGAAACGTTTTTGGATGTTAGCCATAGAACAAAAAAGAGTTATCATACATTATTTCTATACAATTTCCTTTCCTAAAATCTAAGGCACCTAATTGGTCTGGATAACATGGAAACAATAAACAAGCCGTAGGAAAAGGGAAATTAATCTACACCAAGTAGTTTGTACTTGAAAACAATACTATCTTTGTCTAACTAACAAATATATCCACATGGGTTGTAGTCACGTTGGACCATGAGTAGTAACATCATCGAAAATGCTCATGCATGGTCCAAATGTCAAGTAATGCTATTCGATACTCATTGCTCAAGTATGTGTTAGTGCAACAAATATGACCAAAACATGCATCAAACTGAGAATATAGCGCCTGCTTTGTTTACAAAAGCTCAGAAGGTACATAACAATAAACAACATGCATGATGGTTTAAAGGCTCATATATGGTGCACATATGAGTGAAAAGATCATCTTCGGTTAAAACCAAGCGAGTCAATGGGCATATTTGAAGAGCTATGGTATAAAACTACTTTTTTCTTATGCACCATTTAATATTTAAACTCGTAGGGTAAGGTTGAAATTGTTGTGATAATCGAATTTACAGCTTCGGTCAAATATTTTATTTGGGCAGTTCCGTGGATATAATCGTGACGGCTAGAAAATTAATACACATATAATCTCATTTCATCTGAACTATGAGGTAGACATTCGTGCTAGTTGAAATAGGAGACCACACATTGAACATTATTACATTAAATAGACTTTTGAGCCGCAACTATTACAAGCGATCAGTAGATTTTGTGTGGTGTCAGTGTTAAAGGAGCTAGAGCACTACAATCAACAATAATTTGCATCCATTTGGTCTTGGCCGTCCTTTCTCACGATGAAGTCCTTATGATGATCCATTTGGTAATCATGGGGTGATACCCAAGAACTATAAGTGAATGTTACGATGATGATCGATTCCCGTATCTTGGACGCCCTGGAGGTCGCAGACTAATTTGCTTGCCATGTGGTGGTGATCCTCCACGACAGTGGGGTTCAACAGAAAAAAAAATACTAAACTCCTGTTTGGGGGTGGGTTAGCTATGTATGGATAGTTCTTTAATTATGGAGTTCCTGCAGTTTTTGCTGATTTTATTTGAAAATGTAATGCTACGTTCAATAAACTAGTAACTAAATTAGTGATGTTTCAAAAATGAAACACAATGTTTCTCAATTTTATTTTGGTTGCTGATGGTGTTCCATACTTCCATATACCGTATATCTGATGCGCATTTCAGATTTCAACTCAGGAGCTAATACAAGATAAACTATAACATGCAACTTTTATATATCTTAGATACAAGGATCGATTTCAGATTAATATAGCTTAAGAGTACACTTAACAAAGAAGTCACTGTAAGGAATGACCACTTAACAAAGAAGGAACATTTATTATAGCTTAAGGATACATAATGTTGTCGTTGAAAGTCACAAAAAATATTTATAAGAACGGAAGGATAAATACAAACCTTAATACAATAGTATTCTTAAATAATTTTTTTTAGAATTTTTTTTGTGACATGATTTTTTTCGAAATATTTTTGGAATGGTAAAATGGTTAATCTTAAAAAAAAGCTAAAAATGTCAACATTAATATCTAAAAGAGTTATTTTTAGTTACATCTCTAAAGCGTGATTCTTAATTAAGTATAGTGCTTTAATAGGTTATTAGCCCTTTTAAAAATGACAATCGTAGTCGTTTGATATAATAAAGATTTGACAAGTTGATTATCCACGCGTTGCGCGTTTCAAATCAACCTAAGTAAAATGTTTAAAATTGATCGGTTAATATTTATACTTAGAATCTTGACTTGTAAAATATTTTTATCTTAAATCAAAGCGAGTCAGTATACGGATGTCCAACTCGAATTCGCCTGATAGAAAGATAAAAACAATCTAAGGCAAGTCAAAACACTAGTGAAAAATACCACCAATTTACCAAACTACCACTTCATCATCACACTATCGAGTCAACTAAGTATAAACAAGTAAATAAAAAGTACTCTAACATCCTAATAAAGCTAAATAACAAATAGATTAAGCTAAGCATGACAATAACAAAAAAATAAAAATAAAGAGTGAATTGAACAAGGTTTAGAAAGCACTGGATTGGGTTCAAAATGCGATAATGACGATAATTTCCTTATACGGAAAACCCCATCCAGGCTCTTTATTAACCCAAAATTACTCCTTAAACCCTGAATCTTTATCAAATCACCTTAAGCATGAAACTTTAGTGAATTTAGGTGAATGCATCAGCGAAAGTTTGCAACTTTTGTAAGTAAAAAGTTTAAAATGACAAAACTTGTTTTTTTAAATGTAAAACTAAACTAAAAATGAAAAAAGTTTGAAACTTTAACAAAAAGACATGATTAAAGTGAGTTTTAAAACTACAAGACATAAACTTTATATAAAATAAGCTAAAATTAAGCAATTAATAAGTTAATAACAAAAGTAATTAAATTAATTATACATGGGATCCTCAATGGTTAAACAATATAGTCATCGGGTTGATAGTGTTTTCTCCATTAACTTTGTCAACTCATGTTTCCATGTAGTGGTGCACATTCCGGTTAACCGGTTCGGTTTGACGGCCTGTCAAAACCGAACCGGTTTGGGTCAACAAGGAAAAAAACCGGTCGGGCGGTTATGAGTTCGATCCGAACCGGTGTGGAGCATGAAAACCAACGGTCCAAACCGGTTTGGGCTCGGTTTAGGACCGGTCTAGGCCCGTTAACCGTTTTGACCGGTTCTAGTTTGTTTTTGTTTTTTAGGTAAATGCGTTTGTCATCGTTTTCTTGTTTAGTGTATTAATAAACTAGAAATTTTATTTAATAGAGCGGAGAATACATGATACATCACACATTACACATAAACTTAAAACATAACACATAATAACATAATAACACATTACTCAACGCCGACGCGGTCTCGAATCGGGCATCAACTGCGGTGCTTGGCGGCAATACTTACGTGTGAGCCCTCAGCCTAGCGTTGGAAGTGGGTTTGAATAAACAAAACAATTCAAACATTGAGCCTTTCGCGTGCCATCCGACATTTCGACGAAGAGGTAGTGAGCCCAAACATTTGGTGCACGGTTTACCGGTAAAATACGAACAATCACTGGTGGCGGGGGTGGCGGAGGTGGTGCAGGATCGAGATCGACCATAGTAAAATGTGAAATGCTTCCTATTTTTATTTTTAGAGTTTATTTTAATTGTATAAAAGTTTCAAAGAAATAAAACACAATTTATCTATTTATACTAGTCTTACAATGGCAAACATGTAAATATAAAAAAAAAAATTCAAATTTTGAAAGTTTACCCGCCTTCCCGCTCAAAAAAAATCAAAATTTGAAATTTTAAAATTTTAATAATTCGGACCGGTTTGAACCAGTTTGTAACCGGTTTTTAACCGGTTAACCGGTTTGTCATTTCAAAATTTGAATATTTAAAAATTGCCGCCAAGTCAAAAATTCAAAATTTTAAAATATTGAACCGGTTAACCGGTTTCATTTCAAATTTTGAATTTTTAAAAGTTGCCGCCAAGATCAAAATTCAAATTTTTAAATGGTTTGACCGGTTTGTAACCGGTTAACCGGATTTTTTTTTCTCGTTTTTCAACTTTTAACAAACTTACACTGAATAAACTTCAACTTTTATTTATAACGTCGAAATACATAAACCGAAAGGAAATACATAAACTTAAAGAAATACATCAAAGGAAATACATAAACTTAAAACATAATCGTAAGCATAAAAGTCCTAATAGTCGTCATCGGATCCCTAGCTTGAGCAGTGCATCTTGTCTTAGTTCTTCATCGGAAAGCATCTCGATTTCACCCGCTTGTGCCTCTTCCGTAGACCTCCCTTGAAGTCTCGGCATTTTCAAGATCGGTTTATCTTGCACTCGCTTCATTGCGTCAAGTGATCTTTCAAACCCATACACATCTCCAAAGAAGCCGGTGTGAGTCTGTTTCTCGGTTGATAAAACCCTTCCACTTGTTGAAAAGCGGTTCGAAGCTACCAAGTAGCTTGTACACTTAGTACATCACGAGCCATTCGGGATAGAATTGGAAACATTGTTTCCTTTGCTTTCCAAAACGCCAACACATCAAAGTTTTCAACTTGTTCAGCCGGAATATGTGAGATAAAATCGGTTGTGATATATCTTTCATATTCACTGTTCGCTAACACAATCATTTCTTATCCGTTTGTTGGGATGATCTCTTATCTTTTATTGCAAAGCAAGTATCGGATTCCCTCTAAAAGCCCTTGATGATGATGAAGAAGACTCCGTCACAGTAGGAGGTGGGTTGCCATATTTTTCAAAATAATATTGCCACAAAATTTTAAAAGAATGGCCAAAGGACTCTTTTGCATCATTAGCATAGTTCGGGTTTGACGCGAAACAACCCAAATCAGTCACAATCGAGTCAATAAGAACCTCCACCCCGTTTACATTATAACATGGATTTAATGCGGCCGCCAAGTAATTAATTGGTGGCAAAGTTTCAAAATATTTCAACAGACTTTTCTTTCATCTCTAAACCATGCTAGTATAAACACCACCATTAAATTCAAATGTGGCGATTTGTGAAGACATCAAGAATAGTTGCTCGAGTACCAAATGAGCCGTTGGATAATAAACCCCGACAATTTTTGTTGCGTTGTAGAAAACTTCAAGTAGTCGGGTTATTTTTTCAATAGTATCCCATTATCTTGACTAAATGGAGCACACCTACCCTCACGACAATTTCTCGTCATGAAAATATTGCAAGGTCACCTTTTGTCTTAAACCACTTATGAACATAAGATAAGTGGAGTTCTATCGTGTTTCAATATCCCAACAAGGTTGTAACCAATGTTTCCCCATAGTTTCACACATCCGAATGTATGCATTATATCTTTTATTACCCTTTTTAAAAACATCGACTAACATTCTTTTAAAATCTTCTTTCACTTCACTCAAATGCGGATCTTTTAATCCCGCTTGCACGTAAAGTTAATGATGTGTGCAACACATCGACTATGAAAAATTAAGCCATTACAAGGTGGCTCATATTCCATTTTAGTCGACCCATTGCATTTGTGTTGTTACTAGCATTATCCAACGTTATTGAATTTTTTTTCCGTCAAGTTAAACTTATGAAACACTTTTCTCAACAAATTGTATAAAGCTTCTCCGGGTGAGGAACCGGAAAGTTTTCAAATGCTACGACTCGCTTCATCATTTGCCAACTTTCGGGATCAACCCAATGTGCGGTAACACAAAGGTACGAAAATGGTAAATTATGAGGAGCGGCCCAAACATCAGTTGTTAAATTAACACAAGCATCCATCGTCAGCTCGTTGGTTGAACGGCAAACCACGTTGAATCACCAAACCGGCCAGTTTTTCACGGAGTAAATCATGATTGTATGCAAAAATAGTCCCGTCTCGAGCCATGGAAGATTGACCGGCTTCCGGAACCGATTTGAGTGCCTTGCAATACTTTTGCTTGATGTGAGCCCTCAACGTCGAGTTGGAACCGCTAGACAATATACTCAAGCAATATTTGCATTGAGCCTTTTTCTTACCGTCCGACATTAGGACGTAGTTGAAGTGTTCCCATGGATCTTTTACACGGTCACACGGTAAAATTTTCTGAACCGTCGCTGCACTTGTTGAACCAGCTTCGGCGTTGGTGGTGTTTGAACTTTCCATTAGTGTTTAGTGAAATACTTTTGGTTTTGATTTTTTTGGAGTGTTTTTTGATTGCTTGAAAGTGGTAATTAACCAAATACATAACACGTCTATTTATACTAACATTTGTATGGCAAAATCGTAATTTTTTAACAACTTTTAATAAAATCCGCCCCCACGCTCCTTCCCGCCCCTCTTTTAAAAATTCAAATTCAAAATTTCAAAATTCAAAAAAACCAAAAAAACCGGTTAGGAACCGGTTAACCGAACCGGTTTCGGTTTGCCGGTTAAAAAAACCGGTCTTCAAACCGGTCGATTTCTCAAGTGGGGGAACCGGTTCCAAACCGCCGGTTTGGATATAAACCGGACCGGTTTGATTTTTCGGTTTGACTTCAGATACGGTTCGGTTAACCGGTTTTTTTGTGCACCTCTATTTCCATGTGGTTCTTCAATCATCGAAATGGGTGTTATGGATGTTTAGGATCAAATTGTTTCAAGCTAACTAGAACCTCAAAAAAAGAATACTCTTTTAGAAGAAATCATCGGGTTACAATTTTTTGCGGATCTATAATCGTGAAAAAATGTCAATTCTTAATAGGATTTACGGTTTAGTGGCTCATTTTGCTCTTGTACCGAAGTATTGTAATCTTATCTAGCTTTTTGCTAGTTTTTTAATAAAAGAATTGTAGTTTAAAAAAAGGAAAAAAACTATAAATTAATAACGTACTTTAAAAAAAAACTCATTATGTTATATCTACTTCACTTATTGTCATAATACATAACCGTTTTCATTTTATTCGGTTATTTTACGTCCGTTTTATCCGTTTTGTAAATCGTCCAATTTTATCCGTTTAATTTTAATCGTCCGGATAAAAGCGGATAAAAACCGTTTTATTATCCACGTCAAAGCGGTTTTATCCGTTTTATCCGGACATATTAAATGAAAGCAGATAAAAGGGACGATTCTGAAAACGGATAAAAGCGACGAGAAATAACCGAATAAAATGAAAAGGTTTTGTATTATGACAATAAGTAAGTAGATAAAGATAATAAGATTCCATGAGTCTAGTTGAGGGGAATTGAAGATGGCGGTGTGGGTGGATTTGAAGTGTAGTAGTGCATGCTTTTGATGAATAGGACAAGAGAATGATGGGATTATCATAATGGAAGTGAGTATTAATAACAAGATGGATAACATTAGCTTTAACATTGGTGTGCTTGCCATGGTGGATTTTGGTTGTTCTATATTTTTTATTCATTGGTATATGTTCTGGCATTATATAGGGAATGAAAATGTAGAGATTTTTGTTTTCTTTCATTTCTTTTTTTTTTTTTTTTTTTTCTTTCTTTCTTTCATTTCTTTTATTTGTTTATATAAATTCAAGGAAAATAATGTATTGCTTTATTATATGATGTACAAGTTATAAGTCAAGTGAATGGGGCATACAAACTAGGCCTAGGAAGGTTATTTGAAAAGTAAAGTAATTTTTTTTTTTCTTTTAATTTTAGGGGGAATTGCATATATATCCTTCTGAAGGTGAATAATTACATATATATCCTTGGTACAAGTTTTTGATGCATATGATACAATGATTTTTATGCATGTCAAGGATATATATGCAATTTTACATCTTTGTAATTTTAATTGTCATCTTATTAACATTCATGCGCTAGTACAAAAATAGTTTTTTATAACGGTGAAAACAGATTATTTAGAGCGGTATTGGACCGTATTATAATAGAGCATTCCAAAAAATAAGGGTTGTTTTTTATAACGGTTTTCGACCACTTTAAAAAGTGCATGAATAGAATTAAAATATGGGTGGTCTTTTACTACGGTCTTCTACAACCGTTTTATAAACTATATAGAATTAAAAATAATAATAAGCAGTTCACTATTCCCCATTATTATAGCAATTCATTATTTCTTTTAATTCTTTAAGAATAGTTTTATATATATCTTTTGAATAGTTGATTGTATGTTCCTCCTTCATCAATCATGATACATGCATCAAAACATTAGAAAAAAGAAAATAAAGATGATATTAGCGAACCTAGTTTTAAAAATATGATTAACTAGGAATTGAATCACTAATATGTTGATATGGCTCTTTGCTTTTACATGTAAAAGTATCTACTAGCTAGTAAACTGATAATACTATACTAAAGGCTTTGTTAATCACATTTTAAGGTTATGGTTGAATTTAAATACCAACATATAAGTGATTCAATTCCTAATTAGTTTGATGTGATTTTTAGTATTCGAGTTGTCAAATACTAAAAGTTATAGCCTAACGTCGATCAAGTGATGGACAAAGGGCTTACAAACTTGGTTTCAAAGTAGTTCAAGTAACATATACCTTCCCACGAGACGATGTTATGGGGTTGACACTATTCTTAGATGCGGTGGTAACCAATGTATTCTTCAAGATACATAAGCACTTTTACGTTTGATTACTTTTAAAAGACAAAGCGTGATTCCGTTTGTTATAATCTCAATTTAAATAGCTAAATTAAACTTGGTGGAAATAACGTTATTTCAAGGTTTTTTTTTTTTTTTTTTTTTTTTTTTTTCACCAAACAAGAGATCGATAGTATATTGGTGTGCAATACGTCGGTCTATACAAATCCAATCCCTAGCAAAATAGATCATATCTATATTGTAATACCTACTTAACAATAACGTATCTTATTTGAAATGTTTGTTACAACATTTAAATCTAACATTTACAAAGTAAGGTCTTATTGTAATACATCAGGGCCCGTTAATGATACCAAATATCTTTTTGATATATTTCTTAAATGTGAGGCTTAAATAAATTGATCTTTAAATGACATCATATTTACTAAAAACTTCAATTTCTGGAGCATCAAGTGGTCCAGGTTAGTTGGACTTTGATAGGAACACTTGTTTGCTTGACTTGGTGGAAAATATGGTCGTTTCGAAGTATTCGATCCGGTCAACCAACATGAGAGTAAATTAGACGTTCGTCTTTTTGGATACGAGGCATAAAATAAAAATGGAGTTATCATACATTAATAAACATGCCGTAAGAAAAGGGAAACAATTGACACCAAGACTTATTTTGTAAATGAAAACACTACAATCTTTGAACTAATCAATAATATTGGACTTTTTAGTTCAGTGATACTAATCAAGCATGTAACAGTTAGGCTGTTTGTTAATTTGGACTTTGTTTGAACGTTTCATATTTTAGTGCAGGTCTTTATATTACAGCAGGAGTATATATTTGCAATTTTTAATTTCCAGTGTAAATTTATATGTATCGTCTTAGCAAGATCCATAACACTAACTTTAGCATTGGTATTTGGTTTTTCATGTTGCCGGTGGAGGGTTTATATATTGTATATCTGATGTGCATATGGTCAAGTTCATGGTGAGATTGTAACTGATAGACGACCAACTAAAATTCTCATTAGTTACATCACTTATATATACTAGTCGGATACCCGCGCACAGCGGCTGCGATAAGTATAATTATATGTGTTTGCTTACCCGTTTAGTGAATTCGTTTCACAACACTTCGAATGTATATGTGTTACTTGTATGTGTTTGTTTAGGTTACCCGTAGCTTTCCGTTACATCATTATTCCCGTATAAAATACTCTCGCAATCTCTTACATATCAAACACTCCCCAAAAATATATATGATGAATCAAGATTGTATTGATTGAAATAAAGGTTAAAGTTGTAAAATTTGAATTAAAAATAAAATAAACCCACTAAAAATATAAAACTAAAACTCATAAATATATATCAAAATGGATGTTGAATTAAAGAGCATAAAATTTTAGAAAATATGGTGAAATTAGATTATAAAAAATAAATAGATAAAAGATATTTCAATTTGAAAATAAAGATGAATTTTTAATTGAGTAATGCATGTCACTTTATAATTGAGCTCGTTGTCTTCTTTTTAGTGGTTAGGAGTTAGAACTTTGGGTTTGTTAAGAATTGACATATACGCATATCTCATGATTGGGCTCCTTATCTTAATTTTTGGTTAGGAGTTAGGCTTGGAATGAGGTTTGGCTTTTAAATGCATTATATAGTAGTATAGATATAGCAACACGTATATGGAACACTATCATCAGTGCCAAATGTTGATGTGGAATGCTGAAAATCTAAATATAACTGGGCTATGTAATAGAGGATGTGTAAACATAGCAGTTCGTATAAACATGTACGAATTATATTTTAAACAGAAATATTTACGCATTGAATTTAAGAAATGGACTTTGAGTACGTTTTAATTGTTAAAATTTTCTTGATTAAATAATATCTAGGTGGTTCAGGTTTACATCGGCTTTGATACACATGTTGTGGAAGAATTGAAAAGATATACGACCAAAAGACTTGTGACTTTGTGGAAAATAAGTTTGTTGAGTATTCGTCTACCAAAATGAAATTAAATGAAACGTTAGTCTTTTCGGATGTTAGCCATAGAACAAAAAAGAGTTTATCATACATTATTTTTAGAGTTAATTACAAATTTTGTCCTTTGATTTACATCTTTTTTCAACTTTCGTCCTTTAACTTTAATACTTACACCGCCCGTCCCTGTGATTTTCCATTTTCAACGGACCAATCCTTTAACCAAGTGGCCGTTTGTATCTCTTCGTTAAATCTTGCATATAGTTGTGTTTTCGTTAATTTCTACCTTGTCATCTTCAACCTCCACTTTTTCAAACTTTTTCATTTTTCTTTTTATAATTTCAAAAACATAAATAAATGTATCTATCTTCAACCTAAAATCTTTTTTAAATTTTTTCATGTTTCTTTATATAAACTTCAACAACACATCTCACTATAATGAAGCACAAACACATTATCTGCATGTAGAATTACTATAAAAACAATATTTATATCCGTATGCTCAAATAAAGGTTAACTTTTTACAAACGTTGGTAACTGGACTGGTACTACGTGCATAACAATAACAATCTTATTTAAAACTGTTTATTACAATAAGGAAAAAATACATGTTTCGTCCATAAATGGACCTGTAAACTTCAACAACATCTCACTATAATGAAGCACAAACACATTATCTGCATGTAGAATTACTATAAGAACAATATTTCAATCTGTATGCTCAAATAAAGGTTAACTTTTTACAAACATTGGTAAATGGACCTGTAATACGTGCATAACAATAACTATCTTATTTAAAACTATTTATTACAATAAGAAAAAATTACATGTTTCGTCCATGTGATTTACCTAAAATCACAATCATCGTCCCTATTTGACTTTAATTACATAAATAATTTATAATTTTGATACTATTTGCATTGATAGTCCTTATTTGACTTTAATTACATAAATAATTTCTAATTTTGATACTATTTGCATTGATAGTCCTTATTTTGAAAAATAAGGACTATCCATGTAATAACGATATGACCACCCGTGTAATAAAAAACTATAGATAATGTAAGATATAGGATTTCACAAACACATCAAACCAAATCCATATGGGGCGTACACTTTGTTTAGAGAGAGAAAGTTCTAGAGAGAAAAGGAAGAGAGTTGGGAACTATGTGAAAAAAAATGGTATTGAAGCTCCAACCCTCTACCTTGGGAGGTAGAGGGTATTTATAGTGTCTTAGAATAAACGCCTCCTACGGGCTGTGGATCAGGCATACAGTGGGTAAAGACCCGTCCGTCCTCCACGGTCTTACTTAACTAACTTCTTACTAATATAAAATAACTACGACTACGAGCTTTCTAATGATTACATATACTTGAGGTGACCCACACTTTAATGATTGAATTTTCTAATTTCTAACAATCTCCCCCTAAGGGAGGTCACCTCAATTTACACAGAATACAAACAGATATTACATTATGATTATTCTTGAATTCTTGTTTAAGTTCTTAGCTCAGTAGCTCGTAGTCTTTGATTCTTCATGTTATCCATGTTTGAATAATTCAAGTGGAGGTCTTTAACTGATCCATGTGATGATGCGTTTTGAGCCAGCTTTGAGATCATCAGCTTGCGTAAATCTCTGACTCTTCCATTGTGGTGTTGAATTTGTGTGATGTTGTGACAGTGGACCGACATGCTCACATTCTGGATCATGATTTCTTCTTATCGAGTAGCGGAAGCTTTAGATGATTCATGATATTTGCGGCAGTAGCGAAGAATGAAGTGAGAATATCGAGTCATTGATGCACTAATCATGATTTCTTTTGAGATGAATGTGTTGTGTGAGCATGCGGCTATGGATTGACCTCTCCATTCGATCAACGCAAGCGTCGGGTGTACACGCATACAACGATTAGCAATAAAGCGCCGAAAGTGTCTTTGATCACCTTCGTTGAATTGAGGTACACATTCGCGGTTCCCATTGATCAAGACAAGTACTACGTGATCGGTATAATTCGAAGAATCTCCTTGACGGGTTTCGCGGTTTGTTCAGCTGTTATCAAACGGAGCGTCTCGAGGAAGACAACACGGAGTGAGTGAACCGGCAATTTGGGATTCACTTATTGATGAAAAGAGATTTGAAAAACAATCGAGTAGTGCTCGATAAAGTGTTTTGCAATACATCGAGGTTTTGAGAAAATCAATTATCAATCATAAACATGTTTTATATTTAAAATATTGATACACGTCGATGTGCCAAAGAAAAGAGTTTTTAAGCACAACGACCGCTTTTTCAAAGGTATCCGCCAATCCATAACTTTGAACGAGATTGATTCATAAGTTTGAATCGCCCATTGTTTCTGTTCAATTGTCACATGGTTGATCTATTGGATAGATCTCACATGCCACCTACCAAGAAATTGTATGATGTTGGCTCTAGAAGGCTTTCCATCTTCATTGTGAATATGATAGCATATCACTCAGATGTTCTGGCAATACCACAAGGATAATGCGAAGGACTCATAAGATATAATCTCTCTTTCAACATTGTGTGAAACAGAGAGTCTTCATTGATAGTGTCCTAAAGAGATTTATTGATGATCTCATGGCTCTAGACTCAATTATGCACATTTGGTTCCTATGCCGGAGACTAGGGAGAGGGTCTCCTTCTTCAATATCAACAATCTCTAAGAGAAGGTGGATAGATTATGTCGGTTCCCGCGAGAATGAAACAAGCCCTTTTAAGAGGAACTTGGTAGCTTGGGAAGTTGTAGTGCGGTCGTCCTTTGGGTCCATATGTCTTGTCTTCAATACCGGTGTTACCTTAGTAACGACCGATAAGCATATGTATTGAACCCGGTTTACGCCCTAAGGTTGAATTATTGGAGGGTATTTCTTTTCACCCTTTTCATATTCATTTCTTTTCATTCTTGACCCCTACAAAGTGCTTACCGAGACTTCATAACTAGAACCTTGTTGGGTTTATTCCAGTTCTAGCTCGTCTCGATCCGCACTCTTCCAATATCTCACTTTTCTCCTTTTTTCATCATACCTAAGAACTCTACACTATCTAGTGGATTGTCCCTGGGTAGATCCCTCCGGCTCAGGCGGGATCGTGGAAATGAATACCTAACCTAACCATCCTTATAACACCATGCATAAAACAAATTGGTCGGTCTTTTGGTATTGTTCATCGGCCATTGGAACCAATTTTAAACCATTTGAAAATCAATCCAAGTACTTGTGATATATAATCAAAGCATTTTGTACCTGAATCGTTTATGATATTTTAGAAAATGGCTCCCTGATAACGCCTAAAATGAACATGTTTTTAGTAGCGTTATGGTTAGTTTTGTGCATGATAATCGGCTACATTTACTCATAACTGTTGCAAAATTGCAAAAGATGCGTATTGTGTATGTATATGTAGCCAGGTTTCACGATTGATGAAGAAATGAAGTTTTTATGCACATTTGGAAGATTCCCGAGGAAGGAAGTCGAGCAAGGAAGCTTTTGGACTCAATGATTGGGAAGCACAATGATTTCTAAGTATCTCTGACAAGGAGAGATCAAGTTTTGCCTTGGAAATCATCGGTGAAAGCAAAGAATGAGGCGTATAACAAGAAAGTCAACAAAAGTCAAATCGGCAACAATCCGGCGGGTCGGTCGTAACCCGTAACCGATTGGTGGGCAAATGATCAACGGCAACCGATCGGTTGCCGGTATAACCGATCCGGTTGTAGGAGTTGCAGTTACACAAAGTTGCATTATTGTTGCCTTAACTCCCTATAATCATTTGAGGCCGATCATTTCTTGCTATTAACTTGTTGGGAACGTTTTGGCGGTTGAGCAAGTTTATTTGGCTATATATTGAACCTAGTCCTAGTTTACTAGGTGTGACAAAACCAAAAGTGTATTAGTTTACATCAAAACTAATACCAACCATTTTTATTCATCCCAAAAGTTTAGTTCTTACTGTAAAACGTCCAGGAGCAAGGAGGGAACAATTCTCATCCATAGTTTTGGTAATTTGGAGTTATACGGTGAATCTAGGTAATTGGAGGCACGTGGTTGCTACAAGCCACGAATTCTAATTCTTGTAATCGCAAAAGTTTAGGTATTCTATGAACTTTGTTATGGATTTCTATTCTCTTGAGTTATTGGAATTACTTTGTTATTTCTTGTGTTTAGTTATTATTATCATGGAGTTGTTTTGGGATATACTTGTGTGTTGGGATGTAGATAATCATACTAGTGTTCTCATATGTGATGCATGTATATATGATCTTGTTTAAATAAGTTTGTTGGAAAAATGCTAGTCTTGGTTTGATTTGTTGGTAAAACATGTTTTAAGAAAAAGGACCGAAAGGATTTCTCTTGTGTTTTATTCCAAAAAGTTGAGTGAGAAACTAGTATGGGGATATGGTGATTGACAACCACCATGTTTGCTTATTAAAACAATACTAGAAACATTTTCATCACGAAAGGGTCGAAAGATTCGTAAGAACAAGTTTGATAAGAACATGTTGCAAACAAATAGATTTTCTAAAGGATAATCATTAGGATAAGGACCGAAAGGATTACCTATATATTTTTGTTCTTAGAATGATTTTTACAAACATATACCATGGTTGGAGATCATTTGCTTATGATTTGTGCATCACATCAAGAGTTTACACCAAGCCTTCATGAACACTATTTATGATTGACTATAGACTACACACAAGTATATATATTTCTTATTATTGAAATTCACTATAAACATCACTATTTGAGGAAGCCTTGACAAGCTTTCTTGTTGGAATCTTTTCAAGAAAACAATTTCAAACACAAAATCTCTTGGGACGATCTCGACTTTCCCAACTTTGCTATCGCGAACGAGTATACTTGCTCGTATGTGTTAATAGAATTAGACGGTTAAATCGTGTTTAGAAATTTTTAATACTTGCACTACGCGTAACACATCAAGTTTTTGGCGCCACTGCCGGGGATTTTATTTCAATTTTGATTTTCTGTAAGAATGGTAGTATTGGAATTGAATTTGGTGAAAAAAAAAGTTTTGGTTAAAAGCTAACCGATTCGGTTGCTCCTGCAACCGGATCCGGTTAGAGCTACGAAATTATTTTTTGTATCTTGATTTCACAGTTTTAGTTTATTTAGTGATTTGTGTTATAGTTCCTAGATTAATTCCTGTCATTTTAGATTTTTATAGATTATATCTTTTTGTTTTAATGTTTTCTTAGATTTTTAATTGTTCTTTATTTTTATTCTTAGTTTGTTAATTTTAGATTAATTCATGTTTTAATTCTAATGATTAGACAATTAAATTTTCAGTTTATATGGTTTAGTGATCTTTATGAGTAATTTAATGGAGTAGTTAATATAGTTTTAGTTTAATGGTTTAATTATTAAGTAATTAATTATAGGGTATTGAGGAGTCTTAATTAATTAAGACTTTTAGTACACTTAATAGTTTTTAATTTCAATTAATATTCAGTTTTTATATATATATATTTTATTCTTTTGTGTCGATCTAACCGATCGGTTGCAACCCGCAACCGGATCCGGTTATATTATTTGGTCTAAGTGATTACCACCAACCGAATCGATTGGTGAGCCAACCGATCCGGTTGGAGCTCTCGGTAAATTTTTTCTAATTTTTAGATTTTGAGTTTTAACTTATGTTTTAGTTTTGTTAAGTGTCTTTACTTACTTAGTATATGTTTCTATAGTTTGTTCTTGTTTTTACTAACTCTAACGCTAATGATTCGGATTTTGTTTTGTTTTGTTTTGTCAAGTTTAGCTAGTTAGTATGGATAGTTTGAGCGGATTTTCGGAATACCTTCGTAACTTGGATGAAATGTTCAAAGACACGGAAGTTCACGGAAAATATTGGAGGTATCTTAGAAGAAAGTAAAAAGATTTGGGAATTGATACGGTCGGTATGGAAGAAACGGGTGAAAACAAAGTTCAACTTCCCGAGAAGGAAGAGTTGTGTATTCACACAAGCACCTTTAACGGTGTATGATTCGCCACTAATGAGGTTCGGTACACCTTGTAGTGTAGAAGGAGTAAGTGCTTGGGACGTGCAACTTAATATGGCTTATGGAGAAAACTACATTGTGGAGAAGGTTCTTGACGAAATTGGTCATGTACGTTTGGATTACGAAGCATCACGGAAGAAGGATGGTTAAAAATCGAAGGTTAACATTCATGGTCACATTTTGAAATAGATTTTTTGTCTTAGAAGAAGGGAATGCGGATGAACCCAATGTATGTTTTGGTCGAGACTTTCTTGTAACGACCAAGTGTCAAGTTGATTTTGCTTTGGGGGAAATGAGGATTAATATCACCGATTTGGAAGAAGGAAAAGGAGTGAACGAGATGCTAGTGGAATTGTGTGCCAATATGGAAGAGAAAGATGTGGAAGTAGTTAAGATGGGGAAGGCAAATAGGAAGAAAACTTCATCCAACAAACTAACCCCAACCACATCTACCAACAAAAATGATTACACACCTACTACTACAAATACTTTCAAACCTTTAACCGACGAACAAAAAGAAGCCATTTTGGAAAACCTTGAACAAAAGTTTCTTGAGCTAAATGAGAAGAAGCCGGTGACATAGGTACTTCAAGATTACGTTCTCTACCGTAAGAAATTGGATGCGGTGATGCTAGCAAGGACTAGGTTGGAAGATAAGAATCTATCGGAGGAGGATAGAGATAGAATTTTGTTTAGAGGCATGCCACGGAAAGAGAAAGATCTGAGGAATTTTGTTTTTCCAATAAAAGTGAATGGGACTACACCAGTTTATGCCTTAGCCGATACGGGGTCAAGTGTTAATGTTATGCCCTATCCATTGTTTATGACGTTAGGTCTTAGTAATCTGCAACCAAATCATTCGAAGCTTACCATGGCGGATAATTCTCAAGCGAAAGCAATGGGAGAGGTGAAGAATGTGAGAGTTCAAATTGGTTATCAACCATACTTGGCTGATTTTCTTGTCCTAGACATTCCGATGGACAAGAGTTTACCACTTCTATTAGGGAGACCATTCCTACGAACATGTGGTGCAATTATAGACATGGGAAGAGGCACGATGACTATTGATGATGCGATTTCAAAGCAAACATATTATCCCAAACCAAGGGGACCAACTTTTGAATTTATGGAGGAGTTAGAAGTGATGGAAGCGGACGAGGACTTGACTTGTTTCGAAGTAGGACGTGATATCCAAGGAAACCCGATGTATGGACCATTAGCTCCACCTTATTTTGATATAGAGGATGAGATGGAACGTGCATTAGTGGTGGAAGCATTTTATAATCCATTCAAAAACATCCTAGTCTACAAGAAGTTGACCGATTTCTTAGGTTATTTACCGGTGCAACTCAAGAACTTGGAATGGAGACCCGAGGGGTCGGGCATTTACAAGAGACAAAATGGAGATGGAGAATGGCACGTCAAATTCGATATACTATGTCCGGATGGAAGAAGATCCATAAGGAAGTTCAAAACTTTTGAAACATACCATGAGTTGACAGGGAAATTTCTAAGTGAGGACATCCTAAGACAAGAGTATTTCGAGGAATTCTAAGGAGAAGACAAGGCACCATAATAAACAAGCAATTGTTTGCTTGAATTTCATGAACTATTTCTTTTTAATTTTATGCATTTAGGATTTCTTGTTTTTCATTTCAGTTTTACCTTTTTATTTTTATGTTGAGGTTATTTGGTTAATGCATTATGATTATGAGTTTAATTGAGTTTTGGTTTTAGTTCATAAGTATGATGATTTGAGTTTTAAGATTGGATGATTTTTGAAATTTCCAAATGGTGGATGAATGTTGTGTGCATCTTTAACAGGATTTTTGAGTAAAAAAATTGTTGCTTGGAAGGAAAATGCCTACGTAACATGAAAAAAATGCAAAATTTGGCAAAATGCATACCGAAACGGTTGTGTCTATGACTGAACCGGTTGCATACAAGTATATATATCAAAAATTCACTTTTCCAGAAAAAAAACACACACACACACTAATTCTCCAGCTGGGTTTCGCAAAATTCGTCCAAGAGAAGCTAATTGAAGATTGTTTAAGTTGTAGGAGATCATCATGACACCCAAACAAGTAAGCATCTACATTCAATTAACTCAATTGAGGTTTAATTAGAGCATTTGATTCGAATTGCATATTAGGTCACTAATTTGGGGGTTTTTGATATAATTCGAATTAAGTTGTAATGTTTTTTGATTAAGTAGGTAATTGATATAGGAATGCATTGCAAAAGGAATTGTAGTGATTGATTCAACATGGAATGAGTATTAGATGATTGAATTTTCGGATTTAATTAGGTTGTGCCAGTGAATCAAGTTAAGTTGCAATTGGTGATTCCTAGTGGTAGATGATGTGTTTTGTGAGTAATAGATGCCACATTGTTGATTAGAACTAGTGATTGAAGAGTATAGGTCTTATTTGTTGAGTTCTAAGATGATGAATGTGATGATTTGAAGTTTGGCGAATTTAGAGTAATTCAAGGATGTATAAATCATTGAGGATGTTAGAATGCGATCTAGGAGTGGATTGGACTTAGAAAATTCGAGTGGGTAATGGCTTAGAAGGCAAAAGCCTTATGCAGATTGCATAACCGATCCGGTTCGCATAGCATGCCACCGACCGGTTGGACTTGGCAAAGGGAGTAACCGATTAATTGCTCAACGAATCCGGTTCGAGTTCCGTGTTGGATATTTTGAAATTTAGAAGTGGACCTTAGAGGTTCCATGAACCTTCTCGTTTGTTCTAACACTCTTATATTGTCTTATATTTATGATTTCTAGAGAATTTTTGTAGGTAGCTCAAGCTCGGGACGGTTCAATTAACCCGATTGTTAAAAGTTTTGCCAAAGGAACGAGAGGAAGAAAGTCAAGTATAGCTTGAAGGCGGAAGCAAATGCCAACTTAAAGTTCAAAGATCTCACCGACGGGAGAAGCATGCTTTCCGGAGCAGTTATCAAAATTGCAAAATAGGACATGTTTGGTTCCGAGGGTGATTGATTGGGATTTGTTTGTGAGTATGAGTGTGAAGAGGAGTTGAGAAGAATGATGCGGACATCTTATGTGTATCCGTGGATGGGGATTTGTTCGATGATTTGTCATGGGAAAGAGCATTTAGCATCGATGAAGAGGTCTGCGAGAGTGGTGTATGGAGTTCTTTCAACCATGTATTTTGAAAGAAAGGTGAATGTTCGAACTTGATGGAGGAAGTCCGTGTTTGGTTTAGGCTTTGTGGACGGGATCATGCTTACACTTTGCGGATTGGTGGCTCTTGGCTTGTATGAACCACATGAGGTTAAGCATCGATTATTTGAAGCTCACTTTTCGAGGCTTCGGAGGTTTGAAAAAGACTTTCCTAGTGTACCCACCTATTGGAATCGAGTGGGAGATCCTTCTTGCACTAGGAGGAATGTCGCGACCATCAGGAATCCGTTAATGAGGATACTTCACAAATTGATAGTGACTGGGCCATTTAATAGGTATGGAAGCAGGGACAAATGTCAAAAACCGGACTTATGGGTTATGATGTTACTGGAGGAAACTAAGGACGGTAATGCGATTTGGCAAATAGCCGAGTATTTGTCTAGGAGGGCCCCGGGAATCAAAAGCAATAGCAACATTTGTGGAGGACATTTCGTGACAAGGTTGGCAAAGAATCTTGGGTATTATGTTGATAGTGAGTTGGCTAAGTGTGGAGAGCCAAAGTTTAGTGAGATGTGGAGTGCAAATGGTTTTGGGAATGCTTTGAATAGGAAATTGAAAACCTTGGGGTTATGGATTGAACAACAACAACAAAAACAACCACCACCGCAACAGCAGGGAAGTATACCAATGGGAAACGTGCAAGCGGGTACGTCCAGTAGTTTTGATTCAGGTTGGGGAGAGTGGAACCAACATTTAGATGAGATTCAGTGTAGGGATGTGTGGAGAGACTCGATGATGTTGAGAAACAACTACATCAATGATTATTCAATGCCTATCTTTCAACACATGGCTCGAGAAGCCAATTACGAGTTACCACCCTACAATCCACCCAATGTTCCACCATATCCTTTCCCCTACACTTCTTATCCTGGACCCTATCCGTATCCATATCCTGGATACGCACCATTTCCTGATCCAGTGCCCGCATATGGTCGATTACCCGAGGTTGGTGGAGCAAGCTATGATGTTGGAGGATCGTCATCAGGAGTTGGAGGAAAGAAGAAGAAGAGGAGATTTTGTTCGGAGATTGTGGACGAAAACTATGTAACTGAGAGTGATGATGATGATGAGTATGATGATGAAGATGGTGACGACATGAGCGAGGACGACGAGTGATCGTGGATCATTCGTGATTTGTGGTTTCAAAGACAATGGTTATGATGTGTTAAACAATATTATTTCTATTTCTTTAACTATTTCTTTAGGATGATTTATCATATTTTGCTTGGTTTTATTTTGTTTTTAGTAGCGTTTGGATTATTTTGTTTTGTTTGTGTATTGCGGTTTTAGTTTGCGGGATGGATGTGTCGGAAGCTTATTGATGGTCAAATATTTGGGTTGGATAATTCATGCTTTCTTATGACCCAATATCGTGTGCATATTCTATCCGTGGTATCTTTTTACTATTTCTTTTCCCATTTTCTTTACTTTGAAGTTCATTTTATTACATTGAGGACAATGCAAAACTTAAGTATGGGGGAGGGAAGAAAATAGGAAAAATGATACGCATTTTTAATTTATTTTATTTTAATTTTCTTATATAACTTTTGGATGCAAGTAATTAGAAGGAATTCGCCCTTGATGGTCTAGTTGTTTTCACACATTATTGATAAATATTAAAAACAACTTGGGTATTTCAATGGTAAAATGAGGTTTTTGAAAATTTTTGGATTTGAACCAAATTACGAAAGTAATTCATTTTGGATTCGATAGCATTTCCTAGCGCGCATTATAGCCTTTTTTCCACTTAATTGTGAGGTTTCTTTTTGTATAACACACGTCTTTTGTTTTATATTTGCTATGAGTGTGCCGGTGATTATGTCGATTCTAGAACTTGTACTAGTTATGCATTATGGTTAAAATCACTCTCGAGTGATATAAATATGTTCAAGTGATAAGAGGCATCGTATGATTTAACCCAAATGGCCTTCCATTTTACATCTAACATTATATTAGCTAACCACATTGGTTAGTTAACCACCCTTATATGGACCCATTTGTTAGTGCTCATATTTAGCACTAGATACCCTTAGTTACACCCTTTGAGCCAATCTTTTCATTTGTTAAATCCGAAAAATACAAAAGATTTTACACTTTAAACTTTAGCCAACCCTTGTCATGTCTATTGGTTTGTTGCTAGTTGTTTGGAATGTTAGATTGTTTTGATGATTATGAAGAAGCTACACTTTGTTTATAGTGTGTACCATTCTCCAACAAAGATGAAAGAGGCGTCTTTCTCGATTTTTTTGTGGTGTATGCTTACACTAAGTGTGGGGAACTTTGTTAAAAAAAAAAAAAAAAAATGGTTATAGCCAATGAGCTATATGAAGGATATTGATTAGCCAATGAGCTAAATTGAGTTATACATATTTGCGGAGATCGATATTTGAAGAGGTGAAATAATCATTTACGGGATTGTTGCTTGTATGATGGCTAGCAACATGGAGGTTTAGACTTGACTTTATTTTCTTTTAACACCAATTTCATAAACCATCCCATGCCTTATCCATACCCTTTATAAACCTATAGCCTTAACGATATAACCCGAATAAAAGCCCTCTTTGATGAATTTATTTTCTTTGTTTTGATACTTGTACAAGCTTATGGTAAAAAGCATTGATCATGACTAGGCATTGAGTGATTTACATATACCCACCAATATATGAGTGTTGAGTGAATTCTTAAAATCATTCGTGAGGTGTTCTAGTTATGTTATCTAAAGTGTTTGGTTCATTTTTAAAATTTTTTCACATAATTAAAGCAAACCAATGATTATCTCTTTTGGGATGATTGTTACATTTTTGGAACCATGGTGTCAAGACCATTGAAATCAATCTTTGCTAATGTTAGACCTACTCGAGGGTGAGTAGAAATTAAGTGTGGGGGAATTTGATAACGCCTAAAATGAACATATTTTTAGTAGCGTTATTGTTGGTTTTGTGCATGATAATCGGCTATATTTACTCATAACTGTTGCAAAAGTGCAAAAGATGCGTATTGTGTATGTATATGTAGCCATGTATCACGATTGATGAAGAAATGAAGTTTTTATGCACATTTGGAAGATTCCCGAGGAAGGAAGTCGAGCAAGGAAGCTTTTGGACTCAATGATTTCTAAGTATCTACAGCAAGGAGAGATCAAGTTTTGCCTTGGAAATCATCAGCGAAAGCAAAGAATGAGGCGATAACAAGAAAGTCAACAAAAGTCAAATCGGCAACAATCCGGTAGGTCGGTCGTAACCGTAACCGATCCGGTGGGCAATGGTCAAACGGCAACCGATCCGGTTGCGGGAGCTCTGATTACACAAAGTTGCATTTATTGTTGCCTTAACTCCCTATAATCATTGGAGGCCGATCATTTCTTGCTATTAACTTGTTGGACGCGTTTTGGCCAGTTGAGCAAGTTTATTTGGCTATATATTGAACCTAGTCCTAGTTTACTAGGTGTGACACAACCAAAAGTGTATTAGTTTACATCAAAACTAATACCAACGATTTTTATTCATCCCAAAAGTTTAGTTCTTACTGTAAAACGTCCAGGAGCAAGGAGGGAACAATTCTCATCCATAGTTTTGGTAATTTGGAGTTATACGGTGAATCTAGGTAATTGGAGGCGCGTGGTTGCTACAAGCCACGAACTCTAATTCTTGTAATCGCAAAAGTTTAGGTATTCTATGAACTTTGTTATGGATTTCTATTCTCTTGAGTTATTGGAATTACTTTGTTATTTCTTGTGTTTAGTTATTCTTATCATGGAGTAGTTTTGGGATATACTTGTGTGTTGGGATGTAGATAATCATACTAGTGTTCTCATATGTGATGCATGTATATATGATCTTGTTTAAATAAGTTTGTTGAAAAAATACTAGTCTTGGTTTGATTTGTTGGTAAAATATGTTTTAAGAAAAAGGACCGAAAGGATTTCTCTTGTGTTTTATTCCAAAAATTTGAGCGACAAACTAGTATGGGGATATGGTGATTGACAACCACCATGTTTTCTTGTTAAAACAAGACTAGAAACATTTTCATCACGAAAGGGTCGAAAGATTCGTAAGAACAAGTTTAATAAGAACATGTTGCAAACAAATGGATTTTCTAAAGGATAATCATTAGGATAAGGACCGAAAGGATTACCTATATGTTTTTGTTCTTAGAATGATTTTTACAAACATATACCATGGTTGGAGATCATTTGCTTATGATTTGTGCATCACATCAAGAGTTTACACCAAGCCTTCATGAACACTATTTATGATTGACTATAGACTACACACAAGTATATATATTTCTTATTATTGAATTTCACTATAAACATCACTATTTGAGGAAGCCTTGACAAGCTTTCTTGTTGGAATCTTTTCAAGAAAACAATTTCAAACACAAAATCCCTTGGGACGATCTCGACTTTCCCAACTTTGCTATCGCGAACGAGTATACTTGCTCGTATGTGTTAATAGAATTAGACGGTTAAATCGTGCTTATAAATTTTTAAAACTTGCACTACGCGTAACACATCACTCCCCCTCAACAAGTGCATTATATGTTTAAAATCATTTTGGCACATGGAGGCAAGAGGAATAATTCACTTCTTTTGATAAATATTTTCTAAAAATATCAACATTACTTTCCCGATCAAAATCGTTGATTCACATACGATTAAAGATATTTTCGGAAAGAATGTGGTTTTCAATAAAATTGCTCCCCTCAATATGTGCATCGAGATTTGAATGAGTTTTGCACATATTAGGGAAAACCTGCACTTTGGAACAAATTAATCACATTTGAATCCTTTTTGGTTTAAAATAAATGCTCCCCCTTAACATGTGCATGGAAAATTTGAAATCGTTTGGCACATGAACGGAGGAGAGTTTGCTAAACACTTACAAAACCAATTATCAAGTTATCAGTTTAAATCCAATTTTAAATCACAAATTCTCCCTCGATCACAATTTTCAAATCCTTAGAGGAGAATAGTGACTTGCTTTTGAAAAACATTTTAACTGATAAGGATCGGATTTTCAGACTTTAAACTCCATTGTATAAACATGCATGAGTATCTTTTGAAAACATAACATTAGCAAAGGTTTTGAATCAATTTTATAAAACATTGTTCTTTTTTATTATCCAATAGTAAACCTTGCTCATTTACGTGCCAATTGTTTGAAAAATAACCTTTTTGATTCGATTTAAATCATTCTCCCCCTCAATCAATGACACAAGTTGTTGATTGAGAGATAGAGATTTTGATAGATGATAAGCTCAGATGATTTTCAAAAATAATAGAGTACGAGGCATTTTCAAAGCAATTTTGTTTCATTAGATGATAAATATTTTTCAGAAGAATCATTAGACGGAAAAATATTTGGAAAGAAAACATTTGTCCTTTTGGTGACAAACATTTGTTTTAAGAATCAGAGCATGAGATTTGAAAAGTAAGATTAAGCGTGGCTCTGTTCTTTACTTTTTAAAACGGGTTACTGCCTGAAATGACAACAAACCACCATTTTTCTCTGCCTCATTTTTTTCTTTAAGTAATTTTATGTACATTCGAAGTACATCTAAAAACCCGTGACATTCTTTGAAGGTCAACACAAAGTCCGTAGATGATATCAAAAAAAAAAAAAAAAAAAAAAGACAAAATAACAATATTTTTGGAATTTTCAAGATTTTCTATTTTTTTTTTTTTTTTTTTATGGATTTTGAAAATTTTATAATTTTCTATTTTTCTTTATGGGTTTTGAAATTTTGTTTTTGCTTTTAAATAAATATGTACAAGAGATAGATGAAGAAAAAATCATTTACTCCTCGTCTTCCTCTTGAAGACGTTTGAGTGTTTCCGGTTGTAGGCTCTTTAGACCAAGTCGTGGAAGGATAAAATCAAAACGTTCTCTAGGAAGAGCTTTCGTGAAAATGTCTGCTAACTAGTATTCAGTCCTTACAAAATAGAGTTCCACCACACCTTTTTCCACTGGTTCCCGAATGAAATGATGTCGAATGTCAATGTGCTTTGCTCTTGAATGTTGAACGTTGTTGCAAGAGAGAGCAATGGCACTTTTGTTATCTCAATCTGAGAGGATTTTGTTGAATTCAAAGCTATAGTCGATAATGGGATCTCATCCATAGGATTTGAGCACAACAAGATGACATGGCTATGTATTCACCTCTGTAGAGGATATAGAAGTGCTCATTTGTTTCTTTGGAGACCGACTCACAAGCTTATCACCAAAAATTAAGCACCTCCGACGTGCTTGATGTGTATCTTGACACCATGCATGGTCTACATCCGCATATCTTGTTAGTGACATACCGGTGTCTGCGGTACCAAAGTCCCATGTTCATGGTTCCTTGGAGATACCGAAAGACCCGTTTAACCGCTTCAAGGTGCTTTTGGTAGGCTTAGCACGGTATCTAGCACACATGCATACATCGAACGAATATCGTGTCTCTTCGGTGTGAGGTACATCGGGATCCAATCATACTTTGATATTTCGTTTGATCTACCATGATCCCTGAGTGGTCCTCATCCAGTTTGGTACGCTCTACCATGGGAGTGTCAACGGTGTCACAAGTGTCAAATCCAAATTTCTTTAAAATTTCATTAGCATATTTAGATTGATTAATAAAAATGCCTCCTGGACTTTGTGAAATTTGTAATCCCAAGAAAAATGACATTTTTCCCATCATTGACATTTGAAATTTGGAGCCCATCTCCTTAGAAAAACGGTCACATTCATTGGGGTCGGTCGAGGCAAAATAATATCATCAACATAGATTTGAGCGTGAATTAAATATTTTCCGACTTTCACGGTGAACAATGTCGGATCAACTGCTCCTTTGCTTGAATCCATTAGATAGAAGAAAGTTTGATAGCGTATCATACCATGCCCTGGAGCTTGCTTCAAGCCGTCTGAAACCTTCTTCAAGCGATAGACATGAGTAGGATGCTCGGATTCACAAAACCTTCCGGTTGGTCGGCGTATCGACTTCTTTAATATCTCCATTAAGAAAAGCCGTCTTTACATCCATCTGATAGACAATCATATTCTTACTTGCAGCATTAGCCAGGAAGATTCTGATTGCCTCGATGTGTGCCACTGGAGCAAATGATTCTTCAAAGTCAATACCTTCCTCTTGATGGTATCCTTTTGCAACCAATCTAGCCTTGTTCTTTAATACATCGCCATGCTCATCAAGTTTTACTTTAAAGATCCACTTTAGAGCAATGATCATAGCACAGTCAGGAGCAGGTACTAATTCCCATACATCTAGTCGATCAAACTCATGAATTTCTTCTTGCATGGCATTGAACCAGTTGTCTTCATTCATAGCAGTTTTAACATCTTTTGGTTCGACCTTGGATAGTACGGAGTTGAAGAAGCACCATAAGGCATCAGTTCCAAGTTGTTTGCGAGTGGATACTGGACGAGAGGATTTCAATGATGTTGTCCAATGGATGATCATGTGTCCATTTTCTAAGGTGTTCGTGTGGTTGTAGTTGAGGAACTGATGTAGGAGAGTCGATTTCTCCTGATGATGATGGTTCTGATGATGGTTCCGGAGCAAATATGTTCTCAAAGGGGGCATCTTCGGGAGTAGCAAAGGGATTATCTTGATTATCGGTGCCATAAATAATTCCATGATGTACACTTGATGATTGATGATTTGTAGATAAGACAGAGTGATCAGCAGCAGGCGCTTCTTGACTTAATGACATAGAAACTGAAGGATTAACTTCATTGACAGGGATAGGAGCAGCCTCTGTTGATGGATTTGACAGATTATTAGCAATTGGCTCATAGTGCTCATCAAACATTGGATCAAACAATTTCTTCAAATCATCTTCTAAAGGAGGTACATAAGGAGTTCTTTGGCGAAGAATCGTGTACAAGAGTAGAAGCGATGGGACTACTTGATGATGCGGGTCCGAAGCGGGTTGTCATGGAGCCATTGACCGGTCACTCATCGAGCGTAACGTGAATTGTTTCCATGATATTTCGGGTTCTTTTGTTGTAGATTCGGTATCCTTTTCGCTTGGTGCATATCCTACAAATACTCCAATGTCCGCTTTAGCTTTAAGTTTGCCTAAGTCTTGGCCCTTATTAGTTGGATAACACAATGCACCAAACACGAAGGAATGAGAGATTAGGTTTTCGATTGTGGACAAGTTCATATGGAGTTTTCCATGAGAAGTGTGAATTAGGGATCGATTTTAAGTGTAGCATGCAAGCGGCAATGGCTTCACCCGGAGAAACATTGGAACCTTTGAGTAAATCGGCATTGTTCTTGCGGCTTCCACAAGAGTTCGATTTCGTCTTTCAACTACATCGTTCGTTGAGGAGTTCGTGGAACACTTCTTTGATGACCGATTCCAACACTTCCATAAAACTCACTAAGTTCTTTATTGACAAACTCGGTTCCATTGTTTGTTCGGATGATTCTCGCAGTTTTATTAAGTCGAACTGCAATTGTTTGATAAGTTTAATGATTATATCTGGAGTTTCATCCTTTGTCCTTAAGAACTTAACCCAAGTAAATCGAGAGTAATCATCAACCACAACTAACACATATTTCTTCCCAAAATATTACGCACTCTCATGGGTCCACATAAATCCATGTGAATGGTATGAAGAACTTCTATAACCGAGTTTGTAGGTTTGGGTTTGTGGGCATACTTCTTGCATTTTCCCAAATGGCATCTTGAACAAAGATGATTCTTTTCATACTTTAGTCTAGGTAAGCCTATAACTAAGTCCTTTACGGAGAGATCATTTATGGTGCCAAGTTCAAGTGATTGAGACGACGATGCCATAACCATGACTTTGTTTTGAAGCCTTTGACAACAAGCAAATTGGAGAAGACTTCATCATATCTTCGATAGAGATGGTGTATAGATTTGAACCACGTGTTCCTCTTAAAAGTTCTTTACCATCAAGTTCTCTAACGAAACAAGTATGTTTTCGAAGGCCACTTCTAGATCGAGAATCACGAATTGACCGACGGAGAATAAGTTATGACCAAGACCTTCAACGTAATATACCATGGAGATAACACTATCACCAACAACATAGTCTCCATAACCCATAATTGCACCGAAATGATCGTTCCGAATCTAACGGTCCGATGAATTTACTCACAAAGTTTATGAGCGCGACCGTCTCCAAATCATATGCTTGGAACGGCTGAGTCCGGTACCACGAGCGATTTGAGCGATGCGCAATTGAACACAGACAAGAATGGATAAGCGGATAATTGGGATCCCCATGCAAGAATGGGTTCCATTTGGTTAGTAACAATGATTGGAACACCCACATCGAAGTAGAAACAATGGAATCATCAGGGATAGATGCAATACTAGTGTCCGTATTTGACCTACTCATAGTATGTTCACTTCTTAAGGGAATAGTTCTACCAGTAGGCATCCATTTCCTAATGGGCATTGATATAGATAATTTAGAGCACATCTCATTAAGATTGAATTTGCGGCCAGTAGTAATCCACTGATAACCTATGTTACTAAATTTCCTTCCTGTGGGTTTCCAATGTTTTCAAACCTTCTTTCGTCATTGCTTTCTAGCCTTCTTAGCTTGAGTTTTTGTATTCACTATCTTAACAGGGCATTTAGCAGCATTAATCAACTCATTCACACCACATTCATGATTAGTAACAGAAACCAAACAATCATCATTAAATGTTTTGCCAAAAGTAGTCGAATTCAAATTAATTACAGTACGCTTATAGCTAATACTAGAATCAACACGATTCGTTTTATTCAACTCAAACTTAATGTTCCTAGGGTGGTCTTCTACTTTCTTCCATTGCACATTCTTAGCTTGCGAGGTCCTATCTTGCTTTGTATTGCTCAAGGCTTTGACCCGCTTGCTTTTGTGTCACCGATTACTCTGTGGGGAATTATGGGAACATTAGTTGGTTGGGCTACCTTTGCATTCTGAACTAGAAGTGCGGGGATCCGAACTAATTGAAGGCACTCTAGAGTTCACTTTCTTAACTTGGGCATAGAATGGGATGCATATATACTTGGCACTAGGCATAGAACAAGGCATCACAGCTTTATCTTTCGCACCTAAGGAATTATGACAAGTTGCTCTTAAGCATTCTAGCGACTCCCGAGATCGTTTGGCACGAATGCAAGCAAACCTAATTTCTCTATCAAGTGGCTTATTTATGAAATCCTCTTCAACAATCTCACGGAGACATTCTAGACTATCCTTAAGGTGAGCGAGATAGTTATGAAACACAAGTTCGTTATTTCTAAGATGAGGAGGAATGTATTTAATGATCATTATATTTGTAGTCATGAGATGACTTTGATGCAACATTCTCATTAAAGACAAGTGGCATTTTCCTTTTACCGACTCCTCGATTCTCAATTTCCTTTTGTAAAGGCGTTATTATTTCGTTGTTCTTGTCAAATATCAAGACATCCTTGGATGCTCCACGAATTTGATGCGCTTTTGAAATCGAGAAAAAGTGATGAATGATTCGAGCTCATTGTAACACGATCGGAAAAATGAGAACCCAAATTTCACAATTAAAGGGTGAAAAGAACAATGTGAGCTCCCAAATGCCTCCTCCTTTAGATTCTCGAGTTCTCGGACCTTTCATATTCAAAACTTGGTTAATGTTTTACAAAAGGAAAATGAGAGTTTTCTAGAAGAAAATGAAAAGGTGAAACAACACTTTAAAGAGTTATATGATTCAATCAAAGTCACTCTTAACATTTTCTTTTAGATGTTGGTATTTTAATTGCAAAGCAAGATGCTCTACTTCCAATTTAGAAAACTATTTCACCAGGTTATCATGATCATCCCGTTCAAATTTTTCATGCAGTTTAGAGTTAGTTTTCTCAAGCTCAATGCCACGATCATGGGAGACTTTCAGAGCAACAGATAATTCATGAAATTGAGATGCATTAATTGAACATTTCATGGCAGTGTAAAACACATCTTGAGTGATACATTCAGAAATTAGATTCTCATTTAAGGTATGCAAGTTTTTCCTCTCAATCTCATTATATTTTAATTCTCGCTCATAGTCATCGACCTCAACTATCATTGCATCAAATTCCTTTTCCATTTCTTTAATATCTGAATCAATCCCTTTTAAGACTCTCAAATTGACCTTTTAATTGTTTAAAGAAAGGCATGACCTCGATTAAATACATTCTTTAGTTTGCTCAAAACCCTCTCCTTTCGATTATCCCGTGGGTGTGATCCTTTTCTTACATGTCTTCTCAAAATCAACCAATAATTGATAAATGACATCTTGACGATTAAGGTCTTGCTTTTAGTGAGAATAGATCTAGGAACTAAATGCATTGGTGTATTGGGGATATACGATGGCGGGAAGCATTCTCCTACATGGGGATTACATTCAACAAACTCATCGACTTTTTCATGTCCATATCCTTTTCCGAACACTTGTTCGTGGGTCACCGTGTTTGAGGTGTAAACTTGTTAAATGCAATCCAATTATCCTTAGCATAGTTGGGTGTTTTATAACCGATTTTATTTTCTATGCATGAAGGGCTCTTAAGTTTTCATCCAATTTCTCTCTAGTGATTTCTTCTAACCGCTTATCTTCCTCGATTCTCGGTAGCGGCTAGATTTACCTAGGCTTAAGGATTTCATTGCCATCATAAATTACCTTATGTGCTTTTACGGCCTTCTTACAAGCCTCGTGGTTTGGTTCATCAACTAATGCAACAACGTGTTTGTCACTTAGAACTCTATGCTTAGTGATCATGTGGGCGATCACGAATGGTGTTTCCTTGTACGTACAATTTGTTTTCAAGTTTGTTTTCAAAGTTTTTAGGTTGGAAAATTCATTTAAAAGTTTTGATTCCTTAGCATTAAATTCTCGCTAAGCACTTTCACATTTTCTTGAAGTTCTTGTTTTGCTTAGCCGTTTTATTAAGCTTTTCTTTTAAGGAATCTAGCTCTTGTTTTAGTATTTCTTCCCTAAAGTTACTTCTTCTAATAATTGTATGCATTTGGTCATCCATTTCCCGCTCTTGAGTGGTTAACTCAAACTTAGCGTTGTTCATAAATGGCAACTTGTTCTTTATAGGCATTAAGTTCGGAGATAACGAGAATCATCGGGGCACATGGAGTGTATTCATCAAAACATAGTTATCATTAACGCAAAGATGCATCACTTGGTTCAATCACATTTCACATTGGATCACATATTGATCATATGGGACAATATTACTATTACCCATATTAACAATATCTCGTTTCACAAGTTTCATGTGATTGCACTTTGTCATGTATCTTTTGCTCATCAACTTCATCATATAATTTTAGTACCTACGAGATGATTGATTCTTTAGATGAACCAGCTTGCTTTGATGATGAGACCTTTGGAGAGACCATTGGAGAGATGCTAGCCATGAAGATTGTGCAGGCGATGGGTTCATCATCGACATCAGTCATATGCATCACAATCGGCAACTTGAAAAGCATTTTGATGATTGTGACCTATTTCTGAATTGGTCGCTCATCCACATCGCATCATATGTCTTAGCATTCCTTCGCAAGAAATAACAACTCCTCTTCATCCAAAACTGCACCATTGTACTAAGCTTGCACAAGCAACATCTTGTCTCTGAAGTATTCTGCATTTTTAGGGCGTTTTGGAGATGTGCAGTTCCTTGCAATGTGTCCATCACCACCAGAGTTGTAGCACTTGATTGGCTTTACTTGTCCCTGATTGGCATTTCTTCGACAATTCTGATTAGCCACATACCCTCCACCAACTCCACCTCTTCCTTGTTCATGCTGCCTTACTTGAACAGGTTGCACCATAACCTTCCCATCTCTGATTGTAGCTTGATTGTGTGGATTGGATGCTGTTATGAGGTTATTGTTGGTGTGTGGGAGGGAATTCATATTTTGACTAACCATGAAGGACGGTTGATTGATGAAGTTTTCCATGAGTGTGTTTGAGTGCGGAGGCTTATATCTTTGGATCGTGAATGAGATTGTAATTACCATTACCCGTGGGTATGACTTGAGAGGCTTTGGTGGTAATTCCAACATTGGTGTAAAAGCCTATTGAGTCATTTGATGAGCTTGATTCTCCCTGTTTAGATTTGAACCGATCAATAATCATTCGCTCAAACATAGCATGTCTCTCATTCGAGCGGGAAGGCATACGGTTGCTCATAGTTGGTGTTCTTTAAGCCTTTGGTTAGCTTCACAGAGGTAACAAATTTGTGCCATTCGGGATTCATGTTGTTCACAAACTTTGAGTTTAGTGAATATTTGGCATGGTCATCTTGATATTCCTCATGTCATTCACAAGCTTGTGGAATCTCACGTAATATTCATAGACACTTTCTTACGGTTTCATCTTAAAGTGCTCAAACTCATCATCGAGTTGTGATTCTATGTCTTCCTTAGTTAATTCGAACCCGAGAGAAGCATCGACATTATCCCAAACCGCCTTGGCTTGGTGTTGTGATTGATAAGCTTGTAGATATCTTTTGGAAGACCACAGTATAATGTTTGAAGCCACGATATCGACATCGAATCTCTTTTCTCCTTATCATCGAGCTCATCATACGTCTTTGGTCTCATCCAATCCAAAGATCATTGTTCCATCTGCGACAATATCAATTATGTCTCTTGTAGTCTCAATCGATAAGGTCCTTCATCAATAGATTTGAGAATGTTAACCCCATTTTCCTTTCCCAAACAGTACAACTGATTCGTTGAGCCCATGAGTCATAATCGGTTACATCAAGCATAGGTGGATGAGTATCGATCCGGTGCTTGAACATCCTCGACTCTGAAGAAGCGATAGTAGGCACGTTGTTAGACATGATTACAAGTTCTACGGGATTTTACTATTCTTTTATTAAACCGGAAATTGATTCTTTCACGGGATTTTACTAAACCAAAGAACAACGGTAAAATGTAGCAAGAAGAAATGACAAGTCTCAATAGACAAGTAGCTAAGCAGTCAACTCGCTTTGGTATCAACTCGCTAAACAGTCAACTTGCTTAAAAGACAAGTCACTTAAAACTCAAGTCGCTTAAATAATCAACTCGCTAAATAGCCAAGTCGCATACAGAGACAACTCACTTAATCACCAAGTCGCTTAAACCAACTCGCTGAGAATACAACTCACTTAATAGACAAGTCGCTTTAAAACTCAAGTCGCTTAAAGAATCAACTCGCTTAATAGCCAAGTCGCATATACCAACTCGCTACTAATACAACTCGCTTAATAGCCAAGTCGCTTAAACCAACTCGCTTGCAATAACAAAGCAACTCGCTTCAAGAAGCTCAACACCGTAGCTCAACTCGCCCATTACAATATTTGAAAACAACCACTTTTTCAATCAAAACAACTAAACCACAATGATTCAAGCCTTCCAATTCAAAACCTAAACACATATGATGATCATAAACACAAAAGTACAATCAAAATTCAAACTTTAACACTAGAAATTGTCCAAATGATTCAAACTCTCTTAAACACATATAACCCCAAAAACTTTATGAAATCCACCAAAACAAAGAGCATGAAAGATGAGTGATCAAACCATGGATCTTGATACCAATTGTAAGATATAGGATTTCACAAACACATCAAACCAAATCCATATGGGCGTACACTATGTTTAGAGAGAAAGTTCTAGAGAAAAAGGGAAGAGAGTTGGGAACTATGTGAAACAAAGAAAAATGGTATTGAGCTCCAACCCTCTACTTGGGAGGTAGAGGGTATTTATAGTGTCTTACAATAAACACCTCCTACGGGTGGGATCGGGCATACGGTGGGTAAAGACCGTCCGTCCTCCATGGTCTTACTTAACTAACTTCTTACTAATATAAAATAACTACGACTACGAGCTTTCTAATGATTACATATACTTTAGGTGACCGACACTTTAATGACTGAATTTTCTAATTCCTAACAGATAATTACACAGATGATTACTATTTTTCAAAGAGAGATGCTATACCCATAAAAAATGTTGCACAAAAGAAATCCACAAAATGAGGTGGAGGTATTTGATAGGTGCAAAAGAGAAAAGAGAGAGGCCTCACACCCAAATGCACCAATCAAATACCTCCACCTCATTTTGTAGATTTCTTTTGTGGAACATTTTTTGTGGGTCTATCAAATACCTCCACCTCTTTTTCAAAATAGGGACCATCGATGCAAATAGTTTGAAAATAGGTATCACTGGTGTAACTAAAATTATAAGGCCGATACGTTTGATTTTGAGTAAACCACATGGACGAAACATGTATTCCGTATTTTTTTCTTACAATTTAAATCTAACTTTTACAAAGTAATGTCATCATTTTAATAAGTCAAGGCCCGTAAAAAACAAAGATAAGAATGATAACTAATATCCCTTTAATATATTTCTTAAATGTGAGGCCTAAACAAATCAAACTTAAATGACATCATATTTATTAAAAATTTATATTTTAATAGCATCAGGAGGTCCAGGTTACTTGGACTTGGATACGAACACTTGTGCTTGACTTGGTGGAAAATAAAGTCGTTTATAAGTATTCGATCAGAGACCAACATGAGAGTAAATTAGGTGTTTGTCTTTTTGGATATGAGGTATAGAACAAAAAAGGAGTTATCATACTTTATATATAGAGTAAAATACATCGTTAGTCTATGAGGTTTTGCCAGATTTCACGTTTAGTTCAAAATCAAACAAAATTACGCCATTGCTCCCCAACGTTGCCAATATTGCTCGCCGCTCGTCCAATTTCCTAATGACTTTAAGCTTTCTCGTTATCTCCAGTCATGTGCTAGACACATGAGGGTAGTCTAGTCATTTTTTTGTCCTTTTCATCTTCATCTTCTATCCTTATCTATCTTTTTTGGTCTTTTCCATTCATCTTCTACATCTAATTTGTTTCGAATTTGAATTTTTTTAATAAGTTCAATATTTTTATCAAACACAACCCAACACAAGGAATTTTTTTCGTGTAAGTTGCAACACAAATTTTGTTAAATATTCTTTCCAAATTCCTCTACAAATTCGAATACACTTGAAAACACTCATCATTAATTGTTCATGCGAGAGGTTAGATCTGAAACACACATCATTTTACCAATAACAAAAAAGTACTTAAATTTGTTTACGATTTCAACTCATTTTAACTCAAAGAATCTTATATCGGACCTTAATGATTATCATTGGCTTCAAATACAAATAAAATATTAATAATAAAAACAAAAGTATTATCCAAAATGAAAGGGTACCAACACCACTATCACACAACATCAAAACAAAAAATATAGCATTCAAGATCACAAGCTTTTGCGTGATGAAAAGGCATTGAATCTTAAAGCAAAAATAAAAAAAATAACAATAATAATAACTTTAGCCTCAAATTATATCATCGGCTGTAACTAAAATATGCTTAAGCTTAAAGAAAAAGGTAAATTCGTAAAAATATATAGCACCAATAGCCTCAAATCATACCATGGCTATTTAGATGTTTTAGATCTAAACGAAACCTCACCAAACCGGCTAGATCCACAGATAAAACCAAATAACTTAATAGATTATTATACAAATGATTACTATTTTTCAAAATAGGGACCATCAGTGCAACAAGTTTGAAAATTAGGTATCACTGGTGTAACTAAAATCGAATAAGGACGACGAGTTTGATTTTGAGGAAACCACATAGACGAAACATGTACTCCGTAATTTTTTATTACAATTTAAATCTAACTTTACAAAGTAATATCATCATTTTAATAAATCGGGGCCCGTAAAAACAAAGCTAAGAATGATACCTAGTATCCTTTTAATATATTTTTTAAATATGCGGCTAAATAAATCAAACTTAAATGACATCATATTTTGTTAAAAATTTCTACTTCTAGAGCATTAGGTGGTCCAGGTTACTTGGACTTGGATAGGAACACTTGTTTGCTTGACTTGGTGGAAAATAAGGTCATTTATAAGTATTCGATCACGGACCAACATTATAGTAAATTAGACGTTCGTCATTTTGAATATGAGGTATAGAACAAAAGAGGAGTTATCATACATTATATATAGAGAGAGTAAAATAGACCATCAGTCCCTAAGGTTTTTCCCAATTTCACGTTTAGTCCATAATCAAACAAAATTACATCTTTGCTCCCCAACGTTGCCAATATTGCTCGCCCCTCGTCCAATTTCCTAACAACGTTAAGTTTTTCTCTTTATCTCCAGTCATGTTCCAAGCACAAGACAATAGCTTAGTCATTTTGTTTTTTTTGTCCTTTTCATCTTCATCTTCTATCCTTATCTTTCTCTCTTTTTGTGTCTTTTTCCATTCATCTTCAACATCTATTTTGTTCTTGAATTTTGATTTTTTTTATAAGTATTTTTTTTAGCAAACACAACCCACCACAATTTTTTGGGGTAATTTGCAACAAAATTTTGTGTTCAATATTCTTTCCAAATTCCCAGATTTAATCGTTCTTTCCAAACTCGAATGACTTGAAAACACTCATTATTAATTGTGCATGACAGAAGTTAGATATGAAACATATATCATTTTACCAATAAAAAAATTTAAGTTTGTTTACGTTGTCATCAGATTTAACCTCAAAGAATCTTATATCAGATCTCAATGAGTATCATTGGCTTCAAACATTTACAAAAAATACGAAAGTATTATCCAAAAGGAATGGTTACCAACACCACTATCACACAACATCAATACTAAACAAAAAATATAGCAGTCAAGAACACAAGCTTTAGCGTGATGAAAAGGCATTTGAATCTTGCAACAATAGAAAAAAAACAAAAAGAAAAAAAAAAAAAAAACAACAAAACAACAAAACAAAAACAAAAACTTTAACCTTAAATTATACCACGGCTTTAACTAAAATATGCTTAAGCTTAAAGAAAAAGGTAGATTCGTAAGAATCTATAGCACCATCGACCTCAAATCATATCATTTCCATTTAGAAGCTTTAGATCTAACGAAACCTCACTAAAGGCAAGATCCACATATAAAACCAACATAACTTTATCTCATATCTTAAGAAAACAACAACATCCATCGAGACCGGTTAAAGGACCACACAAAACCCCACCAAAACCACTTATACACTAATGAAAGAATCGAACTCAAACACCACCGGTTTCAAAAGATCCGGTGGTGTTGGTGGCGATTCTCTTGTTGGTGGCGGCGGCGGTTCGGATGGTGGTTAGGGCTCGAGATGGCGGTTCAGTGTGTGTGACTGAGATGAAATGGCTAAAACTGATGTAGTGGGTGATGGGAGAGGGTGGTCCTGGATGTGATAATTTATTGTATGGATTTAGTTTGTGCATTTAATAATACTGTTGTGTGTTTGATATGGTGTTTTTCATATTTAAGATGTTTATCTGAAAAGAAAAAAAAAAAGAATTTCAACTACATAGTTGAGGTTTCAGGCGAGAAAGAAAAGTTTCAAAACATACTCACATGAATGGCAAGTACAAAATTGTTTTAAGATATAACGATCTTTGAATTTTCTAAAAAGATATGGTAAATGGCAAGAACACATAAAGGTAGAAGATGAAGATGAAAAGGAAAAAAAAAAAAGCAAAATGACTAAATTACCATTATGCGTCTAGCACGTGACTAGTGATAACTAGGAAAAGTTAACATCTTTAGGAAATTAGACCAGCGGCCAGCAATATTGGCAACGTTGGGTAGCAATGGTGCAATTTTGTCCCATTTTTGTTCAAACATGAAATCTGGCAAAACCTTGAGGAATAACGGTGTATTTTACTCTTATATCTATTAAAATTTATTTTTCTAAATTTGAGGCACGCTTAATTCGTCCAGATTTACCAGGGCACAATAATAAACATGTCGTAATAAAAGGGAAACAATCGACACCAAGACTTATTTTGTACATGAGAACACTACAATCTTTTCTAAGTAGCTATACACACAAATTACAACCGGCAATGGCCAATGACTTAACAAGATGAACCTAATCCACATATACTTGATTAAGTTATGAAGGATCATGATCAGTAACGTTATCACAAATGCTCATGGTCGAAATGTCAAGTAAAATATACTGTTAGATATGATGCTCAAGTATATGTGAGTGCAACAAATTTTACCAAAAACTCATCAAACTGAGAATAGTTACAATTAACAACATTATTGATGTTTTAGTGGCTCATGTTTGATGGAAATTTGAGCGAATAAAGAGTAGAACGATCGTCATCGACTAATACTAAAAAGGTCAATTTCATGGTGCATTTACAATTAATAGGCTAACTAAGATTCTCAATGAGTTATATTACCGACAATCATCAACAAATAACCTACTTGCAAACTACATACACAAATCAGTAGCACATTAGTACAAAATTTCCTATTAGTCCCAAAAGCGTTGATGCAATTCTAAAGATAGGTATCAAGCAGGTTGTATAAAACAAAGATTTGTGGATGAGCAAGTTTTGTAATCGACTTACATGTCTAATATGGTTTCCTTTTAAACACTATGTTATGACGGTTTCAGTTTTGTAGACTTGTAGTATTTGTAGCCAAAAAATGACCACATCCCACAAGGTTGTATACTTATAGTATAATAATAGTTTTTTTTCTTTTACACCATTTTTTGTTTAAACTCGTAGGATAAATATCAAATTTACAACTTTGGTCCAAAGAGGAAGAGTTAACAAGAGTTTGTAACTTTCTTTTGTCTTATACTCTCGGATAAAACAAATGTGTGCGTAACGCTATGACTATCACCTAGAAACGAGCAACAATCAAATTCTACCCCATCCGCGAACCCTCATTTCAAACACACCTTTAAGTTGTTAATTTCTGGCTAAACGACAAGAGTTTTTTTTTTTTTTTTTTATTTTATTTTATTTTATTTTATTTTTTTCCTCCCAAAACACTCATAGACATATAAACTCATTTAATTTAAACTATCGGCTGGCATTTGTGTTTAGCTAATGGGCCAGCTGGTCCATCAACCAAATTAAAACTGGATCTGGCATATTAAACTATAAATACATGATCTAGCACTCAAAACCGATTAGTAGATTTTGTGAGGAAAGGAGAACAATACAAGTATAATATAAACAAGATTGATAATTTGTCTTTGCTATGGTGGATTTTGGTTGTGTAATTTTTATTCATTTGTACTACTAATTGGTGGTTGTTATACAGGGAATGAAAATGAGGGGGCCGACTTTTTTTTTTTCTTTCTTTCAAATATATAAACCAATGTACCATTATGTACATGTACGTTACAAAAAAACATGATTCTTGGAGGTCAAAAACGGATTTCTGCAACTCTACTTTTATTCATTATGATTATGATTTTATATTTATGCTACTAATCCATAAATCGTAATTAATTTTACGATAACATTTTTTATAGTACGAGCCCTACTTTTAGTTAATAATATATGATTGTTAGTACAGCACAGGGTGGTCCAAGTTCTTGTGACTCAATAATATATTGCGAAAATAATCGAGCAAGACTTATATCGAAATTGAGAGTAGTTACAAGTATTCATGAAATATATTGCGAAAATAATCGAGCAAGACTTATATCTGAAATTGAGAGTAGTTACAAGTATTCATGAAACAATCAAATAAGAAATGGAACTAATTCAACAAGTCGGTTATTGCTAGCTTACCGATTTACTTCTTATCTCTTTATAAGGCTCGGTTGCGGTGATGGATCGAGATAGAGGCTTAATGAAGAATTTTTGTGGGCGGCTTCTAATGAAAATACGAGGATGCATTGGGTGTCTTGGGACATTGTGACGACCTCCAAGGCGGATGGTGGGTTAGGGATATCTAAACTATCGGATGTGAATCTAGCCTTGATTGCTAAGTGGGCTTGGCGATTTACCATTAATCCGAATAGTTTATGGTGTAGGCTAATTGTTTCGATACATGGGGGCCGGGGAAAATGGGTGTTCCTGCCGTTAAAAACAAGCTTAACAGGTTGTTGGAAAGCTATAGTTGCTAATGTCGGTCGCATCAAGCTTCAAGATAAAGGGATGGATAACTATGTCAGAGGAAAGGTTGGGACAGGTTCGGATATCGCTTTCTGGTATGATTTGTGGCTAGGTGATACTATACTTAAAGTTAGATGGCCCAAGTTATTTGAATTGGAGAAAACCAAAAGGTGTAAAGTTGGTGACCGAATAAAGATTGAAAATGGCAATTGCTCCCTCGTTACAGTTGGTGTAGAGGTCCTAGAACAGTTGAAGAGTTATCGAATTGCGAGATCTCTTGGAGTTGGTGGGTAGTCGATCTCTTCGAATCAAAAAGATAAATGGAGCTGGGGTATTTGAGGCGGGGAAGAATTCACGGTTGCTAATATGAAAAAATTCTTGAAAGGATAGGGACACACATCGGGATTTTTGTATGAGGTGGGAATCGTGGATTCCATTAAAGGTCAACTTGCATATGTGGAGGCGGAGATAGATCAGTTCCTACTCGCCTTGCTTTGGTTCGAAGAGGTGTTAACATACAAGACGTTTCTTGTGTTCTTTGCGACACGGAGGCGAAAGTTCCATGCATACGTTCTGAGGTGCGGTTTCACTATAATTGTTTGGTCTTTTGTTGAAAGGTGGTGCCGTTTGGATCCCATTATAGTTTTTGATGTTAAAGACTTACTACTCATTCCAGACTCGGTTGGCGGTTCGAAATGGGCAAAGAAGATAGTTCGAGGCATCATTATGACTACATGTTGGGTTATTTGGAAAGCGCGAAACGCTAAGGTTTTTGAAGGGGTCATTCCTAAAGTGCATGAGATTATTGCGACGATTAAGTCTCTCTCGTTTTTGTGGTTACGTAGTCGGTCTAGATTTAAAACAATTCAGTGGAAGGATTGGTCTGTATTTCCTATGTATATGATGTAATGGTTTGTTTTGTGGCGTTCCTCGTTTTGAGGTCGCACCCGTTTTAATAAGTTAACCGTTCAAAAAAAGCCCGGCTATTGGTCCTCCTTTTCTAGACTAGATTTCGTTTTTCCCAAAATAATCCAAGGCGACACGGCAATTGGGTGATCACCTTATATGCTTGACATGTGTCCCTCTTTTCGCTAAAATACAAAACCAAGTCGCCCAAAGTATAAGTCGGTTATGAAAATCATGTAGCAGTACTTTTTGTACTTCAAAATTGGATCGTGTAATGCTATTAAGGTGGTTGCCCAAATGTCGGTCGCTCGGGCTATTTTCCACTTGTGAATGGTCAACCACTTGTAAAAATCAACCATAAAAACCAAATGAACAATGCAATTATCCGGAGAGTATAGTGTTTCCCGGTCGTTAAGTCCCAACGAGGTGTGTAAACTGTAATACAACGAATGTGTGTCTTTGAAATGATATTGAATATACAAAAAGCAGAATCGATTGACTAACACTAGGAATGTGAATAGTGATAGCTCATCACGCCTATGTCGTTAAAAACGTGCAATCGAAACCTAAAACGTAAAAGATATACAAACGTCACGTTTAACTTAAATTAAACGTAAACGTATAAAAACAAAACGATTATAACTATAGTAGGGATTTGCATGCCTTAGGGCCTTAAATGCAAATTAAATATAATTAAAATATTTATTTATAATTTACAAATTTATATAAAAGTTAAGAAAACCTAAAAAACTAAAACATGTATGTTTACGTAACAATTACGTAAGCGTAACAAAATAAAAAGTGAATTGATCCAATACAAATCCCACAAATGTGAAAATCATATTTTGGAATCCTAAAAGATAAGAAAATTATTAGAAAATTAAAATAAAATTTTACACTATTAAATTAATTAATATAAATTAATTAAATGTATTTAATAATGAATTAAATAATAAGAAAATCTAAAATTAACTTAAATAAATGAAATAAAGAATCGAAAATCTAAAATATTATAAAATAATTTTTGAAACCGAAAATGTATTTTTACACAATTATTCTATTTATTATTAATTATTTACTATTATTAATTATTAAAACTATTATTGATTTATTATAAATAATAAATGAATAAAGAAAAATCAAAAACTTTTACATAATTATTAAATAAATAAATGAACCTAAGAAAATCTAAAAACTATATGTTATTAACAAAATAAGCTAATAAGCAATTAAGCTTCTAAATAGAAGCTATCACTTAGCTTTAAAGTGGATCTTTTGGTTTTTCTTTTTCGGACTAACTAAATCGATATTATACAAGTTTAATGAAAACAAAACTTTACAAACTAAGAAATAAGCAAATTGTGAGCTTATGAGTCCAACAGTTAAGCTTTTGGCTTCACGTTGGAGTTAAAGCTTCAAATAAGCTAGGAAAAGCTTTATACAGAAACAAAAGATAAAATAAGATATACACAAGTCCAATGGATCAATATAAACAAGAAAATGGATGTGGTAGTGTGAGCTTAAGGTTTAGACAGTTAAGCTTTTGAGCTTAACTTGGATGGAGTGAAGGCTTGCAAAAGCTTGGTATAAGCTCCACACTGGAAAGTAAAGGAAAAATAATATGTGTACAAGTGATATGAACAAGTATAAACAAGCATGTGTCTTGGATTTCATCAAATAAGCTTGTAATAAGCTAATAAGCAATTCAAATCCAGTATCAGAATCATTGAATCTTCTTTGAACCATTGCAAAATCTAGCGACAAAACGGGACAAGTTCTACTTGCGACCCTAGCAAATAAGCTACAAGGGGAAAATTAAGCACAAGATCAAGAAGTTGGGTGGATAAGCTCCACATAAACTAAATCTCACAAGCTCATGATCACTAAGGAGCTTTTAGAGTTGTTGGTAATGGTGTAAGTTCACCGAGTTCTCGGTGAACTGCTTGAAATGGGCAAACAACAAGCTCTAAATTAACTTATCAAATGAGCTCATGAGAGCTCAACAAACACGAAACACGAGTATGATTGGTTAGCCTCATATGAAGCCAAAGATCACAAGCTCAAGGTCAATGAGGAACTTTTCATAAGCTTAAGAAAACAACTCAACCTCCACGGTTTGCTTCATGGGTGGAGTTTAGATGGGACAAAAAGGTGAAAGTGATTAAGCTATCTAATAAGCTACAAACTTGAAAATAAGAATAAACATAACAAATAAGCCCACAAGGGCTACACAAATAAGCCAAGTGCACAAGCTAGGGCCAAATCCACAAGCTTTTGCAAGCTCATGGTTTTGATGACCCTAACCATGCGTGCAGGCAAAAAAAGCTAAAATAAGCGGATAAATAAGCTATTAAACATGGAAAACAAAATAAACAAAATATAATAAGCAAGATTAGCAACAAAACTAAAACATCCTAAAAGCACTAAACATGAAATTAAATAACAAAGACATAAGAAAATAAACAATTAAATCAAAAGCAGAAAACTAGAAATTTGACTTTTTAGTTTATGATCAAAGTTGACTAAGGTGAACTTTGATCTAATTCTAATGATGAATATGGTATACTAAACAACATAAACATGAAATAAAGCAAACTAAACAACATTTAAACAGTATGCAAGATTATTAGATCTAACAACCTCAAAGTTCTCATATCTAGATTGTCAAGTGTCAATTTGACTTTCTAACATGCTAAACCCTTTGGTTAGTATTTCACCGAGTCAAATAGGTTCCATATAGTGTAAATCAAACAGAACAACACCATTTACAACCATTTTCACAGTTTCATTATTAAATCCAAACAACCCTTTAATGGATTTGTTTGAGGTTTTCAAAGCAAAAGATTATGTAAACCAATTTCATCAAATCCAGAGGAACCAAAGTGTCAAAATGGACCCTTTTAAGCATAAACAAGTAGTCACTCAAGTCTAAACCTAGGATTCTCAAAACAAGCATATTGACGGTCAAATGCAATATCAAACCACAATCAAATTCAAAACATAACAACCTAAGATTAAGCTATAACATCATTAACAAACAACAAAGAAACACAGAAACATGAAAATTAAAGCATATAAAACACTGAAACAGTAAAATGCAAAAATGGTAAAAATGAGCTTACAAGTGAAATCCTGCTTGAAACTGAGAACCATGGCCACAGAACACATCCTAAGGCTTTCCACAAAGCTTCTAAACCAAAGGCAATCCACAATTAACCTTGCTCCATGCAGTTTCACCAAGATCACTTCATTATTTTTGGATTTTCATTGTTTTTCTTGATTTTTTAGTGTTTTCTGAATTTAAAAGACTAAACCTGTTTTAAGGTCTCTAAAAGCTTTAAAGCTTTGTCGAGCTTATATGAGCTTATAGAGTCCATTAAACAACTACTTAACAAGAAATAAAAGTGCATGAAAATTAAAGGAAATTTAAGCAAAACATGAAACCGAAAAGATACTTGAAATTAAACTGAAAATAAAGTTTCATTACACTAATTTAAGAAAGATTACAACATTAAAACATTAAAAGACAATGAATTTAAAGAAAGCATTTTAAATCGTTACACTATGTGACCAAGGCTAATCCAAGGTAGTCTTCTCTTCCTTCTCTTGATCTTTATAGCATTCTTAATTCCCACTAGCATTCCTAGTCAAATCCCACTTTAATTTGTGTCCATTGGATAAGCGAGATGATCCTAGCCGTTTAAACTACTTTTGGCGCCAAAAGTGATACTAGACATTGGGCGCTTTGAGAGCAATTAATGCTTCTTGGTGCTTGTAGAGTGGAGGGACATGTTTGGATAGGTTTAGAGGTGTTGAAGAGTAGCAAAAGCAGGGATGTGAGGTGAGGTGAAGTGTTTGTGGTGAGAATGCATTAATTGTTGTGGTGGTATAGGAAGGGATGAGGTGGGGAGAGGTGTGGAGGGGTGAGGTGGTGTTAAAACCATGGTTTTGGTTCTGGGGAGGTGTGGTGAGTGAGCAGGAGATAAGGGGAGTGGGTTTGACCAAGGTCAAACCTGGTTTTATTATAAAAGGGTTGGGCTGGGTTTGTTGTTTGGGCTTGGATTTGGATTTGGGTTTATGAAGTAAAGGTCCGTTTGGTTTGTAGTAGTTAAGCTAAGGACCAAAGTTGTAACCACAATTCTTGAAGGACTAAACACGTAATATTTCATAAGTTATCACAAGGACTAATAATGCCAATTTTGCTAAACCAAAGGACCTTTGTTGTATTATTTACAATTTAAAACACCGGGGACCTTTATGACATTTTCCAAAGTTGAGGGGTGAAATTGTAATTTTCCCAAAGTTATCAAAAGGTTCCAAATTGTAAGTTATGAATAGTACAAGGGTATTATTTGATAAATTATACTTTTAAATACCGAGGACTAATTTTGCCAATTTTGAAACTTGAGGGTAAAGTTGCCATTTGTGAAAACTTTCATCCGAGGATTATTTGTGAACATGTTTGATTATCCAAGGACTAAAGTTGACTTTTCATACATTTTAAACCTTGAGGACTAGTTTTGCCAATTTGTGAAACTCTAGGGACCGAAAATGACAATTTTGTGAACTTTGCATGCTTTTCACTTGTTTTCAATCTTTTGTACAGAATCACATAAAACACATTTCAATGATATTTGTAACATTTATATAGTCATTTGTGTGTTTTGGTCGTTTTTGTGGGGTTAAATAATATAAAATATATGTGTATTTAGACACATATCAAATCCCCCACACTAAACTATTGCTAGTCCCTAGCAATCTTTTATGAAAATTTAATGGATTTTTCTCTTTACCAAAAGCCATTACTTGGAGTAGCCAATTGTTTCAGTTCAAGTAAGAACCTTGGTACAATGATAACCAAATGATTTTGAGCAAATCACCGACTTTCAACGGTTTTGATTTGTCTTTACCGAGCCGTTTGCTACGGACTAGCCAACTCTTAGATAAAATATCTTTGGTGAGTCGATTACCAATTATGGTTTTCCAAGCGCCTTTACCACAAGCCATAAACTTGCGGGCTAGCCAACTCTTCACTAATTAAAGATATGGTGAATGAACACCATACAATTTTGGGCAAATTGCAAGCCATCAACGGATTTGAGATATCTTTACCAAGAGCCGTTGCTCTGGATTAGCCAATCCTTATGTGGGTTAGACATGGTGGATGATTACCATTTGTTGTGTTTAGTACATAGTACTTCCACTAAAAAAAATTTTAAAATTTGGCCATTTTGGGGAAAAAGGGACTAAAAGGGTACATTTATGATCAAATTCGCGAATTTCCCCACATTAGAAATGAATATTGTCCTCAATATTCAAAGTCCCGCTATTATGCCGAATCCTTGAACGTAAAAGATAACATTACTAGCTAAGTGTAGAAACACAACAATTATTCTCTTTTTAATATTTACAATTTTCATTCATTTTTAGATCTATATACAACATGTGGGCATCTCCCCACACTAAGGTGGTACACACGGTGAAAACCCATGTTTAACTACTATTTTTGATTACCGAGTCGCTAGCTTGACTCGACCTCGAATTAAATGGTTCATGAGAAAATGACTGGATGAGAAATTGGAGTGGGGTCACCACTCGTAATTATGAATAGTAAGGTAAGGAGAATATTTTGGTTTTGATTTTATAATATAAATGAAAAGGGAAAATGTTTTATATATATAGAAAGAAAAGAAAAATATTTTTGTGTTTTATATTGTTTTGGAAATGAAATATGATATTTTATATAATATATATACAAGAGATAGATATTTCAACAAAACACAAGTACGTTCTGACACACACCTCCGTGTGGCGCCAAAATTTGATTGGCTCGAGCGGCCTATCTTTATATTAGTCAACCACTTGTGAATGGTCAACCATAAAAGTCAAACACTAGAACCAAATGCAATTAAGATCCGGAGAGTATAGTGTTTCCCGGTCATTAAGTCCCAACGAGGTGTGTAAACTGTAATACAACGAATGTGTGTCTTGAAATGATATTGAATATACAAAAACAGAATCGATTGACTAACACTAGGAATGTGAATAGTGATAGCTCATCACGCCTATGTCGTTAAAAACGTGCAATCGAAACCTAAAACGTAAAAGATATACAAACGTCGTTTAACTTAAATTAAACGTAAGCGTATAAAAACAAAACGATTATAACTATAATAGGGATTTGCATGCCTTAGGGCCTTAAATGCAAATTAAATATAATTAAAATATTTATTTATAATTTACAAATTTATATAAAAGTTAAGAAAACCTAAAAACTAAAACATGTATGTTTACGTAACAATTACGTAAGCGTAACAAAATAAAAAGTGAATTCGATCCAATACAAATCCCACAAATGTGAAAATCATATTTTGGAATCCTAAAAGATAAGAAAATTATTGGAAAATTAAAATAAATTTTTACACTATTAAATTAATTAATATAAATTAAAAATGAATTAAATGTATTTAATAATGAATTAAATAATAAGAAAATCTAAAATTAACTTAAATAAATGAAATAAAGAATCTGAAAAATCTAAAATATTATAAAATAATTTTTGAAACTGAAAATGTATTTTTTTACACAATTATTCTATTTATTATTAATTATTTACTATTATTAATTACTAAAAACTATTATTGATTTATTAAAAATAATAAATGAATAAAGAAAAATCTGAAACTTTTTACATAATTATTAAATAAATAAAGGAACCTAAGAAAAATATAAAAACTATATGCTATTAACAAAAATAAGCTAATAAGCAATTAAGCTTCTAAATAGAAGCTATCACTTAGCTTTAAAATGGATTTTTGGTATTTTCTTTTCCGGACTAACTAAATCGATATTATACAAGTTTAATGAAAACAAAACTTACAAACTAAGAAATAAGCAAATTGTGAGCTTATGAGTCCAACAGTTAAGCTTTTGGCTTCACAGTGGAGTTTAAGCTTGAAATAAGCTAGGAAAAAGCTTTATACAGGAAACAAAAGATAAAATAAGATATACACAAGTCCAATGGATCAATATAAACAAGAAAATGGACTGTGGTAGTGTGAGCTTAAGGTTTAGACAGTTAAGCTTTTTGAGCTTAACTTGGATGGAGTGAAAGCTTGCAAAAGCTTGGTATAAGCTCCACACAGGAAAGTAAAGGAAAAATAATATATGTACAAGTGATATGAACAAGTATGTGTACTGGATTCATCAAATAAGCTTGTAATAAGCTAATAAGCAATTAGTAGAATCCAAAATCTTCTTGAACCATTGCAAGGTTCTTGAACCATTGCAAATACACTCATCGCACTCGATGGAATGGACAAGTTATAAGCTACTTGCGACCTAGCAAATAGGCTACAAGGGAAAATTAAGCACAAGATCCTTAAGTTGGGTGGATAAGCTCCACAGGGAACTAAATCTCACAAGCTCATGATCACTAAGGAGCTTTTTAGAGCTGTTGGTAATGGTGTAAGTTCACTGAGTTCTCAGTGAACTGTTGAGAATGGGCAAACAACAAGCTCTAAATTAACTTATCAAATGAGCTCATGAGAGCTCAACAAACACTGAAACACTGAGTATGATTGGTTAGCCTCACATGAAGCCAAAGATCACAAGCTCAAGGTCAATGAGGAACTTTTCATAAGCTTAAGAAAACAACTCCAACTACACAGTTTGCTTCGTGCGAAGAGTTTAGATGGGACAAAAAAGGTGAAAGTGATTAAGCTATCTAATAAGCTACAAACTTGAAAATAAGAATAAACATAACAAATAAACCGAAGGGCTACACAAATAAGCCAAGTGCACAAGCTAGGGCCAAATAATGAAGCTTTTGCAAGCTCATGGTTTTAACAACTAACCATGGTGCAGGGCAAAACAGGCTAAAATAAGCGGATAAATAAGCTATTAAACATGGAAAACAAAAATTATCAAAAATATATCTAAGAAGGTTAGCAACAAAACTAAAACATCCTAAAAGCACTAAACATGAAATTAAGTAACAAAGACATAAGAAAATAAACAATTAAATTAAAAACAGGAAAACTAGAAATTTGACTTTTTTAGTTTATGATCAAAGTTGACTAAGGTGAACTTTGATCTAATTCTAATGACAGAATATGGTATACTAAACAACATAAACATGAAATAAAGCAAACTAAACAACATTTAAACAGGTATGCAAGATTATTAGATCTAACAACCTCAAAGTTCTCATATCTAGATTGTCAAGTGTCAATTTGACTTTCTAACATGCTAAACCCTGTGGTTAGTATTTCACTGAGTCAAATAGGTTCCATATAGTGTTAACCAGACAAGAACAACACCATTCACAACCATTTTCACAGTTTCATTATTAAATCCAAACAACCTTTAAAATGGACTGTTTTGAGGTTTTTCAAAGCAAAATTATGTAAACCAATTTCATCAAATCCAGAGGAACCAAAGTGTCAAAATGGACCTTTTTAAGCATAAACAAGTAGTCACTCAAGTCTAAACCTAGGATTCTCAAAAATAAGCATAGTGACAGTCCAAATGCAATATCAAACCACAATCAAATCCAAAACATAACAACCTAAGATTAAGCTATAACATCATTAACAAACAGCAAAGAAACACAGAAACATGAAAATTAAAGCATCTAAAACACTAAAACAAGAAAAATGCAAAAATGGTAAAATGAGCTTACAAGTGAAATCCTTGAAAATGAGAACCATGGCCACGAAACACATCCTAAGGCTTTCCACAAAGCTTCTAAACCAAAGGCAATCCACAATTAACCTTGCTCCATGCGGTTTCACCAAGATCACTTCATTATTTTGGATTTTCATTGTTTTTCTTGATTTTTAGTGTTTTCGAATTTTAAAGACTAAACTTGTTTTAAGGTCTCTAAAAGCTTTAAAGCTTTGTCGAGCTTATGTGAGCTATAGAGTCCATTAAACAACTACTTAACATGAAATTAAAGAGCATGAAAATTAAAGGAATTTAAGCAAAACATGAAACGAAAAGAAACTTAAAATTAAACTGAAATAAAGTTTCATTACACTAATTTAAGAAAGATTACAACATTAAAACATTAAAATGACAATGAATTTAAAGAAAGCATTTAAATCGTTACACTACATGACCAAGGCTAATCCAAAGGTAGTCTTCTCTTCCTTCTCTTGATCTTTATAGCATTCGAGTTCCCACTAGCATTCCGGTCAAATCCCACTTTAATTTGTGTCCATTGGATAGCGAGAGATGATCCTAGCCGTTTTTGCGCCAAAAGTGACTTTTGGCGCCAAAGTGTACCTTGGTGTGTTGTGGAGGTGCAAGTTTGGATAGGTTTAGAGGTAAAGTTGAAGAATTAGGCAAAAGCAATGAAGTAGTGGTGAGAATGCATTGGTTGCTTGTGGAGGTGGAAAGTAGTGGGTGAGCAAATGGGGGTGTGGTGGTGGTGGAAAACCGGTGATGTGGAGGGTGGTATGGTTTTGGCGGGGTTGTGAGGAGAAGGAGATAAGGGTGGGTTTGGTGGGGTCAAACCGTTTTATATTTAAGGGTTGGGGGTTTGTTTATTGGGCTTGGATTTGGATTTGGGTTTATGAAGTATAAGGGTCCCGTTTGGTTTGTAGTAGTTAAGCCCAAGGACCAAAGTTGTAACTTATGAATTCTTGAAGGACTAAACTTGTAACATTTCATAAGTTATCACAAGGACTAATAATGCCAATTTTGCTAAACCAAAGGACCTCATTTGTATTTTTACAATTTAAAACACCCGGGGACCTTTTATGACATTTTCCAAAGTTGAGGGTGAAATTGTAATTTTCCCAAAAGTTATCAAAAGGTTCCAAATTGTAAGTTATGAATAGTACAAGGGTATTATTTGATAAATTATACTTTTAAATACCAGGACTAATTTTGCCAATTTTGAAACTTGAGGGTAAAGTTGCCATTTGTAGAAAACTTTCATCCGAGGATTATTTGTGAACATGTTTGATTATCCAAGGACTAAAGTTGACTTTTCATACATTTTAAACTTTCAAGGACTAGTTTTGCCAATTTGTGAAACTCAGGGACCGAAAATGACATTTTGTGAACTTTGCATGCTTTTCACTTGTTTTCAATCTTTTGTACTGAATCACATAAAACACATAAATACACATTTCAATGATATTTGTAACATTTAGCCGTCGAAAAGGGAAATTAATATCTGATAAAACCTCTATAAATTAATAGTGTTGGGACCGAGAAATTTTATTAATTTACCGAGATATTATTATATCGATAAATTAATAATTTATTAATTTAAAGAGGTTTTACTTATGACCATTAAATTTTCAAGTCTAATATACTAGCTAGTTACAATGTATACTCATTAGAGATGGAATAAATTTGGAAAACAAGTTCCAATTAACATTTTATGAATTAACATTCACACTTTATGAAAATAAAATTAACACTTTTTGTTGCAATACGAGAAGACAGCGCACCAACTCTTTAGTGCAATAAGGAGATTTTAAGATAAACTCAATATAGATTTGAAGTTCAACAAAAAACAAGTGACTATGCATTCAGTTTTTACTAAATAATATTAGGATTTTGAAGTGTATCTCACACACACACACACACACACACACACACACACACACACATATATATATATATATATATATATATATATATATATATATATATATATATATATATATATATATATATATATATGTGAAATGTTTAGTAATTATTAATTTATAGTTTCATTGGGACTAATATATATACATTGGGGTTTCAAAAAATTATTATCTTATTATTTTATCGATTCGGGTTCAAATTTGAATTGGTCCCAAATTGAGACCGGACAAATTATTAATTTTATCGAGGTTATTAATTTATCGAGTATTAATTTATAGAGGTTTTACTGTACACCAAGTAGTTTGTGCTTGAAAACAATACTATCTTTGTCTAAGTAACAAATATATCCACATGTGTTGTAGTCACGTTGGATCATGAGTAGTAACATTATCGAAAATGCTCATGCATGGTCCAAATGTCAAGTAATCACTACTACAAAAAAAGCTAATTAGATCGGTTAGAAAGCCTTATATAGATCGGTAACCGACCGCTCTATCTAGAGGTGATCTTTATGAGCAGATACTATATAGATCGGTTCAAAAACCGGTCTTTTTAAGATTATATAAAGATCAGTTAATAACAAATAACTGATTTATTTAACAATTGGGTTTTGTTTCACGAGATTTAGTTAGATCGGTTTTAAACCGATCTAGTTAATGCTATGATTTAAAAATAATACATAAAATTGGATTTCCAATTTAATCATACACAAAGCTGCGGGTTTTTCACAATTGCAATTCATTACCCCATACGAATAATATTCTAGTACAAATAACTTAGATAAAGATTAACATTTAAGTTACAAAACAACTTCAACTGAAAAACAACAATTGCAACATAATACAACACCCACAAAATAAGAGTTCATAAGTCCTACTAACGACTATCCAAAAGTCCAAGATGATGCTCTGTTGCAAATATACAGGTAGAATGTTATTGTGACTAAAGAGTTCACTCCTACCTCAAAATAAGAAAAGCAACCAAGAATGCCAAAAGAGTAAAGCTTGATGACCTTTGGAACCATATCCTTACGGTGTTGTTGTAGTTGTTGTCGTTGTTCTGTACACTGTCAACACAACAACAAATAGTCAATGATAAGGAATTGGACATACATTTAGTCCGGTATTCTTCATTTATGCATCGAGTTAACGATTCTAGACGACAATTCCAACCCATTTTAACAAAAACTGGTCATGTTGGGTAAATTTTCACCACCTCAGAGGTCAGATTGGGTGAGGTAAAACTGTAGTGATGGGTCCAAATGGGTCATCTGATTCTTTGTTTAAAATCAAGAATGGGTCAAATGGGTCTCAAAATGGGTCATCATAGCTCCTTTATTTATTTAACATAGCTCCTTTGTTTATTTAACAGATTCCATAAGCAATTTTGACTTGTTTGATCCATGACTCACTCGACCCATAACCCACTTGACCCATGACCCAAACCAACCCATTTGCCACTAACAGATTCCATGATCTATGACTATTGGCATAGTATAGGGATGAGCACGGTGCCATTTTGGTACCGTACCGGCACCGTATTTGATGTACCGAATTTTTTCCCGACCTAAATTCAAAGTCCCGATCCCGGAACCGTATCTTAAACCGGTACCGGCACCGGTATCGGTTTCGGTACAACGATACTAAAACGGTAAAGAACCGTTTACCTATTCAAATACTTAGAATCTTAATAAAAGATGGTATGACAATGGCCATTTTAAAATACTTAGAATGTTAATAAAAATATGGGTCCCAACTAATCATATATCAAAGGATGGTCATACTGATCATATATATCTTGGTGGTACCCATTTGACAAATATCCTATATTGTTATATACTGATCAAAGGTAGAACCAGTTCACAAATATCATATATTGTTTAACAAATTAGAAGCACTCATTTTAACCAATATACTACTCTATTTCAGTTGCCTGTTACAAAAATGTTAGAACCAGTTCACTCTATTTCATAAATGGGTGTTTGGCAAATTGAATTAAGTAGCAAAGAAATCCAACTACTTAAAGGTGTGTTTGGCGGAAGTAACGAAAGTGTCTAATTACATTTGGCGTATCTGTTTTGACCCTTTTGACTCGTTAACCTTTATTACAGACAAAATCCGGTTTGACCCGTTACAATCAACTCTCAATAATCGGTTTATAATTAGCTACAATAAATCATTAAAATCACATTAAAGAACAACATACTCAAATCAAAAGAACAATATAGCGAAAACATTAAAATTGATCAAAATGACCACATCGATTCACATTAAAGAACACATCGATTCACATTAAAGAACACATCAGATTCACAGCAGAACCATTTTACATAACTGAAAACATTCAAGAACAACATAAAATTGAGTCAAAAACACATCAGATTCATTAAAATCACATTAAAGAACAACACGAGAGAGTGTATCACGTCCATTCAATACTCCCGCCATCCTTCTACGCTCTACTTTACCGTCGAACAGTTTCCTTTTTTTACGGTACGGGTGTTCGTCTGGAAGTGATCTTCGATGTCCCATATACACGGTTTTTTTACAGTTAGTCAACCACCGCGAGTGAGTGTCATTTTCACAAACAGGACACACCTTCTCCCTTTCGTTCCATATCACGACAAGTTACCGTCGCGGAAAATCACTTATGGTACAAAAATCATGGCAAATAATGTGAAACTCTCTTTCTTGTACGCATCATACACTTGACGCCTTGGACCAAAGTTTTTCCATGTCATCAAATAACGGCTCCAAATACACATCAATATCATTTCCGGGTTGTTTTGGACCCCGAATTAACAATGACATCATGATGTATTTACGTTTCATGCATAGCCAGGTGGAAGATTGTATATGCATAAAAGAACCGACCAAGTCTTTGTGATTGCTCATATTTCCAAATGGATTAATTCCATCCGAACTAAGCCCAACCCGTATATTCCTAATCTCGGCTCCAAATTCTTCATAACGACTATCGATATGCTTCCATTGAGAATCGACCACATGTCTCATTTTCCGTCGATTTTGCTATCTTACGCATGCCACCTCAACAATTTTGCATTCTTGGGATTTGAAAATAATTGCTTAAGTCTTGGTTTGATGGGTAAATACCACAATACTTTAGCAATGGGACCATTCTTTGTCACGTCATCATCAAATTCACGTCATTTGTATCCTTATACCTTGAAACCTTACATACGGGACATTTGTGTAGGTCTTTATACCCGTTTCTATACAATATACAATCTCTCGGACATGCATCTATTCTTGTGACTTCCAATCCCAAAGGACACATCAACTTTTTGCTTGATACGTAGAAGTGGGCAACTCATTATCTTTAGGTAACATTTTATTTACCAACTCTAATATTTTATTGAAACCGACATCACTCAAACCATATTACGCTTTTAAGGTTAACAACTGCAACACGGATGATAGTTTGGTAAAATTCGTACAACCGGTATACAATGGTTTTTCTGATTCGACAAACATTTGTTGTAATTTCTCGATATCGAGTTCATCATTCTGCTCCGCATCATGTAGCATGTCATTGATATTTTGATTGCTACTACCACAAATATCATCGTTATTATTGACATTACTTTCTGAAACAACATCGTTACAATCACGTGGTGGTTCACCATGATGTTGCCACCATGTGTAGTTATCAGTAAACCCTTGTTGAAACAAATGGAATCTAATCTTATCAATATCATCATGAAAAATAAAATGTGCACATTCTTTACGGACATGAAATCCGGGCTTGGCTGTCTTTGCTTGATGATCCTCGGCGGTTTAATAAACTCGGACAACCCTTTGATGAACTCCGGGTAGCACGTTCTATATTGTACATCCAGTTCCTCGATCCATCCGAAAATACAATTTTATATTTTCTAATAAGATGCATGAATGATATGATAACATATGAAAATAGTTGCAAATCGTCAATCTAACCCACTTTTTGAATATTTAGTCTCATATGTGAATCGTGTTATGAGTCGAGTATTCTTGAGAAAAATCGGCATTTCCCTTAACTCCTCAAGTATGCGCATAAAGCGCAAACTCATGGGAGTAAGGAAAAATGATGTCGATTTTCTCAAATAATACCGATCTCATAATCGTAATCACATCTAAATGAGATAAAATATTCAAAAGCGATCCCAATGGGACAATCGAAACTAACCTCTATTAGGTTAATTTCGAGCGGGTATTTAACTAAAGGGCTATGATTTAACTTAGTTTATACTAAATGCTTGAATGTTACCATCAAAATATGCTATTAATCTGGCGGTTAGCTTAAAAGTATAGTTAGGTAACTTACATCAACGGGTCAATAGTAGCTAGGTATCAACGGGACACATAGAAAATTCTTCAAACGAGCCTACATATGAACACACCATCAAAATCAACAAACAAAGCTTCAAATAAACACAAATTTACTCATATATAGATGAATTTCGTGTTATGAAATCTAATGGATAAATAGTAAGCATAGTTAAAACATTATATACCTTTTCAATTGAGACAATATAAATACTTGAATTTGAGATTTTTTTGAAACATTTATTGTGATTATTTGGAGCATTTATTGTGTTTTTTTATAAGGGGTAATTATGAGAATGCATGTTTTGCTCAAGGTGTCATCACTTTTTAGGAAAAAAGTTTGGGTATTTCCAAAATAAACCTTGAGACTTGCGACTTTTTTCTTCCAATCTAAGAGTGCCAAGTGTCCTGACACTTTTCAGAACCCAATCATTGAAATTACCTTTTCGTACCTATGATTTATAATCGACTTATATCCGTGACTTTTTAAGATTGACGATTTTTTTTGATATTTTAGAGAAAAAGTCAAACTTTGGAAAGTATTATTTTATTCATACACTCCTTCCCAATCTTTGGCGACTTAAGCGAATTACTTTAGCGCCTTTTTAACTTTGTACTTTTGTAGTTTTATATTTTTTTACATAACTTTTAAATACTTTTAAATTAAAATGACTATTGTACCCTTAACTATTTTTACATGTTGAGCATCTTCTTTTCTTTAACAAAACCAAGCGCCATTGGTGAATTAGCCTACTACTACTACCAATTCACTTTTAAACTAAAAACTATAAAACTAAAAGCATTATTGTGCTTGCTACCAATTCACACTACAAGAGAAATTCCATTTAATGACTGAAACTTTTTATGACCGAATAATAAAAAAGTAAATAAAAAGTCGAACAAAAAAGTCCTCACATTATTTCTCATTTCAATTAAAAAACCGGAAGTTTTATCTCTCTCTCTCAAGCGCCATCAACTCCGGCTATCAACACCTTCACCTCCGGCCACCATCACCGCATTCGGTATCAACACCTTCATCTCTGGTTATCTCACCATCTCCGGTCAATTCACCGTCGCCGAAGGTATTATTTCTCTAATTTTAATATACATATAATAATTAGGGTTTCATTTACACCGATTGTTGTGTAAATAAGCTTCAATTATCACCAATTGTTGTGTGGACTTAGTATGCAATAGTGCGAGTCCCATATTGATTAAGTTTAATTTCTCGAAGTTATTGATAGGAAAACTTATTCAACTTGCAAGAATCAAAACACAAGCGGTAGAATCAAAACAAGCTAGCGATGGTAATGACAAGAAACTAGCGATGGTTTCGAGAAGCGTGCGATGGTTACCTAAATATACTAGCGGTGGTTTAGTAACACTAGCGGTGGAATAAAATAAAGTAGCGATGGTTACCTAAATATACTAGCGGTGGTTTAGTAACACTAGCGGTGGAATAAAATAAAGTAGCGATGGTTACCTAAATATACTAGCGATGGTTTGGTCAGTGTCTGTTCGTCCATCTTTATGCCACTAACCTTGAGCTTTTACGAAATATATGTAAAGTAAGTCTTCTTTGTGATGTAGCCAAATGCATTTAAGGATAAGTTTGTGTTTGAGTATTTGATATTGTGTGTTTCGGTTTGATCAGCTATAAGTTTCGTTTCGTCAAAGATAAGATAATTTTGTTGAGGTTAAGCAACCATAATTTGTAGAATTCTGCAGTTTAAGTGTTTGATAAGACATAAGGAAAGAAGAGGTTGAAGAAGTATCCGAAGAAAGAAAAAAGTTTGGCGCAGCTTCCAGTTTTCAACTACCAGAAGATTTTCACATATCTCAAGTGAGTTAGTTATGGAGACTAATTTGGCTTTCTTACTGTTTTGGTTGAAATTTGATTCATTCTTAGGGTCCAATTGCTAATATACGTGACTATACGTATTGGTTGATTCGTTCATATGGTATTGATTTTGAGTTTTAATTCAGGACCCTGACTAGTCTTGTAAATGTTAGCGAAGGTTTTATATTAGCAAGTACAGTAATGAAAGAGGCTTTTTACTGGTGATGACACCAATTCTGGATGTCTTTTTCTTGTACTACTTTTACTGAGATGTGATGAATTCGTTCGAGTTACTTACCGATTGACCAATTTGGGTTATCTGGTTTACTTTAACTGGTCAAATGGGTTAAGGTAAATGATTTAGTGAGAAAGGAAATGAGTCACTGGGATGAAAGTTACCCAAAAGATCATTCAATGCATAAAAACCTCCTGCACTGTTTTACTAAAGAAGTTAGACTAGTGTATAATATTGTTCTTGCAGTTATATCTATAAACTTCTAAAGCTAAAAATGACGCTAACAATCAATAAAGCTCTAGATTTAAGATCATGTTTTGGAAGCATACGTCTAAGAAACATGGGTATGTAACCGGGTTTTTACTGCTCTAGAGCCTGTTGACTGTAAAACAGATATAATGAGTGTGGTCGGGTGTCACGTCAACATCTACTCTCACCATCAAACTAACCGCTAAATCCTGTAGTGATTACCAGTTTACAGCCAAACCCGTCACGTAAACATATCACACTTAGACACAAATACACGACCCAAAAATACTCGCATGCCTCACCTTTTCCTTGATTCACGTTTGATAGCCGGGGCTACTAAACCGTCACCTAAAACCACCCACCAACTGTGTATTGAATATTTGGCAGTTTTGCATGTATGTGTTTTAGGATGAGTTATACAATTCATTTTGTGAGAGTATATTTGGTAGTAGTGCGTGTGTGTGTTTTAGAATGAGTTATACAATTCATTTCATGAGAGTTAAAGCTAAGTTTATCGAAGTGCTCCAATCAGGATTAGTAAATTTTTTGCAGCTGTGCTTTTGGCATACTTGTGTCAATCTGCGTGTAGAAGAATTGTTCTGTTAATTGCGTGTTTGATCATACAGGGTAAATCTGAAGATATGACTGGAGATGTGGACATGATGTCAAATGGTGAGAGGGAATGTGAGATTCATAGATTGGAGGTACCATTATTCTTACTACTCAAATACTTTCGTAATTCGGTTTGAAACATAGCGGATATGTTGATGCTAAAAATTATCATTTGTCACTTTTTGAACTGTGTTATTGAATATAGTAGTTAATGCAGGCACAGAGTTCATCCTCATTTTTAGCACCATGCTTTTTTAATATAAATATCAATGGCATAAGTTCTGAATGTGTGAGAATCTTCTTTTTAATGGTGTTTGGTGCAAAGCATAATACTGTACTTGCCAGAAAACAAAATAGTTTGTAATTTAGTTTTGGATTGTAAGGTGAAATCTTGTTTGGGGGGGAAGCAGGGAATAATACAATTTCTGCACTAGTATATTTCTTCTATATATTCACTGGATTATTAGTCTTGTAAGTTTGCCAAATATGTGTTGGACAAGAGGTTTGTTTGTAGTTTCCGCAGAGAAAGGTTTTAAAACTACCTGTAAGTGTCAAGTAAACTGTAGTAATCTATCCCATGAGTAGCACTGAAACTGTTGAAAGAGCAAAAGTTTGTAATGATACGGACAGACACATGAGCTTAAATTTTTTTAACAAAGTACTGAAGTGTACCAATTGATATGGAAGTCTTTGGAATAAAAACTGTTTCAGTTTGAATGTATTTTGACTTCGGGGTTTTATGGTGGAGTGTGATCAAGTATACATCGATTTGAACTTGTACTCTTTGTTACAAGTGTCTGTATTATCATGATCTGATTACAGACTCATCTTGGACTGGAATGCACATAGGAATATGTTTGCCTTCATCCTTACATATATCAAAGTTGCAAACTGAATGCATTTTGCTGAATTGACATTGTTGTATAATTTATGATTTATCATTAAACAATTTTTGTAAATGGATTTCCTTGTACTCGGAATACTACAGGAGGACTATACAAATAGAGCGATCATGGCAGGCCAAGAGCTCATAGATAAACAAAAAATGCAGCTTATGCAACTAATGCAGCTCCTCAAACAAGTTGAGTGTAGCGTTAATTCAAGCCAGAATAACATGTTTCAGACTATTAACCACAAGGACAGTCTCCGCACTTTTTTGCAAAAAGCTGTCACTTATGTATCCACCATTCAACAGTCAAGCCATGATGAACATGCCTTCAATATCACACTGAAACTGCTGAAAGCTATTTATGATCATGCCTGTGAAATCCTCAGCTCAGTCGAGGGTGGGGTGGACAAACTCATCAACAGATTAGCTGAGCAAATGTGTCAGCCAATGATGGAGTATGTCAAAAGCTGTAAGGTTGAAATGACAACTGGCACATGCCCTCGCTTATTGGGTACATTGGAGAATATAAGAAAGGTGACAAGGGATGGAAGGGTAGAATTGGAACAAGCAAGAAAAAAGGTTAGATTAGCAGAAGAAAGGAAGCTTGAAGCACTGAGTAAGCTGAAAGAATCAAAAGAAAAATTAAAGAAAATGAGACAATACATGGGGCTCTCCATCAACGAAAAAAAGGAATCTACTGGTCATTATTCCAAGAACAAAGTAAGTCCTCGCCTTGACACTCACAGTTAGAGACTTATGTGCTATTTTATACCTTTATCGATAGCATTTATTGAACTCTTTATCAGTCCTTTTCTTATCAATCCTTAAATGCTTATATGCTAATCGACATTATAAAACTTAATCACACTAACAAGCTAAAAGAAGAAAAACAGAAATTGAAGATTGCCCTTTTGAACAGGTTGCGTACGAGTTGGATGGTAGGGTAATGGCCTAATGGGTCAAAATGGGTAAACTTCTAATACGGGTTGGGTCTGAATGTCTGATAGACATAACAGAACTTTTTTGTACACTAATTGAATTTCATTAATATATAATATATATGATTTCAAAGACTATCACTAACATTTTGAGCTATCATTTATTGGGTAAAGTTTAGGAGGTCGTTAGGGCTTCATCATGTTTTGGAAGACTTTTAAAGCAGTTCTCTTTCTTAGCTTATTTAGTATTACCTATTTGACCCGTTCTCCACAAAATGTAACCAAAGTTAACTTATTTCATAACATAATATATGGAGGCACTTATAAGTTAGACACCTTGTTATGTAAATTATATTTTTGGAAATACTGATGCACGAAAAAGCAACCTGCACAAATACACGATATGGGCTGAGTTAGATACTTGGGTTAACTTGTGTTATCTATTTCTTTGTACTTCATAAATAATTAATTCAACACAGATGATTAAGACATCACGCTTCTTCTGCTCAACTATTGTGTCACTTTGGGATCGAATAGATATAATCTTTGGGAAAGGTACCCATCTCCTTTTAAAGCGTGCGAGAGAGCCGAGTGCAGTAAGCGAACATTGTACATAAATAGTTCTGAAGCTGATTATACTTTTGCATTACATTTACATGGCTGAATATCGTTTATATTCTTGATTGCTATTTTAGAGGTGATAATATAAAGCTACTACTAAAAATGGGTTGATTTGGCTTATATTTTATCTTTAACGGGTCGATGAGCAAAATAGAAAATTAGCTTGAGAAGGAAATGGGTCAAAGATTTGTGACCACACACTTTGTTTATGAAAGAGTAGAACCTTAGCATAAATAAGCATCTTGGTGAAAAAATTATAATTTTGTATCCATAGTTGACATGCTAATTGCTTATATGAGCGTCGGACAGAAAGTGTTTCTTATCAACCTAACCGGCAGATTGTCCTTTTCGCACCTCTAACATGCTAAATGCTAATTCCAGCTTTTTTTACGTTTCCAGCAAAAAAAAAGTTAAGATAGTTTACGAAGTCTGTTTAATAGTTTATATAGAAATAAGCCCTTTAGTCCGTCTTGTAACTATTCGCTATTGATTTCTTTACTCAGCATCTTCTAGCAAGAATTGCTGCTTGCTCTCATGTTCGTATTGTTGCTTCTATAGACCATGTGAACGCACCTCTTTGTAACTGGACTCCAAACTACGAGTCTTTCATTTACGAGTTTTTTTGTCAAAATGCGTGGGTGACGATTTGGGTTGGTCATAATGCTTATCGTAGATTCTTATATTACTGAGTAGTGTATTAAATGATTATATATAAGGGCACACCTAATCAGTGACAGTCTTATTAGAAGGTTTTTTTATGCAGTAGAAATAATATAACTACACTTTGGGGCGACCTTTTGACTGGTTCCACCCATTTGACCAGCTTTCTTGTAAGTTGATATTAGTTTGTTTCACCCGTTTGTCTTGTTAAAGATAACCCGAAGCGTTCTTTTGTAAGTGTGTCAAACTTGTCATCTATACCTTTTTCATTAATGGTTTCAGACTCATGATAATAACAAGTTTTAATATTTGGAGAATTGGAGACAATTATCTCTAAATTATTCTATAAGTTTGTCAATTTTGACATGCTAGTTCCAACTTAAGTTCTTATTAGGGAGTTATTGTGGTAGACTCTTAGTGCATGCTACTCTTAACCCTTCCCCATTATCACCAACTTTCACATGCTTTATAGTACCAGTAGTTATTAGATCCCTACTTTGTACGGACTACTAGATAGAAACCACAGGTCAAACTAAGCGGGTAAGATGCCAAAAGGGACACAGTTTTTGGTTGACCCAAAACACATTCTTTCCGTATCTGTTAGTGGTTTTTGTAACTATTATTAATCATGATTCAAAGATTGTATTTCAATAATAATATAGTTGTTTGAATAAAATGATGTTTGAGGTATTATGTGTTAAAAATACACTTCGGGCCACTTACAAGTTTCAATCTACTTGAGTCGATTCTTTTTAAGCTAACTTTTTTGAATTTTCCCCTTTGACCGAATAAAGATTAAACATAAACTGGATTGACCCATTTATATGTAAATGGGTCTAAATTGCTCTCTCTAATATTGGAAACTGATGGTACAATGAATTGATGACAGTGTGGGACAAGAAAATGGTTCATGTTCAGTTCAATTGGTGTTGGCATCATGTTCCTACATTTGCACCATACAAGATTGAAGGAGTCTTCCATCCTCTTATTCTTGCTCATGGTGGCACGTCTCAAAGTGTCAAGACCGCTTCTATAGTCTTACAGAGTTTGACACCCAATGCTCGGGCGTATTTAAAGTTCTTGCGAACATCAACTAGCCCATCCCGATGAAGAAGGTACATGTTTAACTTTTTACGTATTTAGGATCCATTGGGTTGGGTGATATTTGTTACTAAACCACTTGCTAGTATATTTTGGTAACCAGCGCTCGTGTTACTAAACCCTTTGCTAGTATATTTTGGTAACCACTTGCTAGTGTTACTAAACCATTTGCTAGTATATTTCATTCCACTTTGCTAGTGTTACTAAACCCTTGCTAGTATATTTTGGTAACCAACGCTACGTGTTACTAAATCATCTTCCACTCATGATCGAGCAAGTTAGGCGAGGGCAAGAAGCTTTGATGGCTATATATGGGTTGATGCGAACCCATTGTGATGGCTATATCTGAAGAAAATGATATGACCAACGCTAGTATATTCTTGGGACATTATTCATTTTAATGTTATGACCTTTCTTTGCGGTACCGTATGTGACACTTGTTGAAAAACTCAGCAGATTAGCTATACAGTTAGTATCAGGAGGAAATGCATTGATATCTGTAAAGATGAAATTAGCATCTGCAAGAGAATTCAATAATCAAGACACTGAGTTACTCCACACTATGGTTGCCAAAGGAACCCTATAAGTGAAGAACGGGTTGTTGTGAATGTTGGTAGGACTTCAATTAGACAACAAGCTGTTATGGCGATTTTTGTTGATGAGTAACCGTGTGAAAAGGCGTTGCAGTCTATTATTTAGGCTTCACGCTAAACAAGTATGCCAAGAAATAGTTTGATTGTAATTAACACATCTTTCTTAAACATGCTGTGCGTAACAGAAATCTGAGCATGAAGTATCCTTTGGATCAAAAGTACTTACGTAGGAAGTTATTCCTCATCTAAAATGTCCCAATAATGATTGCTTGTTCAGTTCTCGCACCACAATTACTATTTACTATGCATGCCACGTCTTTTGTTATATGTCGAAGTGTAGGTGTATAGACTATACAAGTACATTTGGTCACCTGAACCTAAGATAAATATTCTATCGCTAAAGAAACTTAACACGCTAGTCTCACACACTAGGGTCCTGGTTAGAACCTAGGCCCAGACATTTATTTACATTGAAGATCTTTTCACTCTGTTAGTATACAAAAAGTTCATTTACTTGCATATTATAAGCTATGCGCTACATCGAGCTTCTTATATAATGCGACAATCATTGAGATTTTATGGAGTTCGACACAACCTAACTTGCAGAGTTGCAGATAATTAGCATCGTAATATATAAATCTTTTAACTATCGTCTACAAAGGTACTTAAAAATATGAGAAAACAAAGAGAAAAAGTTGATCACCGTTTATGTTATCAGCAGCAAAAGAGCAGAACATTGAGCATACCATTTGGCAAAGGGCAAATCTTTACATTCGTTTAGCTCATCAAAATATACAAGGACAAACTATATGGTGCAAGTACTGTCATAGCAGTTCATGGTGTAAGCACTACAATAAAGGGCTGCGATAAGGATATGTTTTATTTCAAGCCACTGATTAAGCCCGTCGTTTGCTGAGCCTCCACGAATTGGGCTCGTTGTAGCGATCATAAAGAGGCTCTATCCATTCTTGTCTTTTACGCTTGCTCAATTTAGTAGGATCTGAACAAACAAAAACATGTCCAGCCTACATGTTAACCATGATAAATAAATAAAAAGTAGCTTAATAGAATAATAGATATATGATTATCAAAATGCACGATTTAGAACCTGATGTTTAATAGCTAATTTTCATCCATAAAAAATAAGCTAACTTTCATGCCCAAAAAAGTACATTCGCTCATGGAAATAAGTTTATAGGAACACCTTTAGAAAGCTATTAAGCCCCTAATAAAGCATATTCAAACACCCTTACGAAGAAAAGTAAAGATTGCTTATATGGGGTGTTTGGATTAAGCTTAAGCACAAAAGCCAAGTTACTCTAAAAGCCTAATAGCATGGATTAAAGCTTATAGAATAAGCTACAAAATATCAAAACAAACTTACACAAACACGCACCAAAGTCAAAATTACCATTCCAATTTAGCCACGAACGCACCCATCAAGAGTCAATGAAAACACTTCACCGTAACTTAAACATCATCCTATTATAAGTCTTGAAGAAAAATCACCACGAGATGGAGAATAGCTTTTAGATCAAAATGCAATTAGTTGTGTAAATGACTTAATAACACGGTCTTCTAGAGAACAAAGAACCCGCAATCTATTATCACAATTTGTATTAAAAAGAAAAAAAAATACATGTAGCCTTTTCAAGCAAAAGCTATACAAATGTCTAAAGTAATAACCTAATAACAACAATACACATGATAAGTATAAGGTCATTGAATCAAATGAGTTTTAAGAAAAAGCATTACATGTTCAAAGACCAAGTCCAAACAGAGACCTCGTGTTCCTAAAATAGACAAACAAACAAACACTCAGAAAGTACTTGAGTGAATGATTTAGACATGGTGATAATTATATTTTAGAATAATAGGGAATGAATGAGAATGGTGGAAAACTATAAATGGAAGAGAGAAGGGTATAATAGACAATTTAGTTAAAATTATAATTTTGAAAAGTGTTAAAAAGATACTAAAAGGTACAAAAATTGCACAGTAACAAAAGTCGTTAATATAATTTCGCTTAAGTCGCTCAGCATTGTGAAGGAGCAAAAAGTATAAAAAAATATTTTAGTAATTTTGACTTTTTTTACTAAAGGACAAAAAAATTTCGCAAGATTCTTAAAAAGTCATTTGAGATTCGGTGTGATATTATCATAGTTGTAAAAGTCGAAACAATAATTGGGTACACAAATTCTGAAGGACACTTGTCAAGCTTAAATAAAAAGTAGAAAAGTCATGAGTCTCAAGGTCTATTTTGAAAATACCCAAACTTTTTCCTAAAAGTGTTGACACCTTGAGCAAAACATGCATTCTCATAATTACCCCTTTTATAATATAGTGAGAAAAAGCGCATATACAATGTCAATATATGTCCACCGTCGGTAGGTGGTTGTTTGGGCGGAGAATAGATCGGTTATTATGAAAAAACCGATCTATATAATATGAAACGTGATTCCAGGGTGTCCTAATAATGTGAGCAATAAATAGATCGGTTAATAATAAAGAACCGATCTAACTAGTTTCAAAATGTAATAGATCAGTTATTAAACAAACAACCGATCTATGTATTACATTTCCCCGCTTTTTTCCTTTGTTAGATCGGTTTTTCACTAAATTGCACAGTAACAAAAGTCGTTAATATAATTTCGCTTAAGTCGCTCAGCATTGTGAAGGAGCAAAAAGTATAAAAAAATATTCTAGTAACTTTGACTTTTTTTACTAAAGGACAAAAAAATTTCGCAAGATTCTTAAAAAGTCATTTGAGATTCGGTCATGATCTATCATAGCTGTAAAAGTCAGAAACAATAATTGGGTACACAAATTACGAAGGACACTTGTCAAGCTTAAATGAAAAGTAGAAAAGTCGGAAGTCTCAAGGTCTATTTTGAAAATACCCAAACTTTTTTCCTAAAAAGTGTTGACACCTTGAGCAAAACATGCATTCTCATAATTACCCCTTTTTATAATATAGTGAGAAAAAAACTGCATATACAATGTCAATATATGTCCACTGTCGGTAGGTGGTTGTTTGGGCGGAGAATAGATCGGTTATTATGAAAAAACCGATCTATATAATATGAAACGTGATTCCAGGGTGTCCTAATAATGTGAGCAATAAATAGATCGGTTAATAATAAAGAACCGATCTAACTAGTTTCAAAATGTAATAGATCAGTTATTAAACAAACAACCGATCTATGTATTACATTTCTCCGCTTTTTTCCTTTGTTAGATCGGTTTTTCACTAAACCGCTCTATATGAAGTGATCTATCTAACCTTTTATGTAGTAGTGAATGCTATTCGATATGATGCTCATTGCTCAAGTATGTGTTTGTGCAACAAATATGACCAAAACATGCATCAAACTGAGATAGCGCCTGCTTTGTTTACAAAAGCCTACATAACAACATGAATGATGGTTTAGAGGATCATGTATGGTGCACAATTGAGTGAAATCTTCGGCTAAAACCAAGCAAGTCAATGGGCATATTTGAAGAACTACGGTATAAAACTACTCTTTTCTTATGCACCTATGTAAAACTCATTGGGTAAGGTTGAAGTTATTGTAATATCGAATTTACAGCTTCGGTCTAATATTTTATTTGGGCAGTTCCGTGGAATATAATCATTGCATGACGGCTAGAAAATTAATACACATATAATCTCATTTCATATGAACTATATATGAGGTAGACATTTGTGTTTAGTTGAAATAGGAGCCCACACATTATTGCACATTATTACATTAAATAGACGTTTGAGCCGCAACTGTTACAAGCGATCAGTAGATTCAGTGTGGAGCCAGTGTTAAAGGAGAGCACTACAATCAACAATAATTTGCATCCATTTGGTCTTGGCCGTCCTTTCTCACGATGAAATCCTTATGATGATCCATTTGGTAATCACGGGGTGATACCCAGGAACTATAAGTGAATGTTATGATGATGGTCTATTCCCGTATCTTGGACGCCCTGGAGGTCGCAGACTAATTTGCTTGCCATGTGGTGGTGATCCTCCACGACAGTGTGGTTCAACTGCAAAAAATACTAAACTCGTGTTTGGGGGTGGGTTTGCTATGTATAGATAGTTCTTTTATGGAGTTCCACACAATGTTTCTCAATTTTTATTTTGGTTAAGTTGCTGATGGTGTTCCATACTTCCATATACCGTATATCTGATGCGCATTTCAGATTTCAACTCAGGAGCTAATACAAGATAAACTATAACATGCAACTTTTATATATCTTAGATACAAGGATCGATATCAGATTAATATAGATTAATATAGCTTAAGAGTACACTTACAAAGAAGTCACTGTAAGAATGATCACTTAACAAAGAAGGAACATTTATTATAGCTTAAGGATACATAATGTTGTCGTTGAAAGTCACAAAAAATATTTATAAAAACGGTAGGATAGATGCAAACCTTAATACAATAGTATTTTGGTAAGTATAGATCTCTCGAGTATTGTATCAGTGGAGTGGTGAATTGAGGGTCTTCGGTCTAGTGTCGCTTGATGGAAGGGGTTTTTTTGGGTTTTTAAAACAAATATAACTAAAGAAAAGCTAAAACTACTAATAAAGAAATATTTGCTTAGGCGTAATTATCTCTAGTTGTGAGTTTATGAATTAGCGCAATAGGTGCTCAATCCCAATATAACGGATAATTTTAAAAATGACAATCGTAGTTGTTTGATGTAATAAAGATTTGAAAAAAGTTGATTATCCACGGGGTACGTGTTTCAAATCAACCTAAGTAAAATGTTTAAAATTGATCGGTTAATATTTATACATAGAATCTTGACTTGTAAAATATTTTTATCTTAAATCAAAGCGAGTCAGTATACGGATGTACAACTCGAGTTCGTCTGATAAAAAGATAAAAACAATCTAAGGCGAGTCAAAACTCTAGTGAAAAATACCACCAATTTACCAAACTAGCACTTCATCATCACACTATCGAGTCAACTAACTATAAACAAGTAAATAAAAAGTACTCTAACATCCTAATAAAGCTAAATAACAAATAGATTAAGCTAAACATGACAATTAACAAAAAAAAATAAAGAGTGAATTGAACATGGTTTAGAAAGCACCGGATTCAGTTCAAAATGCGATAATGACGATAATTTCCTTATACGTAAAACCCCATCCAGGCTCTTTATTAACCCAAAATTACTCCTTAAACACTTAATCTTTATCAAATCACCTTAAGCATGAATTACACTACTACAAAACAGGTCTTTACCGACAGACATTTTCGTCGGAAATCTGTCGGTAAAAGCTGTTTCCGACGGAATTGTGACAAAAACAAGGTGTCGGATTTTCTATGGTCGGTAAAGTACTATCCGTCGGAATTCTGTCGGAATCACCAACAAAGAAGATGTGTCGGAATTCCCTTGGTAATTTTTCGTCAGAAATCTCTCGGTATAATTTCTGTTGGAAAGTCGTCGGTAACAATTACGTCAGAAACCCGTCGGTAAGCTGCTCTCGGTAAGGGGTCACATTTCTGTCGGAAATACTAAGTCGGAATACCGTCAGTCAAAACAAATACCTAATTAAAGCTCACATATAAGTGATCTTGTATCTAAAATGGCTTAAAAGAAACCAATATTATATAAAAAGGATCAGTGGCTAAACATACCAATTACAACAAGGAGATTCGGTCATCGGAGGAGAATCGCCGGCACCGGAGGAGCTCCGACACGAGCCTTCGCCGGAGATTTCATTGGTATAACCACGAGCCTTCGCCGGAATTTCCATCGGTTATAATGGCGGATCTCGATGTCCGGTAGTGGTGTTTGAGAGGCGAAATGTGTGAGTTTTTTTAGAAAGAGAGAGTGAGAAAGAATGACTAAAAATATGTGTGTTTATTAAGTTTTAAGACTTTTAATGAATAAAAATATATATAAAGATAGAGTAGTTAATATATCATAATCTATACTACTTATAATAGAGGAATGGATCTCTCTCCTCATGGTCATAAAATTAAGACTTACAAAATACAAATCCTATTGTACAATACATAATGCACTATTAATGATCTTTCTCATCAATCTTAATTTTAAGACTTACAAGTCTTAAAGATTAATGTACAAAATATAAAGCACTATTAATGTGCTCAAGATATTTAATGTAGTTAATTAATTAACTGGTCAATAAATACAATTAATGCGATTATTAAAACACCCTTACACAAGAAATACAAATTATCAAGCGTATTGTACAACCAACTTAAACATAATTTCGCATTAAAATGTCACCAATACAAATAATAAAGAACATTATACAATATTCAAGTTCGAGCAGAATGGTCCAAATGGACCCGAGTCTTAACGAGTGCGATCCAAGCGAGCACGCGCCAACGGGTCGAGCCTGAAGAAGGCACGGTGACGGACTCGAGCCCGAACCGGCACGAGCTAAATAAAATTCTTGAAATCCAGTAATTTATTATCAAAAAGAACATAATAAACTAAAATACATTATTCATCGAAATTTTTTATTTCGGAATCCGCCATGCATAACGACGAACACTGCAATAAATGTCACCAATCAAATAATAAAGACGTTATATAGATATTCAAGCCCGAGCGGTCAACGGGCAAAATGGCTAAGCCCGAACTGGTGCGGGCCAAACGGGCTCGAGCCAAATAGGCGTGGTAGCCAGCTCCCGAGCCCGAACGACAACAGCAAAACGAAATTCGATATCCGTAAATTTATTTTCAAGAGCATAATAAACTAAAATACATGATTCACGGAAAATTAATTTCAGGATACCACCGCATACGCCATGTGGTACCACTAGTATATGTATAATGGTTTTGAGTTTTAAAATTTAAGTCGGAAATCTGTCAGAATTTGCATTTTTTCCGACGTATTAGCGACGGAATTATTGAAAGATAAAAATATTAATAATCAATTAAAGCTTTCCGACAGATTAATGACGGATACACATGGTTGTCGGTATGGCATTGTAATGTCGTCAGTAATTAGCGACGGATAAGCATCTGTCGGAAAATCCGTCGGTTAAAGTCGCTTTTCTAGTAGTGGAAACTTTAGTGAATTTAGGTGGATGCATCAGCGAAAGTTTGCAACTTTTGTAAGTAAAAAGCTTAAAATGACAAAACTTGTTTTTTTAAATGTAAAACTAAACTAAAAATGAAAAAAGTTTGAAACTTTAACAAAAAGACATGATTAAAGTGAGTTTTAAAACTACAAGATGAAAACATCATAAATTTAAGAAACTTTATAAGATATAAACCATAAAAATACTAAAGACATAAACTTTATATAAAATAAACTAAAATTAAGCAATCAATAAGTTAATAAGAAGAGTAATTAAATTAATTATACATGGGATCCTCAATGGTTAAACAATATAGTCATCGGGTTGATAGTGTTTTCTCCATTAACTTTGTCAACTCATGTTTCCATGCGGTTCTTCAATCATCGAAATGGGTGTTATGGAGGCTTAGGATCAAATTGTTTCAAGCTAGCTAGAACCTTAAAAAAAAGGATACTCTTTTAGAAGAAATCATCGTGGTATCGCGTTTGCGGATCTATAATCGTGAAAAAATGTCGATTCTTAATAGGATTTATGGTTTAGTGGCTATTTTGCTCTTGTACCGAAATATTGTAATTTTGTCTAGCTTCTTGCTAGTTTTTTAATAAAAGAATTGTTGATTAAAAAAAACGCAAATTTGATAAAAGGTTAAACTTAAACAAACACTTCACACACTAAAGTGTGTATTAATTGAAAGGGATAATTCCATATTTACCCAATCTAAACATGAAAATGTTATATATACCTAAAATGCAAATTTTGAATGCATGATGTACAATGCATTTAAAGCATGTTTTGGGTAAATATAACATTATCATGTTTAAGTTGGGTAAATATGGAATTGCCCCTAATTGAAAAAGTAAATTACTACATTTTTTTTTTTATATAAAAATACATACTCTATCACATGTATATTCATTTCTCATTTTCATTGAGGCACCTCAATGTATTTTTTACCTGGCAAACCATCACCTCTATTCACATATTTATAATCAATTTCATTTGCACATGTTATTTTAATATTCGCCTGAACAAAATGATGAGGGGGTCCTACGGGCTTATGGTTGTGAAGGGGGTCTCGGCTAGGCAAAAATGTAGTAATATAGGGTAGTCTTCGTCACTGGTTGTGCGATGCTGTAGCAACACCGCCGCTCTCTCGATCGCACTTCATTTCCTGAGGCCGATTTAAAAGATCTTTTCAGCCTGAAAATAACGAAACCATGTACTTGCAATGGTGATATTGACTGGTGTTGTATTGTTTTGTTTACAGATAGATTGGAAATTGGAATACAGATTAGTACTGGATGGTGATGTATGACTTTTGTGGATTAAAATAAGATTCGGTGAGATAGAACTAAAGAAAGAAAGAGGGCATTAGTTGTTGACGAGTAAGGATTTGGAAACGGGAGGTGGTCTTTAGTCAGCATGGCATCACTAGAATTTTTTTTTTTTTTTTTTTTTTTTTTACCGATAATTAACTATCTCACGATATACAATCATAAAATATCTCACATGTCCCCAGTCGAACTTAGAGAGTGTTAACTTTTCACTTAATGAATGAAGCCAATCCCTTATTGCAGAGGTCTACAAAATCCTTTCTCTATCAATTAAGTGGCGTTGGCGGAACATTTTCTGACCGATGAAGCAGTTCGTGAGACAACAGCCAACTTGAAATGAAATAATGCAACGTTGGGCTAGTGATAAATCTTCACTATTCTTGGATCATCTTGACAAGTGGCACACCATGATTGGTTCAAAGAATTAAATACAAAAGAATCTTGAGCCAGCCAGTAGCTGAGCCGTTTGGCTACCATTGACCGGCTCACTGGAGCCGTTGACCTGCTGTTGATAACTTTTTTCATTCAACTTTTGGACCAGCTACAGCCTACATGTATTGTGAAAATGGACTACAAACTAAGCTTGCTTTAACTACATTTTGGGCCTTATTGAACTTTGGGCTTCTAACCAATCTTGGTAACCTCAAACTTTATCTTCTAATCTTCAAATTAATCTTTCACAACTCTTTCATATTTATCACTTTTGAACCTCATTTGCTCCACTATTTCTAGAATGTACTTAACAATAAAATAACAAATAAACGTAATATTTTCGATTAAAATCTTAAAATTGTCATTTTATTAAGCTCAATTAGAAGCATTTTTATTATTAAAACATGAATAATTGTGTTTATTTATATGTTATTTCAAGATATTAAGAGGGAAAAAAAAACATTTACATCTCTTTTTCCGTTAATACATAAGGAAAAAATAAATAAATTTGTGGCATCTCTAACTATGTTTATTCAAATAACTACAAATTCTGAGGAGAAACATAATATTTACTCTAAATTTTACGGACAATATGAAGTCCAATGTAAATGTTTTCTTATGTTTAATCATACAAATTTTATTTTGAACGCCACAAATGATAATATTACAATGTCAGCTAAGGAGCTAGAAACAAAGTACAACTATGGACCTAGTAATGCTTCTTAAAAATTGAAATTACAAGCAACAATCAAATATCTTAACTGGTACAAGGACTGACTGAAGAGCAAACTCAGCAGGAGTACTCACCAAAATTTGGAAAGTTGTATAAAATTCAATCGGAAGCTCATGATCAAGATTGTTGAGAAGAACCCAATCGGAAGACCGATCCATGCTCCATCCCAAGAAATCCATGATAGATCCTCGCCTTCTTCATCTATTCCTTCCGATGATGGAGTATCCTCTAGACATGTGATATTAATCTGCATGCCGCATAATCCACTATTGTTTTGAAAACTCAACTCATCCATAGTGTCCATTTGTCGACCACGAGGAATTTTACCCGTCAACATGTTGTTGCTCAAATCTAGAACTGAGAGTTGGCCAAGCTGATTTAGTGTTTCTGGAATCGAACCTGAGATTTCATTGTGTGACAAATCCAAGCTTTCTACAGCCTGAAGATTGCCAAGAGACATTGGAATATGCCCAGAAATCATGTTGTTTGAAATGTTGAGCAATTTTAAGGCTTTGAGATTTCCTAATACTGGTGGAATTTCACCAGAAATTCTGTTGTTTGACAAGTCCAACAGAGAGTAGATCTTGAGGTTACCATTCGGTAAGCCTTGATAAGATTTCTTCCAATTGACAAGCAAGTCTTGAAGCAAATCGAAAGCACTAAACACGGAAGCATCAGTGGGATCGGAAATGATACTTGCAATTTCCTGAGTTTTAATCATTCTTTGCAGGTTTGCTATCTCATATGGAATACTTCCGGTTAGGTTGTTCCCAGAGAGATCAAGAATTCGGAGAGCACTAAAGTTGGAGATTGTGCTGGGGATAAATCCATTGATGGAATTGTTTCTCAAGATAAGAATTTCAAGAGATGGAATTTGAGGTAGAATCTCCTGCAGATTTCCAATAATATTGCTGTTTTGAAGATCAAGAAGGCGGAGATTGACCAATTTAGTCAAATCCCAAGGCAAAATGCCAGAAAACTTATTCCCTCCTAAATAAAGAGCTCGGGTTCCTTCCGGAAAGTTTGTCGGGATCTTACCAGAGAAATCATTGTCGGACAAATCTAGTTCAAAAAAAGAGCTTTCCCCCATAACAGGTAAACTGTCACCGAAGAATTTGTTTTTGGACAAGTCCAGAAACTCTAGATTGTCAAGTTTGGAGATGGATATCGGAATTCTTCCTGAAAGATTATTTTCTGACAAAATAAGCCATTCGAGCCTTTTGGCGTTGCCTATATTTTGGGGCAGCTCCCCAGTAAATTTGTTCCGTGACAAATCTAGAGCTATTAAACTGGAAGATTCAAATAGGCGAGGTGGGATTGACCCGCTGAGGTTGTTATATGAAAGGAACAATACTTCAATGGAGTTTCTCTTGGCGAGCCAATCTGGGAATCTTCCCTCCAATTTGTTTTTACTTAAATCAATTACATGGACTTCTTTCTGTAATGAAATCCATTCAGGAAATTCGCCTGAAATTCCACAAGAAGGCATTGAGATCTGCCAAAGACTACATCTTGGATCAACCTTAGCTGTGTTATTCCAAATCAAGTTGTTTCCCTTTCCACCGATGTATAAATCCGTTAAAGTTCTGATTTTGAATAACCAAGTTGGGATCTCCCCGGAGAGCATGTTGTCGTGGAGTCGAAGGATTTCTAACTTGTTCAGGTCTTGCATCGCTGATGGTATTTGGCCAATAAACTGGTTACTGCTCAGGTCAAGAGCAGTCAAGTTGGTTAATCTTCCTATGAATTTTGGAATTTCTGATGAGAATGAATTCTCAGACAGATCCAGTGATTCTAATTTCGTGAGGTTTACAAAGAGAGATGGGATTCTGCCTGAGAAACGATTCTTTTGTAACGTGAAGGCCCTTAACTGGGTTAAATTCCCAAACTCTTCTGGGATATTTCCCACAAGAAAATCCCCATTATTCAACTTCAGTGATTCAAGATTTATAAGCTTACCAAATCCAGGACTTAAAGCTCCACTGAACTTATTGTCACTAAGATCAAGCTCTCGAAGCGATATGAGTTCAAAAAGTTTATCCGGAATCAGACCATGGAAACTATTTTGACTTAATTTTAGCGTAGTCAAATTTCGAAGAGAACCTAGTTCAGGTTCTAGTTTCCCCTCAAGAGTATTGTTCCTTAGATCAAGAACTTCAAGCGATTGGAGTTCGAAAAGTTCATGAGGAATTTGACCCTGGAGCAAATTGTTTCTCATTACCAATTCCCGAAGATTAGTTAAATTTCCAATCTCCTTCGTTATGTGTCCCGAAAGGGAAACCCCACTAAGGTACAACGATTCAAGGTTTTGAAGTTTTCCAACTTCATGGCTTAAACCCCCCTCAATAATATTGTAACTTAGATCAAGAATTTGAAGTGATCTAAGTTCGAACATTTGAGGAGGGATTGGACCTCGGAAACCATTGTAACTTAAGTCTAGTGTAGACAAATGTCGAAGAGAACCTAGTACGGGTTCTAGTTTCCCCTCGAGCAAATTGGCCCACATGACCAAGTCACGTAAATTCGTTAAATTTCCTATCTCTTTCGGGATGTTTCCAGAAATAAAATTCTCATACAGGTACACTGATTCAAGATTTCGAAGCTTCCCAACTTCAGAGCTCAAAACCCCGTCGAGAGAATTGTAGCTCATGGTCAAGTAACGCAAATTATTTAACTGAAAAAGTTGGCGGGGGATGGAACCATTGAACCTGTTCACCCTCATGTTAAGGTGAACTAGTTTGGTAAGATTGCCAAACCCATCTCCAGGAATCTCGCCTTCCAAATAATTCCCCTCGATGTCCAGTAATTCAAGTGATCGGATACGAAAAATTGGAGTCAAGATTTCAGAAGATACCAAAACTGGATCAAAATCTGGAGGAGGGATGGCTACCTCAAATAGCCGAAGCTCCGTAACACTTCCGGTACTGGAGCAATTAACACGCTCCCAAGTGCAACAATCAGAAGTCGAATTCCATGAGTCTAGTTCTACAAACTTAGCGGAATATTTGGAATTATAGGTGGCGGTGAGGGTGGATTTGAAGTGTAGCAGTGCATGCTTTTGATGAATGGGACAAGAGAATGATGGGATTATAATGGAAGCAAGTATTAACAAGATGGATAACATTAACTTTAACATTGGTGTGCTTGCCATGGTGGATTTTGGTTGTTCTATATTTGTGATGGATTTTGGCTGTTCTATATTTGTGATGCATTGGTATATGTTCTTGTAGTCATTATATAGGGAATGAAATGTAGATATTTTTATTATTTCTTTCTTTCATTTCTTTTATTTGTTTATATAAATTCATAGAAAATAATGTCCTGCTTTATTTTATGACGTACAAGTTATAAGCCAATAGTGGGTTATTTGCCCTTTTCACTATAACATAGTCTGACAGTATATACTATATTGGGTTTAGGAAGGTTACTTGAGCAGTAAAGTAATTTTTTTTTTCTTTTTGTCTTTTTTTAATATTTTATTTTAATCTTACTAACATTCATGGGAAGGTTATTTGGGCACTCGTGTAGACCAATCATATAATGATATGACTCTTTTGCTTTTACATGTAAAAGTAGCTACTAGATAGTAACATATTAGTGATTCAATTCCTAATTAGTTAGATGTGATTTTTTAGTACTCTACCTATCAAATACTAAAAAGTTGTAGCCTAATGTCGATCAAGTGATGGACAATGGGGCATAAAACTTCAGGTTAAAAGTAATATCTACCTTCCCACAGGCGATGTGATGCGGTTGCTAAAACTTGCCTTCTTAAACGCGTTGGTTAACCAATGTATTCTCCAAAGATACACAAACATTTTTATGTTTGATTACTTTAAAAAGACAAAACGTGACATCGTTTGTTATAATATCAATTCAAATAGCTAAACTTGGTAGAAAAACGTTATTTTAAGTCTTTTTTATTCTTACCGAAACAAGAGATCGAGAGTATATTGGTGTGTAATATGTTGGCCCATACAAAACCAATCCCTACGAAAATAGATCATATCTATAATGTAATACGTACTTAACAATAATGTATCTTATTTGAAACTCTTTATTCCAACATGAAAAAAATTACACGTTTAGTATGCGATTTACCCAAAATCTTAATTGTCGTCCCTATTCGATTTTAATTACATAAATAATATCATGTTTTCAAATTATTTGCATTGATAGTTCCTATTTTGAAAAATAAGAACAATCCTTGTAATACCCATGTAATACCGATAGAAACTACCCATGTAATAAAAAAGTATAGATTATTACACTAATGATTACTATTTTTTAAAATAGGAACCATCTATGCAACTAGTTTGAAATTTAAGTATCACTTGTGTAATTAAATTAAATAAGGACGACGAGTTTGATTTTGGGTAAACCAAATGAACGAAACATCATGTCATTTTTTCTTACAATTTAAATCTAACCTTTAGAATATAATGTCATCATTTTAATAAATTAGGGCCCTAAAAAACAAGTTAAGAATGATACCTAATATCCTTTTGATATAATTTATAAATGTAAGGCCTAGATAAATCGAACTTAAATGACATCATATTTATTTAAAAACTTCTATTTCTATAACATCAGGTGGTCCAGGTTAGTGGGACTTCGATAGGAACACTTATTTGCAAAAAACAAACGAAGAATCATACCTAATATCCTTTTGATATACTTCATAAATGTAAGGCCTAAATAAATCGAATTTAAATGACACCATATTTATTAAAAACTTTTATTTCTATAGAATGAGGTGGTCCAGGTTAGTTGGACTTCGATAGGAACACTTGTTTGCTTTACTTGGTGGAAAATAAAGTCGTTTTTAAGCATTCGATCTGGACAACCAACATGAGAGTAAATTAGAAGTTCATCTTTTTGGATATGAGGCATAGAACATAAAAGGAGTTATCATACATCATATCTAGATTAAAATACACCGTTAGTCCTCAAAGTTTTGCCAAATTTCACGTTTAGTCAAAAATCAAACAAAATTACACCATTGCTATCCAACATTGCCAATATTGCTCGTTGCTGGTCCAATTTCTTAACGACGTTAAGTTTTTCTCATTATCTCATGTCACGTGCCAGTACGCATATGAGGGTAGTTTAGTCATTTTTCCTTTCATCTTCATATTCTATCCTTATTTTTATTTTCATTTTTTTTTTTTTTTTTTTTTTGTCTTTTTCATTCATCTTCTACATCTATTTTAACATCTATTTTTAATTCATGTTAAGGTGAACTAGTTTAGTGAGATTACCAAACCCATCTCGATGAATCTCACCTTCCGAATAATTCTCCTCGATGTCAAATCGTTCAAGTGATTGGATATGAAAGGGGGAAGTGAGGATGTCAAAAGATACTGGAACCCGAGATAAATATAGAGGAGGGACGACTACCATAAATAGCTAAAGATTCGTAACACTTCCGGTTCTGGAGCAATTAACACGCTCCCAAGAACAACAATCAGAAGTCGAATTCCATGAGTCTAGCTTTACAAATGAAATGGAATTGGAATTGAAGATAGTTGCGAGGGCTGATTTGAACTGAAGCAGTGTTTGGTTTGAAAAATAGGGGAATAGAATGAAGGGATTGAAATGAAATTGAGTATTTGGTTTGAAAAATAGGGGAATAGAATGAAGGGATTGAAATGAAATTGAGTATTAACAAGATGGATAACGTTAACATAACACTGATGTGCTTGCCATGATGGATTTTGGTTGTTTGAAATTTTTTGATTCATTTGTACTAGTAATTGGTGGTTACTGTATTATATAGGGAATGAAAACGTAAGGTTTTTCTTTCTTTCTAATATATAAAACTAACGTACCATTAAATTTTTAACGATGTACAAGTACATTAAAAAAACATTCTCTTGAATCTGTATGTCAGATATTTTGAAGTTTTAGTTATAATATTAAAATTATGATTTTATATTTATGCTACCAATCCATAAATCATAATTAATTTTTATGATAACATTTTTTTATTGTATAGATTTGGGGTGGTCCAAGTTTACTTTGACTCCTATATTGTCTTGCAGCAATAATCGAACAAGACTCGTATACGATGCTGCGAGTAATTACAAGTGTTCATGAAACAATCCAATAAGAAATGGAGTTTGAGTATGTTATATTTGTTAAATTTTCCTCTTTCAATAACATCTGGGTGGTCCATATTTACATCGACTTTTGATACACATGCTGTGGAAGAATTGGAAAAATATTTGACAAAAAGACTTGTTTGCTTGACATGGTGGAAAATAAGGTCGTTTTAAGTATTCGTCTACCAAAATGAAAGTAAATGAAATGTTAGTCTTTTCGGATGTTAGCCATAGAACAAAAGAGAGTTATCATACATTATTTCCAGAGTTAATTACAAATTTTTTCCATGTGGTTAACATCATTTTTCACCTTCGTCCTTTAACTTTAATAATTACACTGTCCATCCTTGTGATTGTCTATTTGTAACAGACCATTACTTTGATTAAACTACTGTTAGTTTCTCTTCGTTAAATCTCTGCATATAAAGGTACTAGTCTAAGGCCCGCCCGATGGGCGGCTAGTTTTAAGTCTTATTATGAAACATAAAAGTGTAGTATAAAGATGATTTAAATATAAGATCCGTAAATGATATAATGCTGAAAGATAAAAAGTTAACGTAATATATCATTGTAACTAATCCAGAATCAACCTAAATAACATTGACTCCTTGAGTGTATTGTTTAAAAGTTAAAAAGCTAAATAAATAATAAACACCTATAGTCTATGAAGGACTTCTTTATACACAAAGTTTGTTGTGTAATTGCATTGGTTTTAAAAATTATTCAAGATAAAATTAGTAACATAGATATCGTTAAACTTAATACAATGTTGACAATAAAAAATAATTTTATGTGAATCATAATAGTAAAAGGAAAAAGATATATATCAATTATAGTTTGGCATAATGGAAAGGAAAATGATTTAGTGACTACTTTTGTGTCTAATTTGATGTGTAAGTAGTTTAGTGGTTTATGAAATTGTGGGTCCCTGTATTGTCACTAATAGAATGCTGCCATGCAGGTTTAGGCTTATAATTAGGCATACCAATTAGGTATGTCAATCAATGCTCTAATGGAAAAGAACAAAGATACTCATAATCTATCAAAAACCTCTTTACACACAATGTTTGTTGTAACCATAGTTGTCAGGATCCCGATCCTGATCTTAGGATCTTAACATTTTACGATTCTACAAAGCAAAAACGATCCGGATCCTACGTAGGATCTTAGAAAGCTTAAGATCTTACAGGATCCCGATCTTGACCGTATGATCTTAAGATCTAATCCGATCCGATCTTACGTTTCTCGAACCGCAAACTAAAAAACTAAAAAGTTATGGATTATGTTTTAATAGGAATTAAGAAAACAACGTGTGATTCTTGCTAAACATTCAATTATTCAGAATTTAGGACAATATTTTCATAAAACATTCATATAATTTTGATTAATGATAGATAATCATTTGTAGATTTGAATAATATTACAAATACTATTAAAAAATGACGTTGTAGTAGGATCTTAGGATCTCGATCCGATCTTACGATCACGATTTTGTAAATACGAAAACGATCCTATGTAGGATTCCGATCTTAACAACTTTGGTTGTAACATTGGTGTAGTTATCATCCTTGTCACAACACAACATCTTAAAACTTTTTTTTTGCTCTTGCTCTTAAAATGGTCACATAAAATTGTTCATGTGAGAAAACCGAGCGTTCCAAAGGCTTGTTATTGTGATCTAAGGTAGATTACGTATTTTTCTTAAAGGTTATCTAATATTTATATGTTTTATATTTATTATGTTTATAACATATTTTTAAATATTATAAATTTTAAAATAATCACTATTGTATGTGTTCTAGGATTATATGTTACTTAATAACTTTTTTGAAAGGCAATGACCAAAATTTTACGGGATTCCTGTATAAGATTTTTTTTTTCAACTTCGCAGATTATTTTTATTTATAAAGATTTTTATTTGATAAAAAAAAGAACCCTTTGGTTTAATTACTATCCAAGTACTTAGCAAATTAAGGCAGGAAAACAATGACATTCATTAATATCACTAATATTTTTTCAAAACTCAAACAAGAAATATACTTTGGTGGCAATTTACAAATACTTGTATGAAAAACTAACTTAAAGTACTCAGATATATTTTAGATTTAAGATCGTTTGAGGACAAAAGATTATTTACATACTGGGGATCAATCTCACCTTCATTTTTATTTGATCTAATGGATGAGATTAATCCCAACAATTTAAAAACCCACTTTCATAATTGTTTTTCAAATATTAATATCTTTCAAACCATTAATCGTTAAGCAAAAAAAAATATATCATTGCGACGAGCATTTTATTATCTTTCTATCAATAGGCACTTTGATATACTTTCGACAATTTTTTTTTTTTCGTATTTTTCACGTTATTTATTTTTAAGTTTTTTCGTTTTTTTACGTTACTGAAATTTGCATTGAAAAATCATATATGATAAAACACTAATTTGAATATCACATATGATATTAGTGTAATATCATATATGATATGTAATATCAAACGTGATATTAGTGTAATATCACATATGATATTACATATATTTTTTGAACAACAAACATGTATTAAAACCACAAGCCATTACAATACATGGCAAGACCCATTATACAACAAGCTTTGCATAAAGGGCTTCCAAACAAAAAAACATGACCATGAACGATATAGGCTACACGACAAAGAAAGAACAACAATAAAGGGCTTCCAAACATATGATATTACATATAATATCATATGTGATATTATATCATATATGATTTAACACTAATATCACATGTGATATTCAATTTAGTGTTTATCATATATGATTTTTATAAAAATTTCAATGAACGTAAAAAACAAAAAGGTGAAAAAAGCGAGTTTTTTTCGAAAGTATATCAAAGTGCCCGTCTATAGAAAGATAATTAAATGCTCGTCGCGATGGTGTAAATATTTTCACTTAACAATTAACGGTTTAAGAGATATTTAAATTATAAAAAATAAGTGAAATAATAAAATGCTTTTAATCTCAACCATTGATTTCTTTTTAGATGGATGGTGGAGATGAGTCCCTTGGTATGTGAGAAAAGTTTGGTATGTAAAATAACTTTTCTCCTATTTTTATGTACTGCTTTGTTGATTTCCCTCAATATTCATCAGCTCCAAACCAACAAATCTTTAATGCCTATCATCCTTTTAGTCTTTATGTGAGTAACCTGAAAAAGAAACGACGAAGTCAAACCCAAAGTATAGCTTGAGAATTTGAGATTTAGAGCATAAGGTTTAATAACTTAAGTTATGAGTTAACACCGTGCCACGTTAGCACCATATCAGCTTTAACATTTAAAAAAAAATAATAATAAAATAAAAAAGAATAAAAATAAAAAACTCATTATCATAACACCACCTAAACGTCAACTTTTCGGGCGCATTTTTTTCTTCTTTTTTCCATTTATTAAATATAAAATGACATTTTCTTTAAAGTTACAAAATTAAAATTTAAAATAATTATTTTTTTTTTGAAAAAAAAACAAAAAAAAAGCCACAAGGACTGAAAATGTAAAATTTACAATAATTATTTTTTTTACTTTTGAAAAGCTGCAACACACACCACACACCAAAACACACACGTTATACAAACACACACCAAAACATACACTAAAAACACACACACGCTATCCAAACACACAGGAAAACAACATTTAAATCGGAAGAAAAAAAAGAAAAAAAATGTGTTTCAACATGCGTTGCCATGGCAACACCTTATCAATGGGTCATTCGGATTATATTTTAACTCGACGGTTCAAAGCGTAATAAAGGCTTGAAGCCAAGGACATGTTGCAAGACCTATGGACTGGACCCATATCAAATGCATCGATGGAAGTTGTCCAAGGTGGTCGGTCCGTTGAGGTTCATGCAAATGGAGTTACCAAGGTTCGTCCTTTATAGTGGATGACACAAAGGGTGGGTTGAGTTCTGCTCAAACGGGTAATTTTAAACTGTTGGAATGTGTCAGTTGATTTGACAAAAAGAAGGTTCTCCAAAGTTGTATTGCTTCATCAACGATCGACCATATATTAGCAATGATTAAGATATTTGACCATTTGACCTGTATCCTACTAATCATAAGACCAAGGTTTCAAATTTGACCTTTGGATATAAATGGGTCAAATTGGGCAATGTTTTATATCTAACAGAGCACATCAGTCGAGCGGGTCAAACAAGTTAAAAGTTGTCCAAGACGTATTTAATTGCATAAAACCTTCTCAAATGAATAAATCAATTTTAAAAAAAATAAGTGTTTGCAAGCTGTTCCTTCTCACTCATACTAAAAATTACACATTCGACCCATTGCCCAATCCGCCGGTTTTGCCACTCCTATCAAGACCAAAGATTACAAAGTTTTATACTATAGCTTTTCAGTGGTGATTATGAAGAATATCATTTCTTCAGGCATTACCTAAACCCCGAAAACCAGATGAGGTACTTGCAATTTTCCATGGTCTTATTTCAGCAATGATTTTTTGGAACACGATTGTGGTACCGAACATTGACTGTCGAATAATTATCATATAAGGAAGGAAAACGCGGCGCTGAATTTTCTTTTCTCAAATATGTACAAGTTACAAAAAACGTGATTTTGGTAGTTGAAAACGGATTTATGCAAGCTTACAGATTTCATGCATTAAAATTTCTATTGGTTCTCTATATGTTCTAAAGTTTATAATATATCATAATAAACTTTACCATAACTTTTTTTTTTAATTGTAACCCTAGTTTTATTTAATAATATATGACTCTTATTATATTTAAAAATGGTTTTGGTCATTAAATAACAATAAACTTTTTTAAATGTACCGATTTGGTTCGTGAATTCTAAAAAAATTGTGTAAATATAACAAACTTTCATAAAGTGTTCTAATTTGCACATTTTGATGACTTTTGATACATGAAAGTCTGACATGTGACACTGTTTATAACGTGACATGTCATCAAAATGTACGGATTGTAATACTTTATGAAAATTCGTTACATTTACACATTTTTTTCAAAATTCACGAACCAAATCGATACATTTAAAAAAAGCTCATTGTTATTTAATGACCACATCCCTTTTAAACAAAGTTTATTATCTTTATATTTAATTCCAACAATTACAAGTATCTTTCTTTCTCTTACATCACAAGTACCCTATATTTTATTTTGATTTCTATATAAAACTCTTAACCATTTAAACACTGATAGGATCTGTTATAAAACTAAAAATAGCTTTTTGTTTCCAAATTAAATTTAATTTGAATTTGAGTATGTTATATTTGTACACTTTTCGTGTTTCAATCATATTTAATATCTTGGTGGTCCACGTTTACATCGACTTTTATACAAGTGTTGTGGATGAATTGGAAAATTATTCGACAAAAGGACGTGTTTTGCTTGATTTTGTGGAAAATAAGGTCGTTTTAAGTATTCGTCTACCTAAATGAAAGTGAATGAAACGTTTTTGGATGTTAGCCATAGAACAAAAAAGAGTTATCATACATTATTTCTATACAATTTCCTTTCCTAAAATCTAAGGCACCTAATTGGTCTGGATAACATGGACACAATAAACAAGCCGTAGGAAAAGGGAAATTAATCTACACCAAGTAGTTTGTACTTGAAAACAATACTATCTTTGTCTAAGTAACAAATATATCCACATGTGTTGTAGTCACGTTGGACCATGAGTAGTAACATTATCGAAAATGCTCATGCATGGTCCAAATGTCAAGTAATGCTATTCGATGCTCACTGCTCAAGTATGTGTTTGTGGAACAAATATGACCAAAACATGCATCAAACTAAGATAGCGCCTGCTTTGTTTACAAAAGCCTACATATAACAGCATGCATGATGGTTTAGAGGATCATGTATGGTGCACATATGAGTGAAATCTTCGGCTAAAACCAAGCAAGTCAATGGGCATATATTTGAAGAACTACGGAATAAAACTACTTTTTCCTTATGCACCATTTAATATTTAAACTCATTGGGTAAGGTTGAAATTATTGTAATATCGAATTACACAGCTTCGGTCTAATATTTTATATGGGCAGTTCAGTGGATATAATTGAGATGGCTAGAAAATTAATACACATGTTGCACAGCTCCTTATTGGTTGAGCCAAAGATGATGTCATCAACATAAACCTGAACCAATAGAAGTGACCTGGCAAAGAAACCTTGTTCAGGAAAGGTTTTAGTGTTCAAAGCCTTGCTTCTTGTTTGAACTGGAGTATTCAAATCTCCAAGAATTTGCTCTTTGGGATGATTCTTATGCACTCTGGTGGTAGGAATTGGACTTTCTGTAATAATGGTTTCCAAATTAGTAATATCAGCATCTTTGAAAAAGTCATCCATATTTTCATCATCAATTGGAGTATCCATCTCTTCTAAATCAGGCATGTTAGGGTCATGTGGATACTCATCATCACCAAATAGTGGCTTGGCAGTGGTTCCAAAGTAAGTACTGCCATCTAAATTTACAGCAGGGGATTCAGATGAACTAGCAGTGGTAGAATTTAGCCTAGCAGTGCTCTCATTATGCTTAGCAGTGCTTTCAGAATTTTTCTTCTGCTTTTCAATTTCTTCTACCGACACTGAGTTATCTTTCAACAACTCTTCCTTATCTTGATGATGATCTCCTTTGTTCCCTGAATCTGCAATAACATCATCTTCTGTATGACTCTTCTTTTCAATGATGGGAGAGACATAACCAGCTTTCCACTTTTCAACCAAATAGAACTCTTTTGGAGAATCAGCTTTCTTAGAAATTGTTCCTGCATCAGAATTCTTTTGTGTACCTGCATCAACATTAGTGGAAGCACCTCCAGTGACTGGCTCATAGTTCATAGATTTGGTTAGCATATCAATATTAAACAGCCAATCTGGTCCTTTTGTCTCAACACTAGGAGTCTCTTCACTGAACTTAACATGAAGGTTCTCTTCAACAATCCTAGTCCTTCTATTGTATACTCTAAAGGCTTTGCTATTGAAAGAATCGCCAAGAAAATATCCCTCATTTGCTTTTTCCTCAAACTTGCCTAGATAGTCTATGGTATTCAAGATAGTAACAGAACACCCAAAAGGTTTTAGGAAAGCTATCATAGGTTTCCTATCATGTAACAGCTCATATGGGGTCTTGTTATGAGGCTTCACTACCTTACTTCTATTCTGCACATAACATGCAGTGCCAACAGCTTCAGCCCAAAAGGTAGTTGGTAACTTAGATCCAGATAACATTGTTCTTGCAGCCTCAATTAGTGTCCTATTCTTTCTCTCAGCTACACCATTTTGTTGTGGTGTTTTAGCAACACTAAACTGTCTTTCAATACCCTTAGACACACAGAACTGATTCATGACATCATTTTTAAACTCAGTTCCATTATCACATCTGATTACTTTGACCTTATAGTTTACTTGATTTTCTATCCTAGTAATGAAACTCTTGAGGATCTCACTGGTTTCACTCTTGGCAGCTAAAAAGTATACCCAAGAAAATCTACTATAATCATCAGTAATCACTAGACAATACTGCTTATGGTTCAAACTTCTAACAAAGGTAGGGCCAAATAAGTCCATATGAAGCATAAACAGTGGTTGTGTAATGGTGTTAACAGTCTTGGTCTTACAAGAGGCTCTATGTTGTTTTCCTTTCTGACAGGCCACACAAAGTTCTTTACATTCAAAAACCTTAGAAGGTAACCCTCTTACTAAGTTGCCCTTTACCAGTTTATTGATTGTTTTGAAATTAAGATGACCTAGCCTTCTATGCCACAGTTTTGACTCATCAGCTGATGTCTTAGCAAACAAACAAGTTAAAGACCTATTAGGAATTACATCTTTCATGTTAAAGCAGTATATGTTTTCTTTCCTAGGTACCCTTAATCGAATATATTTTTCATCGGGCATTTTAAAATCGGTGACAACACCACACACTCGGTTTCCCAAACAAGACTCAGTTTTCTTATCACACATTTGAGAAACACCGAATAGATTATACTTCAGGTCCCTATACCGGATACACCTTCTCAAAATCTAGCTTTCCATTACGATAGTGCCTCGCCAACTATTTTTCCTCCTTTTGGATCATTGCCAAATGCCACATGACCACCATCATAAGCTTCAAAATCATCAAGGTTGCTCCCATCCCATGTCATGTGCCCAGAGAAACCACTATCAAAAATTCCTTTATCTTTTAGCTCTTCCTCTAGATTGCCCTGCACATGAAAGTGAAACAATTAGTTTCTTTTGTGGACCCAAGCCAAGATTGACTTGGGTCCGCCTGCATCAACATAATCAAATTTCTTGGTCCATTGATGCACTACTAGGCATGATGTAAAACCTTGGTCTTAGGTTTCCATTGCCACTAGTGAGGCCTTTACTGACATAAAATGGTTTTCAACCAATGTGTCAAGAATCACCTTTGGTATAGTTAAAACATCTTTTGATTCGAGTGATATTCGCTTAGCGGTGGAAACATTTTGCTTAGCGATGGTTACAGCTTGCTTAGCGATGGTTGGAACCCATTTGGGTGCAGAAGTGATTATTGATTTTGTAGTTCCATTCCTCATTAGCACTGCCCTTGGAACCATGTTTCTTTTAGGATGAGGGTTTGTTATCTTTGTAAAGTTTTAATGATTCACCCTCCTCCATTGTTTCCGTACATGTGGTTGGTTTTTATAACAGTTTCTCTGTAGATGTTCAAAACTACCACACTTAAAACAAGCCTTCTTAACACATTGAAACTCATCTCCTAGTCTGTTTGAAATCAAACCATTGAAGTTTCTCTGGTTACCCCTAGGTATGTATCTTTTCATCTGTTCCCTAGGTACCTCATTATAGTCTACAACTTTCCTAGAGATTGGTGCTCCAAATCTAGGCATGAGGTTGACTTGTTTAAAATCAACAGTCTTAACATTATCTTTATTGTCAGGCTTAGTTGACTCAGACCTCTCATCCTCAGAATCTGACTCCTAATCTTCAATGATTGGACTATCAGAAGACTTATCAGAACCTATCTTAGGTGATTCAGACTTACTAATCTCACCTACTGGTTTGTTAAAGCTAAGCTCATCCTTGAATGACAATTCAGTACCAGGTGGTGCAAATTGCATCAGCTTGGGTAGAGGCATATCATTGTATCCTATGCCTGAGCCCTTCTTCATTAAGTGATTTTGGATTGACTTATGAACTAGATCAGAAGTAAACTGTGTTTTAACAACCCTAACTATGTGTTTCTCTTTCTCTTCTAGAGCATCTAGTTTAACACTCTCTGCTTCTTTAAGTTTCTGTTTAAGCATCTGAATCTCTCTATCCTTAAGTTCAATTTCACCACCTAGTATGCTTATTTTATCTACATACTCAAACTCACATTTAATGCAAAAGTTAAGTTTCTCTTCTACATTCTCAAGACCAACTTTATAGCCTAAGTTATCTAAAGCAAGTCTATCTACCTCTTTTCTCAAACTCACATTAATTTCTTTAAGTGATTCTAAGTTATCTTGACAAGATTTAAAGGAACAAGTAGAACTTTTAGAATCATTAGATACCTTAGAATCTGATCCAGAAGATGAAGCATAGGCCACGAGAGTAAAGTTATGCTCTTTTGAAGCTTCACTAGCAAGGAAGGCAGCATTGGGTCCTTCATCAATTTGATCACTCCAGTCATAATCAGCAAGTCCATCTTGAGCAACCAAAGCAGAAGAAGAGACTGGTTCTTCAGTAGCCTTCTTGTACCCTTCTCCAATCCTCTTAGGAGCTCTACATTCCCTAGCAAAGTGCCCCTTCTTCTTGCAGTTGTAGCACTCCATCTTACTTTTGTCAAACCCCATCTCTTCTTTGACCATCATACTTAACATGTATACCAGTCCTCCATAGAAACCTCCTAGCTTGCAATGTTAGCATTGCCATTTGCCATTGAAGATTTATTTCATCAAGATCATCAGGATCAATTTGATCCAGATCCTGATTTAGAACGGTAACACTGGCTGTTAGATCAGCTAGGAAAGCACATATGGCGCCATCACTAAGATTATCACTGACAGTGGTATTATTAGCAATAGCAGTGGAAACACCATAAGCAGCAGTGGATGCTTCCTGAGTGCTTTTATGGTTTGTAGACACAAAAGCAATATTTTGTGAAGAAGAAGTTGAGGCAGCAATGTTCTTTTCAGACTCATAAACCTTCAAGTTGTTGTAGAGATTGTGCAGAGTCATTGTATCAAAATCATCTTTATTTCTCCACACAACTGTGTGCATAGCCCATTCAGGTGACAAACTTCTGATGAACTTAAGATTGATATCTTCCTGATTAATTTTGTAGTCCACCAGCTTCAAATGACTTATGAGCTTCTGCAGTTTGTTATATGTTCCATCAAGATTTTCTCCACTAAGAGCAGTGAAGTTTTCAAGTTGATGCTTGAGCATATTCTTTCTGGACTTCTTGGTTGCATCATTACCATCAAATCTTGTTTCAATGGCCTCTAAGCTCTTTTGCTGTCTCATACTCTTGAAAATCTAAAGCAAACTCATTAGGTATTCCCATACATAGAATGATGTGAGCCTTTATCTCCAATTTTCTTTTAGCCTTATCAACTTCACTCACAATACCAATAGGCTTACCATCATCACCCTTCTTAGGTAGAGTATCACCATTCTCAACAACTTCCCAGATGGTATAGTCAATCATGCGAATGTATTGTCTCATTCGCATTCTCTAAACTTGAAACTCACCCTGCTTCAGCATGGGTACCTTTGATGCAGTAACCATATGAGTTTCATCAGACATCTTGAACTTCTTGAATAAAAGAGATTTGAGTTAAAAACGACTTCTTCTTGATTACAGTTTCTAGATCACAAGCTCTGATACCACTTGTTGATCCCAGTTGAGCAAACGATCCTTTATAGAAACTGACTTAAACAGTAACCTTTTAAACACTACGCGGAATATAATGCTTAACCTTAAGAAGAAGAATAACAGAAATCACTAAACACCTCAATTATATTAATAACGAATACTCTAAACAGTATTAGGGTTTTACAACCTTGAAGTGTATCGAATTTAGATATATCTAACACACGTATATCTAACTCTAACCTAGGACCTCATTTTATAGGCTAAGAAGTCCTTTACAATATACAATACGTAACCTACAAGATAAATATCTTTTCCATATTTATTTATTACAAAATATTAAACCGACTTATCAACTAGCAGTGGTTATAATACATTAACAGTGGTTACACAATACTACTAGCCGTGGTTTAACTCAGCAGTGGATTCTTTCTTCTAGCCGTGGTTTCTTTTGCTCTAGCAGTGGTTCCATACTTAGAGTAATTCCATTCAGTGGAACCTAAAACCCAACATAATCTCATTTCATTTGAACTATGAGGTAGACATTTATGTTTAGTTGAAATAGGAGCCCACACATTGAACATTATTACATTACATAGACGTTTGAGCCGCAACTGTTACAAGCGATTAGTAGATTCAGTGTGGAGCCAGTGTTAAAGGAGAACACTACAATCAACAATAATTTGCATCCATTTGGTCTTGGCCGTCCTTTCTCATGAAGAAATCCTTATGATTATCCATTTGGTAATCACGGGGTGATACCCAAGAACTATAAGTGAATATTATGATGATGGTCTATTCCCGTATCTTGGACACCCTGGAGGTTGCAGACTAATTTGCTTGCCTTGTGGTGGTGATGTCCACGACAGTGGGGTTCAACTGAAAAAAAATACTAAACTCCTGTTTGGGGGTGGGTTTGCTATGTATAGATAGTTCTTTATGGTGTTCCACACAATGTTTCTCAACTTTTATTTTGGTTGCTGATTTTGTTTCATACTTCCATATACCGTATATCTGATGCGCATTTCATTTCAACTCAGGAGCTAATACAAGATAAACTATAACATGCAACTTTTATATATCTTAGATAACAAAGAAGTCACTGTAAGAATGATCACATAACAAAGAAGGAACATTTATTATAGCTTAAGGATACATAATGTTGTCGTTGAAAGTCATAAAAAATATTTATAAAAACGGTAGGATAGATACAAACCTTAATACAATAGTATTTTGGTAAGTATAGATCTCTCGAGTATTGTATCAAAGGAGTGGTGAACTGAAGGTCGTCGGTCGAGTGTCGTTTGATGGAAGGGTTTTTTTGGGTTTTTAAAACTAATATACTAAAGAAAAGCTAAAACTACTAATAAAGTAATATTTGCTTAGACGTAATTATCTTTAGTTGTGAGTTTGTGAATTACCGCAATACTGTTTTTAGAGTTGCTCAACTCTAATATAACGGATAATTTTTAAAATGAAACAATCGTAGTCATTTGAGATAATAAAGACTTGACAAAAGTTGATTATCCAACGGGTGCGCGTTTCAAATCAACCTCAGGAAAATATTTAAAATTGATCGGCTAATATTTATACTTAGAATCTTGACTCGTAAAATATTTTTATCTTAAATCAAAGCGAGTCAGTATACGGATGTACAACTCGAATTCGTCTGATAAAAAGATAAAAACAATCTAAGGTGAGTCAAAACGCTAGTGAAAAATACCACCAATTTACCAAACTATCACTTCATCATCACACTATCGAGTCAATTAACTATAAACAAGTAAATAAAAAGTACTCTAACATCCTAATAAAGCTAAATAACAAATAGATTAAGTGTACGAAAGTATAGGCAACACAAGATGAACAATAGAACCTTTATTCGGATCTAAGCCGCAATAGTCGACTTAGATTACGCTTCTGATAGTATCGAATGTTACAAGATTAGATTAATGTCAATGAGACAATAATCATGTAAATGTAAAGACAAGACAAGATCGGTGAAATGATCGAAAAGAAGAGAAGAGAGTGATACAAAAGACGCAAACTCAAGTGTGTATAACCCTAGATTAAGGGACTTATTAAATAGGAGATTAAGTTTCACTAAGACCCTCTAACGGCTATAAATGACTCATCATCGAAACGATGAAAGCTTCAGAGAAATGAACATCTTGGAACTTTAAATCTTTTATCCTTTGTCCAAGTTTAACCCTCAGTAATTAATCCCGCAATGAACCATAACTTGAAAGCCATTAGCAATTAATAGAATGATATGTTTGCCATGATTATCACCCCAAAATTTAACATTCCCCTTAATCGATGAGCAAACATATCAAACAATATCAATTTTTCACACAAAAATTTATCTTGATAGACAGGAGGTTCTTTGTGAGTATGTCTCAGGTTTGGTTTGAAGAGCCAATCTTTTGGCATTTATAACACCTCTAGCAATTTTTCCCCGATAAAGTGAACATCAATTTCAAAGTGTTTTGATCTTTCATGGAAAACAGGGTTGATGACAAGTTGTAAAGCGATTTGTTGTCACAAAAAGATTGACAGAAGATTGATATCAACTTTTAGATCTTTTAGGATTTTTGAATCCAAATGATTTCCTGACAGCGATAGACATAGATCTATACTCGCTCGTGGAAGCTTTTGAAAGAGTGTTTTGTTTTTACTTTTCCATGAGATTAAACAATCATTGAAGAAAACACATTAACACGTGATGATTTTCGGTTTTCTTGCATTTGGCCCAATCAAGATCACTATATCCTTCAAGATGATTTTCGAGTTCTTTGAAATTGTACCTTAGACCTTTTCCTAGAGCTCTTTTAGATATCTCGAACATTGAGGCACATTCCGATGAGATTTTAAGGAGAATGCATATATTGTGCGGACAATGAATTGAGTATGAGATGTCGGTCTTGTATGGGTGAGATATAATCTAGCCTTGTATCTATCAACTTCACCATTGGCTTTATACTTGATTTTAAAGATCCATTTGTACCCAATAGGAGTTCTATTAGGAGGTAGATCGGTTATATCCCAAGCATGGTTTTCATATAAGGCCTCAATTTCGAGTTCATAGCATCAACCCAATTACTATCAAAGATAGCTTCTTCATAATCAATACTTTTATTAAGTAATGGTGTCAACCTTTTCATCAAAGCAAACATATAAACCAAAAGAAATCTTCAACATAAATATGGAAATAATCCAAGTCAAAAGACTTCAATACATAGGTCCCAATGGAAAAATAAACTCCAAATGAAATGTCTAAAGCATAAGTCTAAATGGTATCATAATATCAAAGCTAAATCTCTAAGGTAAGTCCACTCAAGACTCATCCCAAAGCAATACCAGCTCAATGCTTAGATACCGCCATGAAGAAAAGAAAGTGCGGTGAGCTTACAAAGCCCAAAGAATGATATACAAAGCAAAAGAATACGAAACGAAAATCGAATACAAAACAAAGTAAAAGAAAGATAGTGAAATCATAGTCTTTTCAAAAGATAGTTCGAAATATCGAATAAGTTTTATAGCTTAACTACCTCAAAGCCCGTAACATATGCCATATCGTAAACATATCATAATCACATAAGGCAACATATTTGTAGGGAGACCTACCAGAGTTATGAAGGACGCATGCACGCAGATCAATCATCGATAACAAATAGCATATAACGATAATATATGGCATATAATGATCTAGGATGCATCCATACGCCCACGACAAATATTCATATCATAATTCAAATTGAGCTCATACAGATAATGAAAAGGGACGTGGCGTAACATCACTCTATCGCCTCTGAGTCATGTCGAAAGTGCATTTGTCGACACGGACATGGAACCCCATGACTAGTTATATTTGGCTTGGGTGTCAACTATCGAATCAAATAAGAATGTCATAACCGACATAGATCATATTTTATCAAACGTTAAATCATATTTTCAAAATCAAAGCCTTCATATCATATAGTTCAAAATCGATGTTTTATGATTCAAAATCAAAGTTCGGATAAGCAACACTCAAATAAACACTTTAGGGTTCATAGCAAAGGTTTAGGAAATCCTAATATGAAAACGAAAAGAAAACTTCATACGAAACCTTTACTCGAAAAGGTCGAATATCCGTACCTTATTCGAAAGCAAAAGATCAAAAGTCGAAACAGGAAGCAAAGAATTACTCCTTCTTCACGTAACCTATATACATTAATGTCGATATATTATTAATGATTCCAAAATCTTCACAATGATCTTTTATGTTTTAGGGTTTCTATAATTAAATAAGACTTAAAGGTTTTAATACTAATATAGTAAATTAGGGTTTATATATCTTTTATTAACGTTTAGGGTTTTCATTCTTTAATGTCTCATTAATATCCATTAACTTACTTGTTACGTCTTTTAATGACTAATTACTTAACCTAACTCGTCACATAGTACTCTTTCCTTTTTATGTTTCAACGTAATGTTTATGATTTTATGTGACATATAAGTTACTCATTACTCTTATTAATTACGCATTTACTCTATTAGGGTTTAGCATAGCTTAATAAATTAGCATATCAAAACTAGGGTTTATGTTTAACATAACCTTTACTTAATTAATGTGCCTTCAAAACTCATATGTAATTCGATTCAAATTAGGGTTTTCGAATATTAGGGTTTACACTAGTATTAGCTCATCTAAATACTTTACTTATTCAAGTCATTAAGCTATATTCATTATTCGAAACTAAACATGGTTCGGTCCTATTTACCATGCTTCGGCCCTTATTCAAACGACACAACATAACTCGATTCAATATCACATCTCACGTTACATGTCTCTTATTATTTACTAGGTTAAATGAGTTAGGGTTTCTCTTGTTTTGTTTCACCATCTCTCGGCCACAAAAAGAAAAGAAGAAAACGCGACGAAACAATTATAACTTAACATATACGTATAAGGTACGTTAAAGGAAAACAAATAAACGATATACCTTCAATCGTTGAAGCAAAATCGACACCAAGGGTATTTGTTTGAGTCTCGGCCGAGCAAGGAAGAAAAAGAAAAGAGAGAGCAAAATAACTAGGGTTCCAATTTAATGATTATGTGTTGTATTTATAGTTGTAGTATTTGAGTTAGACTAGGAAAGTAATTGGGTTTGGGTTGGGTTTAGTCCAACCGAATACACATCACCTCACCACCATGGGCTTCGGCCTTGGCTCACGAACACAAACCAAACGCGACTCAAATCATTTACGAAACTTTAACTCTTCGTCGTACCAAATCAATTACGCAATATACTTTAATTAGGTTTTTAAATATTCGCAAGTTAATCTTTTTATTTCTTTAAGTGTTAGAAATATATTTTTACGTATTTTATAATTTTTAGTTCCAAGGGTATTTTAGTCTTTATTCGGATTTTAAATTTTCAGGTTTTACAATTCTTCCCCTCTAAAGAAAAATTTTCGTCCTCGAAAATTGAATAAAACGAAATGAAAATGAAAACGAAAACGAAGACGAAACGAAATGAGAACATACCAAATTATTCAAAGAAATGAGGGTAACTTGCACGCATCGACTCCTCGGTTTCCCAAGTAGCCTCACGTTCAGGATGATTCTTCCAAAGAATCTTAACGAATGGAATAACTTTATTCCTCATAACTCTTTCTTGTCTTTCCGAATAGCTTCGGTTCTTCGATAAAGACATATCGGATTGAATCGATCAAACGGATAAGAAGCAACGTGTAACGGATGATAGTTGTATCCCCTTAGGAGTGATACATGAAAAACGTCATGAACATGCGATAACTGAGGCGGAAGTGCTAAACGATACGAAACTTCTCCTATACGTTCCAAAATCTCAAACGGTCCAATAAATCGAGGACTAAGCTTGCCCTTGATTCCAAAACGTTTCACACCTCTAAACGGCGAAACTTTCAAAAACACACGATCTCCAACCCGAAATTCTAAATCACGACGATGCTTATCAGCATAACTCTTCTGACGAGACCTAGCTTCCTTCAATTTCTCTCTAGCCACGCCTACCTTCTCATTAGTGATCTCGATCATTTCCGGTCCCTCAATCAAACGCCACCTACTTCATCCCAACAAATAGGTGCTCTACACTTCCTTCCATAAAGAAGTTCAAACGGTGCCGCCTTAATGCTAGCATGCCAACTATTGTTATAAGCAAACTCTACTAAACACAAATATTCGTCCCAACTACCAAATCCATTCTAAAGCACAAGCCCTTAGCATATCTTCTAAGGTCTCAGATAGTCCTCTCGATCGACCATCCGTTTGAGGATGAAATGCCGTACTAAAATTAAGTCGAGTACCCCAAGCCTTCGCAAACCCTTCCGAAACGAGAAGTAAAACGCGGATCTCTATCGGACACAATAGATGCTCTGAGTACCATGAAGTCTAACGATCTCTTGTCGAAAAATCTCGCTAATTTACCAATACCATAATCCTTCCCGATTGGCAAGAATGAGCGATTTGGTTAGTCGATCAACAACCACCCAAATCGCATCATGCTTCTTCCTAGTAAGAGGTAACCCACCACAAAATCCATAGATATCTTATCCCACTTCCATGTTGGAATCTCCAATGGTCGTAATAATCCACTAGCCCTCCGATGTTCAATCTTAACTCACGACAAATCATACACTTCGACACAAACGTCGCCACATCTTGCTTCATACCGCTCCACCAAAAGTATCGCTTCAAATCCCTATACATCTTGGTAGAACCAGATGAATAGTGAAAGGAGAACTATGAGCTTCATCATAACTTTCTCAATGGCACCGATCATTAGGAACACAAAGCCTATCTCCATACCATACAATACCGTCATTATCAACCTTAAATTCCGTCGCTTACCTTCTTCAACATTTTGCGCCACGGCCCACACTCACCGTCATCTTTCTCGAGCTTCTTTAATTTGCGTATAAGGTTCGACTCCACCTTCATACTAGCCCAAGATCCATCAAAACCTCGTACACACAACTCAACATCCAAACTCTCTAAATCACGCAAAATCCTAGGCTCAATCTTGATACTGCAAGAATGCCCGATTTCGCTAAGTCGTCGCAACTACGTTAGCCTTACGGATGGTATTGAATGTTGGTGTCATAATCCTTAAGAAGTTCTAACCATCTTCTTTGTCTCATGTTAAGTTCCTTCCGAGTGAAAATATACTTGAGACTCTTATGATCGATGAATATATCACACGCCTCCATACAAGTAATGTCTCCGGATCTTCAACGCAAACACCACCGCAGCCTAACTCAAGATCATGAGTTGGGTAATTCTCCTCATAAGGTTTTAGCCCTCAAGCATAAGCTATTACCTTCCCATGTTGCATCAAAACACACCTAATCCTTTCTTAGATGCATCATCAGAGATTTGAAATCCTCCCGAACCAGTTGGAAGAGTCAAAATAGGAGCCGTCACCAATCTCCGCTTCAATTCTTCAAAACTCTTCTCTCGCTCATCCGTCCATACAAACTTTTCACCTTTTCTCATCGGTTGGGTTAAAGGCAAAGCTAGACGAGAGAAACCTTCAACAAAACGCCTATAGTAACCAAGAAGTCCAAGAAAACTCCCGACCTCGACCATCGTCGTAGGTCTTGGCCATTTAGTGATAGCCTCAACTTTAGACGGATCCATGGTTATACCATCACCGACACGATATGACCAAGGAAAGCAACTTGTCTCAACCAAAATTCGCACTTCGAAAATTTGGCGTACAACTTCTTCTTCCTCAAAATCTCCAACACTATACGAAGATGTTCTTCATGCTCTTCTTCAGACTTAGAGTAAACCAAGATATCGTCGATGAAAACAATAACGAACTTGTCGAGAAACTCATGGAAAACACGATTCATCAAGTCCATAAACACAGCAGGCGCATTGGTCAAACCAAAAGGCATAACGAGAAATTCGTAATGACCATATCCGCACGAAACGCGGTCTTAGGAACATCTTGCTCCTTCACACGTGAATCGATGGTAACGGACCTCGTGTCAATCTTCAAAAGAACTTAGCTCCTTGCAGTTGATCAAACAAATCGTCTATACGCGGCAAAGGATAACGGTTACGAATAGTAATACGATTGAGTTCACGATAGTCGATACATAGACGCATGCTTCCATCCTTCTTCTTCACAAACAAAACAGTGCACCCATGGAGAAACACTAGGCGAATAAATCCACTTTCTATCATCTCTTGCGCTTGTTCCTTCAACTCTTTCGCCTCTAGTGCCATACGATACGGAGCCTTCAAATCGGTTCAAGACTGTGAATTAACTCAATGCTAAACTCAACTTCTCGGTGGGGAAGTCCGGGAGTTCATCCGAAAACGCCAAGAAATTCGCAAACAACCGAAGATTATCAATGTTAGGACTCTCCAAAGATGTGTCCTTAACGGATGCTAGAAAACCTTGGCACCCATGAGCAATCATGATCCGTGCCTTCATAGCGGAAATGAGCTTAACAGACTTAAGAGGTTGAGAACCATGATAAACGAATTCAGATGTTTTACGCTCCAAAGATCACCGTTCTAGCATGGCGATCGATTGAAGCTCTATGGTAAGCCAACCAATCCATGCCTAGAATGATATCAAAGTCGACCATATTGAGAGGATACAGATTTGCAAAGCGGATACGATCATCAAAACGAAGAGGACACTCAACATATTTACGATCAATGATCACATGATTTTTCATAGGCGTAGAAATCGATAAGTGATTCGTTAGCGGTTTGGGCTTCATATTAAGTTTCTTAGCAGATGTGACAGATATAATAGAGTGTGTGGCGCCAGTATCAAATAAAACGAAGACAGCAAAATCATCAATGAAAAGAGTGCCCGTAATGGTACTCAAGTTCGCTCTACCGGTTACGAGTAGTAGCATAAACACGCCCAAGTAGTAGTCGGTGGCTTGATGTAGTTTCCGTGAACCGCCGAATTCTTCTTAGGGCAATCCTTAATCTTGTGAGTAGTGGAACCACAACCAAAACATCCACCAGTGGCCTTGAAACACCGCCTGGATGAGCCTTTCCACAAGTAGTACAAATAGGTGGGGTGGCAAACCTCACCGTCCTCTCACGACTAGAAGATCCCGACGCACGACCGATTCGTTCCTCTAGTGGTCGATCCTCGTTATAACGCGGTTATTGTTGCCTTGGTTCCGACGATCACCTCCATTCCTACCAAAGATTTCTATTATCTTGACCCTCGTCTCGACGTCCAGTGTCAAAATTCCTTCCGATCGACCCACCGATCATAACTCCTATCCCTTGACCTCTCGAATCATAACTCCTACCGAGTTTCCTTATAGTCATTACCTTGAGTCCTACCTTGAATCCGATCACCATCGCGATTACGCTTGTTAGAACCCGAAACCTCATGAAATATCTCAATGTTACGAGTGCATCATTACAGCCGACACATTCTCATACTCAATATTAAGCAATCGGTCCAACACCCACTTCTTCGGCCCCACTTGAAGTGCTTAGCTTGACGCCTACCATCTCCAAAGAATCACTCCAACAAAACTCACCAACCTCATAAACCTACTCATGTACTCATTAGAGGTCTCATTATCAAACCGGTAGATCGCTGATAATCCTCTCATACCTTTGTCGCCAAAGATCGTGGAAATAACGGTTATAGAAGATAGTCCAAACTCACCAAGTACAAGTCACAAAGAAAAGCGCCACCTCCTCTTGCTTGTTTCAATGCTTTCCACCAACTTAAAGCATCACCTTCCAATTTGAATGAAGCCAAACGAGTCTTAAATCCATCTCCACAACCCAAGATTTCAAACAACTTCTCAATATGAGTGATCCACCTCGGCCTCGGAGGAGTAGCAAGAAGGTGCTAAACGAAGAGGCTTCACCACCAAACGCCGAGCCAAGTATGAATACCGACGGGTTGATTTCTCCACCACTACCCGGCACCATTCGACACGAATGTTGTTGATCACCGCTCCATCATCTCGTGTAGTCAAACCAGGAAAAGAGAGTTGAGAGCATTCGCAATCGCAAGATCTATGTTAACAAAGATCATCGCTCCATCCGCGCCACCATTAGTACGAGTTCGAACCATCTAAACGATTAGCAAAAGAACAAAGGTAAGATACGAAATGGAAGTACGAAGGAATCCTAAAGTCTACCCAAATCCTCACAGGTCAAATCCTAAACTCTAAGGTCTCGAAACCTAGGCTCCATATGTCACAGGTCCTGACTACAAGTCGTAAACCTGGGCTCTGATGCCATAAATTGTAACGCCCCAACCCGCCAAGGGTAAAGGAATCACAAGTAATGGTGTCATATCAAAGCAAACATATAAACCAAAAGAAATCTTCAACATAAATATGGAAATAATCCAAGTCAAAAGACTTCAATACATAGGTCCCAGCGGAAAAAAATAAACTCCAAATGAAATGTCTAAAGCATAAGTCTAAATGGTATCATAATATCAAAGCTAAATCTCTAAGGTAAGTCCACTCAAGACTCATCCCAAAGCAATACCCAGCTCAATGCTTAGATACACCGCGGAAGAAAAGAAAAGTGCGGTGAGCTTACAAAGCCCAAAGAATGATATACAAAGCAAAAGAATACGAAACGAAAATCGAATACAAAACAAAGTAAAAGAAAGATAGTGAAATCATAGTCTTTTCAAAAGATAGTTCGAAATATCGAAATAAGTTTTATAGCTTAACTACCTCAAAGCCCGTAACATATGCCATATCGAAACATATCATAATCACATAAGGCAACATATTTGTAGGAGACCTACCGAGTTATGAAGGACGTGCATGCACGCAGATCAATCATCGATAACAAATAGCATATAACAATAATATATGGCATATAACGGATCTAGGATGCATCCATACGCCCACGACAAATATTCATATCATAATTCAAATTGAGCTCATACAGATAATGAAAGGGACGTGGCGAAACATCACTCATCGCCTAGAGTCATGTCGAAAGTGCATTCATGACACGGACATGGAACCCCATGACTAGTTATATTTGGCTTGGGTGTCAACTATCGAATCAAATAAGAATGTCATAACCGACATAGATCATATTTTATCAAACGTTAAATCATATTTTCAAAATCAAAGCCTTCATATCATATAGTTCAAAATCGATGTTTTATGATTCAAAATCAAAGTTCGGATAAGCAACACTCAAATAAACACTTTAGGGTTCATAGCAAAGGTTTAGGAAATCCTAATATGAAAACGAAAAGAAACTTCATACGAAACCTTAATTGAAAAGGTCGAATATCCGTACCTTATTCGAAAGCAAAAGATCAAAAGTCAAACAGGAAGCAAAGAATTACTCCTTCTTCACGTAACCTATATACATTAATGTCGATATATTATTAATGATTCCATAATCTTCACAATGATCTTTTATGTTTTAGGGTTTCCATATTTAAATAAGACTTAAAGGTTTTAATACTAATATAGTAAATTAGGGTTTATATATCTTTTATTAACGTTTAGGGTTTTCATTCTTTAATGTCTCATTAATATCCATTAACTTACTTGTTACGTCTTTTAATGACTAATTACTTAACCTAACTCGTCACATAGTACTCTTTCCTTTTTATGTTTCAACGTACATGTTTATGATTTTATGTGACATATAAGTTACTCATTACTCTTATTAATTACGCATTTACTCTATTAGGGTTTAGCATAGCTTAATAAATTAGCATATCAAAACTAGGGTTTATGTTTAACATAACCTTTACTTAATTAATGTGCCTTCAAAACTCATATGTAATTCGATTCAAATTAGGGTTTTCGAATATTAGGGTTTACACTAGTATTAGCTCATCTAAATACTTTACTTATTCAAGTCATTAAGCTATATTCATTATTCAAAACTAAACATGGTTCGGTCCTATTTACCATGATTCGCCCTTATTCAAACGACACAACATAACTCGATTCAATATCACATCTCACGTTACATGTCTCTTATTATTTACTAGGTTAAATGAGTTAGGGTTTCTCTTGTTTTGTTTCACCATTCTCGTCACAAAAGAAAAGAAGAAAACGCGACGAAACAATTATAACTTAACATATACGATAAGGTACGTTAAAGGAAAACAAATAAACGATATACCTTCAATCGTTGAAGCAAAATCAACACCAAGGGTATTTGTTTGAGTCTCGGCCGAGCAAGGAAGAAAAGAAAAGAGAGCAAAATAACTAGGGTTCCAATTTAATGATTATGTGTTGTATTTATAGTTGTAGTATTTGAGTTAGAATAGGAAAGTAATTGGGTTTGGGTTGGGTTTAGTCCAACCGAACACACCATCACCTCGCCACCATGGGCTTCGGCCTGGCTCACGAACACAAACCAAACGCGACTCAAATCATTTACTTAGAAACTTTAACTCTTCGTCGCACCAAATCAATTACGTGATATGGTGCCCTCGGGTGTGTAATATACTTTAATTAGGTTTTAAATATTCGCAAGTTAATCTTTTTATTTCTTTAAGTGTTAGAAATATATTTTACGTATTTTATAATTTTTAGTTCCAAGGGTATTTTAGTCTTTATTCGGATTTTAAATTTTCGTGTTTTACTTGACATTGTGTTCAAATTGATTTGATAGCATATGAGTAAAGTTAACAATGGAAACATAAACATCATCCTTTCCTTAAGCATATAAACCCGGATCGCCTAGAATAGTCATCAACAATAGTTAAAAATATTTGTAACCATCTCTGCTAGTGACTTTATATGGTCCCCATACATCTAGATGAACAAGTTCACCAATTTTAGTTGATTTATGTTCACTTAGAGGAATGGTTCTACGGTTTGTTTAGCTTTATTACAAGTATCACGAGATGATCGGTTTCAGATGTACTATCAAAATTAAGAGTGGGTTTAAGTATGTGTAGGACTTGGTCGGAGGATGACCAAGTCTTTGATGCCAAAGATTTTAGAAACATGACAAACAAATATGCGCTTATTAGAAATAATCTTACATGTAGAATCAATATCAAACATATATAACCCATTGTATTGTTTACCAATCCCACAATCCTTTTTGATGTAAATCTGTATATAGCAATTAGATTCATTAAACCCAACAAACATCTTATTGTCTCTAGCAATTTTATGAATGACAATGAGACTAACATTGTACTCGGGAATAACAAGTACATCAAAAGAGTTAGGTCATTATTGACCTTTAAATCACCAATTTTAGTAATTAAGGCACGAGTACGTTGGGATATCCAGCAGTTAAGCCAAGATTTGAAATGTTAACAACATTGAACAAAAAGTTTTCGAACATAGTCATGTCTTGATTTGCACCGAATCAACAATCCAACCAAGACCGATGTTTCCGGATAGAGATTTTGTGTTGTTGTTAAAAATTTATTAAAGTTTACATTAAACTTGACACCGCCATTAAAGAAGGTTCACGAAAATTTTTACCGCTAAGTTGGCATTAGCGGATGACACATTGTTGTCATTGAGAAGACTCATAAGTCGGAGGCTGTTCATTAGACAAGGAAACGGAGAGTTGCTAGCACTATTATCGGTGACATGATTAGTTTCGGTGAAACATTATTCTTCTTGAAAGGTTTACCATTAAAATTCCTTTTAACATATCCAAGCGGGATAACCAACAAGATCATAACATCTATCAACAGTGTGACCGTGTTTTTGCAATTAGTACATTTGAGATTCATGTTTGGTCCTTTGCTATTTGAGTGTTACCATTATTAAAACCGGAACCTTTGTTGTTAAAACCTTTTGTTATCAAAAATTTTCCACCATCGAGATGTTTTTGCAAAGAAAGGTCGTAGCATTGGGTTTAGCGAGCTATTCCCGATGAAACATTTCGTGAGATTATTCTCCGAGACAACGAAAAGCAGCTTTGACATTAGGTAAAGGATCTCTGGTTAAAATATTGCTTCGATGGGGACATAGGAGTCATCAAGACCCATAAGAAATTGCATTAACTTGATCGGTGATTATGTTTTTCAAAATGTTTTGCACCTCACAAGTGCGGGGAGGCAAGTGATCATACAATCAAATTATTTCCATAAAGAGTTAAGGTTGTTATAATAATCAAAGAGAGGACCCACTTTGACTAAGAGAGTTTATATTTTATGCAAATTAAAGATAGTGAACCATCAACCTTATCATAGGTATCTTTAAGATCATTCTACATTTCATAAGCGGTTTAGCATATATAGCACCGACCAAATAGTTCGGTGAGAGAATTAAGAATCCAAGTAACCACAACAGATTTACAAGTATCCCATTGATTAGCAAGACTAGGGTTGAATCGTTTCTTATGCAAGTACCATCAATAAACCCTAACTTATTATGGTTCCTTAAAGCAAAAGTCATGGCCATATTCCATATTTTATAATTTTCGGTTCGGTGAGTTTAATAGAAATAATGGGAGTGCCATTGGTATTGTTAGGATGCAAATACAAAGCATCACCAAAGGATAAGCTTTTCTCGATTGGAAGAGCCACCAATATTATCATCACCAATAGCCATAATTCAAGCAATAAGACAGATAGATATAATAAGATGGATAAAGAGTCACGACAGAGATAATAATAAGACAAAATAGACAAAGTAATAAGACCTTGAATTTAAGAAACAACGGTACCAAGCACTGTGGACTAGGGTAAACCAGGCGGTGTTCGTACCACTCAAAAGGTGGCGATCAAGATGTTAGTCTACCCGTTTGCACCCACAAAGACTTAAGTCTTGTATGTTTGAAGAAAGGATAAGACTTAGACTTACGAGAAATATGCGTGGAAGAACAAGTCACAATTACCCTAGATTCACTTAGTCTAGGGCTAATTGTAAGTAGAATATAACCAAAGATTACGCCAGTAGCAATAACCCCAAACCACCAATTTGTTGCCGAAGAGAATCAATGAGCCCGTAGCTACGATACCATGTACGAAAGTATAGGCAACACAAGATGAACAATAGAACCTTTATTCAGATCTAAGTTGCAATAGTCACCGCAATAGTCAGCTTAGATTACGTTTACAGTAGTATCCAAATGTTACAAGATTAGATTAATGTCAATGAGATAATAATCATGTAAATGTAAAGACAAGACAAGATCGGTGAAATGATCGGAAAGAAGACAAGATAGTGATACAAAGATCGCACACTCAAGTGTATAACCTAGATTAAGGGACCGATTAAATAGGAGATTAAGTTTCACTAAGACCCTCTAACGGCTATAAATGACTCATCATCGAAACGATGAAAGCTTCAGTGAAATGAACATCTTGGAACTTTAAATCTTTTATCCTTTGTCAAGTTTAACCCTCAAATAATCCCGCAATGAGCCATAACTTGAAAGCCATTAGCAATTAATAGAATGATCTGTTTGCCACAGATTATCACCCCAAAATTTAACATTAAGCTAAACATGACAATTAACAAAAAAAATAAAGAGTGAATTGAACAAGGTTTAGAAAGCACCGGATTCGGATCAAAATGCGATAATGACGATAATCTCCTTATACGGAAAACCCCATCCAGGCTCTTTATTAACCCAAAATTACTACTTAAACCCTGAATCTTTATCAAATAAGCTTAAGCATGAAACTTTAGTGAATTTAGGTGGATGCATCAGCGAAAGTTTGCAACTTTTGTAAGTAAAAAGCTTAAAATGACAAAACTTGTTTTTTTAAATGTAAAACTAAACTAAAAATGAAAAAAGTTTGAAACTTTAACAAATAGACATGTTTAAAGTGAGTTTTAAAACTACAAGATGAAAACATCATAAATTTAAGTGACTAAAAATGATGATTTTTATATAAAAAAATTTAACTTTATAAAATATAAACCATAAAAATGCTAAAGACACAAACTTTATATAAAATAAGCTAAAATTAAGCAATCAATAAGTTAATAAGAAAAGTAATTAAATTAATTAAACATGGGATCCTCAATGGTTAAACAATATAGTCATCGGGTTGATAGTGTTTTCTCCGATCCATTAACTTTGTCAACTCATGTTTCCGTATGGTTCTTCAATCATCGAAATGGGTGTTATGGAGGTTTAGGATCAAATTGTTTCAAGCTAACTAGAACCTCAAAAAAAGATACTCTTTTAGAAGAAATCATCGTGGTATCACTTTTGCGGATCTATAATCATGAAAAAATGTCGATTCTTAATACGATTTATGGTTTAGTGGCTCATTTTGCTCTTGTACCGAAATATTGTAATCTTATCTAGCTTCTTACTAGTTTTTTAATAAAAGAATTGCTGTTTAAAAAAAACGCAAATTTGATAAAAGGTTAAACTTAAACAAACACTGCACACACTAAAGTGTGTATTAATTGAAAAGGTAAATTACTACATTCTTTTATAAAAATGCATACTCTATCACATGTATATTCATTTCTCAATTTCATTCAGGCACCTCAATGTATTTTTTACCTGGCAAACCATCACCTCTGTTCACATATTTATAATCAATTTCAATTGCACCCGTTATTTTAATATTCGCCTGAGCAAAATGATGAGGGGGTCCTACGGGCTTATGGTTGTGAAGGGGGTCTCGGCTAGGCAAAAATGTAGTAATATAGGGTAGTCTTTGTCACTTTTTGTGCGATGCTGTAGCAACACCGCCGCTCTCACGATCGCACTTCATTTCCTAGGGCCGATTTAAAAGATCTTTTTCAGCCAGAAAATAACGAAACCATGTACTTGCAATGGTGATATAGACTGGTGTTGTATTGTTTTGTTTATAGATAGATTGGAATACAGAATAGTATTGGATGGTGATGCATGTATGACTTTTGTAGATTAAAAATAAGATTCAGTGAGATAGAACAAAAGAAAGAAAGAGGACGAGTACGGATTTGGAAACGGGACATGCTCTTTAGTCAGCATGGCATCATTAGATTTTTTTTTTTTTTTTTTTTTTTTTAACCGATAACTAAATATCTCACAATATACAATCAAAAAATATCTCACATGTCCCAAGTCGAACTTAGAGAGTGTTAACTTTTCACTTAATGAATCAGGCCAATCCCTTATTGCGCCATAATGGGGAGGTCTACAAAATCCTTTATCTATCAATTAAGTTGCATTTGCGGAACATTTTCTGACCGATGAAGCAGTTCGTGAGACAGCAGCCAACTTGAAATGAAATAATGCAACGTTGGGCTAGTGATAAATCTTCACTATTCATGGATCATCTTGACAAATGGCACACCATGATTGGTTCAAAGAATTAAATACAAAAGGATCTTGAGCCAGCCAGTAGCTGAGCCGTTTGGCTACCATTGACCGGCTCACTGGAGCCGTTGACCTGCTGTTGATAACTTTGCATTCAACTTTTGGACCAGCTACATGGATCGTGAAAATGGACTAGGAACTAGGCTTGCTTTAACTACATTTTAGGCCTTATTCAACTTTGGGCATCTAACCAATCTTCGTAACCTCAAACGTTATCTTCTAATCTTCAAATTAATCTTTCACAACTTTTTCATATTATCACTTTTGAACATCAATCATTTGGTCCACCATTTCTCGAATGACCTTAATAATAAAATAACAAATAGACGTAATATTTGCTATTAAAACCTTAAAACTATTTATTATAATAAGCTCAAATAGAGGCATTTTCAGTATTAAAACATGAATGATTGTGACTTCATCAGTGCAATTAAATAGTTGTGTTTAGTGATATGCTATTTCAATAAAAAGAAAACATTTTTACATCACTCTTTTTCCTTTAGTACATGCGGAGAAACATAATATTTACTCTAAATTTTACAGACAATATGAAGTCCAATGTAAATGTTTTCTTATGTTTCATCGTAGAAATCACATGTAACATAATAGGTAGAAGCTAACAGCAGTAACAAGTGAGTTACTTTCTCACCATTAATCATACAAATTTTATTTTGAACGCCACAAATAAATGATAATATTACAATTTCAGCTAAGGAGCTAGAAACAATCAAATATCTTAACTGATACAAGGACTGACTAAAGAGCAAACTCAGCAGGAGTACTCACCAAATTTTGAAAAGTTGTATAAAATTCAATCGGAAGCTCATTATCAAGATTGTTGAGAAGAACCCAATCGGAAAACCGATCCATGTTCCATCCCAAGAAATCCATGATAGATCCTCGCCTTCTTCATCTATTCCTTCCGATGATGGAGTATCCTCTAGACATGTGATATTTATCTGCATACCGCATAATCCACTATTGTTTTGAAAACTCAAGTCACCCATAGTGTCCATTTGTCGACCACGAGGAATTTTACCCGTCAACATGTTGTTGCTCACATCTAGAACTGAGAGTTGGCCAAGCTGATTTAGTGTTTCTGGAATTGAACCTGAGATTTCATTGTGTGACAAATCCAAGCTTTCTACGGCCTGAAGATTGCCAAGAGACATTGGAATATGCCCAGAAATCATGTTGTTTGAAATGTTGAGCACTTTTAAGGCTTTCAGATTTCCTAATACTGGTGGAATTTCACCGGAAATTCTGTTGTTTGACAAATCCAACAGAGAGTAGATATCGAGGTTACCACTCGGTAAGCCTTGATAAGATTTCTTCCAATTGACAAGCAAGTCTTGAAGAAAATCGAAAGAAATATCCTCGGAAATCTCAATGGGATGGGAAATGGCACTTGCAATTCCCTGAGTTTTAAACATTTTTTGCAGGTTCGCTATCTCATATGGAATACTTCCGGTTAGGTTGTTCCCAGAGAGATCAAGAATTCGAAGAGCACTAAAGTTGGAGATATTGCTGGGGATAAATCCATTGATGTGGTTCTTCAATCATCGAAATGGGTGTTATGGAGGTTTAGGATCAAATTGTTTCAAGCTAACTAGAACCTCAAAAAAAGATACTCTTTTAGAAGAAATCATCGTGGTATCGCTTTTGCGGATCTATAATCTTGAAAAAATGTCGATTCTTAATAGGATTTACGGTTTAGTGGCTCATTTTGCTCTTGTACCGAAATAATGTAATCTTATCATATCTAGCTTCTTGCTAGTTTTTCAATAAAAGAATTGTTGTTTAAAAAAAAACGCAAATTTGATGAAAAGCTAAACTTAAACAAACACTTCACACACTAAAGTGTGTATTAACTGAAAAAGTAAATTACTACAATTTTTTTTTTTTTAAATAAAAATGCATACTCTATCACATGTATATTCATTTCTCATTTTCATTCAGGCACCTGAATGTATTTTTTACCTGGCAAACCATCACCTCTATTCACATAATTATAATCAATTTCCTTTGCACCCGTTATTTTAATATTCGCCTGAGCAAAATGATGAGGGGGTCCTACGGGCTTATGGTTGTGAAGGGGGTCTCGGCTAGTCAAAAATGTAGTAATATAGGGTAGTCTTTGTCACTTTTTGTGCGATGATGTAGCAACATCGCCGCTCTCACGATCGCGCTTCATTTCCTGGGGCCAATTTAAAAGATCTTTTTCAGCCAGAAAATAACGAAACCATGTACTTGCAATGGTAATATTGTTGGTATTGGTTCACAGGTTGACGATGAAGCCAATTCCTACTCATAATATGTTTGTAATTTACCATGATTGAATTGTGAATGAAACTGTATTGGAATATCAATATAGTAAACAATGAACTTTGATTGATATGAATGTTGGATGTTGTTTACAGACTCCATTACAATCCTATATATACTACGTAAAACGACATGACAGTTACAATGAACCATTGTGTCGTTTGGACACTAATTGTCATAACTACCCTAACTGCTATATAACTACTATAACTGTAAACAGACACATAACTGACACATAAAAGCTATTTGGTTTGGTTGCCTTTTGGCCAAAACCTTGACTTATGCAGCCTTATTATTCGACCCAATATACTATACTAAACATGCATTAATACATTGGGAATGGATCTAATGAGAAGAGATATTAGAATGAGAAGAGTGAGAAGAAACATTAACCACATATTTTAAATACATGGAGAGAAATAATAGGGAGATGCATATATTTTTGTAGATGCATCTCAAATTTGTGGTTGTAATTCCTTCTCATTCTTCTCATCTTAATTATATTTCTCATTTGATCCTTACTCTTAATACATTTGCATACATTGACATTAACTAGACTATATCTCCTCCCTAATGTCTGTATGCTAACATCTTCTGTCCCTTTTAAGTAATGACAACGAAGTCATTACTGCTTGATTTGCTTCTACTTGCTTCATCATCTGCAGTCTCACTCATGTTGCCTTCCAAACTAACACTAAAATAGTAGTTTTGCCTTTCTTTTTCTCAGTTTCTTCAGGTGATTTTCCTACTTCAACATCTGTCCCTTCACAGCCTTGTGGACCTTTTTCCTTGGCATAACCAATGCCACTTCCAACCACTTTATCATCAGGCTCTTTTCCATACAGGGATCTCTCTGTTGTCTCATAGTAAACCTGCACCATTCCTATGAATTGCTTGTAACAATTCTTCACTGCTTCCTCATCTTCTTATGTTAATCCAAGTAATAGGGAAACTTTCTTCCATTTATCACCAAAGGTGACATTTAGATAACCTCCTAGGTTATCTACCATTTTATAGAGACCCATCAGATCAACTTTTATTACTCCAATGATTGGTGGCATTTCTTCCAACATATCTTGATTCAAGTGAATCAGATAGAACCATCTTATCATGTCCAAGAACTTCTTACTGAGTATCTCTCAATTCTTGTATACCAAACTGTCTTTCTTGATTAAATTCAGGAAATATATAAACCTAGGGAATGAATTCACTTTCATGGCATATAGAGTTCCATTCAAACTTAAGTATTCCTCATCTAAATAGCCTTGTACATCATCTCTATCCCACTTGAGATCTTATATTCCTTTCTCCAGTAACCATTCTTCCTGTTGGTCTATTGATTCAAAGTAATCATCAAGGAACTTGTTGTGTCTTGAGATTATACTTCCTGATCCGTCATCTTCCTTGGTGCTTTCTTCTTGTGCTTCTTTTGTAAGCCTTCTGTCATCAAACATGTAATGCAAACTGCATTTATTGTTACCATATTTCACAATGTACCCTAGATCCTCCAATTGATTAATGCTTAGCACATTTAAAGTTGTCTCTGGTATGTAAAGGGTATCACCAAGTTTCCATCTTCTGTTTCCACAGATTGCTTCACCAACCCCATAAGAAAGAATAAACTTCTTCTCACTTTCTTGAGTCCCTTCCATTCGAAACCTATTCATCATTCTTTCGAACAATGACCTTGTTGGACACATGTGTTGTTTGTAAGCACTGCTTACATACCATATGTTGTCCAAATTTCCCCAATCGATTCCTTCTACCATGTAATCAGTGATTACATGCACTTTCTCAGGGTACTTCATCTTTTCTTTAACCTTTTTGACTGAGGGTTTCACCATTATCTTTTGATCTTTAATCATGACTTTGCTTTTCTTGTTTGGGCATTTCCAAAATGCATGGCCACGAATTTTACATATATAACATCTTGCCCTTTTCTCCTTTGGATTACTTGTGCTTCCTTCTCCATGATCTCTGACCTTTGCAGACAGTTTTGAAGCATGGAAGGCTTTGATTTCTTTCACCTTTTGCTTTAACATCTTCATGCCTTCAGAGGATAATTTTCTCTTTTGATTGTTCCATGGTAACAATCTCTGTGGAGTTTCTCTCTGCAAATACTTCCTAGTGAGCCCAATCTGCCCATGCCTTTGAATTGGCTTCCTCCAGGTTTCAGAACCTTGGCTCTGATACCAATGTTGGTATTGGTTCACAGGTTGATGATGAAACCAATTCCTACTCATAATATGTTTGTAATTTACCATGATTGAAGTGTGAATGAAACTGTGTTGGGATATCAATATAGTAAACAATGAACTTTGATTGATATGAATGTTGAATGTTGTTTACAGATTCCATTACAATCCTATATATACTAAGTAAAACGACATGACAGTTACAATGAACCATTGTGTCGTTTGGACACTAGCTGTCATAACTACCCTAACTGCTATATAACTACTATAATTGTAAACAGACACATAACTGACACATAAAAGGCTATTTGGTTTGGTTGCCTTTTGGCCCAAACCTTGACTTATGCAGCCTTATTATTCGACCCAAGATACTATACTAAACATGCATTAATACATTTGCATACATAGACATTAACTAGACTATAGATATTGACTGGTGTTGTATTGTTTTGTTTATAGATAGATTGGATTACGGAATAGTACTGGATGGTGATGTATGACTTTTGTGGATTAAAATAAGATTCAGTAAGATAGAACTAAAGAACGAAAGAGGGCATTAGTTGCTGACGATTAAGGATTTGGAAACGGAGCGTGGTCTTTAGTCAAGACGACATAACTAGATTTATATATATATATATATATATATATATATATATATATATATATATATATATATATATATATATATATATATATATATATATATATTATAACCAACTATCTCACAATATTCAATTATAAAATATCTCATATGTCCCAAGTCGAACTTAGAGAGTGTTAACTTTTAACTTAATGAGTGAGGTCAATCCCTTATTGCATCTTAATGCGGAGGTCTACAAAATCCTTTCTCTATCAATTAAGTAGCGTTGGCGGAACATTTTCTGACCGATGAAGCAATTCGTGAGACAACAGCCAACTTGAAATGAAATAATGCAACGTTGGGCTAGTGATATCATCTTGACAAGTGGCACACCATGATTGGTTCAAATAATTAAATACAAAAGGATCTTGAGCCAGCCAGTAGCTAAGCCGTTTCGCTACCATTGACTGGCTCACTGGAGCCGTTGACCAGCTACATGGATTGTGAAAATGGACTACAAACTAAGCTTGCTTTAACTACATTTTGGGCCTTATTCAACTTTGGGCTTCTAACCAATCTTGGTAACCTCAAACTTTATCTTCTAATCTTCAAATTAATCTTTCACAGCTCTTTCATTTTATCACTTTCGAATAGAGGTGGCAAAACGGGCGGGTACGGGCTACGGGTCAAACGGGCTATGGGCCAAACAGTAGCGGCTTAACGGACACGGCCAAACAGACTCATGTTATCTGAAACGCTTTTAAAAAGACCAAAATAACGAAATAAATTCATCGAATATAACACCTCATTTATATTTAAAAATAAAATGTAAGTTTTTCTTTAAAATAATCTAATGTTCGAGAAAAACATGTCTTGGTTATGCCCATTTAACTTAAAATGGGCAATAAATCGCCCATTTAAAAAAGGAATGAATCTAAATGTACCCAAATCTTTAAAAGATTGCCCATTTAGCCCATTCTTTTGATTTTAAGGCACAATTACCACCTCTACTTTCGAACCTCATTTGCTCCATCGTTTCTCAATTGTACCTTAAAAATAAATAACAATTAATAAGCTCAAATAATTGTGTTTAGTGATATGATATTTCAATAAAGTTAGATATAAAATATAAGAGGAAAGAAAACATTTACATCACTCTTTTTCCTTTAGTACATGAGGAGAAACATAATATTTACTCTAAATTTTACAGACAACATGAAGTCCAATGCAAATGTTTTCTTATGTATCATCGTAGAAATCACATGTAACAGAATAGGTAGAAACTAACAGCAGTAACAGGTGAGTTACTTTCTCACCATTAATCATACGAATTTTATTTTGAACGCCACAAATGATAATATTGCAATTTCAGCTAAGGAGCTAGAAACAAAGTACAACTCTGGACTAAGTAATGCTTCTTAAAAATTGAAATTACAAGCAACAATCAAATATCTTAACCGATACAAGGACTGACTAAAGAGCAAACTCACCAGGAGTACTCACCAAAATTTGAAAAGTTGTATAAAATTCAATCGGAAGTTCATTATCATGATTGTTGAGAAGAACCCAATCGGAAGACCGATCCATGTTCCATCCCAAGAAATCCATGATAGATCCTCGTCTTCTTCATCTATTCCTTCCGATGATGGAGTATCCTCTAGACATGTGATATTAATCTGCATACCGCATAATCCACTATTGTTTTGAAAACTCAACCCATCCATAGTGTCCATTTGTGGACCACGAGGAATTTTACCCGTCAACATGTTGTTGCTCACATCTAGAACTGTGAGTTGGCCAAGCTGATCTAGTGTTTGAGGAATCGAACCTGAGATTTCATTGTGTGACAAATCCAAGCTTTCTACGGCCTGAAGATTGCCAAGAGACATTGGAATATGCCCAGAAATCATGTTGTTTGAAATGTTGAGCACTTTTAAGGCTTTGAGATTGCCTAATGATGCTGGTATTTCACCAGAAATATTGTTGCCCGACAAGTCCAACAAAACAAAGATACTCGAGTTGCCTAGGCGTTGAAAAGATTTCTTCCAGTTCACTAATAAGTGTTGAAGCGAGTCTCGATACACGTCTTGAATCGAAGCAAATTCCGGTGGAACGGGAAATAGGATTGGATGATGCTGACATATTCATTATTGGAAGGTTTGCCATCTGTCGTGGAATGCCTCCAGTTAGATGGTTCCTGGAGAGATCAAGAATTCGAAGAGAACTGCACATGTAAATATTGTTGGGGATAAATCCATTGAGGGAAGTGTTTCTTAGGACAAGTATTTCAAGAGAAGTAGGGAATTGAGGGAGAATATCGTGTAAGTTTCCTGTGATAATGCTATTACGAAGATCAAGAACTCTAAGGTTGACTAATTTAGTCAAATTAAAAGGTAGACTGCCAGAAAACTTATTCCCGCCTAAATAAAGAATTTCGGTTCCTTTAGGAAAATTCGTCGGGATCATACCAGAGAAATCATTGTCGGACAAATCCAGGTAATCAGCTCCCAAAAAAGGTAAACTGTCACCAGAGAATCTATTTCGGGACAAGTCGAGTAACACTAATCCCTTTAAATTGGAGATGGATTTTGGGATTAGTCCTGAAAAATGATTTTCCGAAACCGCAAGATAATCGATCCTTGTAGCGTTACCTATACTTTCTGGTAACTCCCCTGAAAAATTGTTCCGGGACAAATCAAGACTATGTAACCAATTAGATATAAATAGGCGAGGCGGGATTTGTCCGCTGAGGTTGTTATCTGAAAGAACTATCGAACTGATGTTGTTCATCTCTGCCAGCCAATGTGGGAATCTTCCCTCCAATTTATTCCCGCTCAAATCAAGTTCTAACAACTCTTTCTGTGATGAAATCCATTCTGGAATTTGGCCTGAAATTCCACAAGAAGGCATTGACATCTCTTGAAGACTACATCTTGGAACAACCTTAGTTGTGTTATTCCAAGTCAACTTGCTTCCCTTTCCACCAATGTATAAATACTTTAGATTTCTGATTTTGAATAACGAAGTTGGGATCTCCCCAGTGAGCATGTTGTCTTCGAGCCAAAGGAACTCTAACTTGCTCAAGTTTTGCATCGATGATGGTATTGGGCCTGTAAACTTGTTACTGCTCAGGTCCAGATCAGTCAAGTTGGTTAGTCTTCCTATACAGGTTGGAATTTCCAATGATAAAGAATTAAAGGACAAATCCAGTGATTCTAATTTCGTGAGGTTTGCAATTGATGATGGGATTCCACCGGAGAAACGATTATTTGCTAATGAAAAATCCCTTAAAACTCCCCCGAGATTATTGTAACTAAGATCAAGTTCTCGAATCGATTCGAGTTCAAAAAGCTGAGCAGGAATCGGACCCTGGAAACGATTATGGCTTAACCTCAATGTAGTCAATTTTCGAAAAGAACCCAGTTCAGGTCCTAGTTTTCCCTCGAGATGATTATAACCCATGTCCAAGTAACATAAATTTGTTAACTGGAAAAGTTGGCTGGGGATGGAACCATTGAACTTGTTAAACTCCATGTCAAGATGAAGAAGTTTGGTGAGATTACCAAACCCATCTCCTGGGATCTCGCCTTCAAAAAAATTAAACGAGATATCAAGTAGTTCAAGTGACTGGATATGAAAAATTGGAGTCAAGATTTCAGAAGATATCGAAACTGGATCGGAATCAAGAGGAGGGTAGGCTACCCCAGATAGCTGAAGCTTGGTAACACTTCCGGTTCTGGAGCAATTAACACGCTCCCAATAAGAGCAACAATCAGAAGCAGGATTCCATGAGTCTAGTTTTACAAACTTAACGGGATATTTGGAATTGTAGATGGAGGTGAGGGTGGATTTGAAGTGTAGTAGTGCATGCTTTTGATGAATGGGACAAGAGAATGATGGGATTATAATGGAACTGAGTATTATTAACAAGATCAATAATATTAAGATTAACACTTTTGTGCTTGCCATGGTGGATTTTGGTTGTTCTATATTTTTGATGCATTGGTATATGTTCTGGTATTATTATATAGGAATGAAATGTAGATATTTTTTTCTTTCTTTCTTTCTTTCTTTTCTTTTTGTTTATATAAATTCATAGAAAATAATGCGCTACTTTATTGTATGTGTACAATACTTAAGTCAAGTCAATGGCTAGTGCATTCTTTTGCCGTTTTCACTATAACATTAGAGTCTGTCCGTATATACTATACTGGGTTCAAGAAGATTATTTGAGCAGTAAAGTTTTTTTTTTTTTTTTTTTTTTTTTTTTTTTTTTTGTTTTTAACATTCATGGAAGGTTCGATCATATAATGATATGATTCTTTGCTTTTACATGTAAAAGTAGCTACTAGCTGGTAAACTGATAATACTAAACTAAAGGCTTTTGTTAACCATGTTTTTAAGGTTATGATTGAAATTAAATACCAACATATTAGTGATTCAATTGGTAATTAGTTTGATGAGATTTTTTAGTATTCCAGCTGTCAAATACTAAAAATTTGTAGCCTAACGACTAACGTCAATCTTGTGATGGACAAGGGGCCATACAAACTTCGGGTTCAAAGTAATATAATACCTTCTCACAGATGATGTTATGCAGTTGACAAAACTTGGCTTCTTAGATGCGGTGGTAACCAATGTATTCTTCGAAGATACATAAACAGTTTTACGTTTGATTACTTTTAAAAGACAAAATGTGACGCTGTTTGTTATAATATCAATTTAAATAGTTAAACTTGGTGGAAATAACACCATTTTAAGTCTTTTTTATTCTTGCTGAAACAAGAGATTGAGAGTATATTGGTGTGCAATACGTTGGTCTATACAAAACCAATCCCTACGGAAATAGTGTAATACGTACTTAACAATAACGTATCTTATTTGAAACTGTTTACTAGAACATGAAAAATATTACATTTTTCGTCCATGTGATTTACCTAAAATCACAATCATCGTCCATATTCGATTTTAATTACATAAATAATCTCTAATTTTTAAACCACTTACATTAATAATACCTATTTTGGAAAATAAGGACTACTCGTGTAATAACGATACGGACTACCCGTATGATAAAAACAGTAGATTATTACACAGGTACTATTTTTCAAAATAAGGACCATCGGTGCAACAAGTTTGAAAATTAGGTATCACTGGTATAATTAACATCTAATAGGGGCGACGAGTTTGATTTTGAGTAAACTAGATGGACGAAACATGTACTCTGTAATTTTTTCTTACATAGTAAATCTAAATTTTACCAAGTAATGTCATCATTTTAATAAATCAAGGCCATAAAAATCAAAGTTAAGAATGTACCCAATATCCTTCTTATATATTTATTAAATGTGAGGCCTAAATAAATCGAACTTAAATCACATCATATTTATTAAAAAAATTATTTTTAGAGCATCATGTGGTCCAGGTTAGTTGGACTTTGATAGGAACACTTTTTTGCTTGACTTGGTGGAAAATAAGGTCATTTATATGTATTCGACCAGGGACCAACATCAGAGCAAATTAGACGTTCGTCTTTTTGGATATGAGATATCTATACTACATTATAAAGCATTTCGGACTTTCTATTAAAGGAAGTCTTAAAATTTTAAGACAAAAAACATTACTATAAAAGGAAAAGTAGAAAATGAATGTAAAATCTGAAAATTTAAGCTTCATTAAAACCATATGTAACCACCCTCCAATAATGATACATTTTAATGAAATTGTTTATGAGAAAAACTCACTATAGTTAAACCACCAATTTAATGCCAAAATTTGAAAAATAAAAATGTTTACCATTTACACTATTAATAATTTAGACTATCTACTTTTGAAAAACATTTATCTACTACTTTATAATAAGGAAGTTTAAAATAAAAATATTTGCTCTCCAAAAAATAGTCACTTTCAGACTCCATTGCCGCATTCTTGTGGTACCCTAAATAAAACAAAAGGAGTTATCATATACTAAATATAGAGTAAAATACACCGTTAGTCTATGGGGTTTTTCCAAATTTCACGTTAGTCCAAAATCATACAAAATTACAACGTTGCTACCCAATGCTGCCAATATTGCTCGCTGTTGGTCCAATTTCCTAACGACGCTAAGTTTTTCTCGTTATCTCCAGTCATGTGCCAGAAACAAGAGGGTAGTTTAGTCATTTTTTTTGTCCTGTGTGTGTGTCTTTTTCCTTTCATCTTCTGCATCTATTTTGCTCTCGAATTTTGAATTCTTTTTTAATAAGTTCAATATTTTTATCAAACACAACGCAAAACAAATTTGTGGGGAGTTTTTTTCGTGTAATTCACAACACAAATTTCTGTTCAATATTCTTTCCAAATTCTCAGATTCAATATTTCTTTCCAAATTCAAATACAATTGAAAATACTTATCATTAATTGTGCATCAAATCTAACTTCTGGCACGCAAAATTTTTTTCTTCAAAGAAAAAAAAAATAATTGGGCTAGCCAGATGTTGGGTGTGTTTGGTATAGAGAAATGAGACCAAAGAAAAGGAATTCGGCTCATTTCTCTTGTTTGGTACGTCAAAGAAATAAAAAAGCGGAGAAATGTAAATTCTCGAGATATGGCTTCTTTGTATTTTTATTTCCATCCGATTGGTGGAGAATATGGAGAGTTGGCTTGAGACTTCCAAAAACAAAATAGGGTACAAATAAAGCACATCACGTGCTCCTCACATTCCCTTATCCAAATTAGCAAAAGTTTCTTCTCCACTTTATTCTTCTTCTCCATTTCGTTTTTCTTCATGATATGTTACAGTTGCTTGGACTGTTCATACTTCATCATCAATATATTGTCAAGTTTCTTAGGTTTTGCAAGATTTATATTGTTATGAGATCTTCCTTGTTGAATTTTTGATTTTTGGGTTTCATGATTTGATATTAATTATATGAGTTGTTATTTATCTTTAACGAGAGAGTTGTAGGTCCTCATGTAAATTTGTTTTGATTGAATTTGGATCTCATATCTATGCAATTTTATAATTCATCCATCTTCAATGTCTTTATCAACAAATTGTTTAAAATTCATGTTATTTACTTAAATTTATTTTTGGGTAGTGTTGTAAATTGTGTTTGACTTTAGAAATATGCTCATAATTATGCACTTTATACTCGTTAACAAGATCCCTGTTTCGAATTTCATGTTATTAAAATTGCTTATATCTTTTAGATCAAAGTTATTATTTTTTCTTGTTTCTCAGTTCAATCTCTCTAATGTTACCAAACAAAGGAAACTATATAAATTTCTTTACCAATTTCATTTCTCTACATTTCTATTCTCTACCTCATTTCTTTTATCTAAATTTCTCCCTACCAAACGTACCCTTAGATCTTAAACTTACATCATTTTATCAATAACAAAAATTGTACTTAAATTTGTTTACGATGTCAGCTGATTTAAACTCAAAGAATCTTATTTCAGACCTCAATGATTTTCATTGGCTTCCAACATTTACAAAAAATACGAAAGTATTATCCAAAAAAGAAGGGTTACCAACACCACTATTACACAACACCACTATTAAACAAAAAAATAACATTCAAGTACACAAGCTTTAGCGTGATAAGGCAATTGAATCTTGCAGCAATAGAAAAAAAAACTTTAGCCTTAAATTATATCGTCGGCTTTAACTAAAATATGCTTAAGCTTAAAGAAGAAGGTATATTTGTAAGAATCTATAGCACCATCAGCCTCAAATCATACCATGACCATTTAGAAGCTTTCCGGCTAGATCCACATATAATACCAACATAACTTTATCTCAGATCTTAAAAGAAACAACAACATCCATCGAGTCCCGATTAAAGGACCACACAAAACAAACCCAAAAACCCACCAAAACCACTAATACACCAATGAAACCACTGAAACTTAAATCCCACCAGTTTCAAAAGATCCGGTGGTGTTGGTGGCAGATTATACTTATGGTAGCAGCGGGTGTTTAGATGGTGGTTAGGGTTATGTGTGTGTGGCTGAGATGAAATGGAAAACGTGAGGTACATAGAGATGGGAGAGGGTGACCCTAGATGTGAATTTATGATATAGATTTACTTTGCGCATTTAATAATAATGTTGTGTGTTTAATTTGGTTGTTTTCATATTTAAGATGTTCATTTGAAAAAAAAAAAAAAAAAGAAGGAATTTCAAGTACAAAGTTGAGATTTCAGACGAGAAAGAAAAGTTCCAAAACATACTCACATGAACCTCAAGTACAAAATTGTTTTAAGATCTAATAGATCCTTGAATTGTTTTTAAAAGTATAACTAATTTAAATGTTCATAATTTTTTGGTTTTTTTAAGGTATGGCAAATGGCAAGAACACATAAACGTAGAAGATGAAGATGAAAATGGACAAAAAACAAAATTACTAAACTACCCTCATGTGCCTGGCACTTGACCGGTGATAATGAGAAAACTTAACGTCGTTAGAAAATTAGACCAGCGACAAGCAAATTGGCAACGTCGGGGAGCAATGGTGTAATTTTGTCTCGATTTGGACTAAACGTGAAATCTGGCAAAACCTTGGTGACTAAAGGTGTATTTTACTCTTATAACTATTACAATTCTTTTTCCAAATTTGAGGAACCTAATTGGTCCAGATTTACATGGGCACAATAATAAACATACCGTAGGAAAAGGGAAACAATCGATACAAAGACTTATTTTGTACATGAGAACACTACAATCTTTTTCTAAGTAGCTATACACACAAATAACAACCAGCAATGACCATTGACTTAACAAGATGAACCTGATCCATATATACTTGATAAAGTTATGTTGGATCACGATCAGTAGCGTTATCACAAATGCTCATGGTTCAAATGTCAAGTGATATATAGTGTTCTATATGATGCTCAAGTATATGTGAGTGCAACAAATTTTACCAAAAAACTCATCAAATTGAGAATAGGTACAATTAACAACATCAATGATGTTTTAGTGGCTCATGTTTGATGGACATTTCACATTTGAGCGAATAACGAGTAGAAAGATCATCATCATCTAACACTAAAAAGGTCAATTGCATGGTGCATTTACGATTAATAGACTTACTAAGACTCTCAATGAGTTATATTACCGACATTACATACACGCCATCAACACATAACTACTTGCAAACTACATACACAAATCAGTAGCACATTGGTACAAATTTTCTATCAGTTCCAAAAACGTTGATGCAATTCTAAAGATAGGTATCAAACAGGGCTCTATAAAACAGAGATTTGTGGACAGAACAAGTTCTATAATCATTTTACATGTCTAATATAGTTGACATTTAAAAGGTATGCTAGGAAGGTTACAGTTTTGTAGACTTGTAGTATTTTGGGCAAAAAATGACCAAATCCCTCAAGGTTGTATACTTATATTATTGAGATTAACACACTATTGTGTTTGCCATGGTGGATTTTGGTTCTGTATTTTTTATTCATTTGTACTAGTAATTGTTAGTTGTTATATAGGGAATGAAAACGAGGGGAATGGTTTTTTTTCTTTCTAATATATAAATCAATGTACCATTAATTTTTGAACGATGTACATGTACATTAAAAAAAACATGATCGTGGTAGCCGAAAATAGATTTCTTTTGCAACCCTACTTTTATTCTTTACAATTATGATTTTATATTTATGCTACTAATCCATAAATGATAATTAATTTTTACGATAACATTTTTTTATAGTGCGTAGCCCTACCTTTAGTTAATAACGAGGATGGCTGCGAGCCGCCGCGTTCTTGTGAGCGTGACCATTCGTTGTACTTGTGTCAATTGTTTTACGTAATGTTGCGGCAACTTTATGCGTTTGGTTGATGCATAAATGGGGTGTTTGGTTTGCGAAATTTTCTAGTGATACTATTATCTAAGCGAAAAAAAATTAGAAACAATTTACATTAAAAAATAGAACGTTTTGTTTGTTCACATAATAAAGTCATACTTTTAGCAATGTGCATGACTGAAAATAAATGATATCTACGTCACAAACGTGAAATTCCATTTTCTTTTAATCTTAAGACAGTTGACACCCAAAGTCTTTATCATTTTGGCATTTTGAATAGCCTTGCGCAACCTAGACAAATAATACAATTCCCACTAAAAATTTAGGTCGAAGAGGCGGACTAATATACCACTCATCAAATGCTACATGTCAAATATTTTATTAATCTATATATCATGCATGTGATTCCATATATAGTAATATATTGTAACGGGAAAAGCCCAAGAAAATATATGTGCTTCCACTAGATGCAATGATTCCCACAATATCATGTACTGTCATTACAATATATGTGCATGTGATTCCCACAATGACCAGGCCAAAGAGCCCAAGAAAATTGGCGGGAAAAGCCCACATCAAAACGACGGCGTATTAGCCGTTAAATTATATATATAGTAATAACGAGCAAGTTTGCCCGCGCGTTGCTGCGGGGATACTTTATGATAGGCATTCAGGTCTTGTAGCACAATTGGCTTTTTTTTTTAATGATTTTGACCCATTTGAGTGAAACATAACCCATTGTAACCATTGGTGTTAACTTTGTAAAAGCTTGTGAATTTTGTCTCCAAATTTGTTTGGGTCATCTGGATTGTAATCCAAATGTAGGCAATCATGTCTTGTACAACACCATCACTAAGTATTTAACATAAAACATAAGTTCGAAATATATTTTTTTCATTAATTACTGTGTAAAGAGTGTAAATAACCTGTCACAATAGTAGACTAAAATGGCAATATAATGTATGCACATACTATATTGTTCAGCCATATCTTATCATAATGAAGGCGGCAGTGTCTTTAACTTCGACATGTTGCTTGCATTTCACCTTTGAAGTTGTGCAGTTGGGTCGATTTGAAGTTACTTGTCTCAAATGCAATAGCTGTAAGATCAGAAAAGTATAACGGAAAAATAAGTATTCTGAAACACATCTTACATAATATGCATAAAGTAACATACAAAAATGAAAAAAATGCAATAAGTAGATGTTTATATAACCAACACCAAACAGTTTGTTGAAAGTTCTGATCACATTGATGTGGTTATTTTATATAATGGTATGTGCTAATCGGATACTCATAATCTGTTGATAACACGTTACAGTTGATAGTGTTTGTATATGTAAACTCTTTTTATAAATAGATAATTAATTATTCAAGTGAGTGATTGTTTATAACATAGAATGAAATATTTATAACTTATCTTAAAGAAAGTTACTTTGATATTACTTATCTTTTCACCTCTGCTTCCATCCTATTTCGATCGAAGAAACAGTCACGTTTACAAACTAACAACCGTTTACAACTTAAACCCAAACAAAAGCGGTCACACCTAACAGACCCTATTCCATTCGCTTCACAAAATAGTTAAAATAGCCACTAATCATTTCAAACAATCAACAAAAGCCTAAAAGCTAATAAAGAGTGGTTGTTTGGATCTTGGTTCTAGATTTTTCAAAAGAAATTTGTCATAGCTTGCGTACACGCCGCCTGGTTGGCCTTATATCCATGCTACTTACTGATTTTTGGGCTCTCTTCGCCTAAATCTCTACAATGCCAACTTTCACAGGTTTTAAATCAAATAAGTTCTATTACATATCTACTACGAAATCTGCGATTGAACAAGCGAGTTTTTGGATCGTATAAGATACCTGTTGATATTACAATGTATTGATTTAATCATTGAAATGCAATCGAGTTACATCGGCCATTACGAGTACTGCGTGGCCAAACCATTTAAATTGTAAAGATTACGTAAATTACAATACTTATAAAGATTCTCAAGATACATAATTCTTTTACTATTAGAATATACAAAAAAATTATAAGTCCGTTCAAAACTATTGTATTTATAGATAATTAAGGCCACAATTTAGCTATGTAAACGTATAGTTGTAGTAAATTGAAATCGACTTGTAACGTTTATAACGGTATTTGAGCAATAGGATACATACACGAGCGACACAACTGAAAAGAAACAGCATCTGTAAGTTTCTTAAACCGTTTTTTCTTTTAATCATTGCACCTAGACACAACATAAGAACATTGTAACACTTTCGTCCGCAATGTGTTTTGAACCACTTAATAACCTATGAATCACCACATTAGCGTTAAGGAACCGAACCTCTATGTTATGAAATCCTAAGCACATATACAAAAGAACCCATCTACACACTTGTTCATTTGTTACCTCATGTTTCATGCTACAATTGATGTTGCCGTTGCCACAATATCTTCGTTCATCCTTCCTTCCTCATGCTAATATTTGAACTTGGTGACATGGATTTTGCTATCTCTCTTAAAGACCTGGTATATAAAATGTCAAGATTCATGGTCAGAAGCAAACAAAAAGGAAAGTGTGACAATTCAAAATTGTTGTTTCTTTATTAATAATAAAAAAAAAAAAAAAAAAAAAAAAAAAAAAAAGGGAATGTAAAATAACCTTCATACCTCGATGTGTTTGTTAAAGCTTATAGAATAAGCTATTAAACAACTGTCGATGTATTCATTGAAGTTGTAAACAAGAAATTTGTTTACGATAATTATGCTTCTTGTCATTGTCTTATTCTTGTTTTCATTTCTTGATGCTATTATGTAATTCTTCAAGTAATGTATATCAATAAAAATTAACCTTTGAAATCTAAATACGAGAGAATCAAAATGTGGTTTTAGAGGAAACAAATAGCTACGATTACGTGTGAATCATACCACCTTGAAATCACGGCTTCCCACTTTTGTTTCCATTTAAAGCCATCAACCGCTCGTTTGCAGGCAATGGTCGACAACAATCACAATGGTTGGTGCAAGCTTGTTGGAATATGTGCACTGGTTGAAAAGGCACGCTGTCATGAAAAAAAAGTATAAAATGTAAAGTTAAATGGGTGATATATTATGTGGGTCGACCACCAAACAGGATAACATCTTTCTTTAAGATTTTCGATACTCATTTGAATGTAATTTGACTTTTAAGCGATATAAAAAGGCCCTAATCTAAATATCTAATACAATGTTTGTAGTACAAAATGGTTGATAGTTGTAAGTCTCACGTGTACATGAATTTACACCGTCCTTATAGCACTACAAATATCTATTCAGAAATAATTAGATTCACAAAATTTGTCGGCCAAAGGATATTATGTTACTATCTTTGTTTAATCATAAACTTAAGAGGCGTACAAAATGTATAGTTGATAAACACTAATAAGTGTATAGGCCATTGGATCAATATTGAGTCTCAAAAAAAAAGTTACTAATCTTTTCTATTCATCTAGATGCATACATTTGATCATAAATCCATGACTATATTTCCTTGACCATTAGCTAATGCATATGATTTATGAAATCAAAGTCACTATTTTGCTTATGTCTTTTCAAAATACAAAGATTGACAAACGTAAATCACATTGCTAAAATCTCATTAAAAAAGTTATTAGATAACAAAAGCAAAGTTTCCGTGAGTACGACAACAAAGAATTACCTTATGTCCAACCCAAATTATGGCATTACTTTCTTTTATCATCGAAATTAATGTATTACTTATTGCTATTGCCTTTGCACCGCCTACGGAAACTTAACATGTCTGTGTCTTATTTTGGGATATTTGGATAAATGGAAAAGTCAATAAAAGCTTTCTCTAAGAGCGATGAGCTTAAATGTTGATAAGCTCATAAGGTCTCAAAAGTGAGGTATTCGTTTTATGAATTAAAAACAAAAAGCTCATAAGTAGGAAAAATAAGGTAAACCAAACACCCCTTTTAATCGACTTTAATAAATTTATTTGCTTCGTTTGAAGTTAAAGTTACGGATAAGCTTGTAGAAATTGCTTACCTCAAAATGCTTATTTGAGATAAAGTTTTACCATCATATTAAACCTAAAACATTCAAGAAATTGTTACCTAAAATTGATCGAAAACAACAAATCGTTAAAAACTATAATGAAAATGGAAATGTGAATCTTAAATTAGAGCGGTACCTTTATAAGCATTTATCCAAATGAAACCACTACCGATTGCCACACTCACTTTCGACCGTCACGGGCTGGTGTTATTAGGAAAATGCTTCCAATTACGAAGCCTACCAGCTCATAAACTGTTTTGTAGCATTAATCGAAACCTCACACGTGAACTAATTTATATACACAAAGTGGGTAGCAATCTAAAATACCGGGATGTTATACTTGGATATAATTCTGCGAGTTTGGCTACAAAAGTAAAAGTGATTATTTCCTTTTAGAAAACACAATAAGCAAATAAGTAGTCCAAACACCACTTCTCATGTAACCAAACTGTTATTGTAAACACGTAGTTTACACGATTATGTGGTTATGGCCTTGTAACAATCGTAGGTACGATTTCATGGCACCGACTGCCACCGAGCATTTAATCAAACACTTTATGGACATCCTCCAACTTGCTGCCAAAAAAACTTATAAGTAAACATGATGTAACGATCATAGTAACAACAAATATAAGTGTGAGAAATTTGTTATCATAGATGTATAGAATAACAAACCGTAACAGAAAATTGTCAAGAAGAATCAAAACCATCAAGCAACTCATCCATTCTTTGAAGTAAAATTATCAGAGGGGGGAGAGGATTCAAGAGAGGATGCGGGATTTTTAGAGAATGGTATTTCTGTGAGAAAGAAAGTTAGGCCAGGAAGAATTGATCTTGAAGGTTCTTGAAAAGGATTAGGGTGAAGTTAAGATTATATGGACACTTGGCTCTTTTGTGTAATACATATAACTGTGTAGATACGTATATTTTGGTGAACAGTAAAGATAGCAACACACATCGGCCAATGGTAATGTGCCACAACATTTGTTGTTGTACAACAATTTATATAAAAATGGAATGGACCAATGATATGTAGACAACATACTATGTATAACACCATTTTTTATACACCCACCAAACGGTGGTTAGTATATATATATAATATATGACTGTTAGTACAACTCCTGGTGGTCTAGGTTTACTTTAACTCCAATATTGTCTTGCGAAAATAATCGAAATTTTCCTGTTTCAATAATATCTAGGTGGTCCAGTTTTACATCGACTTTGATACACATGTTGTAGAAGAATTGAAAAGATATACAACAAAAAGACTTGTGACTTTGTGGAAAATAAGTTCGTTGAGTATCCGTCTACCAAAATGAAAGTAAATGAAGCGTTAGTCTTTTCGGATGTTAGCCATAGAACACAAAAGAGTTTATCATGCATTATTTTTAGAGTTAATTACAAATTTTGTCCTTGTGGTTTACATCTTTTTTCAACTTTCGTCATTTAACTTTAATAATTACATCGCCCGTCCCTGTGATTGTCCATTTTTAACAGATTAGTTCTTTGACCAAATGGCCGTTAGTGTCTCTTCGTTAAGTCTTTGCATATAAGTGCATTTTCGTTAATTTCTACCTTGTCATCTTCAACCTCCACTTTTTCAAACTTTTTCACTTTTCTTTTTATAATTTCGAAAATACAAATAAATGTATATATCTTCAACCTCAATTACTTTTTCAAATTTTTTCATGTTTCTTTATATAAACTTCAACAACAAATCTCACTATATTCATACATGTTCTCTATATTGTGACCTCAATCAAGCATGACAAAAAGACATAAACACATAAAATTTTTCTTTTTAAATTAACATGGTCCACATTATCAAATTGCAAAAATAAACACCCATCTGTCCAAAATAAAAGATAAAATGACCATTTAAATGATTGAATAAACAATTATCTTTTGGTAATAAAAAACGTGTTTGATGAAATGTCTAAGAGAAGAATATAACGTTTTCCCTTTTATGTCTTTGAATTGTGTTTATGTGTTAGTAACTTTATGGTTGACACTCCCTTACTTAGCTTTACTTAAAGTTTAATGAGATGTTGTGTATGGTGTAGTTATGGGAGATGAAGATGATGAAACCTCGTGCTATACTTGGTCCGATTGACACGTCTGCTGCTGTGAATATGGCGCCCCCTGGGGCTCCCGAAAATACTGTCCGTGATCTTAAAATACTGTCATTTACCTTCAAATTGATTATAGACTTAATCGGAATTTCATATTAAGTGTTAGCTCCCCTGCTAGCTGATGCACTTGCTTATTTAAACTGTTTGAAGTTAGACAATTATAAGTAGGCAATTATTTTTTTTCCCTCCTATCATTGTAGTTGGTGGAAAGGGGTGTTTGGGAATTGGGATTGCTTATAAAATATTCTATTTGCTTATTGCCTTTTGTTAAAACAAATTGCTTATTCAAACTGTTTATGTACTTATCTGCAAGTGAGTGAACAACTTGGTGTTGCTTATTTTGGTACACTTATTTCAAAAGTATAGAGATTTTAGCACATTAAATAAGAAAGCCCAAACACCCTATAGAGATTCATAAACATAAGTGTAATGATATCATTGGGAAGCGGGACTCGTTTTTAAGATTGATGTAGGCACTAGGCAACTGCATTTATTTGCACATAAATGTTATTCGGACCATAATATAAGCTACATTCACATCTTTATTGTTTTAACATGGGATCATATCTGCATACGCCATTGCAAACACATTTTCCTGGTCAAACACCATTACAAGAAACAACCTCAACACCATTACCAGGATAGTGTTTTATCTTAAGGATCATGTGCTATGTTTTATCTCAAACCTTCTCAGATACAATAAAAGGCTAAAAGGACATGGGTTGAAAGTCCTTTAAAGTTTATTTGTTGCAATATTTTTGTTAGTGTAATAATAAAATAAACACTATTTGTAAAAAATAGATTTGACAAAATAGAGTTTTTTGATCTGACACGACCAGTATAAAAAAAGAATGGACAAAAAAGTGTTGACAGGTCAAGTAGTAAACTTGAACCGTCCCAACTAAGTTGTGCAGTATCACTAAAGCTACCGATTTCTTAGTTGACCCGCCCATTTGACCACTACTAGCTTCTTCTTATATATATGCTTATCCATGCGCAGTGAAATTAATGATACGATTGTGGAAGCTCAGTTAAGGATCAGACATATCTCACCTTTACTTCAAGCGGAAGAAGCAGTTCAGTGTTATTTGGAATTGAACAATCGTCTACTCATTTGGGTATGCTATTCGTTAAGTCATATATATAATCATAGAACCTATAAATTTTTATTATGTCTTTCAGAATTAATAATTCTTTACTTCCCATTTAGTATCATAAAGAAAGGTCATAAATTTTTCTTAGGTTCATAAGTATATAAAAGAATAACATAACTTCCCATTAGTCCTATTAAGTATCAATCAGAGATTCAAAAGCTTCTGGTTAAGTCAATTTTTTTTTTTTTTAAATGTGATTTTTGTCGCTAAGGTCGTAACAGACATGCTCCCAGTTCGTATGTCGTAATGTATAGTTACTATGACAGGGATTTGATGCAACGCTGACAGAACCTCTGGACTGTGGTAGAAGCGTTGATCAGTTCAAAGAAATGGAGCAAAAACTCCACCCGGAAGTAAAAGAAGCTTTAAAGAGGTTGTGTGAAGATCCAAAGACCACAGTTCTTGTCCTAAGCGGATACCACCATTCCGTTTTCGATGAGGTAGTCTCATTCTCTATAGTATTTTAGTGTTCACTCTACTAGTTGTGTATGAGTATCGCATCATTAGCATATAAAATTTATTGACTATATAGAACTTTGGAGAATTCAATATATGGATGTGTGCAGAACATTGTGTGTTTTAAGAACAAATGGATTGGGTTGATAGTGTTCAGGTATTGTCTGTCCATCCATATTTATTTATGTTTTCGCTGTGCATACTATGGAATACTAAAAATGAAGTATGTGACGTGCTTCTCTTGAGACATTTGGTTATTGTAGACGTAGTGTAGAGATTACAATCTCGAACCATTTACTTATCAATGGGTCAATCTGGATTATATTTTATCTATGACGGGTCAAACTGTAATAAAAGGCTTGAAGCCAAGGACATGTTGCAGCACCAATGGACTGGACCCATATCTAATGCATCAGTGGAAGTTGTCCAAGGGGTCGGTCCGTTGAGGTTCATGCAAATGGAGTTACCAAGGTTCGTCCTTTATAGGAGATGACACAAAGGGTGGGTTGGGTTACGGCTCAAAACGGGTAATTTTAAACTGTTGGAATGTGTCAGGTTGATTTGACAAAAAAGAAGGTATCTCCAAAGTTGTATTGTTTCATCAACAGTCGACCATATTTTAGCAACTGATTAGGAGATTTTTTGGCATAAAAATACACTTTGTGAGATATTTGACCATTTGACCTGTATCCTAGTAATCTGTTAAGACTAAAGGTTTCAATTTTGACCCATTTGGATATAAATGGGTCAAATTGGGCAATGTTTTATATATAGCAGAGCATATCAGTCGAGCGGGTCAAACAAGTTAAAAGTTGTCCAAGATGTATTTAATTGCATAAAACCTTCTCAAATGAATATATAATTTAAAAAAATCAAGTGTTTGCAGGCTGGTCCTTCTCACTCATACTAAAAGTTTTGCCGCTCCTATCAAGACCAAAGATTACAAAGTTTTATACTATAGCTTTTCAGTGGTGATTATTCAGGTACTCATCCAAGAATGAACAATATCATTTCTTCACGCATTACCTAAACCCCGAAAATCCAAATGAGGTACCTGCAATTTTATCTTATTTCAGCAATGATTTTTTGGAACATGATAGTGGTACCGAACATTGACTGTCGAATGATTACTTATCCATTTTTATCTTTCAGAAGTTTTTACTTTGACATATTGAAGCTATCATATGACAATTTTTAGATTGCATTGTCATAATGAACCAACATATGAGAGGCTACTGTATGATATTTAACATGTTACTAAGGCCATTTTTAGCTTAACCTAGTGTAAGATGCTCCTTTTCTTCTATAATCAAAGCATGTTGGTTTCTCCTGTTATGCATCAAATGCATGTTCGAGTAAGACGGAGTACTTGAGTATAGTTTTTTAAAAGCTTCCTTGTGAATGTGTGAATCTCTATTTGATTTTTTATATTACTAACATACGGTTTTTTATGTATACACAAAAATTTTAGGGTGACAAATATTGTTCTTTGATGTCATGCGGACAGAAACAAGGTTACTGAAGCATATTGGAGGTTCTTAAATGAAGGTTCTTAAATGAAGGCGTGTTTGGCTAAGCATATCGGAGGAGTGTTATAGCTTACTGTATATTAAATGGGTGTTTGGCTAATATCACTACTTTATATGTAAATCTATTTTCTATCCTAAAGGGGTGTTTGACATGTTTTTGACAAACAACTCTAATGTAAGAAGCCATGTTTTTCCAACAAGGTTGACATAAACAAGGTTGATTTGAGACTGTACATATGACTAAATAATTTACTTTAAGTCTAAATGATCCCTGCAGTAATCTACATATTGCATTGATACACAAACACGACATTTGATTCTTATTTATTATTATCCCACACAAGAATGTGTACATGTTTAATGTATTTTGTTTTTGCTAAAATATTTCATCTATTAGATTCACATTTTAGTATTCTTAATTCAGTTATCATATGTTTTTATGATTGTTTACATAGTTCTTTTTGTCATTATCAAGTAAACTCGTGAAGCTAGCCCGTCCATTATGAGATGATGATTGTAAAGAAACACAAAAGATACATCAGTTTAATTTGACCGCTATGAACCAAGTATGACTGCAACGTATGATTACCTAATTAGTGATCGATACACAAGATTTGACACTTTTTTATATCTAAAATGATGGTTTTGTTGGATATTATAGACATTGGGCCTAAACTAACTTACCAAGAGGACCTTTGGTCTACACTTTTTGTAAAGATGGACAAACAGCTTTGCTATGTAGGTGTTCACGGATTGGGTAATATCCACATGAATCGAAAACCGAAACCGAGCCGAACCAAAAATAATCGAACCGAATTTGTGACCGAACCGAATTGGTCAAAACCGAACCGAACCGAACTAAATATTTGGTTATCGGGTTGGATATGGTTTTGCAATGAAAACCGAAACCGAACCGAAAACCGAATTCATATAAAATATATATTTTTCTATGTATATATGAAAAAAATCACTAAAACTCTTTTTAGTATAAATATAACATGATTTAAGCTTGAAAAAATATTTTGTGCTAAAATATATATAATTAATTAAAAATAATTAAAATTATGTAATTGGGTTATTCGGTTCGGTTTTCGGTTATAGGGGTTCGGTTTTCGTTATTCGGTTCGGTTGAATCAAATTTAATTTCGGTTCGGTTCGATTTTCGGTTATACCCAGAAAAAAAAATTAACCGAACTAACCGAACCGAATAAACCGAATAACCCGATAACCGAACCGATGAACACCCCTATTGCTATGTACATATTATATTGGTATATGTCTATGTATTGCTTTTGTTTGAGAAGGCTGTTAGCTTAGGCCTGTTAATTATTTTTGGTTAAAGGCAATCTCATATAATATGCAAAATCTAATATAAATACAAAACACTTACCGGTTGGCCACACATCAACAACCATCTCATGAGTCGCATTTTCTAGTTAAATAAAATAATATTCAGGCCAAAATATAGTTCATCATATAGGAAAATAAACACAAATCTGCTTTTTGCAAAAGGGCCTAATGATTTGCTTTTTGCTTTTGTTCTTATTTCTTTTTTTTATATCCTAAACATGGGATTTGAAGAATCCAAAATATAGTTCATCATATAACAACTTTTATTTAGACTAGTATACAGCAATTTTATCATCTTTTTCTTTTATCACATAGGAAAATAAACACAAATCTGTGGCATCTCCAACTTTGTTTATTCCAGTAACTACAAATATAGAAGAGAAACATAATATTTATTTCAAATTTTACAAACATAAAGTCTGATGTAAATGTTTTTTCTTCTCATCGTAGTAAACACGTACATGTAATAGAAGCTAATTTTATTTTGCACGCCACAAATAATAATATTACAATATAAACTTTAAAGGTATAATACGCTCATATAAAATTTACAAACAGTAGGAAACGCTATAAACAAAGTACAAACAACAATAAAAGTCTTTAACTGATACAAGGATTGACAAAGAGCAAACTCAACAGGAGTTCTTACCAAATTTTGAAAAGTTGTATAAAATTTAAAAGGTAGCTCATTAACAAGATTGTTGAAAAGAAACCAATCGGAAAACCGATCCATGTTCCTTCCCAAAATATCCGTGATAGATCCTCCTCTTCCTCGACTCTTCCTTCCGATGATGGAATATCCTCCGGACATTCGATTTTAATCTGCATGCCGCATAATCCACTATTGTTTTGAAAATACCTCAGCTCATTCATAGTGTCCATTTGCCCACCACGAGGAATTTTACCCGTCAACATGTTGTTGCTCACATCTAGAGTTCCGAGTTCGTGAAGCTGCACTAGTGATTGAGGGATTGAACCTGAGATTTCATTGTGTGAAACATCCAAGCTTTCTAGGCTCTCTAGATTGCCAAATGACGGTGGAATGTTCCCAGAAATCTTGTTGTGTGATATGTTGAGCTGTTTTAGAGCTTTGAGATTGCCTAATGATGCTGGTATTTCACCAGAAATATTGTTGCCCGACAAGTCTAACAAAACAAAAAAACGGGAGTTGCCTAGGCGTTGAGAAGATTTTTTCCAATTCACAACCAAGTCTTCAAGCAAGTCCTTAACTCCAACCATATGTTTCAAGATATCCAGTCTTTAACTCCAACCATATGTTTCAAGATATCCAAGAGGGAATGGGATTCAGGATATGATGATGCTGACATATTCAGAGTTCTAATCATTCTTGGAAGGGTTGCCATCTGTTGTGGAATACTTCCAGTTAGATTGTTCCTAGAGAGATCAAGAATTCGAAGAGAAGTGAACTTGGAAATATTGTTCGGGATATATCCGTTGAGGGAAGTGTTTCTTAGGACAAGTATTTCAAGAGAAGTAGGGAATTGAGGGAGAATGTCTTGTAAATTGCCTGTAATAATGCTATTACGAAGATCAAGAACTCTAAGGTTGACTAATTTAGTCAAACCAAAAGGCAGACTGCCAGAAAACTTATTCCCGCCCAAATAAAGAATTTTGGTTCCTTCGGGAAAATTCGTCAGGATCTTACCAGAGAAATCATTGTTAGACAAATCCAGGGAAAAATCATCTTCAGCTCTGAAAATAGGTAAACTGTCACCAGAGAATCTATTTCGGGACAAGTCGAGTACCGATAATCCCTTTAAATTGGAGATGGATTTTGGGATTAGTCCTGAAAAATGATTTTCCGAAACCGCAAGATAACCGATCCCTGTAGCGTTACCTATGCTTTCTGGCAACTCCCCTGAAAAATTGTTCCGTGACAAATCAAGAACACTTAACGAATTAGATATAAATAGGCGAGTCGGGATTGATCCACTGAGGTTGTTGTCTGAAAGAATTATCCATTGGATGTTGTTCATCTCCGCCAGCTAATGTGGGAATCTTCCCTCCAATTTATTCCCGCTCAAATCAAGACCAGCCAAATCTTTCTGTGATGAAATCCATTCAGGAATTTGGCCTGAAATTCCACAAGAAGGCATTGATATCCATGTCAGACTACATCTTGGATCAACCTTAGTTGTGTTATTCCAAATCAAGTTGCTTCCCTTGCCACCGATGTCTAATTCCTTTAGAGTTCTGATTTTGAATAACGAAGTCGGGATCTCACCGGCGAGCATGTTGTCGTCGAGTCGAAGGACACTTAACTTGCTCAAGTTTTGCATGGATGATGGTATCGGGCCTGTAAACTGGTTACTAATCAGGATCAGAGAAGTCAAGTTGGTTAGTCTTCCTATGGAAGTTGGAATTTCCAATGATAAAGAATTAAAGGACAAATCCAGTGATTCTAATTTCGTGAGGTTTGCAATTGATGATGGGATTCCACCGGAGAAACCATTATTTGCTAATGAAAAATCCCTTAACTTTGTTAAATTTCCAATCTCTTCCGGGATGTTTCCCTGAAGAAAATTACTACCCAGTGACAGTGATTCAAGATTTGAAGCTTACCAATTTCAGGGCTCAAAGATCCCCCGAGATTATTGTAACTAAGATCAAGTTCTCGAATCGATTCGAGTTCGAAAAGTTGAGCAGGAATCGGACCCTGGAAACGATTATAACTTAACCTCAATGTAGTCAATTTTCGAAAAGAACCCAGTTCAGGTCCTAGTTTTCCCTTAAGTAAATTGGAGCTCATGTCCAAGCCACGTAAATTTGTTAACTGGAAAAGTTGGCTGGGGATGGAACCATTGAAGTTGTTCATCCACATGTCAAGATGAAGCAGTTTGGTGAGATTACCAAACCCATCTCCTGGGATCTCGCCTTCCAAATAATTCCCCGAGATATCAAGTAATTCAAGTGACCGGATACGAAAAACCGGACTCAAGATTTCAGAAGATATGTAAACCGGAGCAAAATATGGAGGGTTGGCTACCTCAAATAGATGAAGCTCGGTAACACTTCTGGTTCTGGAGCAATTAACACGCTTCCAAGAACAACAATCAGAAGCAGGATTCCATGAGTCTAGTTCTACATATTGAGTGGAATTATGGATGGAGGTGAGGGTGGATTTGAAGTGTAGTAGTGCATGCTTTTGATGAATGGGACAGGAGAATGATGGGAATATTGTAATGGAAGTGAGTATTAAAAAGATGGATAAAATTAAATTTAACAATGGTGTGCTTGCCATGGTGGATTTTGGTGTTCTATATTTTTGATGCATTTATATGTTCTGTTAGTAGTCATTATATAGGGAATGAAAATGTAGAGGTTTTTCTTTTCTTTTCTTTCATTTATTTTATTTGTTTATATAAATTCACAGAAAATAATGTATTGCTTTATTATATGATGTACAAGTTATAAGTCAAGTGAATGGGGCATACAAACTAGGCCTAGGAAGGTTATTTGAAAAGTAAAGTAATTATTTTTCTTTTAATTTTAATTGTCTATCTTATTAACATTCATGCACTAGTACAAAAACAGTTTTTTATAACGGTGAAAACAAATTATTTAGAGCGGTATGGGACCGTATTATATTACGGAGTAAAGCGTTTCAAAAAATAGGGGTCGTTTTTTATAACGGTTTTCGACAGCTTTAAAAAATACATGTACAGAATTAAAATATGGGTGGTCTTTTACTACGGTCTTCTACAACCGTTTTATAAACTATATAGAATTAAAAAAAATTAAGCAGTACACCATTCCCCATTATGATAGCAATTAATTATTTCTTTCAATTCTTTAGATAGTTTTATGTATCTTTTGAATAGTTGATTGTATATTTGTATGTTCCTCCCTCATCAATCGTGATACCTGCATATATTAAGTACCTCGACATCATATACCACATTTAGATTTGTATAATTGTTTTGAAATTATAAAACATTAGAAAAAAAAGGGTTTATGCTATTAAATAGTCACATACTTTCTCAAATGTACCGATATGGTACGTGTACTAAATTTCGTTATAATATGGTACGTGTACTTTTGATTTCGTGCTAATATGGTCACAATGTGACCGGCTACTGGTAAAACCGGTTACCAAAGTGTGAAATGTTAACTTTTTTTAGCAAAAATGGTCCCTTGTGGTATATTTTTTTTGCAAAATCGGTCCTTTTGCGTTTTTTTCAAAATAAGTCCTTGTACATTTTTAAGGTGCTTTTAGATGGTGAAATTTTTTCTTTTTAAAAAAAATGAAGATGTTTTTCTTTGTACGTTTTTATCAATTTTTATACGTGTTCATCCGTTTTTATACGTTTTCATCTATTTTTAAACGTTTTTATCCGTTTTCATTCGTTTGTATCCATTTTCTTACGTTTTTATCAGTTCTTTACGTTTATATACATGTTCTTCATTTTGTACGTTTTTATCTATTTTTATACATTATCTTACGGACGAAAACGTAAAACAACTCGTATACCTTTTATCTGATTAAAATAACTATATATCTTTATTGAGCTTGGCTCGTAATATATCTTTATTGAGCTCGTTAATAAGCTCAAGCTTGGCTCGTATATATGTTTAATACTTAAAATATTATAATGCTTGTTTAGGCTCGCGAGCCCAAACCAGCTTTGTATGCAAAGCTCGGGCTCGAGCTCGATTAATAAACGAGCTGCAACTTAAGCTCGAGCTCGGGCTCGTTTAGGCTCGGCTCGTTCGAGCTTTTTACCGATCCGATCCCGAGCTTTTCACGAGCGGCTCGGCTCATTTCCACCCCTAGTAGAAAATACTAAATTATCCAATATATGTATGTACTGTTTTCGCAAATTAAAAAGACTAAAAATCTAATGTTTTTTTACCATAAAAGGAGTTGCATGTTTATTATGTAAGAAATTTGATTATGTAGTTATTTTAATCAGTGACAAAGTACTGCAAATCTCACATTCACGAGTTTCGTATTTTATCAAATCATCCGTAACAAAGTTCTAATTTCGTCAATCTCGGAAGAAAAACAGACGAAAACGTAAAAAAACCGACAAAAACTAATGAAAACGTGTAAAAACGTACGAAAACGGATTAAAACGTATAAAAATGAATGAAAACACATAAAAACGTACACAAACGGATGAAAACGTAAAATAACGTAAAAAACTATGATTAAAACAAATAAAAACAGATGAAAACGGGTTAAAACGTGTAAAACGAATTAATAAAAAATTAAGCAGTTCACTATTCCCCATTATGATAGCAATTCATTATTTCTTTCAATTCTTTAATAATAGTTTATATATCTTTTGAATAGTTAATTGTATGTTCCTCCTTCATCAATCATGATACCTGCATCAATTAAGTACCTGGACATCATATACCACAGTTAGATTTGTATAATTGTTTTGAAATTATAACCCATACCCTGCCTTGACGGGATTGGGTTTGTTGTTGTTGTTGTTGTTTTGAAATTATAAAACATTAGAAAAAAGAAAATAAAGATGATATTAGCGAATCTAGTTTTTTTTTCTCAAAGAGTAAAAACTGCATCTTGCAGATCTTCAAAAAAGTCACCTGCAACTCACCAATAATACCATCTTAAAAAATAAAAGGAAGAAAATGATTAACAGCAACATAGTATGTATTCAAGTGTTAACTAGTAAAGCAAATCAAATTAAACATTTAAGAGTCAAATAAATTAGTGAGCGTGAAAAACTAATACCATGTTAATGGAACCATGTGATGGATGGTTCAACTTTCGATTTGGCTTTAATTTAAGGATGCTATTAATGAAGGTTTGTGGAGGAGAGAATATGAAAGTAAGAAAGATTTCCTATGTGGGGGGGGAATCCGCCTAAAAAAGTTAAAATAGCCACATACAATTTACAAAAATAAATCCACACAAAGGATGTAGTAACATGTGATTGGTGTGATGAAAGAGAAGAGAGAGAAAGTCTATCAAAATACACCAATCACATGTTGCCACCTCATTATGTGGATTTGTTTTTGTAAAATGTATATGAATGTAGCAATCCTCTCTAAAGTAACCGTGATATATAATGTTCAACAGTATAGTTGTTTAAGGAACTGTTTTATAAAATACTTTTAACAAAAATGATTTGTTATATAACCGCTTCAAATAATACTTTTTAATGGTTTAAAACGGTTGTATATTAGAATCGTTATAAATTGAGCATTCTAAAATATCATTTGTGTACTAGTGATGGGAAGGTTATTTGAGCACTCGTGTTGTGTATACCAATCATATAATGATATGACTCTTTTGTTTTTACATGCATAAAAGTAGCTACTAGCTAGTAAACTGATAATACTATACTAAAGGCTTTTGTTAATCATATTTTTAAGGTTATGGTTTAATTTAAATACCAACATACTAGTGATTCAATTCCTAATTAGTTTGATGTGATCATATCTTTTAGTATTCGAGCTGCCAAATACTAAAAAGTTATAGCCTAACGTCGATCAAGTGATGGACAAAAGGCTTAAAAACTTCAGGTTCAAAGTAGTTCAAAGTAATATATACCTTCCCACAGACGATGTTATGGGGTTGACACTCGCCTTCTTAGATGCGGTGGTAACCAATGTATTCTTCGAAGATACATAAGCACTTTTACGTTTGATTACTTTTAAAAGACAAAACGTGATACCGTTTGTTATAATCTCAATTTAAATAGCTAAATTAAACTTGGTGGAAATAACATTATTTCAAGTCTTTTTTTATTCTTAACGAAACAAGAGATCGATAGTCGTATATTGGTATGCAATACGTTGGTCTATACAAATCCAATCCCTAGCAAAATAGATCATATCATTAGTGTAATACGTACTTAACAATAACGTATCTTATTTAAAATGTTTGTTACAACATTTAAATCTAACATTTACAAAGTAAGGTCTTATTGTAATACATCAGGGCCCGTTAATGATACCAAATATCCTTTTGATATATTTCTTCAATGTGAGGCTTAAATAAATCGATCTTTCAATGACATCATATTCACTAAAAACTTCAATTTCCAAGTGGTCCAAGTTAGCTGGACTTTGATAGGAACACTTGTTTGCTTGACTTGGTGGAAAATATGGTCGTTTCGAAGTATTCGATCCGGTCAACCAACATGAGAGTAAATTAGGCGTTCGTCTTTTGGATATGAGGCATAAAATAAAAATGGAGTTATCATACATTAATGAACATGCCGTAAGAAAAGGAAACAATTGACACCAAGACTTATTTTGTAAATGAAAACACTACAATCTTTGAACTAATCAATAATATTGGACTTTTAGTTCAGTGATACTAATCAAGCATGTAATGTTAGGTTTGTTTGTTAATGGAAAATGATAAATTTAGGCATCAAAGTTGCCACGTTTTCCTTTTACGGGCATCGAACTTTTTTTTTTCTTGTAGATTGAACTTGCCTAATTTTCCTTTTGTGACACAAAATCACACTTTTGTGTCACAAAAGGAAAATTAGGCAAGTTCAATCTACAATAGAAAAAAAAAATTCGATGCCCGTAAAAGGAAAAAAAGTTCGATGCCCGAAAAAAAGTTCGACCGTTAATTTTTTATTGCACCCTTAGTCCTTTTCGTCTGCTTTTACACGGTTTGATCGTTTTACGGTTTTGTCCTTTTACGGTTTCGTCCGTTTTACGTTTTCGTCCGTTTTGCGTTTTCGTCGGGTTTTGCGTTTTCGTCGGTTTTGCACAGTTTCATCCGTTTTTACACGTTTTCGTCCGTTTTTGCACGTTTTCGTCCGGTTTTGCACGTTTTCGTCCGCTTTTGCACGTTTTCGTCCGGTTTTGCACGTGTAAAAACGGACGAAAACATGCAAAAACAAATGAAAACATGTAAAAACGAACGAAAACGTGTAGAAACGAACAAAACGTGTAGAAACAAAAGAATCCGTGCAAAAACGGACGAAAACGTGTAAAAACGGACGAAAACATGCAAAAACAAATGAAAACATGTAAAACGAGCAACGTGTAGAAACAAAAGAAACCGTGCAAAAGCGGACGGCGTGTAAAAACGCAAAAGCGACGAAACGTGCAAAAGCGAGCGAAAAAGTGTAAAAGCGGACGGCGTTAAAAGCGGATGGCTGTGCAAAACGGACGAAAAAGTGTAAAAGCGGAGAAAGCGTGTAAAACGGATGAAAACGTAAAACGGACGAAAGCGTGTAAGAACGGACGAAAACGTGTAAGAACGGGCGAAAAGGACTAACGGTGCAATAATGTAGGATCTTAATATTTATGTGTTTGATGATTCGGTGGTCTTGGGAGATCAAAATACATGTTTGCCATTAGAGAGAAGTTAGAGAGTTGGGTGTATTCTTGGTAGAGAGTTACTTCACAAAATGTAGAATATTAGATTAGAAGCACCACCCTTCCATGGATGGAAGGGTATTTATAGTTACATAAGACACGACCTCCTATCGGCACGTGGATCGGGCATACAATGGTAAAGACCCGTCCTTCCTCCACGGTGTTGCACTAAGCTATACTACGCTACAAACAAATAAATAAACTACTAAATAACGTGACTAACGACAAGTCTCTGAGCTAAATTAAGCTAGATAACATTTTGGGTGGTGACTCTTCACTATGGAATTTTCTAATTCCTAACAATCTCCCAAGGAGGTCACCCGTGTTTACATTTTGCATCCTAGCATTCTTTCTTTGTCTTTGTTCTTGAGCTCGTGACTTGAATTCTTCAATTCCTCAATCTTTGTGCTTTTGTAGTGCAACTTCAAAGTCCGCATAGATTTGTACTTTCGATGGAGGTCTTTGAACCGATCCACATCTTGATGATCTTCGAGCTTTCTTTGAGATCATCGACCACGATAAATCTCGGATCACCCTTTATAGTGTTGCCATCATGTGAAGTTGTGACTTTTGGACCGACATGCTCACACTTTTGAATCATGACATCTTTCCATCGAGTAGCGAAGCTTTCTTGGTTCATGATATTTGCAGCAGTAAGCGAAGCATAGTATAAAAATATCGAACCGAGTTATGTAGATATGCACCGGTCATGATTTCTTCAATTAAGTGTGGTTCTTTGTGAACATGCGGCTTTGGATTGACTCTCAATTCGATCACCGCAATCGTCGGGTGTACCCGCATCTGACGATTAGCAATAAAGCACACGAAGTGTCTTTGATCACTTCGTTGAATTGAGGTACACGCCCACGGTTCCCGCTTGATCGAGACAAGCTTGCCGTGATCGGTAGGATTTCTAAGAATCTCCTGGCGGGGTTTCGCATTGTTCTAGCCGTTCTCAAACCGAACGTCTCAAAGAAGACAACACGGAGTGAGTGAACCAATAATTGAGATTCACCGATTGATGAAAATGATTTGAAAAGCGATGTGTATTGCTTAAGATAGAAAGTGTTTTGCAATACAACGAAGTTTTTATGGAAAATCAATTATCAATCATAAATACCCTTTAATTTTGAAACATTGATACACAATCGATGTGCTATAGAAAAGAACTTTTAAGCACAATGACCGGTTTTTCAAAGGTATCCGTCAATCCTTATCCGGACCAAGGTTGATTCAAGAATGAATCGCCCATCGTTTCTATCCAGTTGTCACAAGCTTGATCTTTGCAAGATCTCACATGTCACCCACCAAGAGCTTGTTTGATGTTGGCTCTAGAAGGATTTCCATCTTCATCGTGAATATTTTCATATCACTCGGATGTTACGGCAATACCACAAGGATAATGCGTAGGACTCTTAATATATACTTACTTTCCACATTGTGTTTAACAGCAAGTCTTCATGAATTTAGTGTCCTAACGAGATATTGTGGATGATCTCATGGCTCTAGACTCAATAGTGCACATTTGGTTCCTGTGTCGGAGACTAGGGAGAGGGTCTCCTACTTCAATATCAACCATCTCTAAGAGAAAGTCGATAGATAATGTCGGTTCCCCGTGAGAATGAAACAAGCCCTTTTAAGAGGAACTTGAGTGGTTTGGAAAGTTGAAGTGCGGTGCGTCCTTTGGGTCCATGACGTCTTGTCTTCAATACCGATGTTACCATCGGTAGCATATGAATTGAACCCGGTTTACGCCCTAAGGTTGAATACATGGAGGGCTATTTGTTTTCACCCTTTACTCATTCAATTCTTTTAATTCTTCAACCCCTTCGGTGCTTACCGAGACTTCATAACTAGAACCTTGTTGGGTTTATTCCAAGACTAGCTCGGTCTCGATCCGCACTCTTCCCATATCTCACTTTTCTCCTTTTTCAATATACCTACGGACTCTACACTAACTAGTGGATTGTCCTGGGTAGATCCCTCCGGTTCAGGTGGATCGTGGGAACAAATACCTAACCTAACCATCCTTATAACACCATGCATAAAGTAAATTTGGTCGGTCTTTTGGTATTGTTCATTCCTTCTCGAAACCAATTGAAAAATCATTTGGAAAACCAATCAAGGTACTTGTGATACAAGATCAAAGCATTTTGTACCTTAATAGTTTTGATCATTTAGAAAACCTCCCCCTCAACATGTGCGTGTGATTTAGAAATTGTTTGGCACATGGAGGCAAGAGGACTTTGAAATATTTTCTTTGATCACAATTTTCATACGAAAAGCCATTTGATTTTCTTGGTAAAATTCTCCCCTCAATATGTGCGAGGATTTTGAAATCATTTTATCACATAGAGGCAAGAGTTGTTTTGAAGCACATCCACAATCACAAAATCCATTAAGAAACCATTTGAAAACACAATCAAGGTACTTTATAATCTCTTTTAAAAAGCATTGTACCTCGATGGTTTTGCTCCCCTCAATATGTGCTTGAGATTCGAAAGCGTTTAGCACATATGAGAGAGCGAACTGCACAACCGAATCAAACGATCAACTTTATCAAATTTCATTATTAAATCACAAATTCTCCACGATCAAAATATCAAACCCTTTGAGATTTTGGATCCCAAGTGATTTAATTAGGTTTAGAAAAACATGGGAGAAAATGTGGCCTTGTTTAAATACTCATCTGGTTTTTGGATAAATCCTCCTCCTCAACATGTGCATTGTGTATTTGAAATCGTTTGGCACATGGAGGCAGAAGTGCCTATAAAGGACTAAAACCAATTCCATTAAAACAGATTTGAGATTTAAATCACGATCTCTCCCTTGATCAAAACTTTCAAACCATTTGAGATTTGTGATCCCAACTGATTTAAATCATTTAGAAAGTTTTAGGGAAAGACGTGGCTTGATTTAACTTTGAAAAATGACAGATAAGGACCAACTCTAGACATTAAAGATTGTTAGTGTCGGTATGATAGTTTTAAGAGATCTTTAAGTAAAACAAAACAATTTCACAATCAAACAAGAATGTAAAAATTTCATTTTGAAAGACCTTGATTCTAAAGAAAAAAACATACCATGACATAACATTAAATCTTTAGATTACCACTTATTATCGTACAAGACGGAACTTTTGTGAAGAAACATCGTTTGAAAATATTTTATTTTAAATCACTCTCCCCCTCAATCCATGACAGAAGTCAATAATTGAGTGACTTAGGTTTTGATAACACGAAGTCCGGTGATTTTCAAGAATTAGTCCAATATATTTTCAAAACAATATTTTCCATTTTCAAAACAATTTAATTAAATTATTCAAAATTGTTTAAAAATGGTATCCCCCTAAAGATACGTTAGGTGGTTGAGAAGCTTATGTTGTTGTTGTTCTTGTAGGGTTTGGAAGAAAACCGTCTGCAGATCGATGACTTCTTCTTACGTTGCATTTGAATGCCAACCGAGGTCAAATTAAGCTCCGTTTCTTCAATCACTTGAAGAAAACCATCTGCGATGCAAAGGAGACCTCTTCGTTGCATTTATGCCAACTCTCCATAGAAGTCCGGTTAAGCTCCGTTTCTTCATTTGTCAACCTAATATATAGTTACCCTTTCCTTACGGCATCCAATCATGTTCATTAGTGGGATCCGGATCGGGAACATTCTTATATACCAATATACCGCATATGTTAGTGAACACACATACAAATATATGGTGGTCGACAACACCCAAACAACAATCGACTAATAAAAGTCACCCAACATATCAATCGATCATGTAAGGTAAGGGTATAATGTGTTTCTCAAACTCTAATCATCTAAACCTAACAATCATATCCTAGAAACCTAGTCCTTCAACATAGGCAATTATATTTTTTCGGATAAGCACGTAGGATAATTAAGAAAGTCCGTTAGATGATATAAATTTGAAAACATTCTCCCCTCAATCAATGACTTATTTTACGAAAAGATTAAAAGCTAAGTCATTGATTGAGTTTTCAATTTTCACAAAACTCGAATCGATAGATTTACAAGCAACTCATTTACCACCATTTTAGAAAACAACAAATATTTTTCTCAAGAATTTATAGACGGAAAAATATTTGAGTAGGAACAAAGATCCTTCGACATACTTTCCTCATTTGTTTTTAGGAAAAGTGCACAAAATATTTGAAAATTGGTTTAGCGCAACACTTTCCTTTCTTTAAAGAGCGGGTTGCTATCGAAAATAATAGCAAGCCATAGTTTAAGCCCGGTTACTGATCGAAATAACAAGAAGCCATTTTTTGAAGCGGGTTACATCAAATAATCAGAAACCATAATTTTTGAGACATGTTTAGAAAGAATATTTACACCTCCTGCTCGAACTTCATCTATGGTCCGTGTCATTATTGAATGACATTTCTAAGACCGTAGATGTTATCGATACTGAAGACATGTCTTGAGAAAACATATTTTGGTCTTTTCAAATTTTCGAATTTTTATGGATTTTGAAGATTTTATATTTTCTATTTTCTTTTGTTGGTTTTATATTTTTGTATTTTGTTTCTTTGGTTTTATATTTTTGTATTTTGTTTTTCGAATAAGTATTTACAAGGATAGAGTAGATGATATAGTTAAAGAAGATGATGATACGAGTACCGAGATAAGGATATCGAGCGAGACGTCGTAGAAGATAGAAGTCATCAACTCTTAAACATTCACCACCAAAGCTTCGAGGGCTCTTGAATCAAGTAAGAAATTGAACCATCGAAAGTGAGACTTTGGCGACTTCCCCAAACCGAAAATCCTTAAGATGAGCGATTCGAAGCTCTATTTCAAGCTTGTTTTAGCCAGGTGCACAAGAAAGCACACCATTATCATAAATCCCGCTGCTCCATTTAAGAACGATAATCGAGGATCTCCATTCGGGGTTATATCATCAACAAGAACAGCAACGTATCATCCCACTCTTTAAATTTCTTCTCAAATTTCTTTTCCACTGAAGTCTGAAGCAATCCATTCCAAAAAGGTGTCAAGAGAACAATTCCCCCAAGTAGTTGAATTGATGCAGCCCGTCTCTTAGAATAATGCTCAAGAACTCTCCCGAATACACATCATGAGGGTAATGCAGAACACCTCCCCTATGTTCACATCTTTCGTCCCTGATGAATGTGTATGAAGTTCAAGAATCCGAAGTACACCAATATCCAAGAACTCTCCCGAATACACATCATGAGGGTAATGAAGAACACCTCCCCTATGTTCACATCTTTCGTCCCTGATGAATGTGTATGAAGCTCAAGAATCCGAAGTACACACATTCCCAACGAGAGAACAACTTATAACACCTCCTCATGTTACACATTTATCTTCCCCAGATATGTCGTACTTGTATACCTCATTTATCTTGAAGCTTTCACTAACATCACTTCCCCACGTAGTTGGAATAATAACATAACGCCTTGATGAGTAAAACCTTGAGTTTCTCTGCGGTCATGACATTTGTTTTCCGGGATATCTTCAATCACTTAGAAGAATTAAGTCCATCAAGTTTACTCGCCATGAGTCAAACCTTGAGTTTCTCTGTGTAATAACATTTGTCTTCCGGGATATCTTCAATTACTTAGAAGTATTAAGTTCATCAAAGTTTACTCGGCGTTTAGATGCGTGTCTCCTTCCCTTTCGAAATGATACTTCAAAATCAAGAACTCGTTGAAAGCCGTATACTAGAAATTTGTTGAGAAGAACACTTGAATTCTTTGTGAGAATCAACTTGTCAAGACTCTCTCGACAATTTATATCAACCCTACGTAGACAATTTGAAGTGACCATCAAGAAGAAAACCCGCTATACCATACTTGAAACCAAGTCAACTTCCCACATTTGTATCTTAAGCTTGCACCTAATGATGGAAGAGCGGTGTAGAGAATTTATGCTTCAAGCAAATCTCTAAGTACTTACTACCCAAACAAAGTATGAGACATTAACACCTCTTGCGTTTATCCACACCGTCATATGCGTGTGACATCGAGTAAAACAAAGTAAATCCTAATAGTGATAGTTAACCACGTCTTCAACCATCCACCTCATTGCGGTAACTAGATAAGCCAAGTCTTCAACTCAAATTCTTAAGCCCGAGCAAGTTATCAAATAAGAACACGCCTTTGTGAAAGTCAACTTCAATCTCAAATAAGTGATAAACGATTAACTCAAGTAATCACCTTGTGTCAAATGTCCAACAATAGTCAATATCAACGTCTCGAGAAGTCATCGCTAAAGAATATGAGCAAGTCTAATTGGGAATTGAATCGACTTATAACTTTCTCCCAATTAGTGCTCTCCCCAAACCGACAATCTGCTTGATAAATGCCCGATTAAGAAGAAGTCTTTAGATCGTTAAATGCAACTCGTCTTTAGTCTTCTAACATGTAGCGAAAATGTAGAAACAGATGAGACTCGACCTTCTTCAAGATTGTGCGGTTGGGGAATAGATAGTTAACATCTTCAACTCACACCAAAAAGGATCTCACCAAAAGCATCCCAATTAACTTACATCTTGCAAATCCCTTAACTAAAATCCTCCCAATCAAACAAGAACGAAAGATGTTCATCAAGGAAATCGACAATCGGGCCGCAGCGAACACACAAGATGGTAACACCAAACTACCAATCACATCAAACAAGAACGAGAGATTGTTCGGAATCATCATGTTGATGTATACGTGAGGCATTAACGGAAGCACTTTGTCGATAAACTCATCAATCCGAGTGAAGATGTCAACCAACGGCTCTTAGAAGAAAAACTCCATGTGAAGATGACCCGATAAGAAGCTCGGTTCTTAATGAGTTTAGAGCCGTATGACCATTTGTATTCTCTAATATCAATCAACAATGCAAAAATTCACACTTCTTCTCCCTCAAGAATTGCATACGGAGATGCCATTCTTGACTAAATAAGTGAAAATCATCCGAATGTTCTATTCACACTTCTCTCCCGCAAAATCAGCACATGATGTCGCCATCTTCATTATAATCGAGCAAGTGGAATGAGAAAACAATCGATGGTAGCCCGGTTCACTTGATGACCAAGCGCATGGAAAAAGTATGAAGCATGTTGATGAGAATTGTCATTAATTAGAAGATTTCTCTTCTTCGGAAGATAAAGCGCCTTGACACGTACACTTTTCTTTTCTTTGGAGAACGAGGCATGAATCTGTGTGTTCATACGTCATAAGAAGATTTCTCTTCTTCGAAGATAATCTTGACCGAAACGTACATTTCTTTTCTTTAGAGTACGAGGCATGAGCCGATGTGTTCATACGTCATAATCTCTCTCTTTTCAACTCTCTTAGCAAAACATGTAATCAACCCCATTATCATTCAAGGGCTCTTTGTAGTAACAACGATGGAGAAAACCCGATATGATGAATTTGACCACAAGTAAAGTAACCCGAACTCGTGACTTAAACTTGCACATATGTAACAAAGAGCGGTGTCGAGAATTCATGCCCTTTGAATCTCTAAGTACTCTATACTCTTCAACCAACCAACCATCAAGTAATAGACGTACATTACCTCTTGAAAATCCACAATTGAATGTGACCTTTGAGCACTACAACGTAACTCCTTTAAGTGATAGTTATTTTGAGGTGATAAGAGCCCAATTCCCCCAAGTGGTAAAAGAAGAGGTAAAAGTCACCCAACAATAACTAGATTTCCGAGTCTTCGTTTTTGATAGTAAGCTCGAACAAGGATCTTGAAGAATTTTCATCCAACCATCCCCGATACCTTCAGATGCTAAGTACACTCGCCCGTGATATTTCACTTCAACCTCAAATAAATAATAGTGAATTAACTCCGTTGTCACATATTCTGATTAAAACTCAACTTTAGCCTCCTTTGACGTTTTAAGTGAACTCTGATAATGGTTTCATCCCGACCATGGTTAGTAGCACATAACCCCGTAAAACCATATAATAACCAAACTACCATGACGAAAATCCAAACACACATCCAATTCATGAAGTACACCCTTTTATCCCTTCTTCGAAGCAGAAACCGTAGCACCAGCATCAGAAAAGATCCCAACATACACTTTCCTTTCTCCGGATGGTTCCATCATCACGGATTTTACAATTCTATAGTTTAAACCGAGAAATAGTTTCTTTCATGGATTTTACAAAACCAAGAATAAACCGCAAGATAGATCCGAAATGCACATTACTTTTACCAGGATGTTTCCATTGTCACGGGATTTTACAAGTCTATGATTTAAACCTAGAAATAGGTTCTTTCGCGGGATTTTACAAAATCAAGACAAAACTGTAAACAATGTCAGCTTGAATGAGGTATGACAACTTTGGTTTCGGTGAATATCTGTTTTAGGGGAACATGCAGTGGTTCATCAACGGTCCATTATCCAACATCATCAACATCATCAACAATCCAATAAATACTTTGATAAACACATCATCCACATATTCGGCGGTACATTCTGTGACCACTTGGTGAAGTAAACCCGATATGCCAAACTTGATCATGAAGTGAAATTCCCCAGATTTGTTACTTAAACTTGTACTAATCCTTGTGAAAAAGAAACGGTGTACCCGATGTACAAAACCTCTTGACATTCTCAACTAAGTGAGACACCGAAGTGATAACTACGTTGTGGGTTAAGTGAGAAAGAATCACAACCGTAACTAAATAGCCAAGTCTTTATCACACTCTGTAAATGCCCAAACAAGTCATCTTCGCGGAAGGGTAGAAAGAAAGAAGATGAAATAAGTAAGCGAGCCCGGAAAACCTCACTGCAAATCCAAATAAGAAATACCAAATGCAAACAACCCTGTAGTCAACTCTTGTTCAATAAGCACTTCAAGCCGTGAAATAGTGTATTCAGTGTAAACGTAAAAACCAAAGTATTCAACCACTTATCACCTCAAAGCACATCATTCAATCACATACCACAACAAATCAAGTCATCAAATCTCATCACATTAACAAATTTCTTGAGCAAAACTTATAAGCCAAATCTCATATCAATGAACCAATATTCAAATCCAAGCCCGTATAATCAACACAAGAATCTCGTAAGAGATACTAGTACAAGACCCCTTGGCCATTATTTTCTCAAATTTTAAGCTCAAGTGGTGGATACGTAAAATCCTTCGTGAAAATATTATACGTAAAATCCTTCGTGAAAATATTATACCAGGAAAATACTAATTTTAGTCCAAATTTTATTACAACACCAAGGCATAATAAAATTTTCCGGATTTAAACACCTATAGCCCAACAATCGCCCGTAACCAATTTCAGCCCAAAGCTCATACATCTCATTCACCAATACATTTCGTTGGCCCATGACATGAGAGCCCATCACCATGTTAAACTAAAGCACAAGTTCAACCGAGATAATCAAATTAGGGCCCATTAACTCGTGCAGCCCAAGAAATAATCGGATCATGTCATAAGCCCGTATACTACCCAATCTAATAGTAACATAGTCACATTATCGCTCAATATTAGACCAAACAGCAGCAGATCCAGAAGATATACACTTAATGGGCCCAGTTCATTACCCGATCCAATAACTTGATACAACCCTAATATTTAGGGGTATATAAAACGTAGCAAACCATTAACATGCCCAAAAAAAAGATCTCACACAAAATTAGCCTCACACAATACTGCATCAAACCCTAATCTCAACCACAGTTTTGTCCGCCCCCATCCTCATTTCATCAGCAAACCTCTATACTTAAATCCGACCCTAATACATTAGTCTACCCTAATACACACCTGATTTGTATTCAGCCCCCATCCGTTTTCATTCATTCTTACAACTGCTTCAAACCATGGAAACGCCACAGAGATGGCTGGAAGGTGACGGCCACAGGGATGGTCGGGTGATATCATTTAAGCCACAGGGTTGGCTTCATGACTCGGATATGGGACGGCATCAACAGTCCACCAAACCATTTTTGTCAAACAAAAACCACAACTGACTTCACAGGTAAGTATAGATTAGAACTTGATAACTCGTTTAAAGAAAACCGAACAAGAGAAATTAATGAAACAATTTGTTTTGTTAATTTCTTAATCAAGTTCGAAAATTAAAGAAAAAGCATATACTTTTAAAGATCTGTGAAGATATCTAATTTCGTGCTTTAGACACGTGGTCAAGATGTAATCATGTGTTTCACGAAAGTTAGAGAACTGAGATCGAGTACTTTTGATCGGATCCGTTTCATTTTTTATTTTTATTTTTTTATTTTTAACAACGAATCAAAGAAAAAGAAGATAACTTAATAGTTATATTTCATTTTCTTTTAGAATCGAATATTAAAGAATGAAGCCAAGCTTCAGAAGCATAGATCGATGATGGTGAATATTCATGTTTAAAGGCCCCGAGTCATGATATATCTAGTATATCACATGAATCATTACTGAGATCAATTAATCTTCTTGTGATTTCAGTTTGTTGGAGTCTTGAATAGATGTAGAGTATGGAGGATGAGTTAGGTTAGATTTGATTGGATATTGTTGGAGTTGGATTTGTTGAGTCGGATCTGTTTTTTTTTTTGTTCTTGGCATCACTATTATGTATTCATTAAACCATGGACTGATGATGTATAATGGTACTGAGGTCTCACGAGTCTTTTGGTATTGATGATGGTATTTGTGTTAAGTCGTGAGTCTTGATGTTGGTTTATGTTATTGTGGTCTTTGGTATATGGTTGCTTGAGGCTGAGTCTTGTTGTGGTCACGGTCATACTTCTCATTCTACATTTCTGTCAACTCGCTAGCCAAGTCGCTAACCTAAGTTGCTAACCTAAGTCGCTACGACTAAGTCGCTACGACTAAGTCGCCACGACAAGTCGCTACGACTAAGTCGCCACGACTAAGTCGCCACGACTAAGTCGCCACGACTAAGTCGCCACGACTAAGTCGCCACGACAAGTCGCCACGACTAAGTCGCCACGACAGCAAGTGACTCAATAGTCAACTCGCTAACATGAAATAAAACAGTTTTGACAAGTCGCTAACTGGATATTTGACATTATCCGATGAGTTTTCCGACCATATTTCCGACCACATTCATAGTTACTCAGAAAAACTGCATAAAAATGCTTCCTTTTTGCCCTGTTTGACCATGTAAAGATGAGCAGATGTGACCATATATTTGAGACCAAGTTTAAGACCACAAAAGTTGACCACTTTATAACACACCAGAAATAACCCAATGACCACTTGAAGTGAAAACAGTTTACCCAAAAATGACCCAATGACAAACCAGAAACTGATATGAGGACACAAAGGACATAAGCTGCAAAGCTATTGAAATTCTTTGACCCAAAAATGTGTAAAAAATGGTTTACCCATAAAAAGCATTATCCGGCCAAAACAGATAATAACTAATACAGCTTAACATATGTATCAAAAAACCACAATAACCATAGCACGAAACCACACGAATCAAAACAACACAACAACCTTGGCTCTTGATACCAATTGTAGGATCTTAATATTTATGTGTTTGATGATTCGGGTGGTCTTGGGAGATCAAAATACATGTTTGCCATTAGAGAGAGAAAGTTAGAGAGTTGGGTGTATTCTTGGTAGAGAGTTACTTCACAAAATGTAGAATATTAGATTAGAAGCACCACCCCTTCCATGGATGGAAGGGGTATTTATAGTTACATAAGACACGACCTCCTATCGGCCTGTGGATCAGGCATACAGTGGGTAAAGACCCGTCCTTCCTCCACGGTGTTGCACTAAGCTATACTACGCTACAAACAAATAAATAAACTACTAAATAACGTGACTAACGACAAGTCTACGAGCTAAATTAAGCTAGATAACATTTGGGGTGACTGACTCTTCACTATGGAATTTTCTAATTCCTAACAATAATATAATAACGGTCGTTAAAAACAGACGAAAAGGACTAACGGTGCAATAAAAAAATTAACGGTCGAACTTTTTTTTTTTTTCTGGGCATCGAACTTTTTTTTCTTTTCTAGGCATCAAACTTTTTTTTTTCCTATTGTATTGAACTTGTTTAATTTTCCTTTTGTGACACAAAATCACACTTTAAGTGTCACAAAAGGAAAATTAGGCAAGTTCAGTGCTACAATAGGAAAAAAAAAAGTTCGATGCCCAGGAAAGAAAAACGTGGCAACTTTGATGCCTAAATTTATCATTTTCCCTTTGTAAATTTGGACTTTGTTTTCATATTTTAGTGCAAGTCTTTATATTACAGCAGGAGTATATATTTGGTATTTGGTTATTCATGTTGCCGGTGGAGGTTTTATATATCGTATATATGATGTGATTGTAACTGATAGACGACCAACTAAAATTCTCATTAGTTACATCACTTATATATATAGCAACACATATATGGAACACTATCATCAGTACCAAATGTTGATGTGGAATCCTGAAAATATAAATATAACTGGGCTATGTAATAGAGGATGTGTAAACATAGCAGCTCGTATAAACATGTACGAATTATATTTTAAAAGGAAATATTTATGCATTGAATTTAAATGACATTTTCTTAATTATATTTCATTATTTGAACAGTTGTTTGAACATAGTTGAGATGGCTAGAAGATCAATACACATAATTTCATTTAATTCAAACTTTGGGCTGACATTTGTGTTTAGCGAATGAGCCAGGTCAATTAACCAAAGTAAAATAGGACCTGACATATTAAACAATAAATACACGATCTAACAACTTAAAACTCAAAGCGATTAACAATATTGTGCTTGCCATGGTGGATTTTGGTTGTGTATTTTTATTCATTTGTACTAGTAATTGGTGGTTGTTATATAGGGAATGAAAACGAGGGGCTAAGTTTTCTTTCTTTCTTTCTAATATATAAACCAAAATGTACCATTAATTTTTGAACGATGTACATGTACGTTACAAAAAAAAAAAAATGATCGTGGTAGTCGAAAACGGATTTCTGCAACCCTACTTTTATTCATTACGATTATGATTTTATATTTATGCTATAAATCCATAAATCATAATTAATTTTTACGATAACATTTATTCATTGTACATAACCCTACTTTTATTTAATAATATATGACTGTTAGTACATGGTTGTCCAGGTTTACTTTAACTCTAATATTGTCTTGCAAAAATAATCGAACAAGACTTATATACGAAAGTGAGAGTAATTATAAGTCTTCATGAAACAATCCAATAAGAAATGGACTTTGAGCATGTTTTATTTGTTAAAATTTTCATGTCTTAATAATATCTAGGTGGTCCAGGTTTATATCGACTTTGATAAACATGTTGTGGAAATTGAAAAGATATACGACAAAAAGACTTGTGACTTTGTGGAAAATAAGTTCGTTGAGTATTCATCTACAAAAATGAAAGTAAATGAAACGTTAGTCTTTTCGGATGTTAAACATAGAACAAAAAAGAGTTTATCATACATTATTTTTAGAGTTAATTAAAAAAATTGTCCTTTGGTTTACATCTTTTTTAAGACCTTTAACTTTAATATTTACATTGCCCGTCCCTTTGATTGTCCATTTTCAACGAACCAATCCTTTGACCAAATGGCCGTTTTTATCTCTTCGTTAAATCTTTGTATATAGGTGCGTTTTCGTTAATTTCTACCTTGTCATCTTCAACCTCCACTTTTTCAAACTTTGTCATTTTTTTTAATAATTTCAAAAACACAAATAAATGTATATATTTTCAACGTTGAATCTTTTTTAAATTTTTTCATGTTTCTTTATATGAACTTCAACAACATTTCACTATAATGAAGCACAAACATATTATTTGTAGAATTACTATAAACACAATATTTCTATCCGTATGCTCAAATAAAGGTTAACTTTTTATAAACATTGGTAAATGGACCTGTTCTGGTTCATTTTCTCAAATGAAGGTTATATGTTCACCGACTGTTAACCTCTTTTTTTCCTTCTCGGATGTTGGCCTCTATTTAAATTTGTTTTTAATGAGGTCTTCACTATTTAATGTTTTGCTAGTGAAATCTTTGAACGCTTCCTCGTATAGTCTTTTTACATATTCCTATATGTTCTCTATATTGTGACTTCTTAGACGCGGTAGTAACCAATGTATTCTTCGAAGATACAGAAACACTTTTACGTTTGATTACTTTTAAAAGACAAAATGTGACACCGTTTATTATAACCTCAATTCAAGTAGCTAAACTTGGTGGAAATAACGTTATTTTAATTTTTTTTTTATTCTTACCGAATCAATAGATCGAGAGTATATTGGTATGCAAAACGTTGGTCTATACAAAACCAATCCCTATGAAAATAGATCATATATATGGTGTAATACGTGCTTAACAATAACTATCTTATTTGAAAAGAAAAAATTACATGTTTTGTCCATATGATTTACCTTAAATTACAATCATCGTCCCTATTTGACTTTAATTACATAAATAATCTCTAATTTTGAAACTATCTGCATTGATAGTCCTCATTTAGAAAAATAAGGACTATCCATGTAATAACGATAAGACCACCCATGTGATAAAAAACTATTGATTATTACACAGATGATTACTATTTTTCATAATAAGGACCATCGGTGCAACAAGTTTGAAAATGGGTATCACTGGTGTAACTAAAATTGAATAAGGACGGCGAGTTTGATTTTGAGTAAACCACATGGATGAAACATGTACTCCGTAATTTTTTCTTACAATTTAAATCTAACTTTTACAAAGTAATGTCATCATTTTTATAAGTCAGGGCCCGTAAAAAACAAAGCTAAGAATGATCACTAATATCCTTTTAATATATTTCTTAAATGTGAGGCCTAAATAAATCGAACACTTGTTTGCTTGACTTGGTGGAAAATAAAGTCATTTATAAGTATTCGATCGAGACCAACATTAGAGTAAATTAGGTGTTTGTCTTTTTGGATATGAGGTATAGAACTAAAAAGGAGTTATCATACGTTATATATAGAGTAAAATACACCGTTAGTCCTGAGGTTTTGCCAAATTTCACGTTTAGTCCAAAATCAAAGAAAAATACACCATTGCTCCCCAAAGTTGCCAATATTGCTCGCCGCTCGTTCAATTTCCTAACGATGTTAAGTTTTCTCGTTATCTCCAGTCATGTGCCAAACACAAGAGGGTAGCTTAGTCATTTTGTATTTTGTCCATTTCATCTTCATCTTCTATCCTTATCTCTCACTTTTTTTGCCTCTTTTTCCATTCATCTTCTACATCTAATTTGTTCTTGAATTTGAATTTTTTTAATAAGTTCAATGTTTTTTATCAAACACAACCCAACACAAATTTATGAGGATTTTTTTTTTGTTTAATTTGCAACACAAATTTCTGTTAAATATTCTTTCAAAATTCCTAGATTCAACATTTCTTTCCAAATTCGAATACACTTGAAAACACTCACCATTAATTGTACATGCGAGAAGTTAGATCTGAAACATACATCATTTTACCAATAACAAAATAAGTACTAAAATTTGTTTATGATGTCAACTCATTTAAATTTAAAGAATCTTATATCAGACCTCAATGATTATCATTGGCTTCAAATACAAAAAAGAAAGGGAAAAAAAAAGAAAAAAGAAAAAGAAAAAAGAAACGAAAGTATTATTCGAAGGGGTACCAACACCATAATCACACAACATCACTACTAAACGAAAAATATAGCAGCCAAGAACACAAGCTTTTACGTGATGAAAAGGCATTGAATCTTGCGGGAAAAAAATAACTTTATCCTCAAACTATATCATCAGCTTTAACTAAAATATTTTTAAGCTTAAAGAAAAAGGTAGATTCGTAAGAATTTATAGCACCAATAGCCTCAAATCATACCATGGCCATTTAGAAGTTTTAGATCTAACCGAAACCTCACCGAACCGGCTAGATCCACAATTTCAACATTTATCGTAAACTAGGTTTGCGTGTTCCAAATTCGCGTAACCTTTATGGTTTAGCGGCGAATTCACGATCATATCATCACGAACATTTCATATAGACTAAGTTTAGTCTACATTTCATTAGCATCATTTGCATCATGATAGTTCATTCATGATTTTGCATTTCACATTAAACGCGTAAATTTTATATTAAATAAACGTTATCGCGTGAGTTATTATTTTGAACATTTAATCCGATACTTCCAAAAATGATCCCGACATATTTTTATACTTACATTTAGTTTCTAAAAACTATATTTTGAGTTTACCTAGTGTTTTAAATTTATTTTGTATATAAATCGTTAAATTTATATTATTACGACGCTTTTCTTAAAAACTACACGATAATTATTATATCACTCAAATTTTACAAGAAATGTATTTTTACAATTTATATGATCTCAATATACTTTACTTTGATCCATTAAAACTTATTTTTAGTCCATACTACTCTAAATTCACAACTATATACAAGTTACAATATATCTTACTTAATTGCATTTCTTTCTTACAAACAATTACACACATTTATATACAATAAATAAAAAAAAATAATAATAATTTGAGATACATCCCCTCCCCCAAAACCGGCCATGTGGGGAGGGTAGGCAATTAATGAAGTTGGTATTTGTTTTTCTTGATTGTATAAGTCTACACTTCATCTCCCATTCATCTCATTCATTCACCTCATTATTCAAGTCAAGTAAAAAAGTTTTTCTTCTCTTTGTTTTCCTCTCAAGACCGGCCTTCACAAGGAGTTAGCAAGAAATCACAATTTTTTTTCAAGCTCAAGTTAAAAACACTCTAGATTACACTCTTATTAAGGTTTTGAAATAAAAACCTAGGGTGTTTAGGTTAATCCTTGTTCTAATCACCTCATCATAGTAACTTGTAAGCATATCACTTCATTTTACATCTTTCATCTTCATTTCATATTTATTTCTTCATATTTTGAGCAAGCATGCAAGACTTGTGTATATTTATACCATTTTTTACATTGTTTTAGAGTTTTATATATATAAGTCCTATAATTTATCCCTTGTTATATATTGGTCTTGGTGATGTTTAGGAACCCATGACACCCTAAGAAGGTGTATGGTAGGATTAGAATAGCTTTGGAGTTGTTTTGAAGGGATTGGAATAGGTTTAGTACGAGAAAAACTATTTTCGACAAGTATTAAAAGTGGTCTGATCTTGTTTTGTTTTTCTGGAAAATCCGACAGTAGACATGACTTTTTGGCCTAGATATTTAGAAAATATACTTTAAAACGAATCCGTGGCCGCTTGAACGGATTAAACGGAGTTATAACGAAGAAGTTATGATTTTTCAAGTTTGACGACGAAATATATATTTTTCGAAATTTCAAAGAACCTATTTTAGTTTTGTACGAGTCAAAAACGAGTCCTAAGCTTTACAAATTATTTCGACTTATCAAAAATATATTAGTATACTTTGATACGAAGCTAAGGACGTATAATACGTAGAAAACGGATTTGAAACGACTAAGATATACACGTTTTCATAAAATTGCCGTAACTATTATTTTTAGAAAAACTATATTATTTATACGAGACAAGTGTTACGGTAACCAAAACGACCATGTTGAAGACTATTTTTAACTATGATGTAGAACTTTTTGTAACGAGATGTCTTCTAATAAAATCGAGATCACCAAGCATATTTTTCAAAATGACTAACCGTTTGTATAGCGGAGTTGTAATAAATTATTTACGGTTGCTTAAACTTTGCCGAAACTCACTTTTTACACAACATTTGGACAAAATCACCATATTTAACCTCTATTATCTTTATGTTCGAGACCTCTATGACGAAAACTCATGTACTAAAACTTCTAGATTTTGATACAAGCTTTCCAAAACCATTGAGTTCGTTTCCTAACGTTCAACGTACACCATTTTACTACAAGTTTTTCGAAGCCATTTTTGTCACTTTCATGAAATTTCCAACGACATTATTTTACGACGAAAAGTTAAAATTTCACAATAAATCATTACGAAACTATTGTAGGATGACATTTTGACGTAAAAACTTGTAAAGTAATTTAAGATTGGTCAAGACGTCAAAAGAGTATTTTTCGACGATAAGTATAAATTTCAAAACTCACAAATGGTATAAATAACATACGAAATGCATGCATAACATTACCTCATAACTCATTACGTATCATATTATTCACAATAGGTCAAGATTAACGTATCACACTACATCTCGGTGTACTCACTTTTGTCTTCGCATCATTTCATCAAGTGAGTTTCCATAGCCCCATTTTCAATTGCTTTAATGCTTTTATTAAACTCGTTGGGGGAGATACATGCTCAACTATTTTTATGACTATCATGATTATTTGAAACTACATGCTTAACCGAACTGAATGTTTAGTCATATCCTATATCATAAATCATGGAACTGAATGTCTTGGGATTATCATGGAACTGAATGTCTTGGGATTATCATGGAACTGAATGTCTTGGGATTATTATTGTGCTAAATGTCTTGGGAACATTATTGAGCTGAATGTCTTGGGATTTTCATTGAACTAAATGTCTTGGTATAATTATGTCAAGTAATTATTGATACATTAAGTCATGCACTATTATGTGAATTCATTCGACATCATGTGTTTGAACATAAACTATACATATTTTGGCAGTGGATTGTGAACACACAGGTTGCAAGTTTTGTATGGGCGAAACTTGGAACTGAGTGGATTTACAATGCCTTTGCTGCATAAACGATTTTGAAAGTCTTTACATTTCATCACAAACTCTATGAACTCACTCAACCTTTGTGTTGACACCTTTAGCATGTTTTATCTCAGGTATCTAAGGCATACACTTCATGGCATGCATGTGGACACATCTTAGAGTCGCGGTGACGACGCGTCTCACTTGGGTTTTACTCACTTTAAACCATCGTTTGAATTGTAACAAACTTATTTCCGCACAAGTTGATTTTCATTTGGGACCTATACTTTGTAAACTCTGATTGTTTTATTAAATCAAACGATGTGTTTTCCAAACGACACTTTAGGTCGTTCAATATATCCGTAATCGTGATGCTATGATGATCAATCCCTGTGAATTCCATTCCACGCAAAACAGTAATTTGGGGTGTGATGATTGGTATCGAGCTTGATTATAGAGAACTAGGTTGCATCATTGACCCTAGACTATAACTACATCATCATAGCATCTCATCATTTCATCATAAGTGCATGTTCACTTTACATGCGGTTTATGCGTACATTTTTCGAGTTATTTACTTTCATTTCAAATCGATTGTCACATGGATGCCCTTAAAATACCCATCCCATTATCCTTTCCTCATATTCTAATGTGGTGAATGCTTTGTCATTCCCTATCGCAATTTTAATATCAGTTGACTCATCACCGATAACGTCGAATGCCGAGATAAACCTTTAAGTACGGCAAAGTCACTCTCACTTCTTTGTTTCATCACTAACATGTCGAGTTACACGTTATTCACACATTAAGTCATTAAACCATCGTACATTTGAAGCACTTACGACATCTCATAATCCATCTTTTGGGAAACCGTCGATCATTTTGAAAAATAACCTCAAACTTATCACCTCATATCACATCTCTTTAGAGCACTTATTCTTAACATAGGATTTTGCTACGTCTCACCTTTCCTCTTATTTTGAAGAATTATGGTGCCGAAGAAAGCTGCACCTGAAATGACTCAAGCGGCTATTCAAAAGTTAGTAAGGGATAGCATAGCCGATGCTCTAAGGATTGAAAGGGAAACGGTGGCTGCTGCTGCTGAGGCCGCTGACATCTGCCAAGCCGCTAGAATTGCGAGGAAGTCAAGCCGCTAGGCTTCTTCTTCTTCTTGAGAAATGCAGGAGGGTTCGGAGTTAAAAGTCGTTAGTATAAGGCATAGTGGATCCCGATCTTAGGATCTTACGATTTTACGACATCGCAAGCAAAACGATCCGATCCTACATAGGATCTTTGCAAGCTTAAGATCTTATAGGATCCCGATCTTGACCATACGATCTTACGATCTAATCCGATCCGATCTTACTTTTCTCGATTACAAACTAAAAACTACAAATTTATGGGTTGTTTGTTTGTATAAAAAAAAAATAAAATAAAAAAAAATAAATAAAAAAAAACATGTTAATCCTTTTAAATATTTTAAAATCATAATTTAGGACAACATTTATATGAAACATTCATAGTATTATATGGTTATAATGTATTAGAATTTGTAGATTTGTATAAATTTACATAAACTATTAAGAAATAACATTAGAGTAGGATCTTAAGATCCCGATCCGATCTTACGGTCACGATCTTGCTAAGACGAAAACGATCCTGGGTAAGATCCCGATCTTGACAACCTTGGTATAAGGACTTCAAAAGTGGAGATCCCACGAGGTTTAGAGGTACCGAAGGAGCCACTGCCATGGTTAGATGGTTCGAGAAATTGGAGTCCGTGTTTTTGTTATGTAATTGCCCGGATGATAGCAAGGTCAAGTTTGCTACGAGTACACTACTTGATGGAGCATTGTCGTGGTGGAACTCTTATGCTCAGCCGATTGGAATGGAGAATGCTTTCAAGCTCACGTGGGAGCAATTCAAAGGTTTGGTAACAAAGAAGTTTTGTCCGCGTGCACGGAGGTGAAGAAGTTGGAGACCGAATTCTATGAGTTGGTAACTATTGGGTATGACATTGATACTTACATTCGAAGGTTTCAAGAATTGGCCGTGTTATGCCCATCTATGGTTTGGATAATGAGAAGCTACTGGAGGCTTTCATTGAAGGACTTCGAGATTATTCAAGGTGACGTGACTTCCTTTGATCCAAAAACGATTGAGGAATCTATTCGATTGTCTCAAAAGCTCATGGCACAAGTAGTAAAGAGGGCAACATCACCAACACCAACCGTAACAACAATACCAACAACCGCACCAACTACCACAATAACCAAAACAACAACAACAACGACGATAACCAAATCAACAACAACAAAGAAAATGGGAAAATGACCAAGGAGGTTACAATAACAACAACCAAAACCGTAACACTAACCATCATCAACAACAATGAATAGAGGGCAAGAAACGCAATGGTTTATGTTGTTTGCACCAATAGAAGCGAGGTTATGCTGGAACCTACCCACTATGTAATCGATGTAAGTATCATCACACGGGTCTTTGTCTGTTAAGTGCTACAAGTGTCAAAAACTAGGACACCATGCCAGAATTGTAGAGGCAAGACCATAGTTACGTGCCCGGATGTGGGGAGCAAGGACACTATCAAGTCAATGTCCTCAAAACAAAGGTCAACAAGTCGAAGGTGCTCATGGAATGCATACATGTTACAAGGAGGAGAAGCTCGTCATGGTCACAACAACGCAGAAGATCAAGAAATTCGGAAACTAACGGTCTTATTTCTCCTTATGTACTATGTCGTACTAAGTTTATGTTTTCCATCGTATCCGAATCTTTATAACCTAAGATGTACTACTTTTGATAAACCACTCGTTGTAAAATATTCTCATCTATCGTACTTTATTTTCTTTCTGATTTGTTATTACTTACGAGAATTTTACTCCCTTTTACTTTAACTACCATTTTAACGACACGGTTTAAATCCTTGTAAACATTGAGAGTTATAACAACTAAACCGAACGTCACATTATCCTTCCTTAATTATACATAGCCTAGCTAACTATGTCTAATTCTGGAGGGATCATGTTATGTTGGGAGCGGTTATTTATAAATCTTAGTGCAAGCAAAATGTTCACATGTTCCAATTCAAAGTGTTACTTATGAGAGATTCATCCGATATTTTCCTTACTATGATGTTTTAGACGCTCTCAATCATCGATAACCGTAACGACACTTCTCCATACCTTCTTTCCTCGATATTCATCACAAACTCAAAATTTCGATAGACTAACACGAACTGAATTCAGGGACTGAATTCCTTTTTGGATGGGCGAATGTGACACCTCGTACTTTCAGGTCATTTCTCAAAACAATTCATGCTTCACAATTTCAACATTTATCGTAAACTAGGTTTGCTTGTTCCAAATTCGCGTAACCTTTATGGTTTAGCGGCGAATTCATGATCATATCATCACGAACATTTCATATAGACTAAGTTTAGTCTACATTTCATTAGCATCATTTGCATCATGATAGTTCATTCATGATTTTGCATTTCACATTAAACGCGTAAATTTTATATTAAATAAACGTTATCGCGTGAGTTATTATTTTGAACATTTAATCCGATACTTCCAAAATGATCCCGACATATTTTTATACTTACATTTAGTTTATAAAACTATATTTTGAGTTTACCTAGTGTTTTAAATTTATTTTGTATATAAATCGTTAAATTTATATTATTACGACGCTTTTCTTAAAAACTACACGATAATTATTATATCACTCAAATTTTACAAGAAATGTATTTTTACAATTTATATGATCTCAATATACTTTACTTTGATCCATTAAAACTTATTTTTAGTCCATACTACTCTAAATTCACAACTATATACAAGTTACAATATATCTTACTTAATTGCATTTCTTTCTTACAAACAATTACACACATTTATATACAATAAATAAATAAAAAAAAAATAATTTGAGATACATCCCCTCCCCCAAAACCGGCCATGTGGGGAGGGTAGGCAATTAATGAAGTTGGTATTTGTTTTTCTTGATTGTATAAGTCTACACTTCATCTCCCATTCATCTCATTCATTCACCTCATTATTCAAGTCAAGTAAAAGTTTTTTCTTCTCTTTGTTTTCCTCTCAAGACCGGCCTTCACAAGGAGTTAGCAAGAAATCACAATTTTTTCAAGCTCGAGTTAAAAACACTCTAGATTACACTCTTATTAAGGTTTTGAAATAAAAACCTAGGGTGTTTAGGTTAATCCTTGTTCTAATCACCTCATCATAGTAACTTGTAAGCATATCACTTCATTTTACATCTTTCATCTTCATTTCATATTTATTTCTTCATATTTTGAGCAAGCATGCAAGACTTGTGTATATTTATACCATTTTTACATTGTTTTGAGTTTTATATATATAAGTCCTATAATTTATCCCTTGTTATATATTGGTCTTGATGATGTTTAGGAACCCATGACACCCTAAGAAGGTGTATGGTAGGATTAGAATAGCTTTGGAGTTGTTTTGAAGGATTGGAATAGGTTTAGTACGAGAAAAACTATTTTCGACAAGTATTAAAAGTGGTCTGATCTTGTTTTGTTTTTCTGGAAAATCCGACAGTAGACATGACTTTTGGCCTAGATATTTAGAAAATATACTTTAAAAGCGAATCCGTGGCCGCTTGAACGGATTAAAACGGAGTTATAACGAAGAAGTTATGAATTTTTCAAGTTTGACTACCTAAATATATATTTTTCCGAAATTTCACAACCTATTTTAGTTTTGTACGAGTCAAAACGAGTCCTAAGCTTTACAAATTATTTCGACTTATCAAAATATATTAGTATACTTTGATACGAAGCTAAGGACGATAATAATGTGAAAACGGATTTGAAACGACTAAGATATACACGTTTTCATAAAATTGCCGTAACTATTATTTTAGAAAACTATATTATTTATACGAGACAAGTGTTACGGTAACCAAAACGACCATGTTGAAGACTATTTTTAACTATGATGTAGAACTTTTGTAACGAGATGTCTTCTAATAAAATCGAGATCACCAAGCATATTTTTCAAAATGACTAACCGTTTGTATAGCGGAGTTGTAATAAATTATTTACTGTTGCTTAAACTTTGCGAAACTCACTTTTACACAACATTTGGACAAAATCACCATATTTAACCTCTATTATCTTTATGTTCGAGACCTCTATGACGAAAACTCATGTACTAAAACTTCTAGATTTTGATACAAGCTTTCCAAAACCATTGAGTTCGTTTCCTAACGTTCAACGTACACCATTTTACTACAAGTTTTTCGAAGCCATTTTTGTCACTTTCATGAAATTTTCAACGACATTATTTTACGACGAAAAGTTAAAATTTCACAATAAATCATTACGAAACTATTGTAGGATGACATTTTGACGTAAAAACTTGTAAAGTAATTTAAGATTGGTCAAGACGTCAAAAGAGTATTTTTCGACGATAAGTATAAATTTCAAAACTCACAAATGGTATAAATAACATACGAAATGCATGCATAACATTACCTCATAACTCATTACGTATCATATTATTCATAGTAGGTCAAGATTAACGTATCACACTACATCTCGGTGTACTCACTTTTGTCTTCGCATCATTTCATCAAGTGAGTTTCCATAGCCCCATTTTCAATTGCTTTAATGCTTTTATTAAACTCGTTGGGGGAGATACATGCTCAACTATTTTTATGACTATCATGATTATTTGAAACTACATGCTTAACCGAACTGAATGTTTAGTCATATCCTATATCATAAATCATGGAACTGAATGTCTTGGGATTATCATGGAACTGAATGTCTTGGGATTATCATGGAACTGAATGTCTTGGGATTATTATTGTGCTAAATGTCTTGGGAACATTATTGAGCTGAATGTCTTGGGATTTTCATTGAACTAAATGTCTTGGTATAATTATGTCAAGTAATTATTGATACATTAAGTCATGCACTATTATGTGAATTCATTTGACATCATGTGTTTGAACATAAACTATACATATTTTGGCGAAAGGATTGTGAACACACAGTTGCAAGTTTTGTATGGGCGGAACTTGGGCCGAGTGGATTTACAATGCCTTTGCTTTGCATAAACGATTTTGAAAGTCTTTACATTTCATCACAAACTCTATGAACTCACTCAACCTTTGTGTTGACACCTTTAGCATGTTTTATCTCGTATCTAAGGCATACACTTCATGGCATGCATGTGGACACATCTTAGAGTCGCGGTGACGACGCGTCTCACTTGGGTTTTACTCACTTTAAACCATCGTTTGAATTGTAACAAACTTATTTCCGCAAAGTTGATTTTCATTTGGGACCTATACTTTGTAAACTCGATTGTTTTATTAAATCAACGATGTGTTTTCCAAACGACACTTTAGGTCGTTCAATATATCCAGAATCGTGATGCTATGACAATCAATCCCGTGAATTCCATTCATTGCAAAATGTAATTTGGGGTGTGACAATCTCGGTCATGTGCCAGGCACAAGAGGGTAGGTTAGTCATTTTGTTTTTTTGTCCTTTTCATCTTCATCTTATATCCTTATCTCTCTCTTTTTGTGTCTTTTTCCATTCCTCTTCTACATCTATTTTGTTTTTGAATTTTCTTTTTTTTTAATATTTTTTATCAAACACAACCCAACACAAATTTTTGGGGCATTTTTTTCGCTTAATTTGCAACAAAATTTTCTGTTCAATATTCTTTCTAAATTCCCAGATTCAATATTTCTTTCCAAATTCGATTACACTTGAAAACACTCATTATTAATTGTGCATGACAGAAGTTAGATCTGAAACATACATCATTTTACCAATTAATAAAAACTACTTAAATTTGTTTACGATGTCAACTCATTTAAACTCAAAGAATATTATATCAGAACTCAATGATTATCATTTTCTTCAAGCATAGACAAAAAAAATATGAAAGTATTATCCAAAAATGAAGTGTTACCAACACCACTATCACACAACATCACTACTAAACAAAAAATATAATAGTCAAGAACACAAGCTTTAGCATGATGAAAAGGCATTTGAATCTTGCAACAATAGAAAAAAACTTTAGCCTTAAATTATATCACTGGCTTTAACTAAAATATGCTTAAGCTTAAAGAAAAACGTAGATTCGTAAGAATCTATAACACCATCAGCCTCAAATCATACCATGGCCATTTAGAAGCTTTAGATCTAACTGAAACCTCACTAAACAGGCTAGATCCACATATAAAACCAACATAAGTTTATCTCATATCTTAACAGAAACAACAACATCCATCGAGACCCGGTTAAAGGACCACACAAAACCCCACCTAAACCACTTATACACTAATGAAATAACTAAAACTCAAACACTACCGGTTTTCAAAAGATCCGATGGTGTTGGTGGCGGATTCTACTGATGGTGGCGGCCTTGGTTCAGATGGTGGTTAGGGCTCAGATGGCGGTTCAGTGTGTGTGGCTGAGATGAGATGGCTAAAACTGATGTAGTGGGAGATGGGAGAGGGTTCAGATGGCGGTTCTGGATGTGATAATTTACTATATGGATTTAGTTTGTGCATTTAATAATCTTGTTGTGTGTTTAATTTGGTGTTTTCATATTTAAGATGTTTATCCGAAAAGAAAAAAAAAGAATTTCAACTACACAGTTGAGGTTTCAAAGAGAAAGAAAAGTTTCAAAACATACTCACATGAATGGCAAGTACAAAATTGTTTTAAGATATAACGATCTTTGAATTTTCTAAAAAGATATGGTAAATGGCAAGAACACATAAAGGAAAAAGATGAAGATGAAAAGGAAAAAAAGGAAAATGACTAAATTACCATCATGTGTCTAGCACGTGACGAGTGATAACGAGAAAAACTTAACGTCTTTAGGAAATTAGATCAGCAGCCAGCAATATTGGCAACGATGGGGAGCAATGGTGCAATTTTGTCCCATTTTAGTTTAAACATGAAATCTGGCAAAACGTTGAGGAATAACGGTGTATTTTACTCTTATATCTATTGAAATTTCTTTTTCTAAATCTGAGGCACCTAATTGGTCCAGATTTACCTGGGTACAATAATAAACATGTCATAAGAAAAGGGAAACAATCGACACTAAGACTTATTTTGTACTCTACATGAGAACACTACAATCTTTTTCTAAGTAGCTATACACACAAATTACAACCGGCAATGGCCATTGACTTAACAAGATGAACCTGATCCATATATACTTGATTAAGTTATGCAGGATCATGATCAGTAACGTTATCACAAATGCTCATGGTCGAAATGTCAAGTAATATATACTGTTCGATACGATGCTCAAGTATATGTAAGTGCAACAAATTTTACCAAAAAACTCATCAAACTGAGAATAGGTACAATTAACAACATGATTGATATTATAGTGGCTCATGTTTGATGGACATTTGAGCGAATAAAGAATAGAATGATCGTCATCTACTAATACTAAAAAGGTCAATTTCATGGTGCTTTTATGATTAATAGACTAACAAAGACTCTAAATGAGTTATATTATCGACAATCATCAACAAATAACTACTTGAAAACTACATACACAAATCAGTAGCACATTAGTACAAAATTCTCTATTAGTTCCAAAAACGTTGATGCAATTCTAAAGATAGGTATCAAACAGGGCTGTATAAAACAGAGATTTGTGGACAGAGCAAGTTTTGTAATCAGCTTACATGTCTAATACAGTTTCCTTTTAAACAGTATGCTATGACGGTTTCAGTTTTGTGGACTTGTAGTATTTGTAGCCAAAAAATGACCACATCCCACAAGGTTGTATACTTATAGTATAATAATACCCCCCTTTTTACACCATTTTTTGTTTATACTCATAAGATAAATATCGAATTTACAACTTTGGTCCAAAGAGGAATAACTATCTTTTGTCTTATACTCTTCGATAAAACAAATGTGTGCGTAACGCAATGACTATCACCCAGAAACGAACAACAATCAAATTCAAACACACCTTTAAGTTACTAATTTCTGGCTAAATAAGAAGTGCTTTATTATTTATTAATTTATTTATTTTTCAAAACACTCATAGACATATAAACTCAATTAATTTAAACTATGGGCTGACATGTGTCCATTAACAAAAGTAAAATAGGAGCTGACATATTAAACTATCAATACACTATCTAGCAACTTAAAACTCAAAACCGGTTAGTAGATTTTGTGAGGAAAAGAGAACAATACAAGTATAGACAAGATTGATAATATTGAGATTAACACTGTTGTACTTGCTATGGTGGATTTTAGTTGTGTATTTTTTTATTCATTTGTACTAGTAATTGGTGGTTGTTATATAAGGAATGAAAATGAGGGGCTGAATTTTTCTTTCTTTCTTTCTAATATATAAACCAATGTATCATTATGTACATGTACGTTACAAAAAACATGATCGTGGAGGTCGAAAACGGATTTCTGCAACCCTACTTTTATTCATTACGATTATGATTTATATTTATGCTACTAATCCATAAATTGAAAATTAATTTTTACGATAACATTTTTTTTATAGTACGAGCCCTACTTTTAGTTAATAATATATGATTGTTAGTACAACTTCTGGGTGGTCCAAGTTTATTGTGACTCCAATATTATATTGCAAAAATAATCGAGCAAGACTTATATACGAAATTGAGAGTAGTTACAAGTATTCATGAAACAATCAAATAAGAAATGGAACTAATTCAACAAGTAGCCCAAAGGCTAGTGGTCCTCCTTTTTCTAGACTAGATTTCTTTTTTCCCAAAATAATCCAAGGAGACCTGGCAATTGGGTGATCACCTTATATGCTTGACACGTGTCCCTCTTTTTCGCTAGAATACAAAAACCAAGTCGCCCAAAGTATAAGTCGGTCATGAAAACCATGTAGCCAGGTACTTTTTGTACTTAAAAATTAGATACGTGTCACGCTATTAAGGTGGTTGCCCAAATGTCAGGTCGCTCTGGGCTATTTTGATTTTCTTTTTCTGGTATAGAAAAGGAAAGATCATTGGGCAGTTGGGTTACTTTTGGAATTCTCTTTAAGAAATGGACTTTCAGTACGTTGTATTTGTTTAAATTTTCATGATTCAATAATATCTAGGTGGTCCAGGTTTATATCGACTTTGATACACATGTTGTGGAAGAATCGAAAAAATATACGACAAAATACTTCTGACTTTGTGGAAAATAAGTTCGTTAAGTATCCATCTACTAAAATGAAAGTAAATGAAACGTTAGTCTTTTCGGATTTTAGCCATAGAACAAAAAGAGTTTATCATACATTATTTTTAGAGTTAATTACAAATTTTGTCCCTATGGTTTACATCTTTTTCACCTTTCGTCCTATAACATTAATAATTACACCGTCTATCCATGTAATTGTCTATTTGTAATAGAGAGTCCTTTTACCAAACGGTCAGTTAGTGTTCGTTAAGTCTTTGCATATAACGTGACATGTCATCAAAATGTGCAGATTGTAATACTTTATAAAAGTTCGTTACATTTACACATTTCTTCAAAACTCACGAACCAAATCGGTACATTTAAAAAAGTTCATTGTTATTTAATGACCATATCCCTTTTAAAAAAAAATTATTATCTTTATATTTAATTCTAACAATTACAAGTATCTTTCTTTCTCTTACATCACAAGTGCCCTACATTTTATTTTGATTTCTATATAAAACTCTTAACCATTTAAACACTGATAAGATCTGTTATAAAACTAAAAATAGCTTTTTGTTTCCAAATTAAATTTATGACTTTGAGTACGTTATATTTGTTATACTTTTTGTGTTTCATTAATATCTAGGTAGTCCAGGTTTACATCGACTTTTATACAAGTGTTGTGGATGAATTGGAAAAATATTCGACAAAAGGATGTGTTTTGCTTGATTTTGTGGAAAATAAGGTCGTTTTAAGTATTCGTCTACCTAAATGAAAGTAAAGGAAACGTTTTTGGATGTTAGCTATAGAACAAAAAGAGTTATCATACATTATTTCTATACAATTTCCTTTCCTAAAATCTAGGCACCTAATTGGTCTGGATAACATGGAAACAATAAACAAGCCGTACGAAAAGGGAAATTAATATACACCAAGTAGTTTGTGCTTGAAAACAATACTTTGTCTAAGTAACAAATATATCCACATGTGTTGTAGTCACGTTGGACCATGAGTAGTAACATTATCGAAAATGCTCATGCATGGATCCAAATGTCAAGTAATGCTATTCGATGCTCATTGCTCAAGTATGTGTTTGTGAAACATGCATCAAACTGAGAATAGCGCCTGCTTTGTTTACAAAATTTCAGAAGGTACATAACAATTAAAAACATGCATGATGCTTTAAAGGCTCATATATGGTGCACATATGAGTGAAGGAAGAGTGAAAAGATCATCTTCGGTTAAAACCAAGTGAGTCAATGGGCATATTTGAAGAGCTATGGTATAAAACTACTTCTTTCTTATGCACCATTTAATATTTAAACTCGTTGGGTAAGGTTGAAATTGTTGTGATAATCGAATTTACAGCTTCGGTCAAATATTTTATTTGGGCAGTTCCGTGGATATAATCGTGACAGCTAGAAAATTAATACACATATAATCTCATTTCATTTGAACTGTGAGGTAGACATTTGTGCTAGTTGAAATAGGAGACCACACATTGAACATTATTACATTAAATAGACTTTTGAGCCGCAACTATTACAAGCGATCAGTAGATTTTGTGTGGTGTCAGTGTTAAAGGAGCTAGAGCACTACAATCAACAATAATTTGCATCCATTTGGTCTTGGCCGTCCTTTCTCACGAAGAAATCCTTATGATGATCCATTTGGTAATCACGGGGTGATACCCAAGAACTATTATGATGATGGTCTATTCCCGTATTTTGGATGCCTTGGAGGTCGCAGACTAATTTGCTTGCCATGTGGTGGTGATCGATCCTCCACGACAGTGGGGTTCAACTGAAAAAAAAAAAAAAAAAAAATACTAAACTCCTGTTTGGGGGTGGGTTTGCTATGTATAGATAGTTCTTTATGGAGTTCCACACAATGTTTCTCAATTTTTATTTTGGTTGCTGATGGTGTTCCATACTTCCATATACCGTATACCTGATGCGCATTTCAGATTTCAACTCAGGGGCTAATACAAGATAAACTATAACATGCAACTTTTATATATCTTAGATACAAGGATCGATATCAGATTAATATAGATTAATATAGCTTAAGAGTACACTTACAAAGAAGTCACTGTAAGAATGACCACTTAACAAAGAAGGAACATTTATTCTAGCTTAAGAGCACTCACATCCATAACACCAATAACACCGTTCACGTCAGCGCCACATCAGCTTTAACATTTAACATTAACATCACCAAAAAACACTCACAACCATAACATCCCGATAACACCATAACACCAATAATATTTCATATTTTCAATTTCAACCCCTGAACTAAAACAAACACTTCATTTATTAAACTAAAACAAATATTTCATTAAAATTGAAAACATATTACAATACGAGATTAAAAAAATAATAAAAACACACTGCAATTAAAAAAAAAGACATAGCAAATACTTATTCATCGTCGTCGCTCTCTTGTTGTTGTCCATCGTTCAAGATTCTTCTGCCAAACATGCTCCATAAGGTCTTGTTGGAGTTGGGTATGCGTTTGTCGGTCGTGTATTTCTTTTGCCTTACGACTGTGAGTATCACATCTTTCAACCCATCTTCGTTGCCTCAAATTTGCTGACGGATCCACCCACAGTTCGTTATAGTCACGTAATTCAAATTTTTGATCTTTTATAATCATGTTATGCATAATAATGCAACAATACATGATTCTACGTATCGTGGCAATTTCATATTGACGTGCCGGTTGTTGTAGTATACCCCAACGACCTTGAAGAACACCAAAAGCACGTTCAATATCCTTTCGGGCACTTTCTTGTCTCCTTTTAAAGTACGATGTTTTCATCGCTTGTTCTTGTGAAGGATTTGACGAAAGTTGCCCACCGTGGATAAATTCCATCGACCAAGTAATACCCTGTTCATACCTAGTTCCGTTGACCATATGAGGTGCTCTTGGGGCATTATCGGCAAGAAGGTTGTCGAATAACGGAGAGTTATCTAAAATATTAATATCGTTATTTGCCCGTCATCCCAAAAAATGCATGCCGATCCATAAATCTTGAGAAGCAATAGCTTCAAGCATAATTGTTGGGTATTTTTATCACCCTAGCAAAATGCCCTTGCCAAGCCATTGGACAATTTTTCCATTCCAAAGCATGCGATCAATGCTACCAAGCATTCGGGAAAACCACGTTTTCTTCATGTTGTTGATAAATTTTTGAATATCGGCCCATGTTGGTTTTCTTAAATACTCCGCATAAACAAATCAATAATACATTTGTTAAAATTATCAAGACATAATTGTGAAGTACTCGCACCCATTTGCAAGTATTCATCAAATGCATCGGTGAGGTGTCGACGCCAATTGACGTATGGCGACGTACACTTCATTAGAGCACTTATACTCATTCGACCACAAGCATCGGGTGTTTGCCTAAAGTAATTAAAATGATCCGAATATTATCGAAGTATAAGATTCAATACCTTCAACTATTTGCGTGAATAGTTTCGCTCATACAAAATCTTCTACGAAAATTCGATTTTAATACTTACAACCTTGTACGAAATAATCGTTGAGCGACGTCCTCTGCAAGCTCACGTTCACGATATATATGAGTACGAGAACGAGTAGGATGTTGAGATTCAATACCTTCTTCTTGTTCCAACTGAAGGTGATACTCACGCGGGACGCCATAAATTGGAAGTCCGCTAGGTCTTCCGTGGTCTGACAAAGACAGAGGAATATCATCAGCTTGATTTGGATCCATTGTGAACGAATTTGATTTTTTGAATTATGAAAGTGTGAGAGGAAGTATATAAAGTGTGAGGGGAAGTGTAAAAAAAATAGAGTTTTAGTTGGGTATTTATAGTGGTAAAATAATGTTTTTGATTTTTTTTTATTAAAAAACTAGCCGTTTGGGGGTTTTATGTAAATTTTTTTAAAAACTTAACGTTACAGGGACTTATTTTGTAACATTTTCAATTTTGTTTTTCTAGCCCTTAACGGGCGTTAAAGAGGCAACGCTCCCCCTCTAACGCCGTTATTGAGCATTGCTTCCAACGGATAACGCCTAAAACGATGTTAACGCTGCCCTTAACGGGCGTTAACACGTTAACGATGGGAGTGCTCTAAGGATACATAATCTTGTCGTTGAAAGTCACAAAAAACATTTATAAGAACCGAAGGATAAATACAAACCTTAATACAATAGTATTATGAAATACTTGAATAATAAACCAATCAAAAAGTGACAAATACTTGAATAATTCTTGAATAAGAAACCACTCCAGTCAAGCTTGCATCTTATCCTGCGAAAGTATTACTGTACGAATACAGTAAACAAAACAAGAAAACCAAAAGAAGCTTGCTTTCTTCCTGTCCAAGATCAGAAACATCAAGAAATCAGCTTCCTTACTTCTACCCGATATCGGATGAATCATATCCGATATTCAATCAAGTTCTGTCCGAGATATACACCACGACCAGAAGCTTGAACCTACACTTTGTTGCTGCGATTCTACAGGGAAATCAAGAACAAATCATCTCCAACCAATCGACACCTAAACACTTGGTTACGTAGCAAGTTTAGGAATCAATAAAACAACTAAACCCTAAACAACTTGAGAAGCTAGTCGAATAGGAATTGGAAGCTGGTACAGTGATCGGTTTATGGATGTTAGTGTGTAAGATTATGCGTATGAATGGCAGAAGGTGTGTTTTGATTATATAATAAACCAAACCGACCCTTTGAGTGGGTTGTGACTTGATCGACAAGTCTTCAAGCCCTAGCCAAACTTGTCTCCATTCATTCTTGCCCGATCAGTGGATATCCAGGCCCAAGGCACATCCAATTCGACCCAACTTGCAACTCAAGCAAGCCCATGTGTCGTCCAAAGTGATCGGGTCAAATAACATGCATATTGGGTAATATTATTCAAGTATAATAATGTTCGACACGTATACTAGTGTTTATCGTGTGTGCCCCCATCGGCTCACACACTATTAGTCGTTTTATCGTATTTTCAACTTCCACAAACCAACAACTCTTTTAGAAGAGATCATCGTGGTATCGCTTTTTCGGATCTATAATCGTGAAAAATGTCAATTCTTAATAGGAGTTATGGTTTAGTGGCTCATTTTGCTCTTGTACCGAAGTATTGTAATCTTATCTAGCTTTTTGCTAGTTTTTTAATAAAAGAATTGTTGTTTAAAAAAACGCAAATTTGATAAAAGGTTGAACTTAAACAAACACTTCACACACTAAATTGTCTATTAATTGAAAAAGTAAATTACTACAATTTTTTTATAAAAATGCATACTCTATCACATGTATATTCATTTCTCATTTTCATTTAGGCACCTCAATGTATTTTTTACCTGGCAAACCATCACCTTTATTCACATATTTATAATCAATTTCATTTGCTCCCGTTATTTTAATATTCGCCTGACCAAAATGATGAGGGGGGGTCCTACAGGCTATGGTTGTGAAGGGGGTCTCGATCGGTTAGGAAAAAATGTAGTAATATAGGGTAGTCTTCGTCGCTGGTTGTGCGATGCTGTAGCAACACCGTCGCTCTCACGATCGCACTTCATTTCCTGGGGCCGATTTAAAATATTTTTCAGCCAGAAAATAACGAAACCATGTGCTTGCAATGGTGATATTGACTGGTGTTGTATTGTTTTGTTTTGTTATAGATAGATTGGAATACAGAATAGTACTGGATGGTGATGTATGACTTTTGTGGATTAAAATAAGATTCAGTGAGATAGAACTAAAGAAAGAAAGAGGGCTACATGGATTGTGATTTAGCTCAAATAGGGGCATTTTTAGTATCAAAACATGAATAATTGTGACTTCATCAATACAATTAACTGGTTGTGTTTAGTGATATGCTATTTCAATAAGGGTAAAAGCCACAAATACTTAACGTACTTATAAAAAAGACTCATTCTACGTACTTTACTTTTTTTTCTCATTATACATATGTGGGTCCATATCTTTCACAAAATACCCTTAACAACCCATTTTAGTTATGTATGATGAAAAAAAAATACAAAGTTTACTAAGAAGAATAATAATAAAAAAAAGTAAAGTATGTAGAATGAGTTTTGTTTTAAGTAAATTAAGTATTTATGGCTTTTATCCTTTCAATAAAGTTAGATATAATGTAAGAGGAAAAAGACATTTACATCACTCTTTTTCCGTTAGTACATAAGGGAAAAATAAATAAATTTGTGGCATCTCCAACTATGTTTATTCCAATAACTACAAATTCTGAGGAGAAACATAATATTTACTCTAAATTTTACAGACAATATGAAGTCCAATGTAAATGTTTTCTTATGTTTCATAGTAGAAATCACATGTAATCATACAAATTTTATTTTGAACGCCACAAATGATAATATTACAATGTCAGCTAAGGAGCTAGAAACAAAGTACAACCCTACGGATCTAGTAACGCTTCTTAAAAATTGAAATTACAAGCAACAATCAAATCTCTTAACTGATAGAAAGACTCACTAAAGAGCAAACTCAGCAGGAGTACTCACCAAATTTTGAAAAGTTGTATAAAATTCAGTCGGAAGCTCATTATCAAGATTGTTGAGAAGAACCCAATTGGAAAACCGATCCATGTTCCATCCCAAGAAATCAATGATTGATCCTCGCCTTCTTCATCTATTCCTTCCGATGATGGAGTATCCTCTAGACACGTGATATTAATCTGCATACCGCATAATCCACTATTGTTTTGAAAACTCAACTCACCCATAGTGTCCATTTGTCGACCACGAGGAATTTTACCCATCAACATGTTGTTGCTCACATCTAGAACTGAGAGTTGGCCAAGCTGATTTAGTGTTTCTGGAATTGAACCTGAGATTTCATTGTGTGACAAATCCAAGCTTTCTACGGCCTGAAGATTGCCAAGAGACATTGGAATATGCCCAGAAATCATGTTATTTGAAATGTTGAGCACTTTTAAGGCTTTCAGATTTCCTAATACTGGTGGAATTTCACCGGAAATTCTGTTGTTTGACAAGTCCAACAGAGAGTAGATATTGAGGTCACCTCTCGGTAAGCCTTGATAAGATTTCTTCCAATTGACAAGCAAGTCTTGAAGGAAATCGAAATCAAAAAACTCGGAAACCGCAGTGGCATGGGAAATGGTACTTGCAATTTCCTGAGTTTTAATCATTCTTTGCAGGTTTGCTATCTCATGTGGAATACTTCCGGTTATGTTGTTCCCAGAGAGATCAAGAATTGGAGAGCACTAAAGTTGGAGATAGTGCTGGGATAAATCCATTGATGGAATTGTTTCTCAAGATAAGAATTTCAAGAGATGGGATTCGAGTAGAATCTCCTGCAGGTTTCCAATAATATTGCTGTTTTGAAGATCAAGAAGGCGGAGATTGACCAATTTAGTCAAATCCCAAGGCAGAATGCCAGAAAACTTATTCCCTCCTAAATAAAGAGCCCTGGTTCCTTCCGGAAAGTTTGTCGGGATCTTACCAGAGAAATCATTGTCGGACAAATCTAGTTCAAAAGAAGAACTTTTCCCCATAACAGGTAAACTGTCACCGAAGAATTTGTTTTTGGACAACTCCAGAAACTGTAGATTGTCAAGTTTGGAGATGGATATCGGAATTCGTCCTGTAAGATTATTTTCTGACAAAAAAAGCGAACTAAGCCTTTTGGCATTGCCTATGTTTTTGGGCAGCTCCCCAGAAAAAATGTTCTGTGACAAATCTAGAACTAGTAAAAGGAAAGATTCAAATAGGCAAGGTGGGATTGACCCGCTGAGGTTGTTATTTGAGAGCAACATTACTTCAATGGAGTTTCTATTGGCAAGCCAATCCGGGAATCTTCCCTCCAATTTGTTTTTACTTAAATCAAGATAAAACAAATCTTTCTGTGATGAAATCCATTCAGGAATTTGGCCTGAAATTCCACAAGAAGGCATTGATAACATTTGAAGACTACATCTTGGATCAATCTTAGCTGTGTTATTCCAAATCAAGTTGCTTACCTTTCCACCGATGTGTAAACCCATTAAAGTTCTGATTTTGAATAACCAAGTTGGGATCTCCCCGGAGAGCATGTTGTCGTGGAGTCGAAGGATTTCCAACTTGTTCAGGTCTTGCATCGCTGATGGTATTTGGCCAGTAAACTGGTTACTGCTCAGGTCAAGAACAGTCAAGTTGATTAGTCTTCCCATGAATGTCGGAATTTCATTTGAGAAAGAATTCTCAGACAGATCCAGTAATTCTAATTTCGTGAGGTTTACAACGAAAGATGGGATTCTGCCTGAGAAACGATTCTTTTGTAGCGAAAATGCCCTCAACTGGGTTAAATTTCCAAACTCTTCTGGGATATTTCTACCAAGAAAATCCCCGTTATTCAACTTCAGTGATTCAAGATTTATAAGCTTTCCAAATCCAGGACTTAAAGCTCCACCGAACTTATTGTCACTAAGATCAAGATCTCGAAGAGATTTGAGTTGGAAAAGATTATCAGGAATCGGACCCTGGAAACTATTATAACTTAACCATAGTGTAGTCAAATTGCGAAAAGACCTTATTATGGGTCCCAGTTTCCCCTGTAGCTTATTGTTTTTTACCTTAAAAACTTGAAGAGATTGGATTTGTAAAAGTTGAGGAGGAATGTGACCCAAGAAACCATTGTAACTTAAGTCTAGAGTAGACAAATTCCGAAGAGAACCAAGTTCGGGTTCTAGTTTCCCCTCGAGCAAATTGTCTCTCATGCCCAAGTCACGTAAATTAGTTAAGTTCCCAATCTCTTTCGGGATGTTTCCTGAAAGAAAGTTCCCATGGAAGTACAATGATTCAAGATTTCGAAGCTTACCAACTTTAGGGCTTAAAACCCCATCGAGAGAATTGTAGCTCATGGTCAGGTAACGTAAATTCGGTAACCGAAAAAGCTGGCTGGGGATGGAGCCGTTAAAATTGTTCACCCTCATGTTAAGGTGAACTAGTTTGGTAAGATTGCCAAACCCATCTCCAGGGATCTCGCCTTCGAAATAATTCCCCTCGATATCAAGTAATTCAAGTGACCGGATACGAAAAATTGGAGTCAAGATTTCAGAAGATACCGAAACTGGATCAAAATCAGGAGGAGGGATGGCTACCTCAAATAGCTGAAGCTCCGTAACACTTTCGGTTCCGGAGCAAGTAACATGCTTCCAAGAACAACAATCAGAAGCAGGATTCCATGAGAGTAGTTTTTTAAACTTAACGGGATATTTGGAATTGTAGATGGCGGTGAGGGTGGATTTGAAGTGTAGTAGTGCTTGCTTTTGATGAACGGGACAAGAGAATGATGGGATTATAATAGAACTGAGTATTAACAAGATGGATAACATTAACTTTAACATTGGTGTGCTTGCCATGGTGGATTTTGGTTGTTCTATATTTGTGATGCATTGGTATATGTTCTTGTAGTCATTATATAGGGAATGAAATGTAGATATTTTTATTCTTTTCTTTCTTTTATTTCTTTTATTTGTTTGTATATAAATTCATAGAAACTAATATACTGCTTTATTTTATGACGTAGAAGTTATAAACCGATAGTGGGTTATTTGCCCTTTTCACTATAACATAGTCTGACAGTATATACTATACTGGGTTTAGGAAGGTTAATTGAGCAGTAAAGTAATTCTTTTTTTCCTTTTTTCTTTTTTTTAATATTTTATTTTAATCTTACTAACATTCATGGGAAGGTTATTTGAGCAGTCGTGTATAATCATATAATGATATGACTCTTTTGCTTTTACATGTAGAAGTAGCTACTAGATGGTAACATATTAGTGATTCAATTCCTAATTAGTTAGATGTAATTTTTTAGTACTCTACCTATCAAATACTAAAAAATTGTAGCCTAACGTCGATCAAGTGATGGACAATGGGGCATAAAACTTCAGGTTAAAAGTAATATATACCTTCCCACAGGCGATGTTATGCGGTTGATAAAACTTGCCTTCTTAAACGCGTTGGTTAACCAATGTATTCTTCAAAGATACACAAACATTTTTATGTTTGATTACTTTAAAAAGACAAAACGTGACATCGTTTGTTATAATATCTATACTATCTAAAAAAGAAAAATGGTCAAAGTGAAAAGTGAAAGTCAATAAAAGTGAAATGTGAAAATATTAAAAGGAAATGTTGAAATAATTAATTATAAATAATTTCAACTATTAATACATATGTTTCAAAAGGAAACTATTATACACATCGAAAACCGGTTTGACCGGGACGCTTCAAACCCGGCGGGTTGACCCGTTTAATTTGACCGTTTTCGACCCAATCCGTCGGGTTGACCCGTTTATATTGATCCGTTTTTGACGGAACGGTTCAACCGGTTGAACCTCCGGGTCGAACCGGTTTCGAATATTATGTTTAATCCCCATTCCTCAAACTTTTATTATTTTTTGTTTATAACCCATAAAAAAATTTTATCACTAAAACTATTTGCCGCTATAAAATGCCGTTGCTATGCACGGGTACTCGTCTAATCAATTCAAATAGCTAAACTTGGTAGAAAAACGTTATTTTAAGTCTTTTTTATTCTTACCGAAACAAGAGATCGAGAGTATATTGGTGTGTAATATGTTGGCCTATACAAAACCAATCCCTACGAAAATAGATCATATCTATAATGTAATACGTACTTAACAATAATGTATCTTATTTGTAACTCTTTATTACAACATGAATTAAGAACATAGCGGTGTGCTTGAGCTAATGAATTGTAATCAAGCTCAATAATCTCAACCTTTCTTAGCTTACGACCACTCGAATTAAGAATATACATCTCTTTTTCAAGAATGTGTTCATCATTTCTAGGAGGGCGATTAAAGATAGTCTCGACACCTTCGAAATATCTTGAACAAAAAGTAATACATTCATCTTTAATATATCCTTCGGCGATTGACCCCTCCGGTTGAGCCTTATTACGAACATATGACTTCAACTGCATCGAATACCTTTCAACTGGATACATCCATCTATAATGAACGGGTCCACCAAGCTTGGCCTCCGATATCAAGTGAATAGTCAAATGGACCATAATTGTGAAAAAACTAGGTGGAAATAATTTCTCCATCTCGCATAGTGTAAGTGCTATTTGAGACTCCATTTTGTCTAATTCATCAAGATCAAGAACTTTCGCACAAAACCCTTTGAAAAAGAAGCAAAAATCAGAAACCACTTTCACTACTCGAGATTGTGCTCGTGAAAGCTTGGAAACCCTAAGAGCTATCGGCAAAATGTCTTGCATTAAAATGTGGCCATCATGACTCTTAAGGTTGGTAATTTTACGATCTTTCATGCTCACACCCCTTGAAATATTAGATGAATATCCGTCTGGAACTTTAAGACTTTTTAAAACTTGTAAGAAGTTGGCCTTCTCCACACTAGACATGGTATAACATGTTGGGGGCATGCATGACTTTTTGTTAGGACGATTTATAAGGTGGAGTTCATGCCTTATTCCCATTTCCATAAGATCCTTGCGAGCGTTTTCGTTATCTTTAGTCTTCTCGTCTAAATTTAATAGGGTTCCGAGCAAATTATCACACACATTCTTCTCAATATGCATCACATCCAAATTATGCCTAATCAAATTATACTTCCAATAAGGCAAATTAAAAACACGCTCTTTTCTTCCATAACTGGTGCTCGCACTTTTTCTTCCGAAAATACTCTATATCCTCAAATGCACTTGATTCGTTGTTCCTTCATTATGAGCATTTGTTGAACAACTAACACCGTCCCTTGTTCTCTTATTACCGGATTTATCGACTTCCCATACATAAAACTTGCACCGCTCATTGCTCCAAAATATCACATCCTCGACAATAGGGTGGCGGCCCTCTTTCTCAATTGTACCATCAAATTGGTCCTTTTGAAACCGATATTTATGATTTTGCTCTAACCATCTACGATGTCCCATGTAGCAAAATTTTCTTCCATATTTTAACCACCTTGAACAGTAGAATCCAGCAAAACCGGCATGCCACACGGCCCTTTGTGCTCCACCCATAAGTTAGCATAGCAGGAAAATCATTCACGGTCCACATGAGTGAAGCTCTTAACTTGAATTGTTGTTTTGAAAAAGCATCATAAGCGTCCACACCCTTCCATAATAATTGCAGCTCATGTATTAAAGGTTGTAGATAAACGTCTATATCATTGCCGGGAGCTTTCTCTCCTGGAATAACCGATGAAAGAATAAAAGACTATCGTTTCATACATATCCACGGAGGTAAATTATAAGGAATCAACAACACTGGCCAAGTGCTATGTGTTGTACTCATTGTTCGAAAAGGATTAACCCCATCACTAGCAAGGCCAAGCCTGACACTGCGCGGATCCGAGGCAAATTGTGAATATCGGCATCAAATTTCTTCCAAGCAAGACCATCTGCGGGTGCCTTAACTTTCCATCCATTGTTCGACCCATGTTATGCCACCTCATATCCTTTGCTGTTTTCTCAGACATGTATAGCCTTTTTAGTCTTGGAATTAAGGGGAAATATCGCAAAACTTTTGCCGACTTGTTTGACTTTTTCGACTTTGAACTTTCACCACGCGCCATCACCCGTATCATCTATATATCGCGAAGATTTATAAATATGACAAGATTTTGACCTTTCCTTGCACCCCAATAAATCATGCAATCATTAGGACAAGCATCGATTTTCGTAACCAAGCCCTAGATCTTTAGTTAGTTTTTTGCTTCACTAACCGAGGATGGTAATGATGTAAGATGAGGAAAAGCATCCTTATTAGCTCTAGAATCATACCAAAATTTTGTTAGATACACCACCGATACACTTGACATGATACAAGTGTAACGTGAAAGACAAGTTGGAATACTTGCAACCGGGGTAAAGTTCTTTATCACATTCTTCTAACAACTTCTTATATGTAGCATCCGCAGCACTATAATCTGAACTTCGAGAAGATTCGCCGACATTCTCATCCTCAACCCTACGATGAGAACTTTGAGAAGATTCACCAACATTGTCTTCAACCATTGAATCATGTGCTAGGGGTCTATTGGAAGGTAAATGACCTAAAGCATCATGGACCAAATTTCTTATCTCATCTTCACAAAAAGGAGTTTTCTGAACAAAATTAGGTTGAGATGGTTGTGAAGGTACATAATTCTCCCCATGAACCACTAGTGGGCTATTTGAAGGTAAATGACCTAAAGCATCACAGACCAAACTTCTTATCTCATCTTCACCAAAAGTAGTATTCTGAACAAAACTAGGTCGAGATGGTTGTAAAGGTTCGAAGTCTCCCATGAACCGACCAATTTGTATACCCGGTAAAATCCATAACGCAATATGTGGCCATGACAAGTTTTACGTCCCAATGATCAACGCTACAACATCTAAGGCATGGACAAGCAATTACTCCTCTTATACTTCTAGCACGAGCAAATTCAATAAAAGACTTGACTCCTTCTTTAAAGGTATTACTTGTTATATGAGCTTTAATCCAACTTTTATCCATTTATTCCGCTACCTAAACATGTCTATACATTTTTAAAATAATAATAATAATAATAAAATAAATAAAATAAAAATACACATGTAGATGCTCTAGTTTCACATACAACTACATTTTATTGTTCCATACACTTATATCATATTGTAACTATGCCATATGGAACAAAAATTGTTTACGTTTAACAATGAAACTAGCGTTTCACATATTATACTTTAACACTCTATCAAAATTTAATCATGAAAATAACAAATGACGAATAACACCATTACTCGAAATATCACGTAATTACTTAAGTATAAGACTCACGTACTTAGAGATGAAATCAATTTGGCATACTTTAACACGCTAGTTTCGTATCATACTTTAATAGAGATGAAAACGCGTTTACATCCGCCACTATATCATCGTTAACACACTTTATCATAATACGTTAACATACTATTTCGAGATGAAATCAATTTGCCACTATATCTACGAAAAATTACACGTTTAGTCCATGCGATTTACCTAAAATCTTAATTGTCGTCCCTATTCGATTTTAATTACATAAATAATATCATATTTTCAAATTATTTGCATTGATAGCCCCTATTTTGAAAAATAAGAACAATCCGTGTAATAACAATAAGGAATACCCATATAATACCGATAGGAACTACCCATGTATAAAAAAATAGGAACCATCTATGCAACTAGTTTGAAATTTAGGTATCACTTGTGTAATTAAAATCAAATAAGGACGACGAGTTTGATTTTGGGTAAACCAAATGAACGAAATATCATGTCATTTTTTCTTACAATTTAAATCTAACCTTTAGAAAATAATGTCATCATTTTAATAAATTAGGGCCCTAAAAAACAAGCTAAGAATGATACCTAATATATAGGGCTGTAAACGAACTGAACGTTCAGTGAACATTTCATGGACTGTTCGGTAAAAAATTTCGTTCGTTTATTTATTAAATGAATGAACATGGACCATATTTTACGTTCGTTTAGTTAAATGAACGAACATGAACAAAAGTCGCGGTCCGTTCATTTATGTTCGTGAACGTCCGATTATGCGTTAGTTAACGTTCGTTTATGTGCATTTATTTATTTATATTTGTATGTCATATATTTTAATTGTATAATTTTAAAATTGGTTTGTTTAAATAAAACAACGCTTATAAAACAATATATCGTGCATAATTAGTAAAGTTTATTTTTGTTTGTCTAGGTTTATTTATGTCGTTCGTTTACCGTTCGTTTAGTGTCTTAATGAACGAACATAAACGAACATGAACAACTCATTTTTTTAATAAACGAACATGAACAATAAAATTCGTCCGTTTAAGCATTCGTGTTCATTTATTTGTTCGGTTAAAATTAAATGAACAAACATGAACAAGGCACCGTTTGTGTGCGTCCGGTTCGTTTACAACCCTACTAATATCCTTTTGATATATTTTATAAATGTAAGGCCTAGATAAATCGAACTTAAATGACATCATATTTATTTAAAAACTTCTATTTCTATAACATCAGGTGGTCCAGGTTAGTTGGACTTCGATAGGAACACTTATTTGCAAAAAAAACAAACTAAGAATGATACCTAATATCCTTTTGATATACTTCATAAATGTAAGGCCTAAATAAATCAAATTTAAATGACATCATATTTATTAAAAACTTTTATTTCTATAGCATGAGGTGGTCCAGGTTAGTTAGACTTCGATAGGAACACTTGTTTGCTTTACTTGGTGGAAAATAAAGTCGTTTTTAAGTATTCGATCCGGACAACCATAATGAGAGTAAATTAGAAGCTCGTCTTTTTGGATATGAGGCATAGAACAAAAAAGGAGTTATCATACATCATATCTAGATTAAAATACACCGTTAGTCCTCAAAGTTTTGCCAAATTTCACGTTTAGTCAAAAATCAAACAAAATTACACCATTGCTATCCAACGTTGCCAATATATCTCGTTGGTGGTCCAATTTCTTAATGACGTTAATTTTTTCTCATTATCTCATGTCACGTGCCAGGCACATGAGGGTAGTTTAGTCATTTTTTCCTTTTCATCTTCATCTTCTATCCTGATTTTTCATTTATTTTTTATTTATTTATTTTTTTTTTTTTTTGTCTTTTTTCATTCATCTTCTACATCTATTTTAACATCTATTTTTTTGATTCATGTTAAGGTGAACTAGTTTGGTGAGATTACCAAACCCATCTCGAGGAATCTCACCTTCCAAATAATTCTCCTCGATATCAAATCGTTCAAGTGATTGGATATGAAAAGGGGGAGTGAGGATGTCAAAAGATACTGGAACCCGAGAGAAATATGGAGGAGGGACGACTACCATAAATAGCTGAAGATTCGTAACACTTCCGGTTCTGGAGCAATTAACACGCTCACAAGAACAACAATCAGAAGTCGAATTCCATGAGTCTAGCTTTACAAATGGAATGGAATTGACAACCATTTGACAACCAGCACATCATATTTATTAAAACTTTTATTTCTATAGCATGAGGTGGTCCAGGTTAGTTGGACTTCGATAGGAACACCTGTTTGCTTTACTTGGTGGAAAATAAAGTCGTTTTTAACTATTCGATCCGGACAACCATAATGAGAGTAAATTAGAAGCTCGGCTTTTTGGATATGAGGCATAGAACAAAAAAGGAGTTATCATACATCATATCTAGATTAAAATACACTGTTAGTCCTCAAAGTTTTGCCAAATTTCATGTTTACTAAATAATCGAACAAAATTACACCATTGCTATCCAACGTTGCCAATATTGCTAGCTGGTGGTCCAATTTCTTAACGACGTTAAGTTTTTCTCATTATCTCATGTCACGTGCCGGGCACGTGAGGGTAGTTTAGTCATTTTTTCCTTTTCATCTTCATCTTCTATCATGATTTTTTATTTTTATTTATTTATTATTATTTTTTTATTTTATTTTTTTATTTTTTTTTGTCTTTTTTCATTCATCTTCTACATCTATTTTAACATCTATTTTTTTAATTCATGTTAAGGTGAACTAGTTTGGTGAGATTACCAAACCCATCTCGAGGAATCTTACCTTCCAAATAATTCTCCTCGATATCAAATCGTTCAAGTGATTGGATATGAAAAGGGGGAGTGAGGATGTCAAAAGATACTGGAACCTGAGAGAAATATGGAGGAGGGACAACTACCATAAGTAGCTGAAGATTCGTAACACTTCCGGTTCTGGAGCAATTAACACGCTCCCAAGAACAACAATCAGAAGTCGAATTCCATGAGTCTAGCTTTACAAATGAAATGGAATTGGAATTGAAGATAGTTGCGAGGGCTGATTTGAACTGAAGTAGTGTTTGGTTTGAAGAATAGGGGAATAGAATGAAGGGATTGAAATGAAATTGAGTATTAACAAGATGGATAACATTAACATAACACTGATGTGCTTGCCATGATGGATTTTGGTTGTTTTATATTTTTTGATTCATTTGTACTAGTAATTGGTGGTTACTGTATTATATAGGGAATGAAAACGTAAGGTTAATTTCTTTCTTTCTTTCTAATATGTAAAACCAATGTACCATTAAATTTTGAACGATGTACAAGTCATTAAAAAAAACATTCTCTTGAATCTGTATGTCATATTTTTTGAAGTTTTAGTTATAATATTAGAATTATGATTTTATATTTATGCTACCAATCCATAAATCATAATTAATTTTTATGATAGCATTTTTTATTGTATGTAACCCTACAGCTTTTGGGTGGTCCAGGTTTACTTTGACTCCTATATTGTCTTGCAGCAGTAATCGTACAAGACTCATATACGAAACTGCGAGTAATTACAAGTGTTCATGAAAACAATCCAATAAGAAATGGAGTTTGAGTACGTTATATTTGTTAAATTTTCCTCTTTCAATAACATCTAGGTGGTCCATGTTTACATCGACTTTGATATACATGTTGTGGAAGAATTGGAAAAATATTCGACAAAAAGACTTGTTTGCTTGACATGGTGGAAAATAAGGTCGTTTTAAGTATTCGTCTACCAAAATGAAAGTAAATCATAGAACAAAAGAAAGTTATCATACATTATTTCCAAAGTTAATTAAAAATTTTTTCCATGTGGTTTACATCTTTTTTCACCTTCGTCCTTTAACTTTAATAATTACACTGTCCATCCTTGTGATTGTCTATTTGTGACAGACCATTACTTTGATCAAACGACTGTTAGTTTCTCTTCGTTAAATATCTGCATATAAAGGTACTAGTCTAAGGCTCGCCCGATGGGCGGCTAGTTTTAAGTCTTATTATGAAACATAAAAGTGTAGTATAAAGATGATTTAAATAAAAAATCCGTAAATGATATAATGTTGAAAGATAAAAAGTTAACGTAATATATCATTGTAAATAATCCGGAATCAACCTAAATAACCTTGACTCCTTGACTGTATTGTTTAAAATTTAAAAAGCTAAATAAATAATAAACAACTATAGTCTATGAAGGACTTCTTTATACACAACGTTTGTTGTGTATTTGCAATAGTTTAAGAATTATTCAAGTTAAAATTAGTAACATAGATACCGTTAAACTTAATATAATGTTGAAAATAAAAAATAACTTTATGTGAGTCATAATAGTAAAAGGAAAAAGATATATATCAATTATAGTCTGGTATAATGGAAAAGAACAAAGATACTCATAATCTATCAAAAACCTATTTACATACAATGTTTGTTGTAAATTGGTGTAATTATCATCTTTGTCACAACATAACACCTTAAAACTTTTTTTTGCTTTTGCTCTTAAAATGGTCACATAAAGTTGTCCATGTGAGAAAACCTAGCGTTCCAAAGGCTTGTTGTTGTGATCTAAGGTAGATTACGTATTTTTCTTAAAGGTTATCTAATATTTATATGTTTTATATTTATTTTCTTTATAATATATTTTAAATATTATAAATTTTAAAATAATCACTATTGTATGTGTTCTAGGATTATATGTTGCTTAATAACTTTTTGAAAGGCAATGACCAAAATTTTATGACATTCCTGTATAAGATTTTTTTTCTTTCAAATTTGCTGATTATTTTTATTTATAAAGATTTTAATTATCCGATTAAAAAAAAAAAAAAAAAAAAAAAAAAAAAATCCTTTGTTTTAATTACTATCCAAGTACTTAGCAAATGAAGGCAGGAAAACAATGACATTCATTAATATCACTAATACTTTTTCATAACTCAAACTAGAAATATACTTTGGTGGCAATTTACAAATACTTGTATAAAAAAATAACTTAAAGTACTCCGTATATATTTTTATGTACTGCTTTGTTGGTTTCCCCTCAATATTCATCAGCTCCAAACCAACAAATTTTTAATGCGTATCATCCTTGTTGGTCTGCATGTGAGTAACCTGAAAAAGAAACGACGAAGTCAAACCCAAAGTATAGCTTGAGAATTTGGGATTTAGAGCATAAGGTGTAATAACTCAAGTTATGAGTTAACACCGCGCCACATCAGCTTTAACATTTCAACATTAACACAAAAACACCCATTATCATAACGGCACCTAAAAATCACCTTTTGGGACCCACTTTTCTTCTTTTCCATTTATAAAATACAAAATAACATTTTCTTTAAAGTTACAAAATTAAAATTTAGAATAATTGTTTTTTTTTTTTTTTTGAAAAAAAAGAAGAAAAAACCACAAGGACTGAAAATGTAAATTTACAAAACTTGGGAAAAGTTGCAACACACACCAAATCACACACTGAAAACACACACACGCTATCCAAACACATAGGAAAACAACATTTAAATCGGAAGAAAAAAAAAAGAAAAGAAAAAAAATGTGTTTCAACATGCGTATAATAACGCCATCATGTGGTATAATAACGCAGCCTCAACATGGTCCAGGTCAGCATAACGTCGAGCATGGCGTTATCGTACCAGATGCTCTTAGAGACTAATATATGAGATGATTAAGCTTAATCCAAGCAAGAGTATTAAGGTTAGAAGCCAATGCCAACATAAGACCTTGCTGCTACATCTATCTATTGTGGGCAATTAGTTGGTCATCTAAATGTAAGGAACGTGCGTAGACGAGTAAACTAACTAAATTGCCATATGTGTTGCATCTATCTACTGTGAGCACCCAAACAATTGTTCATATTGTTATTGAAATAAGTAACTTTTTGTCATATTGATATATTTCTTAGTGATCATGTTTATCTCAGAAACGATGCACCTAAAATACGTTTCATCAGAACATATTTCCCATCACCACAAACCGAACCATAACTATTTATTAGCAAGGTCATGACAAAAATTAAATTAGCCATATAGGTAATGTTACCTTTTCACCACTTTAACGGTTTGGTCTTGTGCAGCCCAAAAAAACTTACTTATCAGCTGAAAATTAAGAGCAGCATAAGTATTTGCTTTGGTTTTGCCTTGAATCATCATCACCATCGTTCGTAAAACCTAACCTGTTCACTGATAACTCTTCGACACTCACTGCTCTAATATTGTCCAAATCAAATTTTTTTCCCACCAACATTCTTGTTGGCTCTGTGTCCGGATGATCTGCAAGTAGATGATAGAAATTTATCATCAGCAAGAGTAGACTTGAAAGCGATCGCTACCTTCCTTACATGTAGAAAAGAACTGTTCCAATGCCCGAAAGATTAAAAGCATACAGAAATACATAAGTTCCCATAGCTCAGTAAAGCTATTTTGAGTAGGGGTTCCAGTCATGAGCAGACATCTTGGCACGATATAATGCTCTTTAAGAACAATATACAAAACCTGAAACGGATCAAGCAATCAGTAAGCTCAAATATACCATAAGAAGAAACATCGAGCCACGTTTCCTTTTGCTTTTTCCGTTACTTTGCATTTGACTTGACATCAATTCCATGTTTTTTGCAACGTTTAGTTAAAGCCTTTTGTAGTTCCTCAAGATCGGATTGGATACGAACAACACGAACCCGGGTCAGCTGAATATATGTTTAATGATTTATAATTTTATGTTTAATAAATAAAGGTGAAAAAATGATAGGTCAGTCAAGCCGTCCATAAAACTTACAAAAATCAGTTACCCGAGATCATATGGATGTAACTGAACTTGAAGAATGCCATCACCGCTACCACCCTGATCCATTTTCATAAGTTCCTAATTCAACTCCATCTTCCTCTCCTAAAAGTCAACAGAAAGCTTAACTCACCCCGCGCATCTTTCCGTTACATACAGAATGGTCCGTCTAAGCCTCTATAATTCATATAACTCAGAAAATATACTGTCTACAATGACTTTCCATGGCCCACATTATTTTTAAGGGTGAAAACTAAAGATACCCGACATATTTTTTCAAATAAACATGTCTACGCAATCTACTTTGTAAATTGTCAAAGATACGCAATATATTTACAAATAATCCTCGATATAGCTAATATGACCGGTTAGCAGCAGGTTACAAGGTCACCCTTGATAATAAGTTACACCGTTGGTCCCCCAAACCGGACCAAATTCGGGCAATTAGTTTGGTAACGCTCGTTAAAAAAAAAAAAAAAAAAAAAAAAAAACTCAAAATTTTTCTTAAAATCTATTTAAAATATATTTTTTAATTTAAAATTTAAAAAATGGATAAATTTTTTATACACTTTTTAACTGTTTTTTAAAATCGATTTTCAAAAAAAAATTCGATTTAAAAATACGTTTTTTAAATCGATTTCTAAAGTGTTATTTCGATTTAAAAATAAAAAATTACGTTTTTTTCTTTTATTTCTTTTTAAATATGATTTTTTTAAAAGTCCGATTAAAAAATAAAATTTACGTTTTTTAATCGATTTTAAAAAGTTTTTCCGATTAAAAAAAAACCGTAAGAAAAAGTGTATAAAATTTTTTTCTATTTTTTAAAATTATAAATTAAAAAATATATATATTTTAAGAAAAAAGAATTAAAAGTTTTTTTTTAATAAAATTTTAACGAGCGTTACCAAAATAGGACTAAATGTGCGAATTTGGTCCAGTTTAGGGGACCAAAGGTGTAACTTTTAATCAAGGGTGACCTGGTAACCTGCTGTTAATCGGTCATATTAGCTAGATCGAAGATTATTTGAAAATATATTGCGAATCTTTGACAATTTACAAAGTACATTGAGTAGACATATTTATTTGAAAAAATATGTTGCGTATCTTTAGCTTTCACCCTATTTTTAACGTGTAATAATTTCTTATCAGATTCCCTTTTAAAATATCTATTAAGTGTTGCATAGCTGCAAATAGATGAGAAATTATTGTCAATCAATAGACTACAACGGACTGGTAAATAGACATACTAACAATACCTTAATGCTTCAACTTCTAATATTTGCTCATGTGTGTATCCCATCGCCTACCTCTTTGCAAATATGCACTCACGAATTAATGTAGGACTGCAACATGCAACCTGATACGTATGAAAAGGAAAAAGAGCGCAACTGGCTATTGGGCAACTAATGCTGACAATCAGGATATAGGTATCAATGATAAGTTTATGAGAAGCTGCAAATCCGCAACAAAACTGATTGTGATAATATGAATTTATGATTATGCAGCTCATTTTCATGTAACTTCGTGTAAAGAGGATGTTTGGAACTGTTTTCTTCTATTTATTTTTCTCAATAAGCATTTTTTATGTTTGGAATCATGTAAATTCGTATCGAGAGAATGCTTGGATAGAAAAAATAGCTTAAGAATAAGCAATTCTAAACACCCACGCACATCCAAAAAGTCTCCTATAGTCCTGTAACACAGTCACTTTCAAGGATCAATGCCAAACAAAGTTTAATTCACAACCTAAATCAACAACTATCATTCCCATTTATAGAAGGTGTTTGGGATTGCTTATTTTTCAATGAACATGCACATCCAAACACCATCTCCTACGACATAATCACTTTCAAAATACAATGCCCAACACGTTTTAATCTAAACTAAAAATCAACAACAATCATATTATCTTATTTTGAAAATATTTAAGATTGCTTCTATTTAAGTGCTTATGTGGTTATTTGTTTATCCTACACTGAATAAGCATCTTAAATAAATATTAGTAATCCTAAACAGCCCCTTACCATCTAGTTACACATCTCGGCCAACCTCCAAGTCAACCCTTTTCTGCAAATTTTTGGCTTCATGTCAGAGAGTTCTTTATCTTCAATTGCTTCAGTTCCTTCACATTCAAAATGCCTACTTTATAAAGTAGGAAAGTTGCCTACTTTCTTTTTTAAAAGAATGGGAAAAACATGTATTTGTGATATAATGAAGGGCTTAATTATAAATGTTTTTAATTTTTTACAAACATTGGTAAATGGACATGTTTTAATTCATTTTCTCAAATAAGATTTTTCACTGTTCTCCATATCGTGACAGAAAGGAAAGATATAAACACACAAGATTTTTCTTTTTAAATTAACAAGGTCCACATTATCAAATTGCAAAAACAAACATCCATCTGTCCAATATTAAAGATAAAATGACCATTTAAATGATTGGATAAACAATTATCTTTTGGTAATAAAAAAGGTGTTTGATGAAGGTCTAAGACAAGAATATAACGTTTTCCCTTTTATGTCTTTGAATTGTGTTTATCTGTTAGTAAGTTTATGGTTGACACTCCCTTACTTAGCTTTACTTAAATTTTCTTTTATGAGATGTTGTGTATGGTGTAGTTATGGGAGATGAAGATGATGAAAGCTCGAGCTATACTTGCTCCGATTGACACATCTGCTACTGTGTGAATATGGCGCTCTCCGGGACTCCCGAACATACTGTCATTATAAGTATGTCATTTACTTTTTCCATCTGTGAGTATGTCATTTACCTTAAAATTGATTATAGGCTTAATTGGAATTTCATATTAAGTGTCAGCTCCCCTATTAGCTGATGCACATGTAGTTGCATAAGTACACACATGTTGAAGTTAGACTATTATAAGTAGGCAATTGTTTTTGGGAATTGGGATTGCTTATTGCCTTCTGTTAAAACAGATTGCTTAGCTTATTGAAACTGCTTATGTACGTATCTGCAAGTGTGTGAACAACTTGGTGTTGCTTATTCTGGTACACTTATTTCAAAAGTATAGAGATTTTAGCACTTTTTTAATAAGCAAGCCCAAACACCCTGTAGAGATTCATAAACATAACTGTAGTGATATCATTGGGAAGAGGGACTCGTTTTTTAGATTGATGTAGGCACTAGGCAACTGCATTTATTTGCACATAAATGTTATTCGGACCATTATTTAAGTTACATTCACATCTTTATTGTTTTAACATGGGATCGTATCTGCATACGCCATTGCAAACGCATTTTCCTGGTCAAACACCATTACTAGGATAGTGTTTTATCTTAAGGATCATGTGTTGTGTTTTATCTCAAACCTTCTCAGATAACTTGTACAAACTTGATGACGATTTCAGCATGTCTTTGAGTATTTCACTCAAGGAACACCACGGTCTACCTTTGAGCTTCGTGAGACATCTTTACTTTGGAATTTTAAGCATCCAGGTTGCCATCGTGCCAATTTCTTATATTTCTTAATTCATTTTCAACACTATAAGTACATTATGGACACAACAGATATCGAGTTTGGGAGGCTTCAAGCCAAGGACATGTTGCAGCACCTATGGACTGGACCCATATCAAATGCATCAGTGGAAGTTGTCCAAGGTGGTCGGTCCGTTGAGGTTCGTGCAAATGGGGTTACCAAGGTTCATCCTTTTCTGGAGATGACACAAAGGGTGGGTTGGGTCACGGCTCAAAACGGGTAATTTTAAACTGTTGAAACGTGTCAGGTTGATTTGACCAAAAAACAAGGTATCTCCAAAGTTGTGCTGTTTCATCAACAGTCGATCATATTTTAGCAACTGATTAGGAGAATTTTTTGCATAAATACGCTTTGTGAGATATTTGACCATTTGACCTGTATCCTACTAATCTGTTAAGACTAAAGGTTTCAGTTTTGACCCATTTGGATATAAATGGGTCAAATTGGGCAATGTTTTATATCTAGCAGAGCATATCAGTCGAGCGGGTCAAACACGGTAAAATTTGTCCAAGACGTATTTAATTGCATAAAACATTCTGAAATGAATAAATCAATTTAAAAAAAATCAAGTGTTTGCAGGCTGGTCCTTCTCACTCATACTAAAAATTACACATTCAACCCGTTGCTCAATCCGCCAGTTTTGCCACTCCTATCAAGACTAAAGATTACAAAGTTTTATACTAAAGCTTTTCAGTGGTGATTATTCAGGTACTCATCCAAGAATGAACAATATCATTTCTTCAGGCATTACCTAAACCCCGAAAACCCAAATGAGGTACCTGCAATTTTCCATGATCTTATTTCAGCAATGATTTTTTGGAACACGATTGTGGTACCGAACATCGACTATCGAATAATTACTTATCCATTGTTATCTTTCAGAAGTTATTACTTTGACATATTGAAGCTATCATGAAAATTTTTAGATTGCATTAATATATATATATATATATAATTTGTCATTGAAGACAACGTCGTTCTGCCCAGCCTTGCTACAGTTGCTTCCACAGTGCTTTGCTACAGTACGTATCTACAGTGGTATAACGGGCTGGGCTAAACAACCGATGCTGCTGTTGTTGTCTTTGGCCCAACAGCTTTCCACTGCCTTTATACGCTTAATAAGGATGGGTTTCTCCCGAACCTTCTTTAGGTTCCAGGTTCTTCATCCCTTGGTGATGATGAAGATGATGTTTCATTTTGCGTCGATTCACAACAATATTCTGGTTGGTGATGATGAAGACGAGGGAGTATTTGATGCGCTGACCAGGAAGTGGCCAAGGTAATTTTGATAACATGTTATACTTTTTAATGGTGTATTAAAGTCCAATGCAAATGCAAATATACTAATTCAAAGTAATTGATTTGTGGGTTTATTGTTAATATGTAATAAGATTTGAGTTAATGTATGAAATACCTGTTAGAGTAGTATAGTGTATTATTAGCTTTTAATTTTTATGCTATATTAATATGATTTGAGTGTTATGATATTTTGGGTACCTTATTTGAAGAGATGATTGTGTTCTATTAGCTAGAAAAACTATGTAAGAGGGTGTTTGGGATTGCTTATTTTCTAATGCATGCTTATTTGCTTATAAGTTAATAGGCAGAAGGTCGTGACTTTGGATTTGGGAGGTTTTTGGTGATGGCAGCTTTTATCTATCTTGCTTATTTATAATTTGTTCTTGGGATACGTATGACTAGGGCCCCCTGGAATCACGGCTGCAATTTGCAGGGGAATGGTGCGCGTCTGCGTACTTTGGCCCAAGGTAAGTCGGGCTGTTACTGTACTCATATTTAGAAGAAAAAAAGTTATGCAAAAATATAAGAAATAATGTTAGTATCACAATCTATTTTAATTAGATAATTGTTTTTTTCTATAATCTTCGTTTCAGGAATAGCCTACGCATTACAAGAGAAAACAATATTAACTGTGTTTCATTTCCCACCGTATCCTGGGGTATCTTCAGGTGAGTTTATTAAGTTTACATATAGTCCCATTCCAGCTAACAGTTTATTTTTTTTACAATATAAAGGAGGTATTTACCGATTCACATTTCACTGTGTTGCTTATTTTTTGTTTTATGTGAAATTAAGTCTTATGCGGATAGCAACTACAATATAAGCCGTTGTCATCAATGTGGACTTTATAGCAGCCTATCTGAGCCTAATTATTTATCGCATCACCATTCGCGTTTTATCAAGGCAATGAATTCAGGTAATATCAGGTTTTTAGACCCATGTATTGATATTCGGTAATTGGGTTTCGTTAACGTTTATGTGTTTTTCCTAGGTATCGTTTGAAGGTGGATTTCATTGGATTTGTATTCTATATCTTGCCGTAACACAAGACATCCACATCTTTGATACTATCTTCGTGAAGGCAATAAGTTTTGTTTTGGGATTTTTCATAAGGGGTATCTGGGGGTGATTCCAAATGGCAGTTTTAAAGGAGAGTTTGGGTCGTTTTAGTGGATGTTTGGATTTCCTTAAAAACCGTAGTTTAATAGTTGCCTCGACCATCCGTTGTTTAAATTTGTTTTTATAGGAATTTTGGGTATCTTGCCCATTATGTTGGCACTCCACACTTGGACTAAATGGAAGAACATATCCGATGCAAAATGAACAGTAACTAATAGCCCCCATTTTGCTTGAATTTGTGTTGTCGCTAATTGATTAATAACGTGTTATTTATATAATTTAAAGAGTGCCGATTACTAAAAAGCATTGTGCTTTTCAGTTCTCATCGGTCAGACTTTATAGCACCGGGTTCCAATCCAGATGCCTAGCCATGAGCAATGGAGCCACCTCGCTAACATGGGAGCATGACAGCGAGCTTCCGATATTATACTAAACTTCACTCTTCTTTCATTGGTTTCAAGGCCCGACGGACTTGAATCACCGGACCAAGCCGCAAGTATGTTAGCGCCGAAGCCACCACATCCGGCTCCAAAATATCAGGTGAGGTAGGCTACTTTTAACACCTTTGTGTGTATGCACTGCAACAGCAACAACCATTGCTTTATATATAAATGGGTCAACTCCGAAAATGTTTGACACATAATGGGTCAAAATGGGTAATAAAAAGGCCGAAAATTAGACCTATTAAAGCATACAGGGATGACTGGCCCGATATTGCTTATCAGTAATTTGCGACAATGAAGTGTCAATGGGTTACATATGTATGACACCTACCAATCCACAAGACAAACGTTGCATTAATAAGAGTAGTCGCATATGAAAACGGATGTCACTACAGGTATGCAAACAGAAACTAGGATTACGTCCACTAATGACAAGAGCAGATAAAATTTAAACTTTTTTTATTTGAAGTTGCATGTTTTTGGACTTCCGTTCCCTCGTAGACTACCCGCTTATGTTTACCTATTTGGAGTTGCAGGATTACCTACTCCGGCTATGACAACCATGGATGCTAACACATATATGATGGCAAAATAAATTTAGTATAAGTAGTTTATCTATATATTTAAAAAGTTATAATGCTTTTGTGGTGAGATGTTCGAGATTCATAAGGAGATGTACTAAGGTCAATAATATAGTCAGATTTGGTATGTTTCAAATAGCTGTTCGACTGCGTCATTACTTATGTTGATGTTGATTGTAATTTATTGTCTATGTTTTATTGCCAAAAAAAGGACTATAACAATGCCCCGCCGCAACGCGTCGGACCTTCGTCCACCTCGTTTTTATAATAAACCAACATATGAGAGGCTATTGTATGATATTTAACATTTTACTAAGGCCATTTTAGCTTAAAGTAGTGTAAGATGCTCCTTTTCTTCTATAATCAAAGCATGTTGGTTTCTCCTGTTATGCATCAAATGCATGTTCGATTAACACAGAGTACTTGAGTATAGTTTTTTAAAAGCTTCCTTGTGAATGTGTGAATCTCTATTTGATTTTTTATGTTACTAACATAAGGTTTTTTTTTTATGTATACACAAAATTTTTAGGGTGACAAATACTGTTCTTTGATGACACGCGGACAGAAACAAGGTTACTGAAGCACATTATGTTTTTTTAGTGACAAGGTTCTTAAATGAAGGCGTGTTTGGCTAAGAGCGGACGGTGTGGAGATGGTTGTGGCTCGCCGTGGGTGACGTGGAGCCCCGCCGTGGCTCGCCGCCACACCGGGGTGCCTCGTTGTGGCTCGCCGTGGACTACCAAATCGTGGGGACGACGAGCTTATATCCTGACACAAAATCAGAAGTTTACGTTATAAAAAAAATAAAGTGGTAGTGGTGGGGCCTAAATGAAGAGTTTGAGGTTTGTTATGAGTGAGGAGGGGGTTTGTTGTGGTTAGTTGTGGGAAAATGGGATGCTGATGTGGCGCTGAGGTGGCGCGACGACAAACTTAAACCTTGTTATGACACCTTCCACTCTAAGCATATTGGAGAAGTGTTATAGCTTACTGTATATTAAATGGGTGCTTGGCTAATATTACTACTTTATATGTAAATCTATTTTCTATCTTAAAGGGGTGTTTGGCTGAGCTTGTGGTATTGTAATATTACTACTTATCACCAACTCTAATGTAAGAAGACATGTTTTGACGCAAACAAGGTTGATTTGAGACTGTAAAATTGTATACATAAAGGTATATCAGGTATGACTATATTTTAATTGTATACATCACGTGAAATGTATTTAAAATATTTTTTCAAACTTTTCATTGCATTCATACACAACAAGACATTTGATTCTTTTTTGTTATTATCCCACACAAGAGTGTGCACATGTTTAATGTATTTTGTTTTTGCTAAATCTTTCATGTATTAGATTCACATTTTAGTATTCTTAATTAGTTATCATATGTTGGTATTATTTGTGATTGTTTACATAGTTCTTTTTATCATTATCATGTAAACTCATGAAGCTAGCCCGTCCATTATGAGATGATGATTGTAAAGAAACACAAAAGATACATCAGTTTAATTTGACCGCTATGAACCAAGTATGACTGCAACGTATGATTACCTAATTAATTAGCGATCGATACACAAGATTTGACACTTTTTTTATATCTAAATTGATGGTTTTGTTGGATATTATAGACATTGGGCCTAAACTAACTTACCAAGAGGACCTTTGGTTTACACTTTTTTGTAAAGATGGACAAACAGCTTTGCTATGTACATATTATATTGGTATATGTCTATGTACGTACTGCTTTTGTTTGACAAGGTTGTTAGCTTAGGCCTGTTGATTATTTTTAGTTAAATACAAAATCTCACTTTTGTTAGAGACATAATCATATCACAGATGATGTTAGACCAAACACTTACCGGTTGGCCACACATCAACAACCATCTCATGAGTCGCATTTTCTAGTTAAATAAAATAAGCCCAATATTATACATTTGTAAAGAATATTCAGGCCAAAGCTTTCAGCAAAAGGGCCTAATGATTTGCTTTTTGCTTTTGTTCTTATTTCTTTTTTTTCTATCCTAAACATGGGATTTGAAGAATCCAAAATATAGTTCATCATATAACAACTTTTATTTAGACTAGTATACAGCAATTTTATCATCTTCTTCTTTTATCACATAGGAAAATAAACACAAATCTGTGGCATCTCCAACTTTGTTTATTCCAGTAACTACAAATATAGAGGAGAACATAATATTTATTTCAAATTTTACAAACATAAAGTCTGATGCAAATGTTTTTTCTTCTCATCGTAGTAAACACATGTAAATATGTAATAGAAGCTAATAGGTGTTGTTATTCTCATCATATTTTGCATGCCACAAATAATAATACTCCCTCCGTCCCTAAATAAGTGTCCGGTTTGAATTTTCAAAGTCAAACTAGTTCAACTTTGACCGTAAATATTTTTTTTGTGTTATATAATACTTGATGAAAAACTATATCAACGAAAAACACACTTAAAATCCAATCAATTCATATATTTTGCATCAAGTATTATATAACACTCGCAAAAATAGATATGGTCAAAGTTGATCCAATTTGACTTAGAAAAGTCAAACTGGACACTTATTTAGGGACGGAGGGAGTATTACAATTAAAACTGTCGAAACACTAGAAACAAAGTACAAACAACAATAAAAATCTTAACTGATACAAGGATTGACAATTCTTACCAAATTTTGAAAAGTTGTATAAAATTTAAAAGGTAGCTCATTAACAAGATTGTTGAAAAGAAACCAATCGGAAAACCGATCCATGTTCCTTCCCAAAATATCCATGATAGATCCTCCTCTTCCTCGACTCTTCCTTCCGATGACGGAATATCCTCCGGACATTCGATTTTAATCTGCATGCCGCATAATCCACTGTTATTTTGAAAATAACTCAACTCATCCATAGTGTCCATTTGTCGACCGCGAGGAATTCTACCCGTCAACATGTTGTTGCTCACATCTAGAACTGTGAGGTTGCCAAGCTGACCTAGTGATTGAGGAATCGAGCCCGAGAGTTCATTATGTGAAACATCCAAGCTCTCTATGCTCACTAGATTGCCAAGTGATAATGGAATGTTCCCAGAAATCTTGTTGTGTGATATGTTGAGCTGTTTTAGAGCTTTGAGATTGCCTAATGATGCTGGTATTTCACCAGAAATGATGTTGTCCGACAAGTCCAACAAAACAAAGTAACGCTGGTTGCGTGGCGTTGAGAAGATTTCTTCCAGTCCACTACTAAGTTTCAAGCGAGTCTTCACTGTAACGCCTGCGGGATATAGGATTCCATGATGCTGACATATTCATTATTGGAAGGTTCGCCATCCGTCGTGGAATGCTTTCAGTTAGGTTGTTCCTGGAGAGATCAAGAATTCGAAGAGAAGTGCACATGGAAATATTGGTCGGGATATATCCGTTGAGGGAAGTGTTTCTTAGGATAAGGATTTCAAGAGAAGTAGGGAACTGAGAGAGAATATCTTGTAAATTTCCTGTGATAATGCTGTTATGAAGATCAAGAACTCTAAGGTTGACTAAATTAGTCAAACCAAAAGGCAGACTACCAGAAAACTTATTCCCGCCTAAATAAAGAATTTCGGTATATCTACGAAAATTCGTCGGGATCTTACCAGAGAATTCATTGTTAGACAAATCCAGGCACCCAACTCCCAAAAAAGGTAAACTGTCACCATAGAATCTATTTCGGGACAAGTCGAGTACCAATAATCTCGTTAAATTGGAGATGGATTTTGGGATTAGTCCTGAAAAATGATTTTCTGAAACCGCAAGATAACGGATACTTGTGGCGTTACCTATGTTTTCTGGAAACTCCCCTGAAAAATTGTTCCGGGACAAATCAAGAACCTCTAACAAATCAGATATAAATAGGCGAGGCGGGATTGATCCGATGAGGTTGTTATCTGAAAGAATTATCGAGTGGATGTTCATCTCCGCCAGCCAATGTGGGAATCTTCCCTTCAATTTATTTCCGCTCAAATCAAGCTCATACAACTCTTTTTGTGATGAAATCCATTCAGGAATTTGGCCTGAAATTCCACAAGAAGGCATTGACATACTTTGAAGACTACATCTTGGAACAACCTTAGTTGTGTTATTCCAAATCAAGTTGCTTCCCTTTCCACCAATGGACAATACTTCTAGAGTTCTGATTTTGAATAACGGTTGGGATCTCCCAGCGAGCATGTTGTCGTCGAGCCAAAGGTACCTAACTTGCTCAAGTTTTGCATCGATGATGATATCGGGCCTGTTAACTGGTTATAACTCAGGTCCAGAGAAGTCAAGTTGGTTAGTCTTCCTATGGAGGTTGGAATTTCCAATGATAAATAATTTTCAGCCAAATCCAGTGATTCTAATTTCGTGAGGTTTGCAATTGATGATGGGATTCCACCAGAGAAACTATTATAGTGTAATGAAAAGTCCCTTAACTTTGTTAAATTTCCAATCTCTTCCGGGATTTTTCCCCAAAAAAAATTATAACCCAGTGACAGTGATTCAAGATTTAGAAGCTTACCAATTTCAGGGCTCAAAGATCCCCCGAGATTATTGGCACTAAGATCAAGATCTCGAAGAGATTCGAGTTCGAAAAGTTGAGCAGGAATCGGACCCTGGAAACGATTATAACTTAACCACAATTTAGTCAATTTTCGAAAAGAACCCAGTTCAGGTCCGAGTTTTCCCTCAAGTAAATTGGAGGTCATGTCCAAGTAACGTAAATTTGTTAAGTGGAAAAGTTGGCTGGGGATGGAACCATTGAACTTGTTCCTCCACATGTCAAGATGAAGCAGTTTGGTGAGATTACCAAACCCATCTTCTGGGATCTCGCCTTCAAAATAATTAAACGAGATATCAAGTAGTTCAAGTGACCGGATATGAAAAATCGGACTCAAGATTTCAGAAGATATCGAAACATGATTGGAATCTCCAGGAGGTGTGGCTACATTATTTAGCTGAAGCTCGGTAACACTTCTGGTTCTGGAGCAAGTAACACGCCAGCCCCAAGAACAACAATCGGAAGTCGAATTCCATGAGTCTAGTTCTACAAACTTATCGGAATATTTGGAATTGTAGATGGCGGTGAGGGAGGATTTGAAGTGTAGTAATGCATGCTTTTGATGAATTGGACAAGAGAATGATGGGAATATTATAATGGAAGTGAGTATTAAAAAGATGGATAATATTAACTTTAACATTGGTGTGCTTGCCATGGTGGATTTTGGTTGTTCTATATTTTTGATTCATTGGTATATGTTCTGGTAGTCATTATATAAGGAATTAAATGTAGATATTTTTTTTTCTTTCTTTCTTTCCTTTCTTTTATTTGTTTATATAAAGTCATAGAAAATAATGTACTTCTTTGTTATATGATGTACAAGTTATAAACCACGAGTCTCACAGTATATATATATACTGGTTTTAGAAAGGTTATTTGAGCAGTAACGTGTAATTCTTTTTATTTTTATTTTTGTAAAGTTAATTTATTTATCTAATTAACATTCAAACGGGAGGTTATTTGGGCGCTCGTGTATATCAATCATATAATGATATGAACTCTTTTGCTTTTACATGTAAAAGTAGCTACTAGCTACTAATGTCTTCATTTTAATAAATCAGGGCCTGTAAAAGCGAAAGCTAAGAATGATACCAAATATCCTTTTGATATATTTCTTAAATGTGAGGCTTAAATAAATCGATCTTAAATGACATCATATTTACTAAAATCTTCAATTACTAGAGCATCAGGTGGTCCAGGTTAGCTATACTTTGATAGGAACACTTGTTTGCTTGACTTGGTGGAAAATATGGTCGTTTCTAAGTATTCGATCCGGTCAACCAACATGAGAGTAAATTAGACGTTCGTCTTTTTGGATATGAGGCATAAAATAAAAATGGAGTTATCATACATTAATAAACATGCCAAGAAAAGGGAAACAATTGACACCAAGACTTATTTTGTACATGAAAACACTACAATCTTTGAACTAATCAAGAATATTGGACTTTTTGTTAGGCTTTAACAGTTAGGCTTTTTGTTAATTTGGACTTTGTTTGAACGTCTCATATTCTAGTGCAAGTCTTTACTTTACAGTAGGAGTATATATATGCTATATTTAATTTCCAGTGTAAATTTATATGTACTGACTTAGAAAGATCCATAACACTAACTAAAATTCTCAGTAGCTACATCACTTATCTATATAGCAACACATATATGGAACACGATCATACACATATCAGTACCAAATGTTGATGTGGAATGCTAAAAATATAAATATAACTGGGCTATGTAATAGAGGATGTGTAAACATAGCAGCTCGTATAAACATGTACGAATTATATTTTGAACAGAAATATTTATGCATTGAATTTAAATCTCGAAAAAGATTACAACTTAGGAGCTAATACACAAGGTGCACTATAACCTGCAACATACAAGATCGATTGACAATTATTAAATGACATTTTCTTAATTATATTTCATTATTTGAACAGTTGTTTGAACATAGTTGACATGGCTAGAAGATCAATACACATAATTTCATTTAATTTAAACTTTGGGCTGACATTTGTGTTTAGCGAATGGGTCAGCTGGTCAATTAACTAAAGTAAAATAAGAGCCGACATATTAAACGATAAATACAAGATCTAGCAACTTAAAACTCAAAAGCGACTAACGCTGTTGTGCTTGCCATGGTGGATTTTGGTTGTGTATTTTTTATTCATTTATACTAGTAATTGGTGGTTGTTATATAGGGAATGAAAACGAGGGGCTAAGTTTTCTTTCTTTCTTTCTAATATATAAACCAAAATGTACCATTAATTTTTGAACGATGTACATGTACGTTACAAAAAAAAACATGATCATGGTAGTCGAAAACGGATTTATGCAACCTTGCTTTTATTCATTACGATTATGATTTTATATTTATGCTACAAATCCATAAATTATAATTAATATTTACGATAACATTTTTTTATAGTACGTAACCTTACTTTTATTTAATAATATGTTACTGTTAGTACATGGTTGCCCAGGTTTACTTTGATTCCAATATTGTCTTGCGAAAATAATCGAACAAGACTTATATACGAAAGTGAGAGTAATTACAAGTCTTCATCAAACAATCCAATAAGAAATGAACTTTGAGTACATTTTATTTGTTAAAATTTTCATGTTTCAATAATATCTAGGTGATCAAGGTTTACACCGACTTTGATACACATGTTATGAAAGAATTGAAAAGACATACGACAAAAAGACTTGTGACTTTGTGGAAAATAAGTTCGTTGAGTATTCGTCTACCAAAATGAAGGTAAATGAAACATTAGTTTTTTCGGATGTTAGCCATAGAAAAAAAAGTTTATCATACATTATTTTTAGAGTTAATTACAAATTTTGTCCTTTGGTTTACATCTTTTTTCAACTTTCGTCCTTTACCTTTAATACTTACAGTGCCCGTCCCTGTGATTGTCCATTTTCAACGGACCAATCCTTTGACCAAATGGCCGTTTGTATCTCTTCGTTAAATCTTTGCATATAGGTGCGTTTTTCGTTAATTTCTACCTTGTCATCTTCAACCTCCACTTTTTCAAACTTTTCATTTTCTTTTATAATTTCAAAAACACAAATAAATGTATATATTTTCAACCTGGAATCTTTTTTAAAATTTTTCATTTTTCTTTATATAAACTTCAACAACACATCTCACTATAAGAGCATTCTCAATCATAACACCATAACACCAATAACACCGTCCACGTTAGCGCCACATCAGCTTTAACATTTAACATTAACATCCCCAAAAAACACCCACAACAATAACATCCCAATAACATCAATAACATTTTCAACAATTTACAAAAACAACCCCTCATTTAGGGGCATAAAAAAAAATAAAAAAATAATAGGCGTTAGCCTATGCGCGCCAGGACTAACGCCGAAATAACGCCGGAGGTCAAAGGGCGATAACGGCATAACGCCGTTAATTTGATGCAAAACGCCGTTAGGGCGTTAACGTTGTAAATGCTCTAATGAAACATAAACACAATATTTGCAGAATTATTATAAACACAATATTTCTATGCTCAAATAAAAGTCAACTTTTTACAAACATTGGTATATGGACCTGTTCTGATTCTTTTCTCAAATGAAGGTTATATGTCACCAACTGTTAACCTCTTTTTTTTCCCTCTCGGATGTTGGCCTTTGTTTAAATTTGTTTTTAATGAGGTCTTCAGTATTTAATGTCTTGCTAGTGAAATATTTTAATGCTTCCTCGTATAGTCGTATAGTCTTTTTACATGTTCATATATGTTCTCTATATTGTGACTTCAATCAAGCGCGACAGAAGGATATAAACACATAAGGTTATTTGGGCACTCGTGTATACTAATCACATAATGATATGACTCTTTTGCTTTCACATGTGTAAACGTAGCTACTAGCTAGTAAACTGATAATGCTATACTAAAGGCTTTTGTTAATCATATTTTTTAGGTTATGATTGAATTTAAATACCAACACATTAGTGATTCAATTCCTAATTAGTTTGATGAGCTGTCAAATACTAAAAAGTTGTAGCCTAACGTCGATCAAGTGATGGACAATTGGGCGTGCAAACTTCAGGTTCAAAGTGGTATATACCTTCCCACATTCGATGTTATGCGGTTGACAAAACTCGCCTTCTTAGACGCGGTGGTAACCAATGTATTCTTCGAAGATACATAAACACTTTTACGTTTGACTACTTTTAAAAGACAAAACGTGACACCGTTTGTTATAACCTCAATTCAAGTAGCTAAACTTGGTGGAAATAACGTTATTTTAAGTTATTTTTATTCTTACTGAAACAAGAGATCGAGAGTATATTGGTGTGCAATATGTTGGTCTATACAAAACCAATCCCTACGAAAATAGATATGTAATATGTGCTTAACTAGGGGTGTCCATGGTACTGGAACCGTCCCGAACCGGAACCGGAACCGAAAGAACCGAGAACCGAAAATAAGGAAAAGTGGAACCAAGAACCGTCCCAAGTTTTTCGGTTCGGTTCGATCGGATACTCGGTTCAATACGGAATTTTCGGTAATTCCCATGAGTACCGGTGTTAAAAAATATGTTTGGTGGATGTGAAATTATGGTACTGTCAGAGAACTTGAAAGAAGTTGACAACCTTAATAAGATTCCACAACTTGACTTACAAACAAACAAAAAACATATATCCGATATAGCAAACTCATTATCCACAAAATTAATTGCAAACTCATTGAGAATATTACTATATATATCAATCATGGTGACTAGCTTACAATAACTTACATGGTGACAATATAGTCGCCATAATCGTTAATTCTTTCTCGAATTTTATTATTACATTTAATGAACAATAAATACCAACAGTTAACTACAACTTCTTGTTAGTTGTTACTGAGCAACATAAAATTATTCAATATGCGGCTATGCGCATACTCAATATTTCAGTTTAGAAAAACTTGCTTTCATGTTGATAAATGATATTTGAATATTTGAATGGAATCAATGGATTAAAGGTTAAGGTTTATGAGTTTTTAGGTATATGTAGGGTTCTTCTATTTTCTTTAAAGGCCAAATACTTGCATGTACACAATGTCTCAAACAAAGCCTATAAAATTACATATTTTCATAAAAGTCGGTTTTTTGGGGAAAGTACTGGGAACCGGACGGTTCCGACCAACCGCCCCAAGAACCGAAAATTTGAATTTTAGGAACCAAGAACCGTACCATGGTTCTAATATACGGTCCCATTCGGTCGGTCTGGTACGATTCTTGGTTCTTTTGGTTCCTCGGTTTTTGGACACCCCTATGCTTAACAATAACTATCTTATTTGAAACTGTTTATTACAACAAGAAAAAATTACATGTTTCGTCCATGTGATTTACCTAAAATCACAATCATCGTCCCTATTTGACTTTAATTACATAAATAATCTCTAATTTGGAAACTATTTGCATTGATAGTCCTTATTTTGAAAAATAAAGACTATCCATGTAATAACGATACGGATCACCCGTGTAAAACTATAGATTATTACACAGATGATTATTATTTTTCAAAATAGATACCATCGATGCAACAAGTTTGAAAATAGGTGTCACTGGTGTAACTTAAATTGAATAAGGTCGACGAGTTTGATTTGAGTAAACCACATAAACGAAACATGTACTCCGTAATTTTTTCTTACAATTTAAATCTAACATTTACAAAGTAATGTCATCATTTTAATAAGTCAGGGCCCGTAAAAACAAAGCTAAGAAGGATATTTAATATCCTTTTAATATATTTCTTAAATGTGAGGCCTAAATAAATTGAACTTAAATGACATCATATTTATTAAAAATTTCTATTTTCTATAGCATCAGGTGGTCCAAGTTACTTGGACTTGGATACGAACACTTGTTTGCTTGACTTGGTGGAAAATAAAGTCGTTTATAAGTATTTGATCAGAGACCAACATTAGAGTAAATTAGGTGTTTGTATTTTTGGATATGAGGTATAGAGCAAAAAAGGAGTTATCATACTTTATATATAGAGTAAAATACACCGTTAGTCTATGAGGTTTTCACAGATTTCACGTTTAGTCCAAAATCAAACAAAATTACACCATTGCTCCCCAACGTTGTCAATATTGATCGCCGCTCGTCTAATTTCCTAACGCGTTAAGTTTTCTCGTTATCTTCAGTCATGTGCCAAACACAAGAGGGTAATTTAGTCATTTTGTTTTTTGTTCTTTTCATCTTCATCTTTTTTCCGTATCTCTCTCTTTTTTTTATTCTTTTTCCATTCATCTTCAACATCTAATTTGTTCTTGAATTTAATTTTTTTTTAATAAGTTCAATATTTTTATCATACACAACCCAACACAAATTTCTGAGGAATTTTTTTCGTGTAATTTGCAACACAAATTTCTGTTAAATATTCTTTCCAAATTCCCAGATTGAATATTTCTTTCCAAATTCGAATACACTTGAAAACACTCATCACACAACATCTCTACTAAAACAAAAATAGCAGTCAAGAACACAAGGTTTTACGTGATGAAAAATTGAATCTTGCAGAAAAAACAATAATAATAACTTTAGCCTCAAATTATATTATCGGCTTTAACTAAAATATGCTTAAGCTTAAAGAAAAAGGTAGATTCGTCAGAATTTATAGCACCAACAGCCTCAAATCATAACATGGCCATTTAGAAGTTTTAGATCTAACCGAAATCTCACCAAACCGGCTAGATCCACAGATAAAACCAACATAACTTTATAGATTATTACACAAATGATTACAATTTTTCAAAATAGGGAGCATCGATGCAACACGTTTGAAAATTAGGTATCACTGGTGTAACTAAAATCGAATAGGGACGACGATTTTGATTTTGAGGAAATCACATGGACGAAACATGTACTCCGTAATTTTTTTCTTACAATTTAAATCTAACTTTTACAAAGTAATGTCATCATTTTAATAAATCAGGGCCCGTCAAAAACAATGCTAAGAATGACACCTAATATCCTTTAAATATATTTTATAAACGTGCGGACTAAATAAATCAATCTTAAATGACATCATATTTTGTTTAAAATTTCTATTTCAAGAGCATTAGGTGGTCCAGGTTACTTGGACTTGGATAGGAACACTTGTTTCCTTGACTTGGTGGAAAATAAGGGTTTAGAAGTATTCGATCCGGGACGAACATTAGAGTAAATTAGACGTTCATCATTTTGGATATGAGGTATAAAACAAAAAAGGAGTTATCATACATTATATATAGAGTAAAATACACCATTAGTCCCTAAGGTTTTTCCAGATTTCATGTTTAGTCCATAGCCAAATAAAATTACACCATTGCTCCCCAATGTTGCCAATATTGCTCGCCGCTCGTCCAATTTCCTAACGACATTAAGTTTTTCTCGTTATCTCCTGTCATATGCCAGGCACAAGAGGGTAGCTTAGTCATTTTGTTTTTTTGTCCTTTTCATCTTCATCTTCTATCCTTATCTCTCTTTTTGTGTCTTTTTCCATTCATCTTCTACATCTATTTTGTTCTTGAATTTTGATTTTTTTTTAATATTTTTTATCACAAAACCCAACACAAATTTTGGGGTATTTTTTTCGTGTAATTTGCAACAAAATTTTCTGTTCAATATTTTTTTCCAAATTCCCAGATTCAATATTTCTTTACAAATTCAAATACACTTGAAAACACTCATTATTAATTGTGCATGACATACATTAGATTTGAAACATACATCATTTTACCAATAACAAAAAAATTACTTCACTTTGTTTACGATGTCAACTCATTTAAACTCAAAGAATCTTATATCAGACCTCAATGATTATCATTGGCTTCACACAACATCACTACTAAACAAAAAATGTAGTAGTCAAGAACACAAGCTTTTGCGTGATGAAAAGGCATTTGAATCTTGCAACAACAAGAAAAAAACTTTAGCCGCAAATTATATCATCAACTTTAACTAAAATATGCTTAAGTTTAAAGAAAAAGGTAGATTCGTAAGAATCTATAGCACCAATAGCCTCAAATCATACCATGGCCATTTAGAAGCTTTAAATTTAACTGAAACCTCACCAAACCGGCTAGATCCACAAATAAAACCAACATAACTTTATCCTAGATCTTAAGAGAAACAACAACATCCATCAAGACCCGGTTAATGGACCACACAAAACAAACCCAAAAATACCACTAATACACCAATGAAACAACTGAAACTCAAACACCATCGATTTTCAAAAGATCCATTGGTGTTGGTGGCAGACTCTACTGATGGTGGCGGTGGCGATTCAGATGGTGGTTAGGGTTCTGATGGCGGTTCAGTGTGTGTGGCTGAGATGAGATGGATAAAAGTGATGTAGAGGGAGATGGCAGAGGCTGTCCTGGATGTGATAATTTGTTAAATGGATTTAGTTTGTGCATTTAATAATATTGTGGGTTTAATTTGGTGTTTTTCATATTTAAGATGTTTATCTGAAAAGAAAAAAAAAAGAATTTCAAGTACAAAGTTGAGGTTTCAGGAGAGAAAGAAAAGTTCCAAAACATACTCAGATGAATTGCAACTACAAAAAAATTTTAAGATATAAAGATCTTTTTTAACTAATTTAAATGTTCTGGGTCTTTTTTTAAAAGATATGGTAAATGGCAAGAACACATAAAGGTAGAATATGAAGATGAAAAGGAAAAAAAAGCAAAATGACTAAATTACCATCATGTGTCTAGCATGTGACTAGCGATAACGAGGAAAACTTAACGTCTTTAGGAAATTAGACCAACGGCCAGCAATATTGGCAACGTTGGGAATTTTGTCCCATTTTAGTTTAAACGTGAAATCTGGCAAAACCTTGAGGACTAATAGTGTAATTTACTCTTATATCTATTACAATTTATTTTTCTAAATCTGTGGCACCTAATTGGTCCAGATTTACCTGGGCAAAATAATAAACAATCGACACCAAGACTTATTTTGTACGTGAGAACACTACAATCTTTTTCTAAGTAGTTATACACACAAATTACAACCGACAATGGCCAATGACTTAACAAGATGAACCTGATCCATATATACTTGATTAATTTATGCAAGATCATGACCAGTAATGTTATCACAAATGCTCATGGTCGAAATGTCAAGTAATATATACTATTCGATATGATGTTCAAGTATATGTGAGTGCAACAAATTTTACCAAAAAACTCATCAAACTGAGAATAGGTACAATTAACAACATGATTGATGTTTTAGTGGCTCATGTTTGATGGACATTTGAGCGAATAAAGAGTAGAACGACCGTCATCGTCTAATACTAAAAAGGCCAATTTTCATGACGTATTTACGATTAATAGACTAAATAAGACTCTAAATGAGTTATATTATCGGCAATATTACATACACGTCATCAACACATAACTACTTGCAAACTACATACACAAATCAGTAACACATTGGTACAAATTTTTCTATTAGTTTAAAAAACGTTGATGCAATTCTAAAGATAGGTATCAAACAGGGCTGTATAAAACAGAGATGTGTGGACAGAGCAAGTTTTGTAATCATCTTACATGTCTAATATGGTTGCCTTTTAAACATTATGCTAAGACAGTTTCAGTTTTGTAGACTTGTAGTATTTGTAGCCAAAAAATTACCACATCCCACTGTTGGACTTGTTAATGTCTAACATGCCAAAAGAAATCAAGAATGGATTATATCCATATTAGTAATGATAAATGAGCGTTGGAACTATGATGATGCGATAAAAGAAGTTAGAAGATTAGTGTTTTATTTTGTAATAGGATAGTTTAGTGTATGATATAATTATGTATATTATGTATCCGGTCTTAGAAGCTCAAACCCTACATAGCATCTTTGGGTCAAAAAATGGAACAGTTGTTGTAGGTTAAGAATAGTTGTGTTGTGTATATGAAACGTTGTATCCCTTTCATTGCAGTGTTTCATATTGTATAAATAGGTTAGGTTTTCTGTAATCAAGAATCAACCCTTTTTTCAGTTTATTTAATATCAAAATTATAGAAGGGTTCAACCCATCTTTTGTTTTTTGTTCTTGATTCTTGTACGGCGATTCCATGATGCTGTTTGATCAATTTCGATCCTGGAGATATCAGATTAAGGACCTGTAAACATTGGTATCAGAGCGAAGGGATCAAACAACAAACTCAAGAATCTGCCATGAATGACAATCAAGAACGTGGATGTCGAATTGCAAAACAAGTTTTAAGTTTCTTATTAGGTTTATGATAAGAAACAAGTTTCAAGAATTTTCTTATTAGGTTTAAGATAAGAAAGATATAAAGTTTAAAAGGTTTCAAAGTTTAAAGTATGAAGACTTGGGCTTCAAGATCTAAAGAAAGATTCAAACCGCGCTCTTTAGAAACGCAATCATGAAGAAGACGGTGTGAAGCCAAGTTGTGTGAAGCAACCGCAAAGAAGAGAAGAATATGTGATGGATTGAATGATCAAGAGAATTGATCAAGAAGGGTCATGCGATATGATTAAGACGAAGGAACAAGGTAGTGATGGTGTAACGCCCCGACCCGCCAAGGGTAAAGGAATCACAAGTAATGGTGTCATATCAAAGCAAAACATAAATAAACAAAAGAAGTCTTAACATAAATGCGGAAATAATGCAAGTCAAAATGACTTCAATACATAGGTCCCAGCGGAAACGTAATAACTTCAACATAGTATCCGAAATAAATAAGTCTAAAATGGCATCATAAGAAATCAAAGCTAAAATCTCTAAGGTAAGTCCACTCAAGCACTCATCCCAAAGCAACCCGCCCAATGCTTAGATACCGCCACGGAAGAAAAGAAAAGTCTTGGTGAGCTTCAAAAGCCCAGGTGAATGGATATGAAAGCAAAAGCGAATACTAAACGATAACGAATATGAAATAAAGTGAATGAGCGATAGCAAAATCATAATCATTTTCAAAGTATAAAATCATAATGTTCAAAATAAAGTTTATAGTCAACTACCACGAGCCCGTAAACATATATCGATCATATTCATATTCACATAAGGCAACATTTGTAGGGAGACCTACCAGAGTTATGAAGGACGTGCATGCACGCAACATCAATCATCGATAACATATAAAAGATAACATATAACGGATCTAGGATGCATCCATACGCCCTTCCTACATATTCACAAATATGCTTCACCATCCGAGACGTGGCGAAACATCACTCTATTGCCCTAGAGTCATATCGAGGTGCATCATCGATACGGACATGGAACCCCCATGACTAGTTAAATATTTGGCTCGGGTGTCAAACTATCTTAGGTCAAATCAAAATGTCATAATCGACACGGATCATATTTTATCGTAAAATCATTCATATTTCCAAAATCACGTTTTCATATCGAGATAGTTCAAAATCGGATGTTTCATAATTCGAAATCGAGTTCGGATAAGCAATAGCTCAAACAAATCGAATGGGATTCATAGCAAAGGCTTAGGAAACCCTAATCGAAAGAAAACGTTAAAAGGAAACCTTTCTTGAAAAGGTCGAATATCTGCATCTTATTCCAACGCAATGATCAAAAGCGAAAGACGAAAGGCAAAGGATTACTCCTTCTTCGTAACCTATAGACATTAACGATCGTCCATGTTATTTATGATTCCATAATCGTCAAAATGATCTTCTTACTTTAGGGTTTTATTAAATGAGACTTAAGTATTTTATAATTAATGTTGTAGATTAGGGTTCGTTATGTCATTTATTAAAGTCTAGGGTTAAATGTGAAAATAGTTTATAAGTCATAACTCACACATGAAATAACGAATTACTATATTTAGCTCAAACCCTAATTGACTCTCATTTATGTTCTAGGGTTTTCTTATTCTTTAATATCTCATTAATGTGCATTTACTTTACATGTTACGTCTTAATGACTCGCTACTTAACCTAATACATAAATGATAACAATCTTTCCTTTTATGTTTTACCATGTACGTTTATGATTTTATGTGATATACAAGTTACTTCTTACTCTGATTAATTACACATTTACATATCTTTACAAGTTCACTTTAGTTATAATAACACACGCAAAAGAGACACGTTCACAACATTTAGGGTTTGATATACTTTATTCGCTTTACATCTTAAACTAGGGTTTATGTTTACGTGACCCTTACTTATTTATTATACTTCCAAAACTCATGTATAGATGTTCGGTTCAAACTAGGGTTTCGGCTAGCAAGTTATACGCAAGTCCTAGCTCATCTAAACATGTTACATATTTAAGTTATTAAGTTTTATACCTTATTCGAAACACACATATGGTTCGGTCCAACCTCATGCATGCTTCGGCCTAGTTTAGCTCGACACAACCATGACCCGATTCAATATTACATCTTACGTTGCATGTCCTTTAATATTTACAAGGTTTAATTGATTAGGGTTTGCCTTTGTTTTTGGTTTACACCTCTCGGCCACAAGAAAAAGAAAACAAAACGCGACTAAACAAAATATAATTCGACATATACATGCAAGGTACGTTAAAGGAAGTCGAATAAACGTTATACCTTAGCTTGTTGAAGCAAAAATTCGACACCAAGGGGGTCTTGGTTCTCGGCCAAACAAGAAGAAAGAAAAAGGAGAGGCAAAGCAAACTAGGGTTTCACTTTTGAGCTTATGAGTTATATTTATAGTAGTAGCATTTAGTTAGGGCTTCTAGGAGATGAGTTGGGTTTGGTTTGGGTCCAACCGGTCACACCAAAACCCACGACCAAAGGGGCTCGACCCTTGATCCCACGAACACAAAACAAATGCCCCTCGTGGGCTCATGAACTTTCGGCATGGCGCAAGACAAACAAAACAAACGAGCCCATTCAACAAATGAACGGCCCACATATTAGCGAAACGTTTAAGTCCTTCGTCGTATCAAAGTTGTTCACGTAATTATATTGGTTAAGTTTTATTTATTAGGTTTTTAATTTCGTAATTTTTTTTATAAACGTATTTTACGTATTTTATACTTCTTGGTTCCAAGGGTATTTTCGTCTTTATATATATGTTTTAGATTTTCGGTTTTACAAATGGTCTCGAAGTTGAAGAAAACGGATGTGAAAGTCGAAACCTAAAACGGGTTTATCGAATATAAGGAGTCGAATTGAAGGACAAAGTATCTCAAGTAGTGATGATTTTATCATTATATGAAGAAGAAAGAAACAAGCATGAAGACCTTTTGGCATTCGACATTAGGGAGGAGATGTTGGACTAGTTAATGTCTAACATGCCAAAGAAATCAAGAATGGATTATATCCATATTAGTAATGATAAAAATGGTCTCGAAGTTGAAGAAAACGGATGTGAAAGTCGAGAACCTAAAACGGGTTTATCAGAATATAAGGAGTCAGAATTGAAGGACAAAGTATCTCAAGTAGTGATGATTTTATCATTATATGAAGAAGAAAGAAACAAGCATGAAGACCTTTTGGCATTCGACATTAGGAGGGAGATGTTGGACTAGTTAATGTCTAACATGCCAAAAGAAATCAAGAATGGATTATATCCATATTAGTAATGATAAATGAGCATTGGAACTATGAAGATGCAGTAAAGAAGTTAGAAGATTAGTGTTTTATTTTGTAATAGGATAGTTTAGTGTATGATATAATTATGTATATTATGTATCTGGTCTTAGAAGCCTGTAAACCCTACATAGCATCGGGCTGGGTCAAAAAAATGGAACGGTTGTTGTAGGGTTAAGAATAGTTGTGTTGTTTATATGAAACGTTGTATCCCTTTCATTGCAGTGTTTCATATTGTATAAATAGGTTAGGTTTTCTGTAATCAAGAATCAACCCTTTTTTCAATTTATTTAATATCAAAATTATAGAAGGGTTCAACCCATCTTTTTTTTCTTGTTCTTGATTCTTGTACGGTGATTCCATGATGCTGTTTGATCAATTTCGATCCTGGAGATATCAGATTAAGGACCTGTAAACATTGGTATCAGAGCGAAGGGATCAAACAACAAACTCTAAGAATCTGCCATGAATGACGATCAAGAACGTGGATGTCGAATTGCAAAACAAGTTTTAAGTTTTCTTATTAGGTTTATGATAAGAAACAAGTTTCAAGAATTTTCTTATTAGGTTTTAGATAAGAAAGATATAAAGTTTAAAAGGTTTCAAAGTTTAAAGTATGAAGACTTCAGTTTCAAGATCTAAAGAAAGATTCAAACCTGCGTTCTTTTAGAAACGCAATCATGAAGAAGACGGTGTGAAGCCAAGTTGTGTGAAGCAACCGCAAAGAAGAGAAGAATATGTGATGGATTGAATGATCAAGAGAATTGATCAATAAGGGTCATGCGATATGACTAAGACGAAGGAACAAGGTAGTGATGGTCTCGAAGTTGAAGAAAACGGATGTGAAAGTCAGAAACCTAAAACGGGTTTATCATAATATAAGGAGTCAGAATTGAAGGACAAAGTATCTCAAGTAGTGATGATTTTATCATTATATGAAGAAGAAAGAAACAAGCATGAAGACCTTTTGGCATTCGACATTAGGAGGGAGATGTTGGACTAGTTAATGTCTAACATGCCAAAAGAAATCAAGAATGGATTATATCCATATTAGTAATGATAAATGAGCATTGGAACTATGATGATGCAGTAAAGAAGTTAGAAGATTAGTGTTTTATTTTGTAATAGGATAGTTTAGTATATGATATAATTATGTATATTATGTATCTGGTCTTAGAAGCCTGTAAACCCTATATAGCATCGGGCTGGGTCAAAAAAATGGAACGGTTGTTAGAGGGTTAAGAATAGTTGTGTTGTTTATATGAAACGTTGTATCCCTTTCATTGCAGTGTTTCATATTGTATAAATAGGTTAGGTTTTCTGTAATCAAGAATCAACCCTTTTTTCAGTTTATTTAATATCAAAATTATAGAAGGATTCAACGCATCTTTTGTTTCTTGTTCTTGATTCTTGTACGGTGATTCCATGATGCTGTTTGATTAATTTCGATCCTGGAGATATCAGATTAAGGACCTGTAAACATTGGTATCAGAGCGAAGGGGTCAAACAACAAACTCAAGAATCTGCCATGAATGACGATCAAGAACGTGGATGTCGAATTGCAAAACAAGTTTTAATTTTTCTTATTAGGTTTATGATAAGAAACTAGTTTCAAGAATTTTCTTATTAGGTTTAAGATAAGAAAGATATACAGTTTAAAAGGTTTCAAAGTTTAAAGTATGAAGACTTCAGTTTCAAGATCTAAAGAAAGATTCAAACCTGCGTTCTTTTAGAAACGCAATCATGAAGAAGACGGTGTGAAGCCAAGTTGTGTGAAGCAACCGCAAAGAAGAGAAGAATATGTGATGGATTGAATGATCAAGAGAATTGATCAAGAAGGGTCATGCGATATGATTAAGACGAAGGAACAAGGTAGTGATGGTCTCGAAGTTGAAGAAAACGGATGTGAAAGTCAGAAACCTAAAACGGGTTTATCAGAATATAAGGAGTCAGAATTGAAGGACAAAGTATCTCAAGTAGTGATGATTTTATCATCATATGAAGAAGAAAGAAACAAGCATGAAGACCTTTTGGCATTCGACATTAGGAGGGAGATGTTGGACTTGTTAATGTCTAACATGCCGAAAGAAATCAAGAATGGATTATATCCATATTAGTAATGATAAATGAGCGTTGGAACTATGATGATGCAGTAAAGAAGTTAGAAGATTAGTGTTTTATTGTGTAATAGGATAGTTTAGTGTATGATATAATTATGTATATTATGTATCTAGTCTTAGAAGCCTGTAAACCCAACATAGCATCGGGATGGGTAAAAAAAAAGTAACGGTTGTTGTAGGGTTAAGAATAGTTGTGTTGTTTATATGAAACGTTGTATCCCTTTCATTGCAGCGTTTCATATTGTATAAATAGGTTAGGTTTTCTGTAATCAAGATTCAACCCTTTTTCAGTTTATTTAACATCAGAATTATAAAAGGGTTCAACCCATCTTTTGTTTCTTGTTCTTGATTCTTGTATGGTGATTCCATGATGCTGTTTGATCAATTTCGATCTAGGAGATATCAGATTAAAGACCTGTAAACATTGGTACCAGAGCCGATGGTTCAAAGAAGATCGTTTGAATCATTGTTGCAATCCAGAAACTAAAGAATCAAATTGTTTGTATGATCAAGACTTTAATTGGCATATTTTTTCTTCATTTAACCCAGAAAGTTAGATTCATTCTAAGATGGCCGATCATCATCAGAGGTTAGTGTTTCGTTTCCGTTTTTAATCCAATTAGTGAGAGAGAGCGATTTGTATATCGCAAGAACAGGGTTGTTTGTAAATCGCAAGAGAGAATACAGAACTAGAGAAAGTTGCTTTTAGCGATGCAGTCAAGAAGAAAAAAACTGGTGTATGCGTTTGAATTAACGCTTGTGTTTGCATTGGTTTATGGCGGAAATTTGTGAAGAATTTAACAGGGATGTTCGGTTTTAAAAAAAAAGTTGAATTGAAGAGAATTAGTTGGTGTTTCCGAAGGACATCAGAGAGTCAAAGTCATAAAACATTGAATTATTTGGTTTTATTTGTTGTTGTGCGTCGAAAAACACAGACAAAGCCATAAGGGCTGTTGTCGTTGTGAAATTTGCTTCATCAAGGAAATGCCATAAGGGTTGTTTGTGAGGAATGGTTGGAACCAGAAGTGTTATGGGACATTTGCAAGTCCGGGAGAAGGCGCAATGCGTGTTCAAGGTATTGTATGGCATATCCAGGAGGGATTAGAGATGCTTGAAAGCAATCATGTGTCAAGAGGACTAGAGAAGATTGCTTAATAGAGGAACACGGTTGGATTATCGAAATTTGCAAAACGGATTCGTGTAAAGAGGAAGTAAATGTGGCATGCAACAAATAGTGGAGTTATGGGACAAGAACAGGGAGAGATTGAAGAATCAAACGTGGGTTAACAATTAAGGGGTGATTGTTGGCCTAAATTGTTCAAACCAAGTTTGATAGTTAACGGGTCAAAAGTGTAAATTGACTTAAGTATGTATTTTAGAGTCTAGTATGTCATTATGTTAAGTTAGAAGGTTCTAATATGTAGTTTATAAACCTAGAAACCGCTGTTTAGAAAGTCACGTCTATTCAATTGAAAGGATACGACGTTTATGTATGTATATATATATATGTGCAATCATAACAGATTGCATCTAACCCATTATTCAGATAATAAAACTTTCGTTTGGGTTCATCCCTTTTGTTTCTTGTTCTATTGTTGTTATGATTCTTGAGTATGGATTGGCATCAATGATTCCTGGGACAATACCCACAAGGTTGTATAGTTATTGTATAATAATATTTTTTTTCTTTTACGCTATTTTTTTGTTTAAACTCGTAGGATAAATATTGAATTTATAGCTTTGGTCCAAAGAGGAAGAGTTAATCACAGTTTGTAACTTTCTTAGTTTCTTTTGTCTTTTACTCTCTGATAAAACAAATGTGTGCGTAACGCAATGCCTATCACCTAGAAACGAACAACAACAATCAAATTCTACCCATCCGCAAACCCTCATTCCTTAAGTTATTAATTTCGCCTAAATAAAAGTTTTTTGTTTTTTTTTCTTTAAAAAAAAAAAAAAAACAACTTATAGACATATAAACTCATTTAATTACTATATATAGTAAAACGCATTCAAAACGACGTCGTTCCGTCTACAGTACTCCCAGCCCATTTCAGTAAGCCCAATACATGTGATGCCCTGTGTTGGCCCGTTTCTGGAATTTCCCATATATATGTCACCGCCTCTTTTTCTTCTTTCTTATCGAATACAGAACTTTTGTACTCATCCATGTTGATGTTAAACTCCAATAAACCTTATGTTGATCGCAAGACAATAATATATTTCAACTTTTTTGCTGAATATGAGTCCATCTTTCAACATGTTTCAATCCACAAGTTTCAGGTAATTCATTGGTTTCTTCCAAGTGAAGAATCCGTGTTTGTTTAGCTGCGGTTTGTTCTATGTTTTATCATATCTTTATAAATGTTTTAATCATTGGTTATAATTATTGTTTGTTTCTAATATTTTTTATATAGAAAGTTTATGGTGTTCGCACCTACGAGTAATAGGTAATTGATGTCTTTGGCTAATTAGTGGATGTCACAGGAAGGTGGCTTGATGGTTGCTTGGTTACGCCGTGGATGACGATTGAATCCTAATTGGGTTTCCGGTACACCGGATATTATTGCGCTAATTTTGGTCTCTTCGTGGTTGGTCGGAGGTACCATGGTATGTTTAAGGTGATGTTTCTTTGTTGAACACTAAGTGTTTTCGTTATTTCAATTCGGTACTGTTTTTTGTGGGTTAAGTTTTATTTGTTGTGAAATAAGCTAAAGCAAGGTCGAGATAACGATATGTTTGGTAGTTCTACTTTAAATATGTCGCTTGGCGGTAAAAAAGCAAAAGAAATTATGAATCTCATGGTATTCGGGTAACGATATGGTTTCCTGTGTGTTGATGATTGGTGGTTTTTGGCTGTGCGACCACTGTCTTTAGTAGTTGCAGCCATAGAACATCTTTGGTGATGGTATTTGTTGCTTACAGAGTGTTGCCATAGTAAAGAAAAAAAAAATTGAATGTCTTTGCTGAAATCAACAATGGTTCGGATATGCGTAGAAGCAATGTTGTAACCGTCTGACATCATTTTTCTTATCAAATCAAAAGACTCGCCTTCAGAAGTGTATGCGTTGTGTTTTTACAAACGATGACATTGTTTGTCGATTTGATACTGGGATATATGAGGGGATGATGAGTCTAGGGCTGGAGAGGATTAAAGATAAGGTCGTCCGGATCTTGGCACGGCAACTTATTAAAGTTGCAGCCATGGCGGACGTATTCTCTTGACCTCATCGTTTCGCTCTACTGATTTGGCTAAAGTGGTGAACGTCCGCGCCTTGACGGGGCAAATCACTAGATTTGCAGCCATTGCGGATGTTTTAGCTTTTTTTTTATTCCCACCCTATCTGACCCTTATAGACACTTTTCTCTGAATTTGTATCCCAGTATCATTTTCGTACATCTTCCTCTGTATGGCATAAATTCGCCAACGGGCGCAAATCCTTTTTACTAGATGCGTGTGATTCTGGCTTCAAATCGTGGGAATGTCATGGAACTTGGTTATTTTAGTAACATATACGAGGTTTGTGGTTGCAGCAATCACAGTTTCTTGGTATCGGAAAGTGATTTCATACGATGCTATAAACTGTGGTAATAAATATGTTCAAAAAATGTGGTCACAAGCTGTATATAAGATGCGATCACAGTCACTGATTTTACATTTTCTTGGTTTCCGGCCATGGCAGGTTTGGAATCCATGTTATCTGGTGCTATGTTACATATGTTTCCGCAACCTGCTACAAATTCCGATAGCGTGTTTCTTTGTGTTGAAGATAACCGCCACTCACACCGTTCCCTCTCATCTTATATCTGCTGAATTCTGTGAAAATTCAGGCTTTCAATTCTCTGTAAGTAATATAACTGGTAGATTAAAGAGTGAATAACGACATATGTGGTTCGTTGTTTTTTGGTCAGGTGACTGGGTTTCAAGCTCGGTTGGCGCTAATTTTACGCCTCATATCATCAACGTCAACACAGCAGCACTAGAATAAGATTATCAACAGGCAAGAGGTACGGCTCGAATTCGGGGTTTTCTTTTTGCTGGAATATTAGTTACAAGATTTTTTGCTGGAATATGGTTCTTTTTGCTGGAATATGACCCAATAAAAAAGATTTAGCCAACATCGTGACAAGAGGTGTATTTGGAACGTTTAAAAACTATCGTACTACTAAACTATATGTATATAACGTTATTTTTTTTACATAAATGTCCAACAGGATGTTTGTTTGTATGCTGTCACAGCACATCAGGGGCGTTTATTTGTGCTTATTTTCAGTTCATCAGGGGCGTTTTGGATACGCTTACTTTCAGCCCAAACAGGTGTGCATGATTCTGCTTATTTTCAGCCCAAACAGGGGCGTTTGGTTGCTTATTTTTCTGCACAAAATGGTTCGTTTTGTTTGATGATTTTCTGCTCAAACGGGTGCGTTTTGTTTGCTGATTTTCTGCACAAAACGGTGCATTTTGTTGCTGATTTTTTCTGCACAAAAGGAACTGACATTTTTTTTCGTTACATAAATTACCAGATAAAAATGTCAAAAAAAAGCTAAGCCGCAACGCGGCGGATGGTCGCCATACTCGTTTAAACTATGAGATGACATTTGTGTTTAGTTAATGGGCCTGCTGGTCCATTAACCAAAGTAAAATAGGAGCCGACATATTAAACTTTAAATGCACGATCTAGCAACTTAAAATTCAAAACCGATTAATAGATTTTGTAAGGAACTAGTGTTTAAGGAGGACAATAAAAGTAATGACAAGATTGATAATATTGAGATTAACAATGTTGTGCTTGCTATGGTGGATTTTGGATGTGTATTTTTTATTCATTTGTAGTAGTAATTGGTGGTTGTTATATAGGGAATGAAAACGAGGGGCTGAATTTTTTTTCTTTCTTTCTAATATATAAACAAGTGTATCATTATGTACATGTACGTTACAAAAAACATGATCGTGGAGGTCGAAAACGGATTTCTGCAAACCTACTTTTATTCATTACGATTATGATTTTATATTTATGCTACTAATCCATAAATCATAATTATTTTTTACGATAACATTTTTTTTATAGTACGAGCCCTACTTTTAGTTAATAATATATGATTGTTAGTACAACTTCTAGGTGGTCCAAGTTTACTTTGACTCCACTATTATCTTGCGAAAATAATCGAACAAGACTTATATACGAAATTGAGAGTAATTACAAGTCTTCATGAAACAATCAAATAAGAAATGGAGCTAATTCAACAAGTAGCCTAGAGGCCCAGTGATCCTCCTTTTTCTAGACCAGATTTCTTTTTTTCCCAAAATAACCCACGGCGACCTGGCAATTGTGTAATCACCTTATATGCTTGGTGTGTCCTTTTTTTTTCTCTAAAATACAAAAAACCAAGTCGCCCAAAGTATAAGTCGGTCAACAAAACCAAGTAGCCAGGTACTTTTTGTACTTTATGTACTTAAAAAATTGGATACGTGTCATGCTATTAAAGTGGTTGCCCAAATGCCATGTCACCCTGGGCTATTTTGGATTTTTTTTTTTTTTTTTTGGTATAGAAAAGGAAAGACCATTGGGCAGTTGAGCTACTTTTTGAATTTTCTCTAAGAAATGGACTTTGAATACATTGTATTTGTTCAAATTTTCATGTTTCAATAACATCTAAGTGGTCTACGTTTACATCGACTTTGATACACATACGTGGGACGATTGAAAAAGAATTCGACAAAATGACTTGTGATTTTGTGGAAAATAAGGTCGTAAAGTATTCGTCTAACAAAAATGAATGTAAATGAATCGTTAGTCTTTTCGGATGTTAGCCACATAACAAAAAAGAGTTGTCATACATTATTTCTAGAGTTAATTATAAATTTTGTCCATTTGGTTTACATCTTTTTTCATCTTTTGTCCTTTACTTTAACATTTACACCGCTCGTCCTTGTATTGTCTATTTGTACACATCTCACTATTTGTAGAATTACTATAAACACAATATTTCTATCCGTATGCTCGAAAATGAAGGTTAAGTTTTTACAAACATTGGTAAATGGACCATTTTTTCTAACGAGAATTTTAACTATATCACAACATTTGCACCACAACGATTTGATTAAGGAGCTTCTCACACAAACTGAGGTACCATTGAAACACAAGCTCATTTGGCGGTAAATTGATCCGTTTTAATTCATTTTTCTGAAATGAAGGTTATATGTTCACCAACCATTAAATTTAGTTTTAATGAGGTCTTCACTGTTTAATGATTTTCTAGTGAAATCTTTTAATCCTTCCTCGTATGCTCTTTTTGCATATTCATATAGGTTTTCTATGCGTGACAGAAAGATAAACACATTATCAAATTACATTATCAAGTGTTTGATGAAATGTCTAAGAGAAGAATATAAAAGGTGTAAACGTTTTCCCTTTTTTGTCTTTGAATTGTGTTTAATGAGATGTTGTGTATGGTGTAGTTATGAGAGATGAAGTTAGACAATTACGTACTTACCTGCAAGTGAGTGAACAACTTGGTGTTGTTTATTCCGGTACATTTATTTCAAAAGTATAGAGATTTTAGCACTTTTAATATGCAAGCCCAAACACCCCGTAAAGATTCATAAACATAACTGTAGTGAATATGGCGCTCTCCGGGGCTCCAGAAAATACTGTCCGTGATCTTAATGTAGCTATAGCTGATTTACTTTTTCCATCTGTGAGTATGTCATTTACCTTAATATTAATTATAGACTTAATTGGAATTTCATATTAAGTGTTAGCTCCCCTATTAGCTGATGCACATGTAGTTGCATAATATTATCATATTGAATAAGTAACACATGTTGAAGTTAGACAATTATCAGTAGGCAATTGTTTTTTTCCCCTCCAATCATTGTAGTTGGTGGAAAGGGGTGTTGGAATTGGGATTGCTTATCAAAATATTCTATTTGCTTATTGAAACTGTTTATGTACCGGAAAAAACTTACTATTATATAGAGTTGAGGAAAAATGTAACCTCTCTCTCTCTCCTCTAACCGTTTCATCCCACCTTTTCCACCATTAAAAAACTCTTAAAAACCTTCATTTCTATCTCATTTTCTACCTTATTCACAATTCTAAACTGACAATTCGATCCTATTTTTCATTTCACATACTTCTATCGGTTTAGAATTTTATTTTTGGGGTGTTCTCTTTAAATTTTGATGTTACCTTTGAAATTGATTAGTATTGTTTAGTATAGAATCAATTCGTATAGATGTCTAACAAAAAACGTTACTCCAAACGGAAAATCAAAATTCCTGGTAAATTTGTAGATACGATTTGTGATCTGAATATACAAAAGATGAATAAAGGTAACCTACATGAATATGAAGAGGAAATTCAGTGTAGTGGGGAAAATGAAGAAATTAGGGTTCAAAATGAGAAATTGGGGATTCTGGTAATAAGGAGTTGATGTACGAGAGGATAAAGAGCTGGATAATAGGAGTAGTGTTGCAAAAGATGTGAATGTAATCGAGAATGGGGATGAGGTGGAAATGAATACACCATCTGTCAAATGCACTGTAAGTGTTTGTGGTAATGTCTCATCTGTTATTAACTCGAATAGCACAACTGCTGATATTGCAAATGTTGATCTTTATTATTCTTGAGAAAAGTATGAATGTTGTGAATAATAGTGGTAGTAAAATGTATGAAATGTTTAAGGAGAAATCATATGCTAAAGTTGCTGAAACTAGTGTAATTGATAGAAACTTAAGCTTCACACCTACTGCTATTAGTGATGAGGGTAATGAAGTGGTGATATTTGATGAAGAGTTAGTATTGGAGGGTAGTAAAAAATGGCAATTCACTCTTTGTGGTCAGTTTGTTGGTTGCAATATGAGTGAATTAGAAGCTAAGTATAACTTGAGAAGGATGTGGAGTAGGTTTGGTATAAGGGAGATTTTGAGTAATGGGAATGGTATTTGGTTTTTCAAATTTATTGATGAAGAGAATATGAATTGAGTGGTTGATCAAAGTCCATGGTTGGTAAATGGTAAACCTCTGATCGTTCAAAATGGAGCCACATTGTTTGTATTGAAAAGGTGAATTAAGTAAAATCCCTATCTGGATAAAGCTTTTAATGTGCCATTAGAAGCATGGACTCATAAAGGAATAAGTGCTTTGTCCAAGAGATTAGGTAAGCCAATTCATATGGACAACATGACATGACTAGTATGTGTCACAATGGTATTGGGAGAGTTGGCTTTGCTAGAGTTCTTGTGGAAATTGATGCTACTAAAAGTTTTCGGGATAGGATTGAGATACAATATGTTGATAAGTCGAACAAGGCTGTGAGGACTAAGTTTGTTAATGTTGAGTATTCATGGAAACCAAGAATCTTTGTTATTGTGGTGTGTTTGGGCATTTGAGTACTAGATGTATGAAGAGGCAACAATCTAATGGGATCAACAAAGATGTCAATGTTCAAGTGCACAATATGCGTAATCAACAAAGATTTAACAAGGATAGTAATGTGAAGGATCAAGAAGGTTTTGTACAAGCCGATATGAGGAATAAGCAAAATTATCGAATAAGGGTCAACAAAACCATTGCGGTGGAATGGGGTTGCCAAAAGTATGTTGTTAAATCAAAGGTGAGTAATGAAGTTGGCAACAAAGATGAAGGGCGGTGAATAGAAAACATGACAATAATAAATCGGATGTGGGAGAACAATAATAAAGGGAAAAAGGAAAAGTCAAATGCAAGTGGTAATGGGGTGAACAAATCAGTAACTAATATGGATAAAAATACAAGCCGGAATGGTGGAAAGAGTATGGTGGAAGAATTAAGAAATAGTGTAAACAAGTATAGTATTTTTGAAGAAGTTGAGGATGGTGAATATGAGGAGAAGGATGAGGAAATATGGAAGGCAGTTGTGGAAAAAATGTGTTAAAAACAAGATGCAGCCTCCTACTGAAGTAACTCAGAAATGGCCTAAAGTAATGCTGAGATATTTCAAAGATAGATGGGAAGAGGAATTGAACAAGGAAGAAAATGAGATTGAGGAAGTTATGGTAGATAATTCGAACCGCAAAGGATATGGAAGCAAATGTTATTGTTGTATCCTCCCATTACTACTTCACAAAACCATTATCTTGCATTGTTAGAAGAGTATGAGAGAAGCCCGATATACTACTACTTTGGGAAAAGGAGCAAGTTCTTGTTGATAAGCTTGTTAATAGTAAAATGATTCCTACTATTGAGGAAACTAAGACATGGCCTCTCAGAATGTTTATGATCTACAAGGATGGATGGGGAGCTAAATGGAAAACTGAGTGCCCTTTCATAGGGAATTTTCATGAATAAATGTTGAAGTGATTTGGTGATTTGGTCAATGTCTCTTGTTTGTATTTTGTTGCTTGTATGTTGGTCTTTGTATAGCATGTTGTTTGTTTGGTTTAGCTCCATTTTCAGCTGATGTGGTATGTCACTAGCTTTGATTTGGATGCTTAGAATGTATCTTGTTTTTCTTGAGTTAATATATTTTCACAGTTTCACCAAAAAAAAAACTGTTTATGTACCGAACATAAACAGTTTGTGGTACCGAACATTGACTATCGAATAATAACTTATCCATTGTTATCTTTCAGAAGTTATTACTTTGACATATTGAAGCTAGGGGTGTGCAGTGTGCACGGTCCAAAAACCGGACCGGACCGGCTAACACCGGACCGGACCGGACCGAAACCTGATTTCGGCAAAAATGTTAGACCGAGACCGGACCGAATGTGGTCGGTCCAGTCTCGGTCCGGGTCGGTCCACCCAAATTTGTCGGTTTTGGTCTGGACCGGACCGGACCGAGGACCGAATTAGCCCAAAAGCCGAGACCACGGACCGGACCGTCTGTCGGTCCGGTCTGCTCGGTCGTATGCTCACCCCTAATTGAAGCTATCATGACAATTTTTAGATTGCATTAATATATATATATATATATATATATATATATATATATATATATATATATATATATATATATATATATATATATATATATATATATATATAAAATTTGTCATTGAAGACGACGCTGCTTTGCCCAGCCTTGCTACAGTTGCTTCCACAGTGCTTTGCTACAGTACGTATCTACAGTGGTATAACGGGCTAGGCAAAACAACCAATGCTGCTGTTGTTGTCTTTGGCCAAACAGCTTTCCACTGCCTTTATACGCTTAATAAGGATGGGTTTCTCCCGAACCTTCTTTAGGTTCCAGGTTCTTCATCCCTTGGTGATGATGAAGATGATGTTTCATTTTGTGTCAATTCACAACAATATTCTGGTTGGTGATGATGAAGATGAGGGAGTATTTGATGCGCTGACCAGGAAGGAAGTGGCCAAGGTAATTTTGATAACATGTTAAACTTTTTAATGGTGTATTAAAGTCCAATGCAAATGCAAATATACTAATTCAAAGTAATTGATTTGTGGGTTTATTGCTAATATAGATTTGAGTTAATGTATGAAATACCTGTTAGAGTAGTATAGTGTATTATTAGCTTTTAATTTTTATGCTATATTAATATGATATTGAGTGTTATGATATTTTGGGTGGCTTATTTGAAGAGGTGATTGTGTTCTATACTTCTATTAGCTTGAAAAACTATGTAAGAGGGTGTTTGGGATTGCTTATTTTCTAATGCATGCTTATTTGCTTATAAGTTAATAGGCAGAAGGTCGTGACTTTGGATTTGGGAGGTTTTTGGTGATGGTGGCTTTAATCTATCTTGCTTATTTATAATTTGTTGAATAAAATACACCGTTGGTCCCTAAACTTGGCAGGGTGCATCGCTATCGACCGAAACTGGCCATATTCATCGCCATAGGTCCAAAACATGGCCATTAAATGCCAGATTAGTCCTTTGACCAAGTCAAAGTCTGATTTTTGTTTTGTAGTCGAGGGTATTTTAGTCCATACACATTTATACTTTTATAACACATTTATGTTTTACCCCTTCATCTTTCATCCTCTTCATCATCTACCCAAATCATTCATCTCCCCAACATCATCATCTCCCCAAATCTACAAGTATGGATAAAATATGAACGATAAAGGAAATTTCACTATATAGTTGTTGAAAGCATGTCAACACTTATACAAGCGTAAAGAAAATTATAATCTTTGTCAACATCAAAATGAATTTGAGATGGATTAGCGATATCCGATTTCTTTTACACACAAATAAAGGGTGGACTTCAAAATTCTGCATATATGTTAAGATTGATAAATATATCGTTACATGTGATTTAGGTAGTACCTGAGGTCTAGTTCTTCCATCTCGAAAGAAGTCAAAGACATTTTGTGAAGTAACCGGAAGCCAAATGGTTGTGGATGCACTAAGGACCATGCCATTGGGTTGGCCTGGATCAGTGCTCTTGTGTAAAGTCGCCCGGACCTCAAATTCGTTCATACCCGAAGGTGATGTCCATTGATGACCATTAGAAGTATTTATACTTGAGCAGAAGTTGTTCACCATCCTCTTTGATAGCTTCATCATGCTCCTTTTGCCTTCAGGTGATGGAATTCCTGGTTGAAATCAAGCATGTATATAAGTAAATAATAAAAACACTTTACACAACTAAAGGCAGTCTTTTCCAGTAGTGTATAATTATGATCAAAATACTCCACGAAATGACTAGTTGTATACCTCCTCCAATATCATGAGACATGGTGGTTGTCATTAGAGAAGAAGTTCTTTCACATGCCCGTTGAAGAGAAGCAAGCCATCGTTTGGCTCCGAATGCCAAACCGCTATGAATAAAATCCCGATAAAGCCTATCAATCGGGGCCACTTCTTCCACCTCAATATGTTCCACCCAGGTAACCTTATAGTAATTGCAAAAAATAATAACGATTTGGACCTTGTTATATCTAATTATAAGGAGCAAGTCGAAATTAATTGACAAACCTTTGAGTAACCATTTGGCATATCTTGAATGAGACACCCTGAAGGAAGGCGGTGTACTTTAAAACGAGATTGTGCATACGGATTATACTGAGGAAGATCATATGAAACATTTACAACTGCCCATGAGCCTTGCTCAATTTGTTGTACAAATCGAAGCAGATACAACTGCCTCTTGAGAACTAGTGGCGAAAGCACTTGTAGTTCTTCATACATCTAGAAAGAAAAACAAATTGTTGAGATAATTAAGAAAATGCTAGAAATGATACAAAATCACCTAAATTAGGTGTGACTTAAATTACCAGTTGCAAGGAGCCACTCGGGGAAGCTAACAATCCAGATGATATTACTTCAATCATTCTTGCTCTTGACACAATTGTTGGAAATAGTTCAATCCATTTGATCTGGACAAGAAAAAGTTAATGAATATTAAGTAAAGTTGATAGAAACCGTATAAAATACAAACATTAAAGATTGGCACTTAACCGAATCAATAAACACATCCACCAATTTCAAACTATTCATCATCACAACCCCAGACGCCTTCTATGCTTCCGTTCTAACATTAGGGTTCTTCAGATGATGTTGGGGAGATGAATGATTTGGGTAGATGAATAATTTAGGTAGATGATGAAGAGGATGAAAGATGAAGGGTAAAACATAAATGTGTTATAAAAGTATAAATGTGTATGGACTAAAATACCTCGACTACAAAACAAAATCGACTTTGACTTGGTCAAAGGACTAATCTGCATTTAAGGGCCATGTTTTGGACCTATGGCGATGAATATGGCAAGTTTCGGTCGATCGCGATGCACCCTGCCAAGTTTAGGGACCAACGGTGTATTTTAGTCTAATTTGTTCTTGGGATATGTATCACTAGGGCCCCCCTGAATCACGGCTGCAACTTGCAGGGGAATGGTGCGCGTCTGCGTTCTTTGGCCCAAGGTAAGTTGGGCTGTTACTGTACTCATATTTAGAAGAAAAAAAGGTATGCAAAAATATAAGAAATAATGTTAGTATCACAATCTATTTTAATTAGATATTTGTTTTTTCTATAATCTCCGTTTCAGGAATAGCCTATGCATTACAAGAGAAAACAATATCAACTGTGTTTCATTTCCCACCGTAGATACGTACCATAACCATTCACAGTTTTACACTTTCACACATCACTTCCATCATAAATAACACAACTAGATCGACCATAACCATTCACAGTTTTACACTTTCACCATAACATCCATTCATTCAACCAAAGATTTGATCTTTTTAGTTTTTTTAGCATCACGATCAACTATTATTACTATTACATTTTCACATATTCACAACCATAACCATACAGGCATACATAACACAACTAAACCGATACATATTACAACTCAACACATAATCATATTCATAAATCATGATTCATAGTTCATTAGTTTGATACCTGCTCGAGAATCGTGAAGTTAGAACTTAGAAGGTCAGACGTGAGACGGCAGAGGGAGGAAACGCGTTTCAGTATGGCAAAAAAAAGGGTTTAACGGCGGATATAATATATACGTAAAAAAACATGCCCAGAAACGTGATTAAAAGGCCCAGATACGTTTCCTAAACGTTTCCTTTTCAACACCTGCCGTTTCCAGTTCACATGAAACGTTTCTATTTTTCCAAAAACGTTTCCGGCACGTTTCCTGGCGTATCTAGCCGTTTCCCGTTTCCGATACGTTTCTGGTACGGGAGACGGCACCCCACCGGCGTTTCCGTGCAACATAGGTGTTCCATACTTCCATATACCGTATATCTGATGCGCATTTGAGATTTCAACTCAGGAGCTAATACAAGATAAACTATAACATGCAACTTTTATATATCTTAGATACAAGGATCGATATCAGATTAATATAGATTAATATAGCTTAAGAGTACACTTAACAAAGAAGTCACCGTAAGAATGATCACTTAACAAAGAAGTAACATTTAATATAGCATAAGGTACATGATGTTGTTGTTGAACGTCACAAAAAATATTTAAAAAAAAGGTAGGATAGATACAAACCTTAATACAATAGTATCTTGGTAAGTATTAGATCGATCTCCGAGTATCATATCAAAGGAGTAATGAATTGAGGGTCGTCGGTCGAGTGTTGTGATGAAAGGGTTTTTTTTTTTTTTTTTTTGTGGTTTTAAAACTAAAATAACTAAAGAAAAGCTAAAACTACTTAGAGCAAACGCAGAATAACGCATAATAACGCCCATTTTCATCAAAAGATCGATCTCCCCACGTTATGCCACTAACGCCCATTATTTGCCTTTTTTTTTTTTTTTTATTTATGCCCTTAAATGAGGGGTTGTTTTTGTAAATTGTTGTGAATGTTATTGATGTTATTGGGATGTTATTGTTGTGGGTGTTTTTTGGGGATGTTAAAGTGAAATGTTAAAGCTGATGGGCGCTGACGTGGACGGTGTTATTGATGTTATGGTGTTATTGTTGGGAATGCTCTAATAAAGAAATATTTGCTTGGACGTAATTATCTCTAGTTGTGAGTTTGTGAATTACCCCAATACTGTTTTGAGAGGTGCTCAACCCCAATATAACGTATACTTTTAAAAATGAACAATCGTAGTCGTTTGATATAATAAAGATTTGACAACAATTGATTATCCACGGGTGCGCATTTCAAGTCAACCTAAGTAAAATGTTTAAAATTGATCGGTTAATATTTATACTTAGGATCTTGACTTGTAGAATATTTTTATCTTAAATCAAAGCCAGTCGGTATATGGATGGACAACTCAAATTCGTCCGCTAAAAAGAGGCGAGTCAAAATACTAACGAAAAACACCAACAAATTTACCAAATACCACTTCATCATCACACTATCGAGTCAACTAAGTCTAAAAAAAGTAAATAAAAACTACTCTAACATCCAAGCTCTTTATTAACCAAAATTACTCCTTAAACCCTTAATCTATATCAAATCACATAAAGCATGAAACTTCAGTGAGTTTAGGTGGATGCATTGAGGAAAGTTTGCAACTTTTATAAGTAAAAAGCTTAAAATGACAAAACTTGATTTTTAAAAGTAAGACTAAACCAAAAGTGAAAAAAGTTTGAAATTTAACAAAAAGACATGATCAAAGTGAGTTTTAAAACTAGAAGATGAAAACGTTATAAATCTTAGTGACTAGGAATGATGATTTTTATAAAAATATTTAAACTTTATAAGATTTTAACCATAAAAATGCTAAAGACACAAACTTTATATAAAATAAGCTAAAATTAAGCAATCAATTAATAAGCTAATAACAAAAGTAATTAAACTAAAAAGTAGGGGTGAAAACGAGCCGAGCCGAGCTCGAGCCTGCCAGAGCTCGAGCTCGGCTCGTTTATATGTAAAAAGCTCGAGCTCGAGCTCGAGCTCGTTTCGAGCCTCACATTTTGAGCTCGAGCTCGGCTCGTGAAACTTTTCACAAGCTCGAGCTCGGCTCGTTAACACAAAGCCCGGCTCGTTAACACAAGACTCGAGCTCGTTAACACGGTTATACGTATAGAAAATATATATACGTAAACGAGCTTTTTGTATAGAACTCGGGCTCGAGCTCGATTATTAAATGAGCCCAAACTTAGGCTCGAGATCGTTTAAGCTCGGCTCATTCGAGCTTTTTACCGATCCGATCCCAAACTTTTCACGAGCGGCTCGGCTCGTTTCCACCCCTACTAAAAAGTAACTAAAACGCCAATTTGATAAAAGCTTAAACTTAAACACACACTTCACCCACTAAAGTGTGTTAATAGAAAAAAGTAAATTACTACATTTTTTATAAAAGTGCAAACGGAATTATTATGAAAAATAAAGAAAGAAAGGTGTGATCGCTTCTTGATGTCTTCTACCTAGTATATAAAATCAACTCCTTTTTTTCTATCACATGTATTCATTTCTCATTTTCATTTAGGCACCTCAATGTATTTTTTACCTGGCAACGCATCACCTCTATTCACATATTTATAATCAATTTCAATTCGCCTACTGGCTGTGGTCGTGAAGGGGGTCTCGGCTAGGAAAAAATGTAGTAATATAGGGTAGTCATCGTCGCTGGTTGTGCGATGTTGTAGCAACACCGCCGCTCTAACGATCACAGTTCATTTCCTGGGGCTAATTTAAAAAGAAATTTTTTAGCCAGAAAATAACGAAACCATGTACTTGCAATGGTGATATAGACTGGTGTTGTATTGTTTTGTTTAGGCTGGAAGGCAAGGTGCACTATCACTCACCTTACACCTCAGCGCCACATCAGCTTTTTCTCTCCTCTCTCTTCCACTCACTTTCACTCAATTTTATGCAGACAAGAGACTCACTTTCACTCACTTTAACTCACATATTTTTTTTATAAGCACCAAACGGTCAAATTGGGTTTAGCACGATTATCAACTAGGTGAATCATTCACCTTAATATGCATAGATATACGTGACTCACTCGTGACTTAAATGTGAGTGCATGGAGGCTCGCGTGTGAGTGGAAGGCAAGGTGACTCAAATCCATCCCTTGTCATTCAAATTTATAGATAGATTGGAATACGAGCATCGGATGGTGATGTATGACTTTGTGAATTAAAATAAATTCGTGAGATAGAACTAAATAAAGAAAGAGGGCTTTAGTTCTTTGATTACGTAAGGATTTGAAAATGGGACGTGGTAGTTAGCTATGTTTGGTAAATGAGATTAAAAGGAATTATGCTTATTTTATCGAAAATAAGCAATTTAAAAAAGATTTTTTGTTTGGCAGACATAACTTTTAAGAGATTATTAAAAGAATAATCTTTCATAATCTCTGAAAATAAAAAGTTACTTCATGCATCTTATAAAAATAATATCTTTTTATAATCTTTTTCAGCAACATCACCAACACAATCTATTTTTGCCAAACATACCCTTAGTCAGCATGGCATCAATAGTTTATTACTATTATAATTATTATTTTAAAACGGCAACTAACTATATCATAATATATAATTACAAAATCTCACATGTTCTAAGCTGGATTTAGAGGACGTTTAGTTTTTACTTAATGAGTGAATCCAATCCCTATTACATCTTAATGGGGAAGTCTACAAAATTCTTTCTCTCCCAATTAAATGGCTAATACGGTAATATCTCACAATATATACAATCAAAACTATTTAGTTGAGAGCTTCTCAAACAATAAAAGATATAATTATTTTCTTTGTTTATGTCTTCCATCATTAATATTAATGTGACATGATTAAAAAGATTTTTTTTACCACAACTAATGTGATTTCAGTAGGCTGCTACAGTTTTATATCGGTATGCACAACCTTTAGCTTAATTTAGTAGTGTTAATACAAAAAGTAAATATTGTTTTCACACAAAAACATTTGCTCTGCTATTATTGGATCATCTTGACAAGTGGCACACTATGATTGGTTCAAAGAATTAAACATAAACGGATCTTGAGCCAGCCAGTACCTAGCCATATAAGCCAACTGAGCCGAGCCATTTGGCCACCATTGACCGGCTCACTTGAACCGTTGACCTGCTGTTGATTGTGAGATGTCAATACTTCTGTGAATTCCGTATCTCCAATATTAGTGAACAATGAGTTTAAATACAAGATACAATGCCAAAACCCTAAGCCCATGATGAGCCAAATACATAATACATATAAGCCCAAGATATAAGCTCACTAATACATAAGCCCACTAACACTCCCCCGTAGTTGGAGTGGGAGTAGAACGGACACTCAAACTGTCACGAAACTCAGAAAACAATGCATAAGGCAAGCCCTTAGTGAAGATATCAGCAAACTGAAAACGAGAGGGAACATGTGAAACCCGAACATGTCCAGCAGCAACCAAGTCCCGAACAAAATGAATGTCTATCTCTATATGCTTAGTACGTTGATGCTGAACCGGATTAGAAGACAAGTAGACAGCACTCACATTATCGCAGTAAACAATAGTAGCAGAAGATAATGGAGTGTGAAGCTCACGAAGTAAATTCCGAATCCAACATGTTTCAGCAACTGCATTGGCAACACCACGATACTCGCCTTCTTTGACTGAACGCGAAAGAGTCGGCTGACGCTTCGAGGACCAGGAGAGTAAATTGTTGCCAAGAAACACACAATACCCCGAAGTAGAACGACGAGTAGTCGGACAACCTGCCCAATCAGCATCGGAGTAGGCCACCAAAGAATCAGTACTAGAAGAGAACAACTGTAAACCATAGTCCAAAGTCCCCTGAACATAACGTAATATCCGCTTAAGAGCAGAAAAATGGGGCTCTCGAGGATCATGCATATAAAGACAAACCTGGCTGGATGAAGATAAGTAATATCAGGTCGAGTGAAGGTAAGATACTGAAGAGAACCTGCAAGACTTCTGTATAATGTAGGATCATCAACCGGAGTACCATCATCACCCAACTTGGACTCAGTATCAACAGGAGTCCGAGAAGGATTACACCCAAGCATATGTGCACGTTCCAGAATCTCCATAGCATACTTACGTTGTGACAAAAACATCCCGGAAGAGTCACGCGTAACTGAGATACCCAAAAAATAATTAAGAGCACCTAAATCTGTCATAGAGAACTCCCGATGTAGGGACGCTATAAGCTGCTGTAACAAGCGATTAGAAGAAGCTGTAAGAATAATATCATCCACATAAAGTAACAAAAAATCAGTATCATCACCCTGTCGATAAATGAATAAGGAGGAGTCACACCGACTAGAACTAAAACCAACAGTAGTAATATACTGTGAGAAACCGCAAACCAAGCCCGAGGAGCTGCTTAAGACCATAAAGAGATCAACGTAACAAACAAGCATAATCCGGATGCTCGGGATCCCGAAATCCGGAGGCGATGCATATAAACGGTCTCGATCAAATCACCATGTAAAAGGCATTCTTGACATCAAGGCGATGAATGTGCCAATGTCGAAATAGCTAAACTAAGGACCGTCCGAATAGTGCACGGCTTAACAACCGGACTAAAAGTCTCATCAACATCAACACCCTCAATCATGTACTACCATTGGCAACAAGGCGTGCCTTATATCGACTAAGAGTACCATCGACCAAATACTTATGGCGAAATAACCACATACAACGAACAACGTTAGCGCCTCGGTCGAGGTACACTAGTCCAAGTTTTATTTTTAAGTGCATTATACTCATCATAGATAGCGAGAATGCCAATTAGGATCATGAAAAGCATCCTTATACGATTTTGGTAAGGGAGAAACAACAGACACATGACCCGCATATTTAGGATTGGGACGAAAAGTCCCGACAAGAGAATGTGTGACCATAGGGTGAGTAGGCGCAGTAGGTGGAGGCGGTATAGGTGGTGTAGGTGGAGTGGGTGACGTGAGTGGGGAAGGTGGTGTGGGTGATGGAGGATCAGGCGTAACAACCGGTGTAGGCAAGGGTGGTGTGGGTGACGGAGGATCAGGCGTAACAACCGGTGTAGGCAATGTCGAGGACGGGGCTGAAATTGGTGTGGTGCGAATAATGGTGGAAATGAGATCAGCAGAGTCCTCTAAAAATTCATACGAGGGTGTAGGCGTAGGGGTATTGGAAGAGTGAAACGGAAAAACTGTTTCGTCAAAGGTAACATGGCGGGAAATGATAATTTTATTGGTGTTAAGGTCAAGACAACGATAGCCGAAATGATTGGCAGCGTGTCCCAAGAAGATGGCAGGGGTGGCACGTGGTCCTAATTTATGATTGGTGTCAATATGGGGATAACAAAGACAACCAAAAACACGAAGGATACTATAATCAGGTTTGGCATCAAAAAGGCGGGTGAAAGGTATCTCATTATTGATAGCACGAGAAGGTAAAATGTTTAAGAGATAAACAGCCATGTTAAGCGCCTCAGCCCAATAGTTAGGAGGTAAATGTGCTTGAAATAATAAGGTGCGAATAAGGTTATTAATTGTGCGAATCATACGTTCAGATTTACCATTTTGTTGTGAGGTACGTGGGCAAGAAAATCTAAATTGGATGCCATTATCATTAAAAGGTTATGGAAAGCATGATTGTCAAACTCACCACCATGATCACACTGAAATGACTTAATTTCACACTTAAACCGAGTACGAACATAGTTACTGAAACAAAAGAAATTTAGACAAAACATCGATTTATTCAATAATGGATAAACCCAAACATACCGGGAATAATGATCCGAAACAAAACATAATACTTGAAACGGAAGACTCGAAATTGGGAAGTCCACAAATCCGAGTGTACAATATCAAAAGGAGAATAACAGAACTAGATGAATGATGAGTGTCTAAATACTCATCATTTTTGTATAATATAAACGCAAAATCATCGAAAACACTCAAAATGCATCAAAATGATAAAAATATCACAAATCGTTGTTTTATGTGTTTTAAATGCAAAATATCAAAATCGATGAAAACATATCAAATTTGCAAAATTGCGTTTCGATCCCCAAATTTCAAAAGTTGTCAAAAACAGGTCCACGAGTCAAAATTTCAAAAGAAAAATCACCAAAGGTCCTTTTAAAATCATAACTTGTCAAATTTAGTCCTTTGGTGAAAAATGTAAAAAGTTTGAGAAAATTGCAAGTTTGGTCCTCTAACTTTGAAAATTGGCAGAAATGGTCCCTGGAAAATCTGAAAATGGCAACTTTGGTCCTTGCATTATTAAACTTTGTCATTTTTAGTCCTTGGAAGCAACTTTGTTGAATTGGCAGGATTGGTCCTTTATTTTCAGAAAATTGCATAACTAGTCCTTGGATATTAAACCCTTTTAAACCTTGGCCCCTTGTCACAATCCTATTTTGGACCCCAGCCAACAAGCCTTTGGACCCTTTCCCTGTTTTGACCCCCTTTGATATACCTCTGGTCAATCCCAAAGTCAAACAGACACCCCTATACGCGCCTTTTCCTCCTTTCTTCTTCACCTAGCCCTGCAACATATGTCCTCCCCACACCTCCAGCCTCCCTACTCTCCTCCATGTCCCCTCATCCTCAACAAACTCAAAAGTGCATTTAATGCCTCCCCCCTCTAGCACTCAACCTCTCAACTGTCAATATGTCCATTTCCCGCCAAAATTGAATCAAAGGCCAAGATTGCATACAATGATCCAATGGCCACAAAAAGAAGTGGGATTTGCTCAGGATGAGAGAGAAATGAAGATGAGTATAAAAGAAAAGGGAGAAAGAAGCTATGAGACCAAGTAGTTAGTTTTAAGCATTTTCCTTAATGTCGTTTTTTTTAATCCATGTCTTAGTTTAATTACAATGTTGTAATTTCAGTTCATTTGTATTTCCTTTAAGTTAAAATATCATTGTATGGTACTTTTGAGAATCAATTTTAAGTTTGGTATAAGTTTCAAGTTTATGAGTTACTGTTGAGATTCTCAGTTTCAAAATCCTCTGTCCAAGTTGTTGTTTGCTTGTTTTAAGTTTAAAAAAGTTTAGTTAAGGTCTTTATAAGCTTTTTATAAGATTACAATTCATTTTTAAGCAAATGTGTTACATGGTCAACATAAGTCAACTCTGAGCTTCATATGGGTTTGGTAATGAACAAAGGTGATGCAGAGGTGATAATGGTTTAAACTAGCTTAGAATAGATTAGGTTTGGGGTTGGTATTGATCTGCACACCAGCTGGACAGTGTGAGTTACCTCTTCACTTTTCATTTTTTTTAGTCAATATTGCAGTTTATGCTTATATGTGTATCTGAGGACTCCAATAGTTTTAATCTGTTAATTTAGTTATACCTAGGTCATGTAAGTCTAATTTGATCATTGGTACATGTCAGTTAGCAGTTTGGTCAAGTGTAATTAGCTTAACAGTTTTTAAAAGGGTGTTTGGATTTGTTGCTTAGTTTAGGATTGAGGTCTGTTTTGGATTGGAAAATTGTTGGTTCATGTCTACTTATCAATTTTGAGTTCAAATCTGTCTTAAATTTGTGACTGCAAACCCCCATAGGTCAAAATCTCTACCCATCTGTCTTATTTAGTTAACTGTTGGATTTTTAACAAATCCAATTCTTATTATGTGTTTAAATGTCTTAGATATAGCTAGCATTAGTTTTATTTCATCCATTAAGTTTATAATCAGTCCTTAAATTGGATCCAAAATCCAATATAGTCAACTTTTCATTTTTGCTCAAAAGTCAAAAGTTAAAAAATCTCAGTTTTGGCTACACTAAGGTGATTTTTATTGGGCTCATCTTTGTGTCAATTTCTATGAAACTTGTAGTTTTAGAGAGCCCTCTTGGTCTATTTTCTTATGTCCAATTTCTTACATTTTTGTGAATTTTGTTTAAGCTCCAAAGTTGTTGTTCAAACTGGGCATAAATGCCCTGTGCAGGGGACTGTTGCCTGCACAGGTTTGTGCAGGTTTTGTAAGGCCTGCACAGGTTTCATTCTTGCTCAACTAGGTCTGATTTTTAGTTTATAAGGTCTCACCTAGGTCTTCTCCAAGTTCCTATTCCTGTTTTCATGTTTCTAGCTTATTTAGGTGCTTATATTCTAGCTTAAAGTTGGCCCCCAGATTCTGTTTCTAGCCTAAATCTCATTTCACCAAATCTGTGTGAGCTTGCTATCAGAGGGTTTAGCTTGTTGTTTCTCATTTCATTTTGGTTATTTTAGCTTATTGTAGCTTCATTTTCAGTTTGGTGCCCTTTGGACTCCATTTGCTTATGTAAGTGCTTATTTCAATAAGCACTTACACATCAGTTTCATATTCTGCCACACAACCCCATGTTTTTCCATTTTTCATAGATTCCTTATATTGTTTTAGACTTTTCCTAAAATTTTCAGATTTTTCTAAGGTGTTTTGCTATTTTTCTTAATTTAAATTAGTTTTTAATCATTTTTAAATAGCTTTTAATACAAATAATTAAGAAAAGCTTCAAAAAAATAATTTTTCAATTTTATTAAGTTAAGATAAATATAAAAAGCCAAAAACATATTTTCCATATTTTTCTTAGTTAAATTTGTATTTTTAAATAATTTAATTAGTTTTAAATAGTTTTAATTCCTAGAAAATAGAAAATAATCATAAAAATACAAAAATAGTTTTAAAAGTCTATTTTGATATTTTAGACTTTTCTAAGTCTTAATTTTATTTTTCTAGCTTTATTTCCTAATTTCTTGTATTTTAGGTAATTATTAAATAGTTAAAAATAGTTTTTAATTAATAATAATTAGATAAATAGTTATAAAAATAATTTTCTTTTTCTAAATATTTTCTTTTATCATTAGGATCGTAAAAATGTATTTTTCATATTTTTAGGATTTATCTTGTGTAATTTTCACGTTTTTATTTGTACGTTTACGTATTTTTAGTTTAAGCGTAAGTTTTTAGTTTTTAGTTTTAAACGTTCATCATTTTAATTATAGTGATAGCGTTTATTTAATAGGTTTTAACTTTTTAATTTCCTTTAATTTGCATTTAAGCCGCTTTTTATTTGTTGGCTTTTTCCTGTAGCTATAATCATTCCAAATCTCCTTTTCCGCTTCAAATCTCCCGATCACTATACGTTTGATAATCCATTGCATGCTCATTTGGACATAACGACCGGGAAACACTATACTACTCGGATCTTCATTGCATTCGTGCTTAGGCGCTTTAAGTCGATTACGATTCGCCATTCACAGTGGCGGACTTGTGTGATTTAGCTTGACTGTTTGGCACGCATCAATGAACTAACAAATGGAAGCTTCACATGTTTGCCAAGCTGACAAGCATGGCAAAGAACGGGAAGTTTCTCTTTATTACAAGAAATAGAATCACTAGACACAAGACGCCGCAACACTTCACTTCCTGGATGTCCAAGTCGTTGATGCCACATAGACTGACTCACAAAATAAGCTTGAGGAATAGGAGAGGGCTTCGTAACAGGGTAGAGATCACCCGTGCTATCACATCAGAGGAGTACCCGTCGTGTTATGAAGTCCTTCACAGAAAAGCCAAAAGGATCAAATTCGACAGTGCAACAATTATCACGAACAAATTGACGTACCGAAATTAAATTTTTTACAATATGAGGAGTGATTAAGACATTATTTAAATGAAGAGGACGAAACGGAGTGGACAATAAACTATGACCGGAGTTGGTGACAGGAATAAAACGCCCATCACCAACAGCAACAGATGGATAAATGCACTCATTAAGAATATCACTAAGACAGTGTACAGAATTATTAAGATGAGAACTCGCACCTGTATCCATATTCCAGTCACCAGCTGCCGGATCCTGAACAGTAGGAGAAGTGAACGCATGTGGCAAGGTAGTCGCTTGACCCGTACCTGAAAACTGTTGTCCCGGTAACTGACCAAAAAGAACCGGTCCTGATGACCCCTGCGGTGCTGAACCAGATGGAAGTCCAAACTGAACCGGGCCAGAAGTGAGCGGCTGTGGTGACCCAGTCAAATAGTGAACCCCTGGCAAGCCATACTGAACCCCCTGTGGAAAAGCCTGAACCGGCATCTGTTGACCCCCCTGTGGAAAAGCTTGAACCCCTGTGGAAAGCTTGAACCCCTGCGTGAATGCCGGCCATACTGATGAGATGACCCCCCATGATAAACAATCAGACCCCCTGTGGTTGAAAGGGGTTGAGTAGGATAAAGGTTTGGGCCGATTGGGCCTGGAAGCCTGGTGGAGTGGTCACAGAATAAGCAACAGGTGTTGTAGTATTGGTAGAAGCTTGTAAACCAAATTTGGCTAATAAATTGGTAAGAAGTTCGAGGTCAGAACGCGCCCCACTCGACCCATTGGAACCAGAAGAGCGAGATGGCACAGGAGATTTGCCATGTACCCCGTTATGAAGGTACCTACATGCTTCACCAAAACGACAATTACCCTTAGCAAAACTCCAACACGGACTATGTACTTTTTCCAAGGAAACCGAAGTCGAAGACCGTCTATTATTAGAGTTAGGTTTTGCCAACAACGCCATTTGAGAACCTGAAGTAGCCTCAACAATAGAGTCTTGAACCCGTGATTTGAGACGCATCTCATGAGTAGTCAAGAGTGATCGAACGGTTTTGAGATCGGGAAAAGGCTCCATACTAGCAATAACTGTGGTGATCATGTCATACGTAGAAGGTAAGCCTTCAATGGCAAAAGTAACAATATCATCATGACCAAGAGGTGCGCCAAGACCTTTAAGAACCGATACAATGGATTACATCTTTTGAAAATACGTATCCATGGACAGGTCCCCAAGCTTTAAGTTACGTAGTTGAGCTTTCAAAGCCATTGCCCTAGGTCGTTTGTTATCTTGAAAAATGGTCGCAAGAAATTTCCATGCATCTTTAGCAGTGGTGGGGTTGAGGTCGACAACACGTTTGCGAAGAGTAGGAGCAAGGGTAGATAGAATCCAAGACCGAATAATAAAATCAATCTTGTACCATTCATCATCTTTAGTTAGTGGAACGGGAGGTTGAACGGATGAAGATGGAGCCGATTCCGGATCGACAAGATGATCCAGAATCTTATACCCATCACACAAGCTGTAAAAGTGATACACCCACGACGTGTAGTTCATGGACTCAACATCAAGCTTTTCAGGGACAAACGTAGTGAGATGGTTCATTGCCATAAGCTTGTCGGATAGGGTAAGGGCTGGTGTAGCAATGGGTGGGGGAGGTGTTGCGTCGATAGTCATGGATGGGCAGTAGGAGATGATTTAGGGTTTATTGTTTTGAAGGGTAAAATCAGTCAACGACATAGCAGTCGAAAACAAAACAAAGACGACGTAATGTACCGTGATGTAACACAATCAAGGCAACTAAACGTAGTCGCAAACCCACGTCGACGTAGCAGTCAACAATACACGGCTAAACTTAGCCGAAGAATCTGTCCGAGTCGACTAAACTTAGTCGACCTAATGCCAAAATAAAACGTGCGGAAGGTGAAAGTTTAGGATCGAGGTCGTGATACCATGTGAGATGTCAATACTTTTGTGAATTCCGTATCTCCAATATTAGTGAACAATGAGTTTAAATACAAGATACAATGCCAAAACCCTAAGCCCATGATGAGCCAAATACATAATACATATAAGCCCAAGATATAAGCTCACTAATACATAAGCCCACTAACATTGATAACTTTTTTCATTCAACTTTTGGACCAGCTACATGGATTGTGAAAATGAACTACGAACTAAGCTTGCTTTAACTACATTTTGGGCCTTATTCAACTTTGGGCTTCTAACCAATCTTCGTATCCTCAAACTTATCTTCTAATCTTCAAATTAATCTTTCACAACTCTTTCATATTTATCACTTTCGAACCTCATTTACTCCACTATTTCTAGAACAAGAATGTGATGCCCGCCGCTCCGCGCCGGGAGTCCTTATGTGCCTTGGTTTTTTGTTGTTGGTTCCGAGGCTGTTTTGTTCGTGTTTTAGGACTTCTGGAGCTCTTTGCTTGCGAAACCTGCGCTGAATAAAATCCCTGTTGCGATATTTGTATGGATCTGTTGTGTTGTACCTATGCAGTGTTGTAGTGGCATTTTGCATGTATATGATATGTGACTATTCCAAAGACTGTTCATATGCGTGAAAAATGGCAAGACTTAGCTTACCTATGCACAGCCTAGGACTATCGTCGTTGCTTTACATACATCATACAGTTACTTAGAGGATAGATATCCGTAGTTATTACTGTACATGCCCTAGTGGTTGTGGCTTCTACCTAGGCCTATTAGTTTAGACTAAGTTATATAAAGCGGGCACCGCCTTGGTCTGCTTTCATCATTCCTTTTGGCCTTCTTGGTTTGTGGTTGAGTTGGGTCGCCTTCCTCCAACGGAAGAGTTCTTCTGAATACCGTGGATGTGGTTGCTCCTGCTTTTTCTTTTCTTCGGTTCCGCATCAATGGCGGGGGTGATTGCTACAGAGTATGATGGTTGGCTCTTGAGCGATGGGTGTTGAGGATGAACTCCCCTATCCTTCTGCTTGTGGAATGAGTGGGAGTGGTGGGATGTTGCCTGGTGGCGGTGGTTGTTCTTGTCCTTGAACATCCGTTGAGCCGTCAAGGATGAATCTAGCATTGCCGTGTCGACTTCCAGCTGCAAAGTGTACTTTGAATATCCTTCTTGTTTGGTGAAGGTCCCTGATAATTGCAGGCAGGTCATACGGATCCGGGTCAGGTATGTAGCTTAGTATCTCGCCACATGGAGGGAGCAGGGAGTTGGCAGCAGGGAGTTGGCAGCAGGGCTGAAGCAAGTGACCCCTATGGTGCCTGAGTTGTCAGTTAGGGATGCTCTGAAGCAGTAACTACATTTTGGTAATATCGTTAGAGGTCGTCGTTAGTTTTCTATACATCTATGCATACATCCGTAGTAACTTATTAAACGCAGAATATGTGTACCTGTAGTTGGGTGTAGGGCCGCTCCGCATCGCTGGCGGTGGAAATGTGGCATCCATTCGTTGATCTTTGTGTGGCATGTGCGACACCGATTAAAATACCAACCCCTTCGCTCGTCAATCCATGTTATGGTGGCATCGACCGAGAATTGTTGTTGCTGTTATAGATTTGAATAAAGGGTTTTTTTTTTAGTTTTTGGACGAACTTATTGCTTGCGTGTTTTTGTATGGACGGAGTACTTACCGGGTGTGCCTCTGGATTCAGCTGAAGTAATGCACCAATAGTGATTGGGCGTTGACCTTCTTGGCTTCCTGACGGTATGCCTTCAACTGATGGGAGTTGCAATGTCAGGTTTGGACCAAGGAACCCGGGAGCCCTACCATGATAGGAAATGTACAATGTTATGCGATGTTCGTTTAGTGTGGCTTGAGTAAACTGTTAATGCGTGACTTACATTTCCCTGATTTGGTCAGCTTCGGGAATCCTTGGGTTTAGGTAGTAGCTTGTATCTGGGGTTGCTGACAGTTGCAGACCTCCTGTTTATGTTCCCTTTGTTACATGGGTGTGCTAATAACGCGTAAAGCATTATTGTATGGTTATTAGTGATTTACCTGCTAATCGCTTTGCCCAACATGAGGTGACGACCATTATAATCGGCTGCTCCATTGCTGATAGTAAGTTGACTGCAAATCCTACGGCTACCTCATTCCATAGGCTAAATTCTATGCCATTACCGCTGACAATTTTAAGGCAGTCAGTTAGTGAAAATTTACAGCCATTTGAAATTGAGGATTTTTTTCTCTAGTTGTACCTTAGATTCTGTATGGTGATGTTTCGTGAGAGATCCTGTTAGTGGTCGTGTCCCCGAACTCCTTTATGTCAGTAACATTTCGTACAATGCCTATGTAATCTGTATAATATGGTTAGTATGGAGCGTTTAAGAATAGATGCTTGTTATGTTGATGGCCGTTACCTGTAAGAACAGAATCCCTTTTTTCCGTACACGCCGCCACTTCATTGTATGAAACGAAATTAAAGTAATGCTCTGGATAACCTGCATCTTCAATTTCAGTTACCTTTGTGTACTTACCGAAGAGCAAAGTTAGGCTGTTGTTGATTGTTTGTTGCCAATGTTCGGTCCTCTTACAACCATACCCTTCTATACGATAGCATTTGCTAATCTCCAACTTTGTGTCATATAGCTTCATGTCCCATAGTCGGACGTTTGCACAATTGCTCCGCCCTACATTTGGTTTTCAATGAATGGTTAAATTCGTGTTTTTGTTTATTTTTAGACCATTGTAAATGGTTATGTTTTTGGCATTTGGAAAATACCTTCTTGTCAAGTAACATGTAGCATAACCCGGTGGGGTTTAGGTCCGGCACGTTCCTGGAAGTCCAACGTCGGTATACCTTTACACGTAGTGGTTTCGCTATGTCTGCCGGTGTCAGTTTCATTAGGTCTGTTTCTTCTTCCTGAATGACGATAGCCTTACCTTTGTCTGTTTGGTGACTCTCCGTAGCTGTTGCAGGTATTGAAGACACTTCGGCTGACTCTGGCTTAGTTAGAGGGGGCCCTTCAACTTATAACTGCATATCAGGTTCCTCGAGCGGTGCCTTTCCCTTTCCTTCTCGTTGTGGTTCTGGCCCAATGCCTGTGGATTTCATTTCTTCACCGATTTCCTTAAGAGGGGTTCCAACGCCTGTGGATTTCATTTCTTCAGCGATTTCCTTAAGAGGGGTTTCTGCTTTTTTATCAGTCATATCTCTGAATATTGAGAAAAGTGTTAGTATAATTTGGGAGGGCCTGTATAAAAGGGTCTTATGTAAAATTTGGTACCTAGTATTAGCAAAATCAATAATAATGCATTAACAGGTTGCTCACACGTAAATGGTTCTAGATTGCGTACATGTACTACATTATCCTAACATTATATCTGTTAGTGGTAGCAAATAACATCTATAGCATGTGCATATATTTTTTTCCTAAAGGTAGCAAATAGGCATGTATAAGGTGTTAGTAGTTTTTGAAAAGCCTTTTTTTCTATGACCCTTTTTTTGCTAACGCTAACGTAAACCTGCTGCGTCCTAATCCTTGTTAAGAAGTCTTTGTAGACGATGTTTTTGGCAACGGTGTCGGATATGTTTTCTGTGCCCCCTACGATTATTTTTAGCCCTGATGGTGATGTCGCTCTTGATAGTGCAACATACAGCTGGCCATGACCAAATATCGGTTCCGGTAAATAGACCCCTATCTTCTTCAGCGATTGGCCTTGGCTTTTGTTGATGGTCATCGCATAGCATACTTTAACCGGGAACTGCTTCCTTTTGAATATAAACGGCAGCTTCTCATCTTTGTTGCTGAGTACTATCCGGGGAAGAAATACTTTCTGATTTTTCCTAGTGCCGGTGATTATCTTAACTTCTAAAACTTTTGTGAGGAGCTGTGTCACGATCATGCGTGTGCCATTGCAGAGGCCGCCGGCTGGGTTGAGGTTGCGTAATAACATTATAGGGCTGCCTATTTTCAGCTCGAGGTGGTGTGGTGGGAGCCCTGTTGGATTGATAGTGTTTAGATATTCTGTGGGATACAATAATTCTGTTAAGCCGCCATCGTTTCCAGCAGGTATAGCATGGTCTATACTTTTATACGTATGCGTTGTACCGGGAATTTTTTGTAAGATTGAGGCGTTTATCAGGTCAGCGGTTTCATTTTTGGGACAGACGATAGCTTTTTCTTGGAGGTTATCGGCCGTCGGTTGTTGCAGCGTCTCGTTGTCATAGATAAAATCTATAAGTTGTTCTTTGCCGTCTTCGTTGTCAGGTAGGGAAAACCTCTCTGGTACTTTAACCCATGACGCGTTCTCAGGGTCTGTAGCATCTGCTACACCTCCAGAACCATTACCAATGTCAAGTAACCACCTGGAAAATGCAGTGGCTTCCTCCCTTTCCGAGTCGCTCATTCCTGGCCTTTCCAGTCTCATGTTTTTCTGTAATACAAATACTTTAAAATGCTGCCATAGATAGGATTCTGAAATCGATGAAGCTATAATTTCATTTTTAGGCGCACCTTTTTTGATAGGTAGCGTTTGCCTAAAATCACCACCAAACATTAAAGATTTCCCGCCAAATGGTTCGCCTGGCGCATCACAAATGTCACACAATGTCCTATCCAATGTTTCAAAACATTTGCGGTCATTCATCGGCGCCTCATCCCAGATTACCAAATCTGTTTGTTTCAGCAAATTTCCAAGCTGAGTGTTTTTCTTGATGCTACAAACTGATTCATCTGTTAAGGCCAACGGAACCTTGAACCTTGAATGAGCCGTCCTACCAGCCGGGAGTAGCAGTGAAGCGATTCCTGAAGACGCAACTGCAAGAACTATTTTGCCATAGGATCTCAGCGTTGTTATGAGAGTCTTCCATAAAAAGGTCTTGCCGGTGCCCCCATGACCATACACAAATACCAGTTCTTGTCGGCTGCTCTCCAAACTTTCCATGATTGTTTGAAATATCGCCTTTTGTTCTTGGTTTAACAAAGGTATTAGAACATCCCTTTCCCTTGACAGTTCAGCCCGGTTATAGCATTTTTCTTCCATGATAGCTTTATTATTAAGTATGTTTAATAACTCTTTCGATGGTAGTGGTAAACCAAATTCTTCAAGGGATCTGCCGTGCTGTGTCAAACTTGATTCAAGTTCATATAGTATACCTGCTTTAAGCTCTAGTTCATTTACATGTAAGAGGTGCACTCCAAAGAGTTCTGAGAGTGTTCTAGGAATGTCGCCGACATGTGTTTCGAACGTGTCCCACAACGTGATCGGGTCACTTACATCGCAGAAAATAAGGATCTGCACAAACAATGCACGATTTACGCGCGCAAGTTGCTACCGCATGACCTCTTCTAACGCTATAGACCATTCGCTTTCATTTTCTAGTAAACCCATAGCTTCCACCGCCCCTATTGGTTGGGTATATGACACCATCTCTCGTCCAGATATCCGGAAACGGCACAACCTAGTTGGTGGCACAACAAGAACTGTCAGAAGAGGTCACCGAACTTGGGTGTACGATGTTAGCCTCCCAATGGATGGTTTGTTAAGATACGTTCTTGGAAACCATTCCCCGCCTTTTCGTGACCAAACAAATTCGTGGGGAACTTCAAGTATGTCAAATGCCTACCAATGGTAGACGTGGAGTTGAAGTCCAGCCAACCTGTGAGAGTTGTTTTCCGAGAGTGAGGGTTATCGATTACTGACTGGATCCGGTGGCCTGCTTTGAATGTTACCCGTTGCATGTTTTCTAAATGCACTGCAAGGATCTGGACCGCAGGTTCTCTAAAGTGTATCTCAAAACCGAAGATCCGCCAGCATGCCTCATGCGGACCTATGTACCGAGCATCTACAAAGTTCTTAATCTCATCTACAATTTCTAGTACAGTGGAGGATGCTTGTTGATTTGGTTCAGCCGAGGTAGCTAAACCTTGCAACGGCCTGCTTTTCCTGGTTATACGTGCCACGATTTTGTCGGTTCCTTTTGAGATGTATTTGAAGAGGTATTTTATTAGCATAGTCCAACTGCAACACTCGACATTGATGTGGGCATAAAAGCGCAGACATAACTGCAGATTGTAGGGCACCACATATCCATTGTCTAGCTGCATATTTTGTCGCGTTGCCACAAACCCCATATCTCTACGACGGTAATGGACATATCCAGATTCGTCTATGTATGTGGTGGCACAATATTCTTTAGTAAAATGTTTCTTGCACGTCTGTCGTTCACGCATACATGGAGCATCCGGAAATGCCATGCCGCATGGTCCGTGCATCATCAGTTCCGTGACAACTCTGAATGCCTCGGGCTCAGCATGCTCGTCGGGTAACTCTGCAGAAATGAATTTGTCAACGTCCACTGGGTTCGTAACTTTTGAAAATGCATCATTCCAGAACAGCAAATGGCAATGAGGAAGCCCCTTTTGGAACTCAATCGTGTACAACATTGCTCGAAAAAAAGGGTTTAATTAGCATATGATTGTCATATGGAGTGTCAAATGGAAAGGAGTATTACATAACGTGACTGGATAGTTGAAAAAATAGTATAATTAAGCGTGGTTGGTACTACTAACCTGCTGCAATGGTGCCTAGTATCTTTTTTTCACGCACATGTTTCACCAATCTTTGTACCTTTCGTTCAAATACCCTGTCAACCACATCTGGCCTATCAGCAGCGGTGAGGTGTGGAAATTGTGCCATGTACTCTTCTATCTCAGGCCACTTGATGTTGCACGTAAAGGTTACGAAAAAAGTTGGATTGCCGTGGACTCTGCATATTGCCAACGCGTCAAGGTAGTGACTATACATGTATCTTGGACCCCCCGTGAATGATGCGGGTAATATTATCCTGGAGCCCACATCAGAACCGTCATGGTCCCCTCGTGCCACAGAATCATATAGGCCACTCAAATAGTCCCCGCGTATGTCTGACTGGTTCTTCCGAACAAAGTCCATCCGGTATTGCTCAACAGCGCAATAAGCAGTGACAACATATTGTTGGAATAGGCGACCACCTCGGGTAAGCAATGTGTAACGGTTATAACGATCATGTAAAAGATAAGAATAGTAGGCATTCATCGACATTTTCTTATCGGTTTCATTCTCCTGACCAGCAACGCTCCTTAACTTCAGGCCTATGTGGTACCCTTCCTCACCGTACACAAATAACAACTACAAAGACATGTAACATGGATGCAGTTTATTAATTCGTTGAGGTTCCCCAGAATGCAACTCTATGATGACATCAAAATCGGTCAACGTGTTAGGGCCTGATTCAAATACTATTGCCCCAATACTGTCTGCTGTTGGTAGTTCATGCCTCGCTGAACCAATAACGCCGAAAAGGGATACTTTAAAATCTGGGATCGCTGCGTCCTGAAGCTTGTCACGTGCGGTCCTGAACAACTGTACTAAAGCATTATTGTGATCCAAGAAATGTATAAGGCCTTCAATGATATTTCGATCAAATACCCTTTCTGCATCCCTTCCAAAGTTCGCCAACCTATTATCGACTTCATGGTCTGTCTCATATATATATATAACTGGAGAAACCTTGGATCGTCCCCTTGCACCGGGAACATACGACCGATCCTATGATAGATATGGCCAGAAACCTTGAAAACATACGGGCCCCTTCCACTGTTTATAGTATCATCTGTCGATGCCCCCAAGGATGTCATTGCAAACATTTGATTGTAGCCGCGAATGTTGGCCAGGAACTGTGGGTCCTGGAACAAACCCTGTATGTAGAGAGGATAGTCGCGTGGCAAGAATAAACGGACTTGACCCCTCATGCAACACCTGTGATACAGTGGACCAGATGAACGGGTGGAATGGATTAATCTATCTTCATACCAAAAACGCGCATGACAATGTTTGCAAACACGGTCACATGGCCCAAACCTCTCATACTGTGATGGAGCACCTATGTTTTAACCAACTGGTGTATGAGACATGTGGCCAATTGAAAACACCAAAATGAATCATTATGATGTGGGGCTATGAATGGGCAGAATCGATACCTCTGGTTGAATGTGACCTTGGCTGTGGGCGAGGTTCAGTATTATCCTCAGTTGTTGGTACATTAGCTGCAGAACCACCAACATAATCAGCCGGAATCCCTGCAACGGAAGACACAGAATATTAACACTCACTCATACCATGACGACACAAACATGTGGAGCAGCTAACATAAGATTCTTAAACCAATTAACACGACCATCACCACTTCTTGAATACAACATCCAAACATAGGAACATGAATAATTATAATGTGGCCCTACAAATTACCGGAACCATTACCTGTTAGTGAATGGGACCCTCGAAATGCACGGGAACGTGTATTGCGTTCAGGTGCTGTTACATTCGCCGCATGCGTGGTATACAGGCCACTTGGAGGGCCTATGCCAAAAAAAAGAAAAAAAGGTCATGACCCAACGCCACGAATGGGGGAGCAGGATAAGAATGAGTTAACATAGGATCCTTTTACCGACTGACATAAAGATTACCTCTCCTCGAGTTTGGTCTTTCTCGTAACCGGGATCGAGTATTGTGTGCACCTGTGGGCACATCAGGCATTGAGGTGGTGGGCATCGTGGGTGGGAGCCCTACAACGGAATAGACAACAGGTTCCAATGAAAAAGTATCCAAGAAAGGCCCACATGACAACAGGTTAATATTTGACAGCAAAACCCAAAGTAATAAAGTTGCGTCATCAAACATTATAGTACCTGTTCCATGATCCATTGTTGGTGAACTTATGAAAGCTCTTGCAGGAACATCGGAAGACGATCTTTCACAGACGGGAATTGGCAAATGGTCATCCCCTCGCAAAGGCAAAGATATAGGGATGGAAACTACTGCATTCATGTAATAGGCAAACGATGACCGGGGAACCAACAGGTAACATTTGACATACCCTAACAACCTAAATCAGCCGTGGCATCCCAACTGACTTACAGTCATTAACAGGCATTGCCAGTTGTTCTGATGAACCCCGCGGCAACGCAGGCAACACACCAGGTACTGAAGGCCCCTTACCATTGGCTGGCATCGTATGACATGTTGTTACCGACCCAACACCTGCCACACAAAACCGTAAGGATACAATGCAGGAGGCACATAAAAGAAAACGATCTCTGAACAACAATATATTAAGCAATACACAATACGTATACGTCGACGAACGGATGGACGTGTAGAAAGGATCGAAGTTGAACGTCCAAGATTAGGCGCTATACCGGAGGCATTCCCTGTAAGAAACAAACGGTCTTTATAAGGTAACAGTAAAGTACCGACAAATAGCCGCCATATAATTGAACAATCAGGCACTTCAAAGAGGAACCTTTTACAATACCAGTTCCTTTCCTCTTCCGGCTTGGCACATTGCAAATGGGCACGCACAAAGACGTGGCCATAGCATTGGAAACAACATCTGTGAAGGATGGGGTGATCGCAACGGCTTCAAAATCTAAATTCAATGGACCAGACCCTACAGAAAACCACCAAAAACCAACGATGTAATTGACAAAGGCATCGGAACACTAACGCACCAACGACACTATCACAAAGAACACATACATGTCTTTGGCTCGCCAGCTGAATGACATTCCACCGGCACCACACCTATGACAAAACAGGTAAGTGAACAAAAGGCGAAAATGAAGCCGCAGGAAAAAATGACATAAAAGAAAAGAAAGAACACGACATCGGCTGCATGCACCGCCACCCTTACCTTCACCTTGGAGACGCCCTTTTTTAGCCTCCTTCCTCCCACCACTTGCATTAGGGTCACAAACATTTCTTTTATAACCACACAAAGTAACAGGCGGATGCCCTTGTGTTCCAATAACTTGCACAGGCAAATGATCAGCACCTGCCGCGCTCGTAACAATGTGCCCTACAGGATTTGGACTAAAACCCACTGTAACGTGACCTACTGAAGTACTAACGTCCCTTACCTGAGCCGATGTTTCAACACCATCCACACCATTACCAGGAACACTAACACCCAACCTCAAAGGATCTTTCCCATGCACAACTTTACTTTTCATTTTCATATTCGATGAAAATAATACAAATGAAAGAGCAACGATACGAAAACGTTACGAAACAAACTGACAATATACATACGTATAACAATTTTTGGAAAATGATCAAAAAAACACCACACAACTAAAACGTTAGAAACAACTTTAAGCAAAAAAACAAAACTGGAAACAAATACGCTACACGTATGAACAGCAAGCATACCAACAAACAACAACATCCAACATGCATAACACCACGCAAAAATTAAACAAACCATACTTAACCTAAAAACCTAGGCACATGCAACATCCACATGTAACACTAAACAAACTTAATGGCAAACAACATGCAATAGCGATAAAGTAGCCAGAATAAAGAAGAAGATCACAGATCTGCATGACCTACCTAACCCTAGAGCGCAACCTTTCTTCTGTGAGAAGCAAACATACCAAACGTCAACTAAAACGTTATACATAGCAAAGAACACGTGTAAAAAAGCGGACCCAGCAAAGGCCCAAGAGTAACACAAAAATAAAACCTTGTAAGGCCCAACAACGGATGGACAATAAACTATAATAAAACCCGGAAAACCTCCCTGCTATTATATCTTATATAAATGACCTTAACAATAAAATAACAAATAGGCGTAATATTTGCGATTAAAACCTTAAAAATTGTCATTTTATTGAGCTCAAATAGGGGCATTTTCAGTATTAAAACATGAATAATTGTGACTTCATCGGTACAACTGACTAATTGTGTTTAGTGATATGCTATTTCAATAAAGTTGGATATAATATAAGAGGGGAAAAAAACATTTACATCACTCTTTTTCCTTTAGTACATTAGGAATAAATAAATAAATTTATGGCATCTCCATCTATGTTTATTCCAGGAACTACAAATTCAGAGGAGAAACATAATATTTGCTCTAAATTTTACAAACAATATGAAGTCCAATGTAAATGTTTTCTTATGTTTCATAGTAGAAATCACATGTAATCATACAAATTTTATTTTGAACGCCACAAATGATAATATTACAAAGTACAACTACGGACCTAGTAATGCTTCTCAAAAATTGAAATTACAAGCAACAATCAAGTATCTTAACCGATACAAGGACTGACTAAAGAGCAAACTCAGCAGGAGTACTCACCAAAATTTGAAAAGTTTTATAAAATTCAATCGGAAGCTCATTATCAAGATTGTTGAGAAGAACCCAATCGGAAAACCGATCCATGTTCCATCCCAAGAAATCCATGATAGATCCTCGCCTTCTTCATCTATTCCTTCCGATGATAGAGTATCCTCTAGACATGTGATATTAATCTGCATACCGCATAATCCACTGTTGTTTTGAAAACTCAACTCACCCATAGTGTCCATTTGTCGACCACGAGGAATTTTACCCGTCAACATGTTGTTGCTCACATCTAGAACTGTGAGTTGGCCAAGCTGATTTAGTGTTTCTGGAATTGAACCTGAGATTTCATTGTGTGACAAATCCAAGCTTTCTACGGCCTGAAGATTGCCAAGAGACATTGGAATATGCCCAGAAATCATGTTGTTTGAAATGTTGAGCACTTTTAAGGCTTTGAGATTTCCTAATACTGGTGGAATTTCACCGGAAATTCTGTTGTTTGACAAGTCCAACAGAGAGTAGATATTGAGGTCACCTCTCGGTAAGCCTTGATAAGATTTCTTCCAATTGACAAGCAAGTCTTGAAGGAAATCGAAATCATAAAACTCGGAAACCGCAGTGGAATGGGAAATGGTACTTGCAATTTCCTGAGTTTTAATCATTCTTTGCAGGTTTGCTATCTCATGTGGAATACTTCCGGTTATGTTGTTCCCAGAGAGATCAAGAATTCGGAGAGCACTAAAGTTGGAGATAGTGCTGGGGATAAATCCATTGATGGAATTGTTTCTTAAGATAAGAATTTCAAGAGATGGGATTCGAGGTAGAATCTCCTGCAGGTTTCCAATAATATTGCTGTTTTGAAGATCAAGAAGGCTGAGATTGACCAATTTAGTCAAATCCCAAGGCAGAATGCCAGAAAACTTATTCCCTCCTAAATAAAGAGCCCTGGTTCCTTCCGGAAAGTTTGTCGGGATCTTACCAGAGAAATCATTGTCGGACAAATCTAGTTCAAAAGAAGAACTTTTCCCCATAACAGGTAAACTGTCACCGAAGAATTTGTTTTTGGACAAGTCCAGAAACTTTAGATTGTCAAGTTTGGAGATGGATATCGGAATTCGTCCTGAAAGATTATTTTCTGACAAAAAAAGCGAACTAAGCCTTTTGGCATTGCCTATATTTTTGGGCAGCTCCCCAGAAAAAATGTTCCGTGACAAATCTAGAACTAGTAAAAGGAAAGATTCAAAGAGGTGAGGTGGGATTGACCCGCTGAGGTTGTTATTTGAGAGCAACAGTACTTCAATGGAGTTTCTTTTGGCAAGCCAATCTGGGAATCTTCCCTCCAATTTGTTTTTACTTAAATCAAGATAATACAACTCTTTCTGTGATGAAATCCATTCAGGAATTTGGCCTGAAATTCCACAAGAAGGCATTGATATCTCTTGAAGACTACATCTTGGATCAATCTTAGGTGTGTTATTCCAAATCAAGTTGCTTCCCTTTCCACCGATGTGTAAAACCCCTAAAGTTCTGATTTTGAATAACCAAGTTGGGATCTCCCCGGAGAGCATGTTGTTGTGGAGTCGAAGGATTTCCAACTTGTTCAGGTCTTGCATCGCTGATGGTATTTGGCCACTAAACTGGTTACTGCTCAGGTCAAGAGCAGTCAAGTTGATTAGTCTTCCTATGAATGTTGGAATTTCCAATGAGAAAGAATTCTCAGACAGATCCAGTGATTCTAATTTCGTGAGGTTTACAACGAAAGATGGGATTCTGCCTGAGAAACGATTCTTTTGTAACGAAAATGCCCTCAACTGGGTTAAATTTCCAAACTCTTCTGGGATATTTCCCCCAAGAAAATCCCCGTTATTCAACTTCAGTGATTCAATATTTATAAGCTTACCAAATCCAGGACTTAAAGTTCCACCGAACTTATTGTCACTAAGATCAAGATCTCGGAGAGATTTGAGTTCGAAAAGATTATCAGGAATCGGACCGTGGAAACTATTTTGACTTAACCTTAGTGTAGTCAAATTTATAAAAGAACCTAGTTCGGGTCCTAGTTTTCCCTCAAGAGTATTGTTACTTAGATCAAGAACTTCAAGCGATTGGAGTTGGAGAAGTTCATGAGGAATCTGACCCTGGAGCAAATTGTTTCTCATTACCAATTCCCGTAAATTGGTCAAATTTCCAATCTCCTTCGTTATGTTTCCCGAAAGGGAAACCCCATTGAGGTACAACGATTCAAGGTTTTGAAGTTTGCCAACTTTATGGCTTAAAACCCCCTCAATAATGTTGTAACTTAGATCAAGATTTTGAAGTGATCTAAGTTGAAACATTTGAGGAGGAATCGGACCCCGGAAACCATTGTAACTTAAGTCTAGTGTAGACAAACGTCGAAGAGAACCTAGTTGGGGTTCTAGTTTTCCGGAAATTAAATTCTTATAGAGGTACAATGATTCTAGATTTTGAAGCTTTCCAACTTCAGGGCTCAAAACCCCGTCGAGAGAATTGTAGCTCATGGTCAAGTAACGCAAATTCTTTAACTGAAAAAGTTGGCGGGGGATGGAACCATTGAAATTGTTCACCCTCATGTTAAGGTGAACCAGTTTGGTGAGATTACCAAACCCATCTCCAGGAATCTCGCCTTCCAAAGAATTCCCCTCAATATCAAATAGTTCGAGAGACTGGATATGAAAAAGGGGAGTGAGGATATCAGAAGATATTGGAACTGGATCAAAATCAGGAGGAGGGATGGCTACCTCATATAGATGAAGCTCGGTAACACTTCCGGTTCTGGAGCAATTAACACGCTCCCAAGAACAACAGCTGGAAGCAGTATTCCATGAGTCTAGTTCTACAAACTTATCGGAATATTTAGAATTGTAGATGGAGGTGAGGGAGGATTTGAAGTGTAGTAGTGCTTGCTTTTGATGAATGGAACAAGAGAATGATGGGATGATAATGGAAGTGAGTATTAACAAGATGGATAACATTAACTTTAGCATTGGTGTGCTTGCCATGGTGGATTTTGGTTGTTCTATATTTTTGATTCATTGGTATATGTTATGGTAGTCATTATATAGGGAATGAAAATGTATAGATTTCTTTCTTTTCTTTTATTTGCTTATATAAATTCATAGAAAATAATGCGCTCATTTATTGTATGTGTACAATATTTAGGTCAAGTCAATGGGTAGTGGATTCTTTTGCCGTTTTCACTATAACATTAGAGTCTGACCGTATATACTATACTGGGTTTAAGAAGATTATTTGAGCAGTAAAGGTTAAAGGTTTTTTTTTTTTTTTTTTTTAATGAGAAGGTTATATGGGCACTCTTGTATACCAATCATATAACGATATGACTCTTTTGCTTTTACATGTAAAAATAGCTACTAGCTAGTAAACTCATAATACTAAACTAAAGGTTTTTGTTAACCATATTTTTATGGTTATGGTTGAATTTAAATACCAGCATATTAGTGATTCAATTGGTAATTAGTTTGATGATATTTTTTAGTATTCCAGCTGTCAAATACTAAAACTTTGTAGCCTAACGACTAACGTCAATCTTATGATGGACAAGGGACCATACATACTTCGGGTTCAAAGTAATATATACCTTCCCACACGTGATGTATTCTTTGAAGATACATAAACTTTGTTACGTTTGATTACTTTTAAAAAGATAAAAGCCTGACACCATTTGTTATAACATCAATTCAAATAGCTATACTTGGTGGAAATAACGTTATTTTAAGTCTTATTTATTCTTACCAAAACAAGAGATCGATCAAGAGTATATTGGTGTGCAATACGTATACGAAACCAATCCCTACGAATAACGTATCTTATTTGAAACTGTTAATTACAGTAATACGTACTTAACAATAACGTATCTTATTTGAAACTGTTTATTACAACATTTAAACCTAAAATCAATCACCAAAATAATCTATATACATATTGGTTTTACCAATCTGAACTTTTTTTTTCGAGGTTTACCAAAATGAACAATAAATATCACCATCATTCTTTTCTTACTTTTCAGTCGCAAATTAAGTCACATATATTGCCACACCTTTCACGCTCACACATTAATTCTCCATCATTCATTTCACCCTCCCACATTATGGGGTGTTTGGTAAAAGTAATGTGAGCGATGGCCGCAAGCGAAATTCATCATTCCACACTTCTTAAAGCATTGGAAAAATGTGCTTTCTTAAAAAAATAGTAAGCTCACCGCTCCTTTGCCAAACGAACAATAAAAATCAAAAAGCTCATTGCTCACCGCTCATCACCCCAAAAAGCTCCAAAAAACTGCGCGCCAAACATAGCCTAATTCATCATCTTCTTCTATAACTCTCCTTCTCTCACTAGAACCCACATTAAACCCTCATTTTTTGTAGAATAACATCAATTTTTTATCTTGATCTTTCAAAAACCGCATGTATAAAATCCAAAAATACATCCCATTATCCCAACATACGATTCGCGTTTTTGTGGCCGAGTTTTTTTAGCCCCGTATATTGATTGTTTGTGGGGGTTAGTGCTACCAATCTCTCATTATTGCTCGGTTTAACATTCTTTGTGGGGTTAGTGGTACCCGTTTTTTGGGTCGCGATCTAGGCTAGTTAGTTTGGAGGTCGAGTTTTCTTGTTTTTGGTTGCGATCTAGCGTAACTGCACATGGTCGAGTTCTTTTTTTCTTTGGTCGCGATTTAGTGTATTAGGTCTAGTTTTTTGTCGCTATTTAGTGTATCTAGGTCGAGTTTTTTGGGTCGTGATTTAGGCTATTTTGTTTAAGGGTCGAGTTATTTTGGTCGCGATTTAGTGTATATATTTGAGTTTTGTGTCGCGTTTTATATGTTTTCATTTTAAATGTGTCGCTTTTTAAAATTTTGTCGCGCGAAGAAAACACGTGTAAGGGCCACAAATTTGTCTTCAAATCAATCTAACGGATAAAAATGAAAAGTTCATTTTCGTAAAAAGATTATGCGACGTTCAATTTCGTAAAATGATATTCTTTATGAACCGTTTAAAAAATTTTCTCTTAAATCTAACATTTACAAAGTACGTCTTCATTTTAATAAATCAGGGCCCGTCAAGAACAAAGCTAATGATGATACCTAATATCCTTTTGATATATTTCTTAAATGTGAAACCTAAATAAATCGAACTTAAATGACATCGTATTTATTAAAAACTTCTATTTCTAGAGCATCAAGTGGTTCATGTTACATGGACTTCGATAGGAACACTTGTTAGTTTGACTTGGTGGAAAATAAGATCGTTTTTTATTGTGGAGTTTGTTAAGACTCCTTAAGATCGTTTTGAGCCTTAGGGTTTAACAATAACATATACATACGCAGCGGAACATAGAACAAAAAATTAATTGTTATTGACACAAGGTTTATATTTAATAATCACTCCAAGCCCCAAATATTATTTGATCAGAATAATACGGTTACACTAAACTTGTAACAGGGATCAAAGAACCTTAAGGCTAAACTATACAAATCCTATGAGTCCACTTAGAGGACTTGACGCCTAGACACACACACACACCCCTTTAATGACTATATATTGGAAGACTTGTATATTAAAACCTACACTCATGTCCTCTTTATATACTAGAGGATTAGGGTTTACAAATCTCTACTAAGGACTAAATAATAAATCTTCTTTTGCAAGCAAGTCCTTTCATCTTTTTGTAGATTTCTTCTTTGTCACTTTAAGCCCTTGATGTTTCATTCTTTAATGTTTTGTATCATCAAATCAAGAAACCCAACAATCTTCCCCTATTTGATGATGACAAAACAAACACGGTTCTTGTACGAACTTCCCTAGACGAAGTAGCAGAAGTTGAGATAATAAATCTCACCATGAATGAAACAATTTTGTCTTCCTTTGTCTTCCCCTTAATCCATGCTAGGCCACTACAACATCTCTTCCCCTTTTTGTTATCAACAAATAGAGAATATAAGCAGTAGAAACTTCCCCTTGAGTGGTGCATGAACATCAAATGATTCTTTAAATCTGTAAGCTCCTTGTAATGATCACTTGTGAAGAAAACCAAATATAACTAACTTGATAAAGAAGTAGAATAACCCAAACTTGTGTCTTATATCTTGTTTATCCACGTGACTCCAAACTTCTACTAACACCATATAAGTAGACCGCAATCTCTTGACAAAATCCTCATCTTCAATGAGACATTGAGCACTACAATGTAACTCCTTTAAGTGATAGTTAACTAGGTCTTTATCCATCCACCCCTTGACCTATGAAAACTAGATTTTGCAAGTCTTCGTCAACATCCTTTAAGCACGAACAAGTTATCTCCAAAGTGTAACACCCACTTTAAGATATGATAAAATCACGAATATGTGTAACTCAACTACAATATCAAATAAGTTATGATCAATCATCTTCGTAATCAACTAATCCAATAAACCAAATACGAGTTTTTTAAATCTTTTAAGAACAACTTCCAATAAACCAAACGTTAGTACACTACATTTTATACTCTTAACCAGTTATAACGTTCACGTACCAAAACTTACACTTTATAAACTTTGTTACATTTACACAACTTTTTTAAAGTTCAAGTACCAAACCGAAAAAATGAAAAAATTTCGTTGTTATTCTATGACCAAAACTCTAGGTTATTATTTTTATAGTTAATTCTAATTATTACAAGTGTCTTTCTTTTTCATACCTCAAAATTTAGTACACTACATTTTATTTTGATTTCTATATAAAAGACTCTTAACCAGTTATAATGTTCACGTACCAAATTAAAACTCTTTAAAACTTTATAAAAAGTTGTTATATTTACACAACTTTTTTAAAGTTCATATACTAAAACGAGACAATGAAGAAAGTTTGTTGTTACCTGTGACCAAAACTCTTTAAAATAAAAGTTTATTACTTTTATATATATTTTTTTTGAACGGGAACTTTTATTAGAAAACCGCTAGCAAGGAGTTTGAGAAATTACAAAGAGATCAAATGAGGGTGTTGAAGCCAACTAGCCCAACTAAAAAAACTATTACATCTAGAGTGACACCACGTAAAAGAACGAATGACAATATCATCAAAAATAACATCTTTCCGAGGAGTTTGAGCCGCGAACAATAGATTATTCCTGAAGTTCCATATGCTCCACCATGAAACGTAAAAAACGCCTTCCAACAAGCCTTTAATCTTAGAATTCAAACGAATAGACTTGAACCAAACAAGCCACTCCTAATACGAATCTAAGGGAGTCCATGTCCAACAAGCGTTTATTACTTTTATATTTAATTCTAACTATTACAAGTGTCTTTCTTTGCATACATCAAAATTTAGTACACTACATTTTATTTTGATTTCTATATAAAAGGCTCTTAACCAGTTAAACAACAATGATATCTGTTATAAAACTAAAAATAACTTTTTGTTTCCAAATTATTTTTATTTTGAATTTGAGTACGTTATATTTGTTACCCTTTTCGCGTTTCAGTAACATCTAGGTGGTCCAGGTTTACATTGACTTTGATACGCATGTTTTGGAAGAATTGAAAAAATATTCGACAAAAGGACGTGTTTGCTTTATTTTGTGGAAAATAAAGTCGTTTTAAGTATTCGTCTACCTAAATGAAAGTAAAGGAAATGTTAGTCTTTCTGGATGTTAGCCATAAAACAAAAAAGAGTTATCATACATTATTTCTATACAATTTCCTTTCCTAAAATCTAAGACACCTAATTGGTCTGGATATATGGAAATATGGATATAAAACAATAAACATGCCGTGGAAAAAGGGAAATTAATCGTCACCAAGACTTAGTTTGTACTTGAAAACAATAATATCTTTGTCTAAATGACATATAGATACATACATGTAAGTCACGTACGTTGGACCATGAGTAGTAACATCATCGCAAATGCTCATGGTCCAAATGTCAAGTAATACTATTCGATGCTCATTGCTGAAGTATGTGTGAGTGCAACAAATATGACCAAAACATGCATCAAACTGAGAATAGCGCCTGCTTTGTTTACAAAAGCTCAGAAGGTACATAACAATTAAAAACATGCATGATGCTTTAAAGGCTCATATATGGTGCACATATGAGTGAAGGAAGTGTGAAAAGGTCATCTTCGGTTAAAACCAAGCGAGTCAATGGGCATATTTGAAGAGCTATGGTATAAAACTACTTCTTTCTTATGCACCATTTAATATTTAAACTCGTTGGGTAAGGTTGAAATTATTGTAATATCGAATTTACAGCTTCGGTCTAATATTTTATTTGGGCAGTTCCGTGGATATAATCATGACGGCTAGAAAATAAGTACACATATAATCTCATTTCATTTGAACAATGAGGTAGATATTTGTGTTCAGTTGAAACACGAGCCCACACATTGAACATTATTACATTAAATAGACGTTTGAGCTGCAATTGTTACAAACGATCAGTAGGTTTTGTGTGGAGTCAGTGTTAAAGGAGCTAGAACACTACAATCAACAATTATTTGCATCCATTTGGTCTTGGCCATCCTTTCCGACGAAGAAATCCTTAAGATGATCCATTTGGCAATCCTTGGCGATACCCAAGAACTATAAGTACGTGAAGGTTATGATGATATATGGCCAAGATCGTTTGATCATTTAGCATTATTTATATTGTACTCAAACTCATTATTCATTGATCAAAATTACACAAATTTACAATATCAAGTTGTTTAAGAGACCGGATACTGAAACCGGAGCCAGGATGTTGGAAAACACCATAACTGGAGTGAATAAAGGGACGGTATCGTTTAAGTGAAGTCTAGTAACACTTCTAGTTGTAGCTGTAGCTCTGCTACAGCTTACACGGTCCCATGAACAACAACTGGTATTTGGGCTCCATGAGTGTAGCTCTACAAACTGGTTAAAAGTCGAGTTCACGATGGGAAAGAGTGTGGATTTGAAGTGAAGAAGTGCTTGTTTCTTATGAATGGGACAACAGAATTATGGGATTATTGGAATGAAATTTAGTATAGACAAGATTAATAAAAACTTTAGGTTTAAGATATTTGGTGTATGGTGGTGACCATGGTGATTCAAGGTGGTTTTAGGCTTTATTTATTTGTACTAATGGTGGTGATTATAAAATGGGATGATGTTATTGTTTTTGATGTACAATGCAAATTATGAAGCATGATATTCAGGGGCGGAGCCAGAAAATATTTTAAAGGGGGACAAAAATATTTTTTTTACGTTATATCGAAAATAGAATGCAAAAAAGTAATAGTGTAGCTTGCATTGGCAATCATATATGAGCATGCCTAATTCAAATAATAAAATGGGAAAATGGATGAGGTTTTATCCTAGAAGAGCGAGTCTTTGACTCAAATGTAAGCGGCCTTATCAAGGAATCATTGTGACCGTTTTCGACAATTGCATGTAAAATATGCGACCAGTTATGTTTGAACTCTTTACATCTTGTAGAAAGAATTTATAAATGTATATCTACACAATAATTTGGCAAGTCCAATGGTTTAATCATATTGTATCATAAATTTTTTTTCTTTTATACCTTTCACATTTACTTGTCAAGTAATTGTTCAAATATAATTTTGTAAACTCTTTTTAAGTGTATCATTGCTCTACTAAAAATCACTTGTCCAACAATATGGATAAGACTTGAAGGACTTTAAATTTAATGTCACACGTATTTTTAAATTTAATGCTACATCCATTTTGCCAATGACCATATAAAATGTTACACACCATTTTCTTATGTTTATGTTCAAAAAATCATAGAAATTGAGGAAATAGTATATGAACATTAAATAAGTTTAAAACAAACGAAATTACTCAATTTTATGTTTATATACTATTTCCTCAATTTCTATGTTTATATACTATTTCCTCAAAAGAAATTACTCAATTTTATGTTTATATACTATTTCCTCAATTTGTTTATCAAAAATATCAATAAAATTAAAGAGTCAATTGCATATATACCCACTAAAATTTGCATATTTGCATATATACCCAAAACATGCTTAACTTGCATTGTACATCATGCATTAAAAACTAGTATTTTGGGGAAATATGCAAGTTTTTAAGTTTTAGTGGTAAAAGACACCACGTGACACTATTAACTCTTTCTTTTTCGTTTTTGGTGCAGCTCACCTTCTTCAATATTCTAAATAACAAACCTGCAACTTTCAAATTAGAGAAAAGTAGACAATTTCTAGAGGGGCAAACTCGATAAATGACTCAAAATATCAAAAAAACTACACTACGATTTTTTGGGTTGGGGGGCACTTGCCCACCGTGACCCCCCTTAGCTCCGCTTCGATCATATTATTAGTATTAGTATATATCTAAAAGGCGGGACCTTAAGTTTTGAACGCAAACATTAATTGCAAACATTCTCAACTTGGCAAAAATAGTCAGTGAGGTTCAGTGGTATTATGAAAATAAGTCATGCGTCATTAATTGCTATCTATAGCAATCGGCAAAAATAGTCCTAAGGTTTAAGCGGCGTTGCAAAGTAAGTCCTAACCAAACATTAAATGCAAAGTTTCACAACTTGGCAAAAGCAGGTCCACGACGTTTAAGTGTCGTTGCAAAGTAAGCCTCAGGCGTTAATTGCTATCTATAGCAATTTGGCAAAAATAGTCACTGGGTTTAAGTGTCGTTCTGAAGTAGTCGCTGAAGCCCGTCCATTGCGTCGCAGCGGGTTTCTACTCGTTAGAACTGAAAAAGAAGTTCACTAAATGTATGATTGTGAAGTCAATGGATAGTGATAGACCGTTACATGCATGTTTGAATATTGTGGATGAGAATTTTCCTAAAAAAGTAGTACTAGTTTGAACTTTGAATGTTAAACAAACCCACACAACTCAGTCTCTCGAAATTAAAAGGAACGTGTGGGGTTCAAACTAAGGAATCTATATTCAATAATTGCATGCAGCATGCGTAAACTAAATTTATTAAAAAAATTGCTAAATTCATAGTGTGGTATTCAAGTTGAATACAAAACAAAGTAACAAACCCATTCATTGACCATCCAATTATCTAAACATATACATGTGACAAAGATTAAAATGAGGAACCTAAAGAAATGGACTCCTCAAATTTATGGTGAAAACATTTCAGTTTTCACTTTTACCCCTCAATTTCTCAAACCATGCTTTTAGAAAAACTAGCAATCTTTATATTAGTGGCGGTAACAACAACAACAACATCCACAGCACGACCAGGAACAACAGATGACGTCGAAAAAATGGCCAAAGATGAAGAAGAAAGAATGGCTAAAATGTTAGAGTGGTCGAGAACTGCAACGCCTCCATCAGATATTGTAGCTCCGACACCAGGAGGTCCAATTTCATGCACAGCCGCTTGCATGGATATTTGCATGGTGTTAGAACCTCCTAGTGATCATGTATGTGAGCTTGCATGTGAATTTGGATGTGCACAAGTACGTGGTAGAGGAAAAATCAAACATCTTCCTCATACACATAAACATAACCATGTGGACCATCATCGGGATCATTAGATTTTTGTAATTAGAGTATGTGTTATTTTAGTTTATTTTTTAGGGGTGATTTAATTAAAAAGTTAGAGAATGTGTTCTAGTATTTGTCGATCATTCTTTTTTTCTTTTCTTTTTTTCTTTTCTTTAAAAAGAATATTTAATGGTCGAAAGTTCTGTTAATTCGTATTTTGTAACAAAATTTGGATGGAAACTGACGAAGTCGGATAATCATATGTTTCTAATCATCATTTTCGCCGCATACAACGTTATGTTTCTAATCATCATTTTCACCTTGTACGAGTGTACGACATGCTTCTAATCATCAATTTCGCTTCATATATACGACCAAAGAGGAATACAATACACCACCAAAGAGGAATACAAACAAGTTGTCTACAGAAACTTACCTTATATTATCACATTAAGAATAGCAACACTTTTTTTTTTTTGAAAAATAAAAATTGCCACAACCAAGATTACTAAAGATTATAAGCTCAAATTGTTGTTCAGCTGATATTGTTGTTCAAAATAGCTTATTCAAGCTATGATGTATATTTGACTCCAACCAACATTAAGAGACTAATAAGGGGGTGTTTGGTTTAGCCTATTTTCTAAACTAAACTACTTATCTACAAGCAATTTTACTAAACAATATCTAAAAGTGAATTAGCCAATAAACTAGAAACAATCAACGAAACAAATCATTACGATAAATTAACTAATTGTCAAAGCAGTTAAGTAATCGAAAGTTACATTAATTAGTATTTTGTAACAAAATTTGGATGGACACCGCGAAGTCGGATAATCATATGTTTCTAATCATCATTTTCGCCGCATACAACGTTATGTTTCTAATCATCATTTTCACCTCGTACGACATGCTTCTAATCATCAATTTCGCTTCATATATACGACAAAGGATATATAAGTATAGCACCATAGATAAAATGTAAACATTATGAAAAACTTGCAACTATAAATTCTGGGCGATTTACCTTGATGCTCAAGAAGAATTCTGTAATACCTGAATTTCTAAAATTCACAAAAAGACCAAAATACCCCTATGATCAAAAAAGTATGAATAATTAATTCAAAAGAACATCAAATAAGCTATGTAAATTCAGAAAAATTTTAAGAAATATCACTCATGATCCAAATAAATATTAAAGAATTTGTAAAGGTAATTTTTTATAGTTTATAATGTTATAAAAATTCGTTTTGTATTTTATTTAATTGGCCGAATATATTTAATATGTTTTATAAAGAATTTAATTAATAAAAGCCCAATATAAATTTACAAAATTAAGAGTCCATTTATTTTAAGTCCAATACATTATAAAGCCCACAAGAAAAATTATAAATCCTATATAAACACATTATACGGTTCAAATTAAAACCCTAACTAGCGATTTAACACAAACCGACTCCCAAAACCCTCCAAAATTCGACAGCTGATTTCCAGGGCTTAAAGCCATTTTTATTGGACAAGTTTGAAGGTAAAGAAGGTGAGAAAAATCGTGTTCGATGTCCTAAGCTGCTGTTTTGATCGTGGTTAGTTTTTGGGTCAATTAGGGTTTCGGCGAGAAGAGTTTTTGTGTTCTTTTGTTCTAACGACCAAAGCTCATCAAGGGCATGTTTCTAATGTTACATTCAGTCCTACAAGTCATATAGAACCTGCAAAAATTGGCCATGCATAATTAACAAGTCACACGAAATTGTTTTGGATTAAAAACCCTAAAAATGAATAAACTAGCGAATGAGCTTATGATAATTTTTAAGACCATGATTTGATTTTTTCAGAAGCTATTACATGTTATAAGAGCTGAAAAAAATACATATTTATGAATTCGAAGCTTGTGTAAATTGTCTTGAGTTTTATTGATTGATTAAGCGTATGAATAAGGAAAGGTTTTAAAAAAGGGACGATTAGGGTTTATAAAAATTAGGGTTTGCTTGTTATGAGTAAGGGTCATTAATACAGTAGTAATTATGAATTAATGATGGGTTACATCTAGGATTAGGGCTTGTACTTGAATTATGCATTATTCGGTTATACATAAAAGTTTTGGGCTGGTTTTGTAAATTATGAAACTTAAAGGTTATTTTGTGAACAGTAAAATAATGGTACCAAGCGTATAAAAATAAGTATGGGGTTAAGCGTGTAATTTTGGATATTTAGAGGCCATTCGAATGGTATTTAACTTAAAGGGTATGTTTTGTAAATTCTAAAACACGAGGGCTAAAAGTGTAAAATCGATAATATAAGGTTAGGTCGTATAATTAAAGATATTAAGGGTGTAATATGTAATTACGAGTAATTATGGGTCAACATGTGTAAATAAATTACGTAAGGACATGCATGAGTTTTGAGGTAACTTCGGTTTGTTTTCATATACGTTCTAGGTCAAAGTAGAAATCATTAAAAGAAGTAACATGTGAATTAAATGCGTAATAAATGATACTAAAAGTATGGGAAACCCTAGAACTTAAATAGGAAGTTGATTAGGGTTAAAAGCTAAGTGTGCAAATTCGTTATTTCATGTGAGAAGTGGTAAGTCTTGGAATCATTAATGGCTTTTGATTAAGAGTATAATGAGCTAGTACTAAGTATGGCGTGAACATGTGTGAGTTATAATGAATTAAAGTATTGCATGCATAGTCTCATTAAGGGTTTGCATTCGAACAATGTTACGTGTGAATCAAGTTAATCATGGACGTTATAAAAGATTATGTAAACCATTTTGAAAGAGAGTCTTAAAATCCGTTATTGACATTTGTAAACCCTATGCTATGAATAATGATCATATAAGTCCTCAAATAAGATAATTATCATATTAAGCCCTTAAGTTTACCGTTTGTCATTTGCAACCCATAAGTTAAACTAATTAATGATTAAGACTCTAAAACATTGTAATTCCGTCCGTCACTAAAAATAAGAATATTCTGACAACTCTAAAAGTATAAATGAGATTAATCTGTTATGATATTAATGATACTAATAAGTATTAAATAAATCAAAATCCGTGTAGATTCGTTGGAGGAGACGCGACGTTACATCTTCGTATTCACTCATTTGTTGCTTTTCTCTCATTTGCTTCAAGGTGCGGATATTCATCTTACTTTAAGACACTTGTGTTATCGTACAAATATTCGACCTTTTCAAGAAAGGTCACTCATGTTTTCCTTCTTTGTCATTTCTCTTATGTTTATTAGGATTCCCAATGCCATTGCTATGAATCCTTTTACGAATGTTTGATATGTTGTTTATATGAATTTATGTTCTAGTGAACTATGCAATATCTGATGTGAATTTATGTTAGGAAGACTTTGATATATACCATTGTTGAACCCTGCTATATTTGATTATGAACCTCTGGTTATGAGCGATACATTTATGAATATATGATGTGCCACTATGATATGAACTTATGATTTCTGACTATCTGAATAAGAACCTTATGATATGAACTATCTGATATGTTATCTGTGACCTTGTGTTTGACTATGATCATGCGTGTCGAAAACTGTTTGACTAAGGTCGGTTGTTAAGCGAACCAAACATTTCACTAGTCATGGGGCTTCCATGTCCGTATCGGTGATGCACCTCGATATGACTCTAGGGCGATAGAGTGATGTTCGCCACGTCTCGGATGGTGAAGCATATTTTGAATATGTAGGAAGGGCGTATGGATGCATCCTAGATCCGATCCGTTATCCGATATGATTTTTCGGTGAATGATGTCGTATGCAATCTGCGTCTTCACAAAATCTGGAGCTAGCTACTCCATTTATTTTCGATGTTACCTCTTGAAGAAGAAAGATATTTCTGATATGATATGTTAGTGAATGTGCTTATGATGTATTTGTTTAAGTGATTATTAGTTGTCATGCTAGGATAAGACTAATACGTTAAAACATGATTCGTATATCTGATATTATGATTTGTTATTGTTACGTGAATGCGTTGATCTGTGAGTTGAATGTGCTAGTGTATAATTGAGTATTTTGAAGGTTAATTATCTGTCCGCATATGTGACCTGCCATGTTTATACTCGCTAAGGTTAGGATATGAGCTGGTTTTGCTATATTATGCGCCATGACTTGTATGATAATTCATTGCTACAATATTGCATTAAGTGTATTAAATGTTGATTAATTGATTTGTATGAATGCCATGTTTATTTACTAGAAAGTGTTTCCGTTAGCTTTTAGACTCTTCGTTTGTCTTATACGTAATCTGTTATTTGATATGTTATGTGTTTGGTTGTTCTGATGTGTTTGTGTTTGTGTTTGTGTCATTAATGTGCTATGTGATGTCTAAACTGTTATGTGGTTGTTTGGATTTATGTATATTTATGCTTCCGCAGAATCCTAAAAGATCCTTCGTCATTATTTCATTTTATTTTCGTTATTCGTATATTTATTCTGTTTTAGCATTTGTTTCGTTATATCTGTTCACTGGGCTTTGTAAGCTCAACCGCACTTTTCTTTTCCTGCGGCAGGTATTTAGCATTCGAGATGAGCTTATGGGATAGCTGATCTGGGTTGAGAGTAGAGCTGAGAGCAAGACTTTACCATAGAGATCTTAGATTTATTTTGGAAGATTAGTTATCTATGTTTTCTTTTTGTATATTTTGTAAAGGCTTCCGCTTTTGTGCATTAGTTAAAGTTCTGATATGAAACCATATTGTGATATCTTTACCCTTGTCGGGTCGGGGTGTTACAATTTATGGTATCAGAGCTCTAGGTTTTAGGACCCTTAGAGCTTAGGCTATGACCTGTGAGAAGTGGGTAGATTTAGGATTTTCCCTTCTGCATACTTCTTTGCGTACACTATTGTACTTCGACTTTGCTAATAGTTGGTATTTCTTTTAGATGGTTATTCCCCGTCGCCCTAGTTCATCTGATAGGAGTAATCAAGGACCAGCTATGCAACCCAAGGAGAAGATGAAGTGGGCCGTTGTCATTGCTAAGGGCTGCACGAGGTTTGGTAGAGAGAAGCGGACTAATAAGAGGATAAGAGTTCCGGCCTATATGTGGCCATGCACCATCGAGGAGAAGTCGACCTTGAAGACCATTGACGGAAGGTAGTGAAGGAGTATGAAACTAAGGTTGTTGACAACCAAGGTTTCACTACTAGGTACCATGATAGGTGTCCCAAGTTCTTTGAGGATGAAGGAGTAGGGCGGCCGAGAGTCGCGATCATATGCTTTTGTGGATCGTGTCTTGGGAGGAGGAAGAGAGGAAGCGGAAAGGTGACTTTGCTAGTCGCTACTACCACAAAAGGAAGGAAGCAGAGCGGATGGATAAGAGAAGAGGAAGAAGAGGAACCCGAGGAAGAATACGAGGTGGATTCGGATTTGGAGTCTACGGCTACTAGTAGGTTCAATCCGACACAAGAATAGGAATTTTCGCTTCTGATTTGTTACCCTCTTTATGAGAATTTTCTGACAGTTGATTTGAGTTAGGTTCTTTTGTTTTCATTTAGACGATTGAATCTTGGATCATTAAGTTTTGTTTTGGAAGTTCATCTTATGATGATTCTGCAAATTTTGTTTGGTTAATGGAAATAAAACAAAATTGTGAAAGTATAGTTCCTGTCTGTTGTTTCTTTCTGTTAGATTCGTTAAGTTTCCGTTAGTCCTCATAAGTTTCGTCTGCTATTTATTCTCTTAGTGTTGTTGTTTAATTACCGCTTGGATGAAGTATGGCCATCATGATGGTACTTATGTGGATCTGGTTTGTTATTATATGTTACTTGCTATATGTATGTTATCTGTATGTGGTATGTTTGGTTGTGATATTAGTTATGTGTTTGTCATGACCCGAGACCGAATATACTGACAATAAGAACTTGTTATGTGATGCAAGTATTATGACGCCTGATCAACGTAATAATACCGAGATCATATAATCTGAACTTGTTGAAGGTATACGACGTCTGGGAAATGCCTGTGATTGATGTGTGTATGGACTTTGACTTGTATCTGTTATTTGGTGCTTCTCATGTTCATTTGAAATTCCGTACCTAATTGTGAGATTTTCGTCGATATATGTTTCGTATAAGTTTTGTTCGAAGTTGTTATGATCTGTACGAACCTATAGATTGCTATGACCACCTTCAGCTCATATGTCTCCACATATTTCTGGGACTAGTGAGGCCGATAGGATTTATTCCGTCTATGCATATGATGTCCTCATCATTAGATATCTGAATAAGTCAGAATTTGTCGTTTGATTTTCTGCGTTTCATTTGGTCTCCGCCATTATTCTGATGAGTATATAATTATCTATTATAAGTATTTGACTATTGATTTGATTTCTGAATAAGTTTGAGTTTGAATATTCTGATAAGAAACCCATTTATTCCGAGATAGGATTAGCGTTCGTTTTATTCCTATAAATTCTGAAATCCGATTCGTTTTCTGTTCTGTTCCGCCTTGTTCAATTTCGAGGACGAAATTTTCTTTTAGAGGGGAAGAATTGTAATACCTGAATTTCTAAAATTCACAAAAAGACCAAAATACCCCTATGATCAAAAAAGTATGAATAATTAATTCAAAAGAACATCAAATAAGCTATGTAAATTCAGAAAAATTTTAAGAAATATCACTCATGATCCAAATAAATATTAAAGACTTTGTAAAGGTAATTTTTATAGTTTATAATGTTATAAAATTGTTTTGTATTTTATTTAATTGGCGAATATATTTAATATGTTTTATAAAGAATTTAATTAATAAAAGCCCAATATAAATTTACAAAATTAAGAGTCCATTTATTTTAAGTCCAATACATTATAAAGCCCACAAGAAAAATTATAAATCCTATATAAACACATTATACGGTTCAAATTAAAACCCTAACTAGCGATTTAACACAAACCGACTCCCAAAACCCTCCAAAATTCGACATCTGATTTCCAGGGCTTAAAGCCATTTTTCTTGGACAATTTTGAAGGTAAAGAAGGTGAGAAAAATCGTGTTTGAGGTCCTAAGCTGCTGTTTTGATCGTGGTTAGTTTTTGGGTCAATTAGGGTTTCGGCGAGAAGAGTTTTTGTGTTCTTTTGTTCTAACGACCAAAGCTCATCAAGGGTATGTTTCTAATGTTACATTCAGTCCTACAAGTCATATAGAACCTGCAAAAATTGGCCATGCATAATTAACAAGTCACACGAAATTGTTTTGGATTAAAAACCCTAAAAACGAATAAACTAGCGAATGAGCTTATGATAATTTTTAAGACCATGATTTGATTTTTCCAGAAGCTATTACATGTTATAAGACCTGAATAAAATACATATTTATGAATTCGAAGCTTGTGTGAATTGTCTTGAGTTTTATTGATTGATTAAGCGTATGAATAAGGAAAGGTTTTAAAAAAGGGACGATTAGGGTTTATAAAAATTAGGGTTTGCTTGTTATGAGTAAGGGTCATTAATACAGTAGTAATGATGAATTAATGATGGGTTACATCTAGGTTTAGGGCTTGTACTTGAATTATGCATTATTCGGTTATACATAAAAGTTTTGGGTTGGTTTTGTAAATTATGAAACTTAAAGGTTATTTTTGTGAACAGTAAAATAATGGTACCAAACGTATAAAAATAAGTATGGGGGTTAAACATGTAATTTTGGATATTTAGAGGGCCATTCGAATGGTATTTAACTTAAAGGGTATGTTTTGTAAATTCTAAAACCTGAGGGCTAAAAGTGTAAAATCTGATAATATAAGGTTAGGTCGTATATTTAAAGATATTAAGGGTGTAATATGTAATTCTGAGTAATTATGGGTCAACATGTGTAAATAAATTACGTAAGGACATGCATGAGTTTTGAGGTAACTTCGGTTTGTTTTCATATACGTTCTAGGTCAAAGTAGAAATCATTAAAAGAAGTAACATGTGAATTAAATGCGTAATAAATGATACTAAAAGTATGGGAAACCCTAGAACTTAAATAGGAAGTTGATTAGGGTTAAAAGCTAAGTGTGCAAATTCGTTATTTCATGTGAGAAGTGGTAAGTCTTGGAATCATTAATGGCTTTTGATTAAGAGTATAATGAGCTAGTACTAAGTATGGCGTGAACATGTGTGAGTTATAATGAATTAAAGTATTGCATGCATAGTCTCATTAAGGGTTTGCATTCGAACAATGTTACGTGTGAATCTGGGTTAATCATGGACGTTATAAAAGATTATGTAAACCATTTTGAAAGAGAGTCTTAAAATCCGTTATTGACATTTGTAAACCCTATGCTATGAATAATGATCATATAAGTCCTCAAATAAGATAATTATCATATTAAGCCCTTAAGTTTACCGTTTGTCATTTGCAACCCATAAGTTAAACTAATTAATGATTAAGACTCTAAAACATTGTAATTTCGTCCGTCACTAAAAATAAGAATATTCTGACAACTCTAAAAGTATAAATGAGATTAATCCGTTATGATATTAATGATACTAATAAGTATTAAATAAATCAAAATCCGTGTAGATTCGTTGGAGGAGACGCGACGTTACATCTTCGTATTCACTCATTTGTTGCTTTTCTCTCATTTGCTTCAAGGTACGGATATTCTGTCTTACTTTAAGACACTTGTGTTATCGTACAAATATTCTGACCTTTTCAGTAAAGGTCACTCATGTTTTCCTTCTTTGTCATTTCTCTTATGTTTATTAGGATTCCCAATGCCATTGCTATGAATCCTTTTCTGAATGTTTGATATGTTGTTTATATGAATTTATGTTCTAGTGAACTATGCAATATCTGATGTGAATTTATGTTAGGAAGACTTTGATATATACCATTGTTGAACCCTGCTATATTTGATTATGAACCTCTGGTTATGAACGTCTGTTTATGAATATATGATGTGCCACTATGATATGAACTTATGATTTCTGACTATCTGAATAAGAACCTTATGATATGAACTATCTGATATGTTATCTGTGATCTTGTGTTTGACTATGATCTGTGCCGTATCTGAAAACATGTTTGACTAAGGTCAGTTGTTAACTGAACCGAACATTTCACTAGTCATGGGGGTTCCATGTCCGTATCAGTGATGCACCTCTGATATGACTCTAGGGCAGTAGAGTGATGTTCTGCCACGTCTACGGATGGTGAAGCATATTTTGAATATGTAGGAAGGGCGTATGGATGCATCCTAGATCCGATCATTATCCGATATGATTTGTCCGGTGAATGATGTCGGTGTACACGCTGCGTCTTCACAAAATCTGGGAGCTAGCTACTCCATTTATTTTCTTATGTTACCTCTTGAAGAAGAAAGATATTTCTGATATGATATGTTAGTGAATGTGCTTATGATGTATTTGTTTAAGTGATTATTAGTTGCCATGCTAGGATAAGACTAATACGTTAAAACATGATTCGTATATCTGATATTATGATTTGTTATTGTTACGTGAATGCGTTGATCTGTGAGTTGAATGTGCTAGTGTATAATTGAGTATTTTGAAGGTTAATTATCTGTCCGCATATGTGACCTGCCATGTTTATACTCTGCTAAGGTTAGGATATGAGAACTGGTTTTGCTATATTGTCTGCCATGACTTGTATGATAATTTCGCTGCTACAATATTGCATTAAGTGTATTAAATGTTGATTAATTGATTTGTATGAATGCCATGTTTATTTACTAGAAAGTGTTTCCGTTAGCTTTTAGACTCTTCGTTTGGCTTATACGTAATCTGTTATTTGATATGTTATGTGTTTGGTTGTTCTGATGTGTTTGTGTTTGTGTTTGTGTCATTAATGTGCTATGTGATGTCTAAACTGTTATGTGATTGTTTGGATTTCTGTATATTTATGCTTCCGCAGAATCCTAAAAGATCCTTCGTCATTATTTCATTTTATTTTCGTTATTCGTATATTTATTATGTTTTAGCTTTTGTTTAGTTATATACATTCCTTGGGCTTTGTAAGCTCACCGCACTTTTCTTTTCTGCGGCGGTATTTAGCATTCGAGATGAGCTTATGGGATAGTGATCCGGGTTGAGAGTAGAGGCGAGAGCAAGACTTTACCATAGAGATCTTAGATTTATTTTGGAAGATTAGTTATTTATGTTTTCTTTTTGTATATTTTGTAAAGGCTTCCGCTTTTGTGCATTAGTTAAAGTTCTGATATGAAACCGTATTGTGATATCTTTACCCTTGTCGGGTCGGGGTGTTACAAATTCAACCTAATTAGCTTGTACGCGTCTTTCTTATCCTAATTTAAAAACAAAGTCCCTAGAGTATTCATGTGTACAAATTTCAATAATCTTAAGATGCAACAATAGATCGCCCACTTAGAGCCATAAACTCACTCTTATAAAACAGATATAACATACATGTACTCAAAGTCTAGTGATCAAGACGATGTTTATGGTATTTTTTATTGAACGGCGGAAATTTATTAAAAACAAGCTAGCAAGAAACTATTACAAACGGATCTAGGATTGACAATCCAATCCAACCAAACCGGGCAAATTGGCCTATTCCTTTTAGAAATCCAAGTTTGAGAGAGACTCATTATGTCATTACCAATTGTGTCTCTTCACACACGTTTAACATCAAACCAAGTTTTACTCCAAACTCTCCAGAGTAATCGGGTTGAGCTGAGTTGGGGTTTTGATTTGGGGAAGTGACCAACAACCTAACCCGATAAATAATTGGGTTCGAGTTGTTGTCGGGTCGGATGATTCGGGTTTTTTTTTATCTGACCCATGATAAGTTATGGCTAAAAGTTATTTGATTATTTAAGCAGCCTTATGGCTTTTAAATTAACAACTTGTAGAGATAAATAATCATTAAAAATTCAAGGTTTTCATCTTTCATTAATTTAGGAATATTAATGTATTTTATTTTGTTTTTTATTTTAAGTAATTATCTTTTTACATAAGATAACTTCTCTTGTATATAGACCAAAGGTTTTGTAAATTTTTAGTTTTTTTTATTATTAGTAAAATACGTGTTATAAAAGTTATATTTTGTTAGACTTTTATTCCTTAGAGGTTTCTGTATCTTCTTTTGGGTTATCAAACTGATTTTTGGATATGGAAATAGATGGCAGTAATGAGTGGCAGGGAAAGAACGTTGCGCAAGCTGCATTTTAAAAGCTTTGTTTCCTTTCAAATAATTGGCTATATCAAAATGAGAATACGCCACTTATCTTTACTACTTATAAAGAAAAAAGAATGGCAAATGTCTTAAAAAAGTACTATATTTGACATCATTTGTTTTATTGGGTAGCGAACAAAAATTTTGGCTTATATGGATACATTTCTTTCAAATTAGACCTTTTTTAGGTATTTTGCGAAATTTGTGACAATTTTGCCTCCCGCAGCTAATAGGATTTTTCTTTTCGAATGGCAAATATGTTACAAAGTACCTTAAGAAAGACGAATTTGAAAGGAAAAAAAATGCCCTATAAACCAAAAAATTTATTCATTTCCCAAAATAACAAATGATGTTAAGTATGATACATTTTTAAAAGATTTGCCCAAAACATAACTGTTTTAAAAACTCTCAAAATGAGAACTTTGAAGTTACTAATATACCCATACTTCCTATTCTTCTTATATAAATTACTACTACAAAAAGAAATGTTATTTAACCAAAATACCCCTACTAATATAAGACAATGTTATCTATTACAGAGTAATAATTAACATAATTACAATACGAATTTTCTCCACTCAACATTTTTTTTTGAACGGCAATTGTGGCTACATGGCCCCTAGCCCAGAAGGCGTAGCGAGCCCACACAACCAAGTTGGGTCCAGCTTATAAGGCAATAACACCCTTCCTTTACGCACGCGATAGAAAACCCCTATCGACCTAGACAAGACTCGAACTTGAGACCTTACCTAGGAGGATAAAACCTCAATACCGTTGGACTATAGGCCCGTTGGTTTCTCCACTCAACTTACTTCACATTTGTATGTATATGTACGAAAATATCAATAAGATTTGCGTTCAAATGGTGAACACTTTAAGATAGAATATAATAGGAACCCATCAAAAGTAGACAAGTGGAAATTAAATGATGACGATAGTCTATACCCGGTCACGAACCCGCTCAAAGCCCAATATTGATAAAGCCCAAGACGAGTGAGCTCTGGTGACAAGCGTTTAGGCCCATCGAAGGCCCAAATACGTATCTATTTACGGAATAGATATTGGATATCTCTAATCAAGGAGATAATCATTCGTCAACCGACTTAGGCGGATACGCGAAGGTTGAGGAACACGGAACCAATAAGGATTCCGTGCGTATATAAAGGGAATCACATCCTCGTTTAAGGTGCGCCCGATAACCCTAATTCTCCTTAAACCCTAAAACCGATTACTTACTCTTACGCGGAGGATAATCGTGGGAGACAATCCCACGGTAAGCCTAACGGTGTCTTTATCTCTTAGTGCGCGGTCTTAAGCAACAATTCTCAATTGTGCGGGAACCGAGCTCCAAACAAGGAACGTCCAACTTTTGCATCAACAAGTGGCGCCATCCGTGGGACCATTCACTAAGAACCAAGAACTAGGATGACGAGCGATCGCAATCGACTTTTTGGAAAGAAGGAGCACAGTGGGTAATTCCCAAGCGGATCTACGGGACAACCAGTACTGCTAAAAATCGTGGATCGGGCCAGATTCACCTTCCTCCGGTGGAACCGCTCTCGGGACAACCCAGGCAACAACTACCACCACCAAGCGAGACCCCGCTGCGCACTCCTTTTACTCCACTCCAATCGGTGCTAGAAGCTAACTTCACAAAAGCACCCGACGCACCCGACAAGAACAAGGGCGTGTTGATAGAAACGGATACCCCTGTCCTAGAGGGAGTCGTTCCGGAATTAGAGCCAAGTAGTTTTGTCTCTCAAAATTACGAAGCCCTAGCTATCCTTATGCAAGAGGAAGCAAAGAAAAGACCAAGTCGGAGCCTGCATGCTCGGCTAGACTTTGGCCCAGAGTTTGGGACATCTCCACCGCCGTCGGAAGGAGAAACGCGGAGGATAATCGCCGACCCCAGGTGTTTAATAGAATCGGAAGGAGAGTCGAGGAAGATGATACATCGACTCACACTGTGTTGAAAGTGAGGAAGATGAGAAGCGCACCGGTGTCCACACTAGACTTGGTAGCCGCAGAGTACAAGATAGACCTGGGGCGATATTCCCAGTGAAAGCCCCAAGCACAAATTGAGGACAACGCGCGAAACGCCAAGGAGAGAGGAACTATCTTCCAGTAATTCCTCGACAACGAGGACGGTGAGATCGGACATTGGAAATCCCGAAGAAAAAACGTGACCAAGAAGAGAAGATATGTCTCTCCATGGCGCCGTCGGAAGGTAGATGCGTTCACTAGGCGTATCGGTGATTTTCGAAGAACAAAAGAGGCGCATGCCTACTAATGTTAAAACCTATGATGGAGCAGGTGACCCTGATGATCACCTAAAAATTTTCGAATCAGCCGCAACCATTGAAAACTGGCCACAACCTGTATGGTGCCACATGTTCAATTCCACATTGGTGGGAAATGCGCGGAACTAGTTCAACAAGCTTCCACGCGAAGCATCAATGGCCAAGAGTTGAGGAAGGCATTCCGCCTAAACTTTACTCAACGAAAAAGTACGCTAAAACCCCATTGAACTCGCTAGAGTCAAACAACAAGGGAATCCACAAGCGCTTTCATGGAGCGCTTCAAGGATGAGTGCATGCAAGTCAAAGCATGTCCCGGTACTCAAAATCTCGGGGTTCATGAATGGGATCAAGAACCCGGGCCGATTAAAGATTGAATGACAGATTCCCCAATCCTTGATGAGGTTATGAAGCGTACGGTCCTTTGTACAAAGAGAAGCCGCAGCGGATAGCAAGAAAGCTATTCCAACTACCGGTCACAGAACAACACGGGAGACAATCCACGATCGGAGTAGTAACCGTAACGGAACTATCGCAACCGTGGGAATGGACGCGACAATGACAAATATACCCCGCTTACCAAATCGCCTAAGGAAATACTGCAACAGAGGCGCTTAACTTCCGAGACCACCACAAATGCGCACTCAGGAGGATAGGCGTGTTGGCGGTGGATACCGTGATTACCACGCGAAGGGCCACACTACTAACGAATGTGTCCAATCAGCGCCAACTCATTGACAAGATGGTCAAAGAGGAAGATTGGACCATCTGTTCAAGAATATCAAGGAAGGAAGGACAAGCAAAGAGTGGCAATAAGAAAGAAACGCGCTAAAGACAAGTCCGACACCATTTATATGATACAATCATGGCGGTGGTCACAAAGCGTAAGGTAAGCCAGGATTTTTCAAGGGAAAGGAAATCTTGTTCCCACCTTAACATGAACAACGCAGTGGTGGAACCACTTACTATAGAGATAAGCGGCGTCGCGACATCCACCGCATGTATGTTGATGGTGGAGCTTGCCGACATCATGTATGAGCACTGCTTTCAAGCATCGCGTCTGAAATCGCAACCAATTAACCCCGGTCGGAACGGCTGGTCGGTTTCTGACGAGAAGATATGGCCTATGGGACAAATAAGATTACTGTCGACATTGGAAGCGAAGAACACTCAAGAGCGGCACGGATGGAATTTATGGTGATTAAATCTCCTCGCCATACAATGGCATCATTGGGAGACCGAGAATTTCGACTATCGCGAGCAATGCCATCAACAGCGCATGGGATGCTTAAGTTCCCAGTGGAAGGTGGTATTGTTACTCTTTACAATGCCACTGTACCACATAGAGAATGCAACACGATTGCATGCGAGACCGCACCAAACCCAGCACAGCGGACGACCAGAATTCCACATCTGAAAGTAGATCGGAGGGTCACTATCAGACAACGGCAAATCAGCTGTGTGTGCGCTCCTGCAAAAGAACTTAGACATTTTTGCATGGGAGCCAAAACACATGAATGGGGTACCGCGCTCAATCACAGAACATAACCTGCGAATCCAACAAGGGTACTCGCCTATCCGTCAGAAGAAACGCGGCCGGGCTCGAGGCGCAAGCGATCCTGGCAGAAGTACACAAGTTGGTCGATGCGGGAATTATGCTGAAGTCTACTACCACGACTGGCTTTCTAACCTAGTAATGGTCAAAAAGAGTGACGGTGGTGGCGAATGTGTGTTGACATTACTGATCTTAACAAAGCGTGCCCACAAGACTGCTATCCATTACCAGAGATAGACTGGAAAATAAAGTCTCTGTGCGGATATCCATTGAAGTGTTTCCTAGATGCGTACAAAGTGTACCATCAAATTCAGATGGCTAAAGAGGATGAAGAAAAGACGGCCTTCTACACAGGCCAAGGTGTTTACTGTTACACGAAAATGCCCTTCGGCTTGAAAAACGCGGGCGCCACCTATCAGCGGTTGGTGGATAACGTTTTCGAAAAACAGGTGGGCCGCAACCTAGAAGTCTATGTCGATGATCTAGTCATCAAGAGTCATCACGAAGATGAGCTATCGCGACATTGAGGAGACGTTTAAAACTCTACGAGAGATAAACATGAAGCTGAATCCCAAAAAGTGCACATTCGGCGCTACTGAAGGCATGTTCCTTGGATACTTGATTGAACCTGACGGTATAAAACCATGTCCAGAAAAGACAAAAGCGGTCATCGAACTTCCTTCACCACGCACGTTGAAGGAAGTCCAATCTCTCAACGGAAAGTTGGCCGGCCTAAACAGGTTCCTATCCAAATCAGCAGAAAAATCGTTACCACTTTTCAAAACACTCAAGAAGTGCATAAAGAAGGGTGATTTTAAGTGGACTACGGAGGCAGAGGAAGCCTTCACTCAGCTTAAACAGCATCTGGCAACACTCCCAACGCTCGTCGCACCCCGACCAGGGGAAGAACTGATCATGTACTTGTCCGCAACTGATGGAGCAATCAGCGCAGTACTACTAACAGATAGGGATTCAGTGCAAACCCCTATCTACTTTGTAAGCAAAGCGCTAAAGAAGACGGAGGTGAACTACACCGCCATGGAAAAATTGGTTCTTGCATTGGTGTTTGCTGCTAAACGGCTACGCAGGTATTTCCAGGCGCACCCGATTGCAGTAATCACCGATCAACCAATCAAGCAGATCATCTCTAAACCTGATGCATCGGGCCAACTCGAAGTGGAGTGTATTCTTTGGCGAACACAACATCTCCCTGCACCACGCACGGCAATTAAAGGGCGATTCAGCGATTTCATAATTGAAAAGCCAGACAACGATGAGGTACCTACACCAAATAAGACAGAACAACATGATCCATGGATCTTGTTTACAGATGGATCCTCTTGCATTGATGGTTCAGGGGCAGGCCTTATCCTTACAAATCCAGAGGGTATGGAATTCACCTATGCACTACGCTTTGAATTTACAGCGACAAACAACGAGGCAGAGTACGAAGCTCTACTTGATGGACTACGCATTGCAGCTCGAATGGGTGTACATAACCTAGAAGCAAACGTGGATTCCCGGCTAGTAGCCAACCACGTGTTGGGCGAATACGTGGCTAAGGAGGATAACATGATCCAATTATCTTGCCAAGACCAAGACGATCAAAGGTTTTGACAGTTCACCATCAAACAGTTCCTAGAGGGGAAACCGCAAGGCGGATGCATCGAGCAAGATTGCCACGACAAGCTTTGCACACCTATCAAAGCAGGTTCGGTAGAAACACCGAAAAGCAAGTCTATCTCGTAGATGGAAGTCTCCACAATCATGAGGAAGACGGTCCTACATGGATGACAGATAATGGACTTCTGAACAAGGGAATGCTACCCGGAGAGCGAAGGAAGCTCGCGAGGATACGGCGCCGCAGCAATGATTTGAAATCCGAGACAACATCTTGTACCGACGCTCCTTCATGCAACCATGGCTCATTGTGTAGGCCCATTACGGGCAAATTATGTGCTGCGAGAAATCCATGAAGGTTCATGCAGTATGCATTCGGGACCACGATCCGTTGTAGCACGCACTATGAGATCGAGGATACTCACCGCCTACCATGCACCGAGATCGCGGGACTTAATACGGAAGTGTAACGATTGCCAAGTGCATAGGCCCGTCCCACGCCAACCACAAAGACGAGCTAACGCCAATAACATCACCATGGCCATTCTACAAGTGGGGTATTGACATCGCAGTCCCTTTTCCCGTCGCGGTGGGGATTAAAATTCCTCATAGTCGCCATAGACTACTTCACCGTGGATTGAAGCAAAGGCGGTGGTAACAATCATCGGCAACCAGTGAAGCGCTTGTATGGGATAACATTGTATGCCATTTTGGTCTTCCGGGAAATCATCTCAAACAATGGAAAACAATTCGTGACAACCCTTCAAGGATCGGTGTCGGCTACGCATCACACAAAGACTTTCGTCGCTTAAACACCCACAAACCAATGGCCTAGTGGAACAGGCGAATCAAGCTTAGGCGAAGGAATTAAAACATGCCTGGACAAGCACAAAGGGCGATGGGTGGAAGAACTATCACATGTTTTGTGGGCGCATCGCACCTCGATAAAAACCAGTACAGGAGACACCCCCTTCTCTCTAGTCTACGGGACAGAAGCCGTCATACTAGCAGAGATCGGTATGCCAACTGATATAAGGAAAAGGGGTTTATGTGTAGGGATAAATCCTTAATATCAATATCAAAAATACTCACGAAGATAGATTCAAATTCTCTTAGGAAAAGAATAATAAATCAAATCCGTGTGTGATCGTGTAGTGCGGATTAGTCAACCCGAATCGTTTTCCCAACGAGGCGTGAATTATAACGTCGTTCTTAGTTTGGATTTTATGCTTGATGATTTGGATTATAGATTTTGATTATTAACTACGGGAATGGGAAAGTAATTAAGGAAATCTATTCTAAGGGAAATCCTAAACGCAATCTAAAATAAAACGTAATAAACAAAACGCGAATAAAATGCAACTACGTCTAAACGATACCCTAAAAATGCCTAAATTTACTTTTACTCTAAAAATGTAATTAGAAAACTATTTTAGAATTAAAACTATTTTTTTGGATTTTTCTAGATTTTATAAAAATTAAAAACTAATTTAAACTATTTAAAATTCTAAAATTACCAAACAAAGGTGGAAAAATAAGGAAAAATATTTTTTTGCTTTTTATATTTATCTTAAACTAAGAAAATTGAAAATTATTTTTTGGAGCTTTTTCTCAATTAATTGCTATTTAAAGCTAATTAAAAATGGTTAAAATCTATTTTAAATTGAGAAAAATAGCAAATGAAGACCAAAAATTATGAAAATTTCAGGAAAAATCTAAAATGATATTTAGAATCTATGAAAATTGAAAGAAAAGCAGTTTATGTGTGAAATATGGAAGCTATAGTGTAACTGCTACTCAAATAAGCTACTAGAATAAGCTAATGATCTATAATACCAACCAAACAGTGAGCACAGCTAAATTATACTAAAATGAACTAATATCAACTGTTTCTAACTACTCCTATCAATTCTAAAGCTCAGAAGCTTCAAATAAGCCAACTGCTTAAATGAACCAAGCAAAGGTTTAGGACCACTGTTTGAGCTTATCTGCAACAACCAATAAGCAAATCCAAAAGACCACTTATGCAATTCTACTAAACACCGGCCACTATGATTGTGCCAAATACCGATCTTAACTTCTAAAAATGAGACCAAGACAACAGATTCAAAATAGCACATGCTCACACTTAAGTGTGAGCAGGCGAATAATAGAGTGATTGAAGAGCTTATTTGAAGCTTAAAATGACAAACTCGGTTTGACAAAAGTTGTTATCAAAACAATACCAACTGAACTTTTAATATCCAAAGTTTCAAACACTGAGTCTAAGAGATGAATAAGAAATTGATGCACAAAGTTTTGTTGAAAACTGCTATTGACAGATTTGACTTTTATTGACTTTTGCTAAAACATGATAAACTCTGATTTTAAGAACAAGTGAACTAATAATTCACTCAGATAAGCTCCTAAAAGCTTATATGAGTCATTATAACAGTAAGCTTTAACAAATGATAACTATAACAAATTAACAAGACAATTGAAATTTAAACTTAAAAACTGAAAATTGCATTAAATGAAATTAAGAGTACAAAACTGAAATGTAAAAGAGATTATACTACTAAAACAATAACATGACCAGAAATTAAGAGGGTAACAGTACTCTAATACATGAATACTGGACGAATTTACAATGTGACTTGCAAAGGGTATAAATAGCTGAGTTTGGAGGATTGGGATGCCTTCAGAAGGATCTAGGTCTTCTAATCACAGCCTTTGATCTTTCATCTTGTCACTTAAATAAATCACAACCCTTGGATCATGTTGGTGATGTGTTCCCACCAATGGGAGGCTTTCTTTTATCCACGTTGGCAGTCCATTGCTGACACACCTCTGCCATGTGTGTCAGAGCTTCTAGAAGCTCTTAAGTGGTGGGTAAATGAGGTGGGAGTAGGGGTAAAAGGGGTTGAGGTGAAACAGTGAAACCATGGTGGGTAAAAGGTTTAGGCGCGTTTCTGGTTTGGGATTGTTTGGGCGGTTTGGTTTATTTATTATTAGTTTGACTGGTTTTAAAGGGAGGGTTGACCGGGTAAGTAACACGGGTCAAGAGGTGTATACGGGTGGATTTCGGGTCAAGGGTGTTGTTAAGATGGATTGGATTGGTAGTTGTTGGGCCATGGTAAGGTTTTTGGATTGGATATGGATATCTTGGACTAGTATTAATAATATACCTTAAGGACCATAAATGTAATATTTGCAAGAACAAGGTCCAAAAGTGTAAATTATGAAATGTGATGGTGAATTAGGTAAGTGAAATTAATGAGGGTGAAATGGTAATTTAGGAAAGTTGAGGATTAAAGGTGACAATTTGGGAAAGTTGAGGGTAAAATGGTAAATTTGTGAAAGTGAAGGTGTAATGTGAAAACTCCCAATTTATGTTCCGAGCTTAGAATTTGATCCTTTGAAGCACCAAAATCTACGAAATAGCATCCCGCATCGGCTTTTGCACACTTCTCTCTCGTGCTCGGTTTTCTTGGTTTGGCTTCTTTTGCGTGTTTTTACATATCCATACCGCACAAGCACAAACTCAAGAAACCACAAATGTTAGCAATAAACGGCTTTTCCTTGGTTGTTTTGGGTCCGTTTTGATGATGAAAAGGTATGTGTATAAGCACATATCAAAATACCCCAGACGAGACCATTGCCGTGTCCTCACGCAATGCAATCAACTCACGCTTCTAAAACCAAGGATTTCAATCTCTTTCTACTAAACCTATGAAGAAGTAGCAATGATTCCTCAAAAGAGATTAAGAAAGCCCTAATTCCAAAAACGCCCCGTTTACCTTTTAATTCACATATATAGATATAACGATTAAGCACATTCCGGTTATGAATGACGGTTTGTTGAACTTTCATGTCGATCAATAACTCCAACATTTTTCAAACGACACGTTAGGATCACGGAGTAGAAAACACAACACAGCGTGAAGTGACCATACGGATAGAATACATCGTCCCTGATTTTTCACAAGTCCCAAACTAAGCGTAAAACCGAAATCATTGTTACATACGATTCTAGATGCTAACACTACCCATGGAAGTTACTTGTGTACTTACCTTTCGTTCCCATTTTCTTATTTTCCTCTAGATTTTTTTATTTTTGTGAGAAATGAATTTCTTCAAATTCTCGTTTCAATAAGAATTATTCCGATAAAGATACAAAGCTAAGTCGATAATTAGTTATCCGCCTTCTCTCAAGAACCATTGTCGTAAAAATGAGGTCCACATCAAGGAATTTTATTCATTAACTTTTGACTTTTCACTTTTTCATCATTTTTTTTTTTTTTTTTTTTTTTTTTTTTTTTTTAGCACTTATACTTTTTATATGAGTCGTGAACCACGGAGCTTCACGGGTAATTCCAAGACTATAGGCTTCATGAGATGAGAATCCTACTGGTTAGGCTAAGACCTCATTCAATCCCGGCTAAAGATCCAAGGGTCCGATCTCGACACCGTAGCTCACAACTTTACTTATTACTTTTCACATATCACTTATTACTCATTTATTCATTACGGATCCTTGATGTGTACCCAATTTTTAAAACAAAGATTCTTTTAAGAAGATAAAGAACTAACTATCGCCAAAAACTCGACATCTCTAATTATTTAGACAGATATGGGGTGAAACAATTTTGTGGGAACAAAAAGCCATAAGTACTTTCGATGGGCTCTAAGGAGAACCAACTACTCCACGCTTAGCATCTAAACTCATAAGTAACTCTATCATTTCTCGATCTCTGCAAATTTAAAATCCCAAATAATGAGATCCGCAGATGCTTAGCCGATAATTAAATTACCTATGGTTAAGGGAACAAGCTAGGGCTCAACACGCCCGGTCAAGTCGAAATTCTATTCCTACTCTCACCAATGGAAAGTCAATCAGTGTCAAACATATATTAACTTAGCAAATGCTTAGTCAAATAATCTCAAGTCTCGCATTTTAAAGTCACTTATTAGAAACTAGCAAATCCTTGTTTAAGCTTCGCATATTTAAAATCACTTAGGAGACTTGCAAAATCTTGGCCTTGTGAGCTAGAATCGCATTTTATAGCCTCTAGTCTAAGCAATTAGCAAAGGCTATGTCAAGAAAAACGCATATTTAAAGTAACTTCTAAGAGACTAGAAAGAACTTTTTGATCATAAAACTAACAAAAGCTTACGAAAAATTTTAAATTTTCTCATTTTTGCACAATTTTTTTTCAATTTCTAAGGAAAAACGGGGTTACGAGAGAAACACAACATAAATAAGCAAGTGCGGTCAAATCAAATCGAAGATTACCCTACCCCAGACTAGAACGAAACATTGTCCTCAATGTTTAAAGCAAGGGTATCACGAAAATCTAAAAGCCGTTTATAAAGTATGCTCAAAGATAAACGTTAGTCGATAAGATTAAGGATATCGGATTTCCATCAAGATCGATCATGAAACTCGAGTGGAGAAAATGACAAACTTCGAGCACGAGAGTCTTCATATCGGGAACATCCTAAACACAACATCACAAACAACCAAACACGAGAAATCGAAGAAGCGGACCCCTTCGCGTCACTTATTAGAAAATAGAAAGAAAAGAAGGATAAGCATGGGGTGCCTCCCACGAAGCGCTACTGTTTTTGGTTACCGAGTCGCTAGCCTGACTCGTCCCCGAATTCAGTTGTCCTTGGGGGAGCAAGTGGAAAAGACAATCTCCATCGGACTTCCGTTCAAGAGGTTTGGATAAACATTGCAACATAAGAAAGTTCCACTCCGATGAGATACCCACGGTTCTAATAGCAAAAACTCTGAACGGTGATACCGGGGTCAAAGATGGTATCCTCACTCCCGTAAGAGTGAAGAAGAGGAGAAATCACATTATATGGAAGAAATGGGATAAAGATTTTGATAATGATAAGGATCCATTCTTCATCTTCAAAAGCGAATTCCTTAATTGGATTTTGAACATTTAAGCTTATTGGGTGATTGTCAACAAAAATATCGGGAGGAAGAGGCGGGTTAATGTCATCAATAACGAAACTCTTTTGAGAGAGTTGCTCTTCCCCCAAACAAAAATCTTCCTCAAGATCAAAATAGAAACGATCATATTCTGGAGATATGATATAAGAGAGTTCACCAGAGAACTCCTCGAGATGTAAATCAAGAGATGAATCCTTGAGCTCGGGCTCCGGAGGATTTTCACTAGACAGCTCTACTTCTTTAATTTCTTCAATAGAGATAAACGGAGGTGGGATTTGTGCGGTACTTTGTAGACTATGAACTTGCACCTTTTCCATTATGGTCTCCGTGTCAGACTCATCACTTTCCTTGTCAAAGATTTGATTGTCAAAATTGAGAGTACATTCTGAATCGAATTCAAACAAAGGATTTGTGAAGGTCATTTTGAAAGTTTCTGAAATTGAATCGAAAAGTGTCTCAGATACCCTTGGGATTGGAACAAGGTCATCAATATTCTCAAGAGGAGTGCATTCGACTTCCTCATCCCCCATTGACAAGGTATCCGAAGGTTTGTTAATGAACGAATCACAATTGGTTTCAACAATTTCCGACGAAATTGGATCATCGACTTCTTCCAAAACGACGTCACTTCTCTCAACCGGCGTGAGTGAAGGGGAAGAGTCGGAAATGATAGGATCAGAAATAGGAGTGGGACTGCCACTCGAAGAATCGTCATCAATCTTTAAGTTCTCTTCTTCAAACGGTTCATCGTCATCACTATCGTCAGAATCTGAATAGTAAAAGGTGGATGAATAACTCGGTCTTTGTTGATAATGGTGACTGATATATCTTTCTTGTTTGCCAAAGAGGTTAATTTGAGCACTCATAACAGAAGTTTTCTCGGAATAATGATCACTCAACATAGTGGTAGAATCGTAAGGAACGTCGACATCCCACCGATAATGATGTTGTGTCATATTCTCGATCAAATCATAAGCTTCTTGAGGTGTCTTCCGCATGAGATTTCCACCACCGCTAACATGATTTTGTCTCGATCAATCGTGTGATACCATGATAAAAGGTTAGAATTTGATCAAGAAGCAAAATTCGTGATCGACATTTCGTAGTAACGATTTGAATCGCTCCCAAGCTTCAAACACGGATTCCTTGGGTAATTGTCGGAAATTGAGAATTTCTTTCCTCACCGCATCGTTTTCGAATATGGAAAGTATTTTGAAAGAAACTTATGAAACATCTCTTCCCAAGTATGAATCGAATGTTTTCAAGAGTATAAAACCAAGATTCGACCGTGGGTTAAAGAGAAGGGAAGAGATTCAATCGGATATCATCTTGAGAAACGCCACGTTGTTTCATGGATTGAGTGATAGATATAAACTTGTTCAAGTGCTCATTAGCATCTTCGTCGTTATATCCATGAAATTGACAATGATGTCAAGAAGACGAACCATACGATTTTTCAATCTAAACTTGGTTCCCGGAACAATCTGTCCTCCTCGTCCGATAAGTGAAGGACGATAGAAATCCTCCATGGTCCGAGGATCATGGGGATCAAAAGGAGCGAAATCGAGCATTGTGGAGAATTAAACAAATTAGAGGATAAGGAGATAAGAATCAAATATTTCAGAGGAAAACGAAGATTATTTTTGGGTTTTTAAAACAAATTTTGAAAAGGAAAATCTTTTTGGGTTTTTATATTTAAGAAAACACAATATTTTTGTAACAAATCCGTCAATCGGTTGCTCGGTAGCTCTCAAAAGTACGCTGCAATGAGCGGGAACGAAGAGTGGATCGTTCTTGATCGCAATTTAATGTCAAGACTTTCCTTATACCCGTGTATAGGTTGTACCTTCAAGGTGGCCGACGTAACAATTGACGTTTCGCTTTCTTTTGTTGGTTTTTACTTTTTATGGTTTTGTAAACACTCTAGGAAGAATGTTTTGGTTTTTATAAATGTTTTTGGGGTTTTTCAAAAATATATATTTACAAAAACGACGGGAACTTCACTCGGGGAAGGATCTTCAAATGCACACGATTCGAGACGGAATACGAAAACTCGCTACAAGCCCTCCCCGGCAGCGGCGCCAAAATTTGATATAAGGAAAAGGGGTTTATGTGTAGGGATAAATCCTTAATATCAATATCAAAAATACTCACGAAGATAGATTCAAATTCTCTTAGGAAAAAGAATAATAAATCAAATCCCGTGTGTGATCGTGTAGTACGGATTAGTCAACCCGAATCGTTTTCCCAACGAGGCGTGAATTGCCAACGTCGTTCTTAGTTTGGATTTTATGCTTGATGATTTTGATTATAGATTTTGATTATTAACTACGGGAATGGGAAAGTAATTAAGGAAATCTATTCTACGGGAAATCCTAAACGCAATCTAAAATAAAACGTAATAAACAAAACGCGAATAAAATGCAACCACGTCTAAACGATACCCTAAAAATGCCTAAATTTACTTTTACTCTAAAAATATAATTAGAAAACTATTTTAGAATTAAAACTATTTTTTTGGATTTTTCTAGATTTTATAAAAATTAAAAACTAATTTAAACTATTTAAAATTCTAAAAATTACCAAACAAAGGTGGAAAAATAAGGAAAAATATTTTTTTTTGCTTTTTATATTTATCTTAATCTAAGAAAATTGAAAAATTATTTTTTGGAGCTTTTTCTCAATTAATTGCTATTTAAAGATAATTAAAAATGGTTAAAATCTATTTTAAATTGAGAAAAATAGCAAATGAAGACCAAAAATTATGAAAATTTCAGAAAAAATCTAAAATGATATTTAGAATCTATGAAAATTGAAAGAAAAGCAGTTTATGTGTGAAATATGGAAGCTATAGTGTAACTGCTACTCAAATAAGCTACTAGAATAAGCTAATGATCTATAATACCAACCAAACAGTGAGCACAGCTAACTTATACTAAAATGAACTAATATCAACTGTTTCTAACTACTCCTATCAATTCTAAAGCTCAGAAGCTTCAAATAAGCCAACTGCTTAAATGAACCAAACAGTGGTTTAGGACCACTGTTTGAGCTTATGCACAGCTTAACCAATAAGCAAATCCAAAAGACCACTTATGCAGTCCTACTAAACACCTGGCCAGCTATGATTGTGCCAAATACCAGATCTTAACTTCTAAAAATGAGACCAGTACAACAGATTCAAAATAGCCTGTTCACACTTAAGTGTGAACAGGGCAGATAGTAGCTGATTGAAGAGCTTATTTGAAGCTTAAAATGACAAACTCAGATTTGACAAAAAGTTGTTATCAAAACAAGACCAATTGAACTTTTAATATCCAAAGTTTCAAACACTGAGTCTAAGAGATGAATAAGAAATTGATGCACAAAGTTTTGTTGAAAACTGCTATTGACAGATTTGACTTTTATTGACTTTTGCTAAAACATGATAAACTCTGATTTTAAGAACAAGTGAACTAATAATTCACTCAGATAAGCTCCTAAAAGCTTATATGAGTCATTATAACAAAGAAGCTTTAACAAATGATAACTATAACAAATTAACAAGACAATTGAAATTTAAACTTAAAACCGAAAATTGCATTAAATGAAATTAAGAGTACAAAAGCGAAATGTAAAAGAGATTATACTACTAAAACAATAACATGACCGTAAATTAAGAGGGTAACAGACTCTAATACATGAATATTGGACGAATTTACAATGTGACTTGCAAAGGGTATAAATAGTGAGTTTGGAGGATCGATGCCTTCGAAGGATCTAGGTCTTCTAATCACGCCTTTGATCTTTCATCTTGTCACTCAAATAAATCACAACCCTTGGATCATGTTGGTGATGTGTTCCCACCAATGGGAGGCTTTCTTTTATCCACGTTGGCGGTCCATTCTTGACACACCTCGCCGTATGTGTCGAGCTTCTAAGCTCTTAAGTGGTGGGTAAATGAGGTGGGAGTAGGGTAAAAGGGTTGAGGTGAAACAAAGAAACCATGGTGGGTAAAAGGTTTAGCGCGTTTACGGTTTGGGATTGTTTAGGCGGTTTGGTTTATTTATTATTAGTTTGACTGGTTTTAAAGGGAGGGTTGACCGGGTAAGTAACACGGGTCAAGAGGTGTATACGGGTGGATTTCGGGTCAAGGGTGTTGTTAAGATGGATTGGATTGGTAGTTGTTGGGCCATGGTAAGGTTTTTGGATTGGATATGGATATCTTGGACTAGTATTAATAATATACCTTAAGGACCATAAATGTAATATTTGCAAGAACAAGGTCCAAAAGTGTAAATTATGAAATGTGATGGTGAATTAGGTAAGTGAAATTAATGAGGGGTGAAATGGTAATTTAGGAAAGTTGAGGGATTAAAGGTGACAATTTGGGAAAGTTGAGGGGTAAAATGGTAAATTTGTGAAAGTGAAGGTGTAATGTGAAAAACTCCCAATTTATGTTCCGAGCTTCGTAATTTGATCCTTTGAAGCACCAAAATCTCTGAAATAGCATCCCCGGCATCGGCTTTTGCACACTTCTCTCTCTCGTGCTCGGTTTTCTTCGGTTTTGGCTTCTTTTTGCGTGTTTTTTACATATCCATACCTGCACAAGCACAAACTCAAGAAAACCACAAATGTTAGCAATAAACGGCTTTTCCTTGGTTGTTTTGGGTCTATTTTGATGATGAAAAGGTATGTGTATAAGCACATATCACCAACCATCCGCACTGCTGAGATAAATGTGGCAACTAATGATGACGAATGGCGTCTTGACCTAGATCTGATAGAAGAAAGGCGTGAACGCGCAGCTATACGTGAAGAAAAATCGAAGTCAAGAATGAAGGGATATATACTATGACGCTAAGGTAAGAGGTGTCTCATTCTGCACTGTGTGACTTCGCTTCTCACCGCTAAATGATGCAAGCCACGTAGAAGACACAGTAAGCTTGGACCGGCTGGGAGGGACCCTATGAGGTTATCAAGCACTAGGAACAGCGCGTACAAGCTACGAGGCTTGGATGGTCGTGAACTGCCACGCACATGGAACATCTGCAATCTCAAAAGATGCTACCTATAGGAATGGCTACGGCCAAGCGCACAGACACTCAGGCATTTTACTAAAGTACTCAATAGACAACTATGTATTTTTTTTATTTTCCTTAGTATCATGTTTTTATCTTCTCAAACACTTGAAAGTATTAATAAAACATTACGGTTTCTAGCTAACTCCGTGACACATTTTAATTTGTTACTTCCATATACTGTATGTTTTAACAAGCCTTTTTATTTTTGCCTACATGGCGTGCATGCAATATATAAACCCACGATGGTCAGAAGGATAAGTTAACCTAATAAACAACTTGTTGAGTAAGAGGGTTGCAAACCCATCAACATTGGATCACGTATCCTTGTTAAACACCTTGTTCACAAGACGTTGGAATAAGCTTTGTGCGCACCCCACGACGGATGCTTGTGACAATGCACATGCATGCGTTTAACAACTTTGGAACCAAGACACTTGATTCCTTAATTTGGTATTTCGATCTGACGCATATCATTCACATGCACGATTATGATACTTGACATTTTTAGGATCTTCATTTATGATTATGGATGTCTTATATTGTTAAAAAAAAAGCAATTCTTTCACGTAAAGACATTACAAATTACAACAACATTCACACAAACTCGACAAGAGATATTTTCATTAAATAACCATGAGTTATTACAAAAAGTTTGTTACGTTACAAATACATAAGCCTACCAGCTATTACAACGCCCAAGGGGAGAGCCACCTACACGGTTTTTCAACTCCTTAATCTCGTCCAACATCTTTAACAAGTCAGAATCTTGACGAGATACTGTGGCGACATTTACAGGCACCCCGTCAGAACGAGGGAGATGCGTCGCACCAACACCACACAATATGGCTTTACCCCTGACACCCTTCTTCTTAGCGAGCCTTGTGGCATGAGCTTCCGGACTGCGTCAACGGGACTTCTTTTCCAAAGACAAATGGGTTCAAAATGTCACGCGGCGAACAAAAACAGTACACTGGCGAGATTCGTTGGGCTTCAAAAGTAATCGGGTTGCGTCTCGCATCCTCGTAATGATTGCTTTGCCAAAGTCAACCCCTTTATTATTACCCTAATCGGATAATCTTGGTCACGCTCCAATTCAGAAATCATTGGAAACTCTAGAGACTTCAACCGCTCCATGGCAGACACCAATTCAGTATATGCCTGCGCATTATACCTAAGCACCTCCCCCAAAGGCACACTTAGAAGACCTCCCTCATGCAGTTTTTCCATTGCTTCGGCCTTACCACGCTCCAGGGCGCGTTGAACAACTCCCGAATCGTCTACCACTTCCTTGGATTCCGCGTCAGAAGCGCAAAGAAGGCGCAAGCCATGGCCTATGAGCCATCTAAGACTCTGCAATAGTAGACAAGAGTTGGGGATACAACTCCTCGTCGTACTCTATACTCAGGTTACGCAGCTTCATGTCCTGCGCTTCAAGGGCACTTTTAACCGTGGCACCAAACTCTTCAAGTTGGGATGTGATCGCATCTTTGCCCTTCTCCAGATATTTAAGTACCCAGTGGCACGCAGATTTATACCCGGCAACATCCGCACGCTCTTGGTTAAATTGGCACATCAGCGCCATTTTTCCTTGATTTGTTTCTTCGAGCGTGCGCGTCACTCTTTATTTCACTGGCGCATTCCAATCTGCGCCGGTGCTCGCCGATGCGCCTCGGAATGCTCAGATGATCCTTTGCGATTCTTGACCACTCCTACCGAAACTTGGTCTTTCACCACAATTAGCGAAGCTCGATGGGCGAGACTTACACCAACTCTTCGACCGGTTGCTCCATGGGCATATCCACATCAGACAAGTCTTCATCGTTCTGACTATGCGGCTCAGTATGCGCAGAGCGTACAGGACTAGTCTTGAGGGGTGACTCTGTAAACTGCTCCATCCTGTGTACGTTTAACAGAGACTTGTGAGGCTCCTATGTAACACAATAGGCGATAAAAAAAAAAAAAAAAAAAAAAAATCAAACCAATATATAATGAAGGCATCACTTACTGCGGTTCAGTGACAGAGGGGTGCGAAGACGCTTCATCAGTGGAAGATTCTTCCACAGCAAGGCTCACAGGGCGTTTTTTCCTTGATGGGCCTGCACCATCCTTTCCGATGGATCGCTTCCGCTTTAACCCAACCTCGGACTCCTCTTCTTCTTCGTCCATAGGGGCGCCAGCCTGCTGTGGGTGGTCACACCAGTGTAAGGCACTTTGGGTGGGAATACTTTGCAATGGTGTCGCTTCCACTGCAACAGAGGAACTCGTACCTGTTTCTCCCATGTTCATCTCCAGGACATGCCCAGCAGTGGCCGCCAGTATAGGTTCTTCCCTTCTTCGTGGGACGACTCGTCACATCCTCAACTCAGCTTTCGCCAACCGCACAACAAGAAATGATCCATCTCTACACACAAGAAAACACAAAATGACATCGGTTATATAATGTGTGGACGAAGGAAGACAAAATCCTTACATTAACTTCAAAAAGGGGGTGTGGAAGAGCGAGTACCCACCCCGCCATTGGCGCCTAAAAGATCGGATCTCATCTTCGGACCAAAGTAACTACCGATGCCCATATGCACTAAAACTCCTCGGGATAAGAACCGATAGGGATGCGGTTTGCATTTATCGATTCGCATCCTCGAGACATATGTTCGAGCGTGGGCACTCGCTCTCGCGTACCACAGGTGTAAAATTATAACGCCACGGGAAGCATGTGTCATCCACAAAAAAAAAGGACTCTCTCCAATTCCTAAGTGCATCTAGCTTCTCAAGATAGCATCAAGTTCGCCAACAAGGCCGCAGCGAAACCCACCCATGCGCCCATGTTGTATGATAGAATGCGCGGAATAGGTTGATTGTGGGGTTCACCGCCAAAGAAACGATTCACCTCAAAATTGGTAATTTGGTCGCACAATCTGATGTAATTGGGATAGGTGCACTCGTAATAATTTAGCACTTCGCACAAAAATCGGGATATAGGCACACGTTGGTTGGCGAACTCAAAGAAACGTGTATACACCCCTATTTTCCCTTCGGGGAAATCGGCAATGGAGGCCCGCGCATCCGGAACAACCGGATGCACGTCAAGTGGGATATCGTAGTCCGAGGTGAATTCTAATAGATCACTCGTGGACAGATCAGAGGTGAAATCCTGCAGTTGTTTGACCATGGTGTTTGATTTTCAAATACGTACGCGCGGTTACCTTGCAGTGGTTTCGTTTCTGGATTACAGCTGCAGATATGTTTTAACAATGGCGGATTTTTTTTTCCTTATGGTAAGTGCCATTGTGAAAATGAAACGGTGATTTATATCCTATGTCTCATCCACACGATCCGTGATACGTGGATCCAACTACTTTCACTTGTGTGGTTGAGATTGGTTTGATGGGACACGGGACAATAACTTTCCCCTGAGTAACGAGGCGTTTACTGTCCAGTTTCATGTCTAGGTACAATGTACCGGAGGGTATATGTTTATGGCTTCTTGCATACGCTTCAAAGTTTTTTTTCGGCTACGGTTATTAGTCTAGCATCCGCAGCTAGTCACTACGCATACTAGACCTGGGGACATGATGACGTATAGTCTATACCCGGTCACGAACCCGCTCAAAGCCCATATCGATAAAGCCCAAAGACGAAATGGGCTACTGGACAAGCGTTTAGGCCCAGGCCCAAATACGATCTATTTACAAAATAGATATTGGATATCTCTAATCAAGGAGATAATCATTCCTCAACCGACTTAGGCGGGATACGCGAAGGTTGAGGAACACGAACCAATAAGGATTCCGTGCGTATATAAAGGAATCACATCCCTCGCTTAAGGTACGCCGATAACCCTAATTCTCCTTAAACCCTAAAACCGATTACTTACTCTCACGCCGGAGGATAATCGTGGGAGACAATCCCACGGTAAGCCTAACGGTATCTTTTGTCTCTTAGTGCGCATGTCTTAAGCAACAATTCTCAATTGGTGCGGGAACCGGAGCTCCAAACAAGGAACGTCCAACTTTTGCATCAACATTAAACATTTAAATTAACATAAAACAATTAATTAAAGCATAAGGTTAATTTTGGTATTTAACCAATCTCCATCCTAATCTTGGTTGTTTGATAAAATAAATTGATTTAGCGCTGAATTATTTTATTCACTGAATGATTCAAAAGCTCTGTATGATTTGGTTTCGATCGTTTGATAGTTGGCCTGAATCAACATTCTGAATGACTAATATTATGGTTTTAATTTTCGACATCAAAATTATTTTTTATAGTAGTTATTATACGGATATAATAGTATTTCCTTTCACTTAGCAGTACAAGAACCAAAAACGTTTTTAATATACAAGAATCAATATAAGTTAGAAAGGGTATACACATCGATACATATATGTAAGCTGAAGATGATCACGTGTTTTATGCTTTATGTGTCAGCCACTATGTACTTTAGATGGAAGAAAATAACAATATAAAATGAATAAATAAAGAGAGATGCATGACAATAAAATAATTTATAAACAGTACTGAATGGTTTAGGGACACTATAGGGTAGAATCGGTCAGAGCAAATTCACTTATTCAGAGGTTGCATTATTTCCCAGTCAAACAAACTGAGTTCTGCCCGCTTCAGCAAATTCACTTATTCAGAGGTTGCATTATTTCCCACTTATTCAGAGGTTGCATTATTTCCCAGCTAAAACGACCCCTAAAAATGGTACCTTTAAAACCTTATCAAATATCCCTACACTTGTTATTTGCTTGTCCTCAAGCAAATGTGCTTTTAGCCAATTAATTTATAAGTTGGGGTCATGAAGCATTAATTCAAAACGGTCCACAACACATATAAGCCCCAAAAAGTCATAACAAGCACGAATTACATACTAGCACCTCACATGGGGTGTTTGGATACTCACATCTCTCTCGGGTGTATATATGAAATATAACAAATAGGAAATGGAAGATAAACACTCATTAACCGGTCCTAGTACATAGATTACCATAGGCTTGATAATAGATCAAACCTCCATCGCTTTGGCGTAAGCACCTAGGAAAGACTATCAAAGAGGTCTTTTAAAGGGTTGTAATGTTAGGCTTACGGTAGGGAAACAAGGGTTTGGTGGGATAGGCTATTTAGTGGTGGCAAGTCAAAAATCTCTATATTAAATGCATACGAAGAATGGCGTTGCTAAGCCAAGACTCGACACTCTAAACTCTAGATAACGAAATAAACAAACATAAATTCAAAGATAGATGTAGGATGGTAGTCTGTATGTTTTTGTTTTGTTTTGTTTTTGTTTTTTTTTTCACTCTTTTTTTCTTTTCTCTTTTCTTTTTTTTCGATTTTTTTTCCATACACTTTTACTCTACCATCCTCTACGATAACATCAATATAATAGGGATTTATAGGCATATCCCTACACTTGAGTTTTTATTACTCTAACACTAATTTCACCCGAATTGAAAAGATCAAAACACTTGGGGTACATTATTACGCAAACAAAGGGAATTTGAATTTAACGTTCCCTTCCGTCATTTCATAAACTTTAACTTTTCCCATGAATCCCAATCGTCCCAAAATCAGATACAAAGGATATGAGTCGACTTAGCAACTTATGCAAGCAACTAGATAATTGAACTAAGGGTTTAGGGTGATAACAAACATTTGCACTAAAAGTGAGTGCATAAGGGGTAGGCTAAGGCGATTTGGGTGTATATTTAGGGGTGGGGTGTAAACAATGCTTTCATTGATATTCGAAAACCGAAACATCACGAGAACCGCGAAAAGGATAGGCTCGAGGGGTTAACTAGGGTATCGTGTACTAAAGATGAGTACAACGCAAAAGGTGTGGGGAATTACTCAACCGATATGGAAGAAGTAATTATATTACGGTATCAAACAAGGTTATCCTAATGCCTCTTATCATTTAGTTATTCCTAACTACACAAGTGTATCCTCACTTGCGATCTCGAATGCATCACAAAACAAGTTCTAGAATCTAATATACTCTTGGTTCACACTCTAAGCATTGAAGATGAATTCTTTAATTCCTACTAATCTAAGGCGATCCTCACATTTTGGTGGAATTTGGGTGGTAAAGGGTTTTGTGCTAGTCATGCAACTTCCTATCCATGAGACGCTTTTGTTAAGACTAATGGCCCACTCCTATATGTCATAAAAAATTTTAAATTTGGTGCCAAAATTACCCTAACCGACATTTTCTCATGGTTTATTACACAATCATAATTGGACAAAGCAAATAGTCAAGGATAAGCATAGTTTCAAAGTTCTCGTTTTATTTTCCCTCCATACACTTAAACTAAACATTGTCCCTAATGTTCCCCGAAAGTATCAAAGTTATAATAAAAGAAGGTAATTAAAAACAAAAGAAACTAGTACTCCCCTGATTAGCTCGGTAGGATCCGTGTAAAGTGGTGGTTAAATCATTTTCAAGAAGAATTATTGCGTGAAAAGCTCCTTCCAATCTTATGTAACTTCTTCCCGACAAACTAAACTCGCACACTTGAAGAAAACAAACGAAACCTTCACAGTAAAATCGGCGGTAATAATATATATAAGACTCGATTTAAACTAGGATATAATGCTTGTGGAATGGATGTTTACGAATTTCTAAGAAAATTAAGACCGAAAATTCCAAAATTTATAAGTAGCTCGAAAAGCGAGAAAAAAGTAATCTTATGTTTTACTCCTTCCGACGCCACAAGTTATCCCGACAAAACCGGTCTCATGATTTTACGGAAAAATTCGGAAAATTTACATCTTTAGAATCGGAAAATTTACGCAAAACATTCATTATGACTCGATACAAGCATTTGACTCGAACAAACAAACATAAATATCTTTTAGTTAATTGTTATTCTCATGTTTACGTTTCTTTTGAAAACGTGTGTAATCCTCCCTACACTTATCCCTTATGTAAAATACCTTTATATGCAATTAAGACGAGGTTAAAAACAAAATAAAGCATTTTACAAATTTAAACATGAGGATTAACAATTAATAAAAGATATATGACACTAACAAGCAAACAATTAAACATGTGTTGCCTCCCACGAAGCGCTTTCTTTATTTAAGAGTCTTGTAGCTAGACTTGTAGTCGTGCTCCTACGCATCGACATATCGTAAGTCTATCCTCAACAATGTCGTAAGGATCAAACTTATCATTCAAGTTCCTAGTAGTACGCTCGGTTAAATATGCCTTTTCAAACATCTCACCATCGGGATCATAGATTTGTATCCTAATGTGCCACTCTCCATTACCATCACTAGGCGGTCTATTCCAATCCCACTTGTGTTCAGATTTCAACTTTCCACTTATTCATGACAAGGTTAACGGCAAGCTTCCTAGGAACTCGGTCATCTTCCTAAATACTAAGGCCCCTCGAATGGGTTCACTTCTATGTCCCTAGCCATTTCTTTTTCTTGGAAAGTTCTTTGCACTAGCAAAGGCTTTATCTAGGTAAAAGGTCTTTGGGGCCTATGTTGTTCTTATCAATCCAAGGTCCATATCTAGAAGGCTCTCTATCCAACCCTATCTCTTGTGGGATTTCCTCATCCTTGTAGTATGTATGCTTCTTAACATCGTAAACGGATCTAGCACTCCCCTCCCCTACCACAATTTTGGACATCTTACAATTGATGATGGCACTAGCGGTAGCTAAAAATCCTCCTCCAACTAGTAATGGGCATGTCGGGTCCTTATTCATGTCTAGCACATGAAATTCGGCCAAAAGAGTCAACTCTCCTACATGTACTACCATGTTCTTTATTATTCCTACCGGACGTGCTATACTACCGTCCGCTAGACCTAAGATGGTTTCCGTTGGTTCAATTTTACCTAAGTTAAGGCTTCTATGGAGGGACAACGGAACAAGATTGATGCATGATCCTAAATCGGATAGAGCATCGAGTGGTTTGGAAGTTCCAAGTCTACACGGAAGAGTAAATAGCCCGGGATCGCCTAGCTTCTTAGGTAAGTTGTTTCGCACAAATGCGGACCCATGTTTTCCAAGCCTAAGTTCTAACTCATATTTTCTTTTAAAGCATTATAGTAAGGTGCATGAGCTAAGACTTCAAGAATCTGCTTTTCTTGATGGAGTTCCTTGTACTCCTCTAAACTAGGTTTGGATTCTTGGTCGACGGGTTTCTCAAGAGTAGGCTCTACCAAAGGTGCCGGCCTTGGTACCTCTTGGATGGCTTGGAACCCTTTTGATAGCATTTACCGAGTGAACCGTTGGGTGGGAGGGGCATGGATGTGCACTCTCCCATGGTGAACTAGAACATGAAGTCGATGCAATCGAATTCACTTTTGGGTTCTTTATGGTATCACTGGGAGTGCTCCAACTTCCCGCTCATTGAAGGCTTTTAAGAGGCATCAAGCTTGGTTGTCATCTCGCTTTGTTTTTGCTTAAAATCGGCTTCAAGCTTATTCAATCGAGTTTCTTGGGATGACAAAAATCTAGATGCAATTGCCTCAAGATTAGTGGGGTTCCCGTTATTAAAAGAATTGACCCTAGTAGGTTAACTAGATGAGCTTTGGGGTGTGCTTGAGTTTTGGTTCCACTTAAGGTTAGGGTGATTTCTCCATGAAGGGTTGTACGAGTTTCCTAAGTTGTTTTGTTCGGGTTTGAAAGCGCACCACTTCTCTCCGCTCCGCCGGCACGTATGGAGGCGAGTCCGCAAAGCTTGTTTGGGGAGCCTTGTGCAATCACGAGTGTCATGGGGACCACTACATAACTCACAAGGTAGAGTGATTTGATTCACTTGTCGTGAGGACTTAGGGTTTTGTAGGAACTCATGAGGAATCTAACTTGATGTTCAAGTTCGATCATCCCACGGTCGGGAGGAGGCAAGGAGATTGCCTTAACGGTTTTGGGCAGCTCACGGGGTCATCCCAACTTCGTTGTCATAGAGGCGAGGTCCTCTATTATACCCCATGATTCTTCCGCGGTGAGATCACTAAGTTTTCCACCACCGCTTGGTCAATGGATCGCTTAGTGGGGAAGTTGACATGATCATAAAAGATTTGGACTTGGAGCCAAAGATCAATGCCGTGATGAGGACTTTATGAAGTAAGTCCTTGAATCGGGTCCATGCTTCAGAGAGATTCACCTTGATGTTGTTGGAACATCAAGATGTCATTCTAAGCTTAGTGGTTCTCCCGGTGGGAAAAATTGAGCAAGGAAGCGAGAGGTAAGATCATCCCAACTTGAGATGGAGCCGTGGAAGTCGCTCAAGCCAATTACTAGCTTGGTCCCGTAGAGAGAATTGGAAGAGACGCAGCGCATGGTCTCCATAGTAGTAGCATCAAGGTCGATGGAATCGACAATTTTAAGGAAATCCCTCGGATGTCGATTTGGATCTTGAACGAAGTCCATGGAATGCACATCCGCTTTGCACCAACCGGATGGTGTCGGATCGCAGGTCCGTAGTTTGGGCTTGGTCGGGAAGCTCAATGGTGTTCCTATAGCCTAGGTGGCTTGGTCTCGAGTATTCACCAAGAGTACGGGCTCTTGGCGGGTCATTTGGTGGTGGGTTGATGAATGGTAGTGGGTTATCACCTTCCATGATGAAAAGTGATGGGATTACTAACAAAGGTCACGAAGAAGGGGATAGACTAAGAAAGCTAAAATGAGAAAAAGTTTACTTGATAGGAATCAAGCAAAGAAACCTAAACGAGGTGGACTACTAACTAGCTATTCTATTCCCGGCAATGCGCCAAAAACTTGATAACGCTACACGCGTCGTTGGGGTCAAGGAAACTTCCTTTCTTCGAGCAAGTTTTATAACACCCCAGGCAAAGAACCTAATCGTTGTAGTGTAGTAATTAGGGTAAGCCACGGGTATTGATATCGTTCTCTGGGGAATAGGAATGCTAGTAAGGAGTTACTACGCTAAGGTTAAGGTTGAGGAAGATTATTTTGTATTTTTATATTTTATGAAATGGAAAAGTACGAATCTCGGTATTGGTTTGGGGGTTGGTATTTCTATCGATTACTCTACTATTATCTAACTATCTAAACTAAGGTTGTGGGAGTCTATGTCTAATTAATGTGTGCTCGTATGATAGTTTAAAGATGTGTTTACTTAGGTTGTACTACTCCTTAATTATCTCCTATTGATGGTTGAGTTGTCACGTCCTTATTCTTAGTTGCGTTGTGTGTCTAAAGTTGTAGGGTATCGCTTTCTCCCTAACTCTTTGAACTTACCAAAGGGTCTCGCCTACAAACCCACTAGGGATGATAAACTCTTACTCTAATGCACTCTTTAGATGGTTTAGCCTACAACTACTCAGGTAATTATATTCTAAGGTTCACAAAGATGAATCAAGCATTAAGTACATAACGAATGACCTATCGCATTACTAGATCATATATCAACTAAGATAAGAAACAACCAATCAATATTCAATAATTAAGTTTCATACTTCCTAAGCAAACACACAAATAAATTAGCCGGACATGGAGAACATGCAAGCATACACACAAATAATCAAAGACATAATTGAATTAATGAAGTAAATACTTATCTTGATATAAGATAGGGTTTAAAACCCTAAAATCTGTACAAGACACCTTAGGTTCGGTTTTAGGTTTTCACCCCAAAAGACTCTCTAAAACCGAAAAATTCGGATTCTATATATAAGATTACATATGCGACGTCACCTTATGTTTAGTGACGCCGTGTCGCCGCCATTAGGGTTTCGTCTTGGCCACGTTAACCTTGCGACGGCCACCTTATGTCCGTGACACCGTCTCTTCGACTTCGACGTCGTCGGATTGCATCTAGGCCGTGCGAGTAGCGACGGCCTACTCTTTCACAACTAGACGTCGTCACTTGAAAATACGAATTTTGGGTTCGAACCGTCACAAAATCTTGGACGGCGCCGCATTTAGCACCGATGCCGCCGCCTTCTATTTTCAAAGAATGTGAGTGTCTCGATTTTGACTTTGGCCATTTTCTTCATATATTCGCGCTTTTCGTCCAAATAAGTGCCATTCCAAAGATTTTGCCTTCAAGAGACCTAAAAGTGAAAAGGAACGATATTAAGCAATAACGGATACAAAATGATCAAATAAGGGCTAAAACGACCCTCAAATGGTACCTTTAAAACCTTATCGTGGGATAGGCTATTTATTGGTGGCAAGTCAAAATCTCTATGTTAAATGCATACGAAGAATGGCGTTGCTAAGCCAAGACTCGACACTCTAAAACTCTAGGTAACGGAAATAAACAAACATAAATTTAAAGGATAGATGTAGGATGGCAGCCCGTATGTTTTTTTTTTTTTTTTTTTTTTACACTCTATATATTTTTTTCTTTTTCTCTTTGTCTATATTTTTTTTTCGATTTTTTCGATTTTTTTTTTCATACACTTTTACTCTACCATCCTCTACGATAACATCAAAATAATAGGGATTTATAGGCATATCCCTACACTTGAGTTTTTATTACTCTAACACTAATTTGACCCGAATTGAAAAGATCAAAACACTTGGGGTACATTATTACGCAAACAAAGGGAATTTGAATTTAACGTTCCCTTCCGTCATTTCATAAACTTTAACTTTTCTCATGAATCCCAATCGTCCCAAAATCAGATACAAAGGATATGACTCGACTTAGCAACTTATGCAAGCAACTAGATAATTGAACTAAGGGTTTAGGGTGATAACAAACAATTGCACTAAAAGTGAGTGCGTAAGGGGTAGGCTAAGGCGATTTGGGTGTATATTTGGGGTGGGGTGTAAACAATGCTCTTCATTGATATTCCCAAAAACCGAAACATCACGAGAACCGCGAAAAGGATAGGCTCGAGGGTTAACTAGGGGTATCGTGTACTAAAGATGAGTACAACGTAAAGGTGTGGGGAATTACTCAACCGATATGGTAGAAGTAATTATATTACGGTATCAAACAAGGGTTATCCTAATGCCTCTTATCATTTAGTTATTCCTAACTACACAAGTGTAGCCTCACTTGCGATCTCGGAATGCATCACAAAACAAGTTCTAGAATCTAATATACTACGGTTCACACTCTAAGCATTGAAGATGAATGCTTTAATTCCTACTAATCTAAGGGCGATCCTCACATTTTGGGTGGAATTTGGGTGGTAAAGGGTTTTGTGCTAGTCATGCAACTTCCTATCCATGAGACGCTTTTGTTAAGACTAATGGTCCACTCCTATATGTCATGGAAAATTTTAAATTTGGTGCCAAAATTACCCTAACCGACATTTTCTCATGGTTTATTACACAATCACAATTGAACAAAGCAAATAATCAAGGATAAGCATAGTTTCAAAGTTCCGCTTATTTTCCTCCTACACTTAAACCGAACATTGTCCCCAATGTTCCCCGAAAGTATCAAAGTTATGATAAAAGAAGGTAATCAAAAGCGAAAGAAACTAATACTCCCGATTAGCTCGGTAGATCCGTGTGTGAAGTAGTGGTTAAATCCTTTCCAAGAAGAATTATTATGAAAAGCTCCTCCAATCTTGTGTAACTTCTTCTTGACAAACTAAACCTACACACTTGAAGAAAACAAACAACCCAACGATCAAACCGAACAAAGAAAAATCTCAATAAGATGTAATTCGGACTTAAGTAAGATATAATACTTGTGGAATGGATGTTTGCGATTTTTAGAAAATTGAGACCGGAAAATTCCAAAATTTATAAGTAGCACGAAAACGAAAAAAGTAGTAAGCAATTTCTACTCCTCCCGACGTCGGCGAGTTATCATGACGTAAACCGGTCTCGATTTTACGAAAAAATTCGGAAAATTTATATCTTTAAAATGGAAAAATTTCGCAATAACATCCATTATGACTCGATACAAGCATTTGACTCGAACGAACACATGTATATCTTTTAAATAATTGTAATTCTCATGTTCACGCTTTCTTTTGAAAACGTGTGTAATCCTCCCTACACTTATCCCTTATGTATAATACCTTTATATGTAATTAAGACGAGGTTAAAGACAAAATAAAGCATTTTACAAATTCAAACATGAGAATAAACAATTAATAAAAGATATACGACACACAAATGAAAATGAAAACAAATACACATGGGTTGCCTCCCAAGAAGCGCTTGTTTTTTTTCGAATCACGAGCCCCGACTCACCCTTATTTAACGGATAAAGAGGAGGTTTTCCTACACTTAAGTTTAAGTGCGGGTGATAGTAGTGATACACACCCTTAGGGTGAAATATGCCACGCGAGGTGAAGGGGTGTGTGAATGGCTTCCTTCATCCTAAAACTACCCGGACTAAATTGGTTGATGGGTGGGTCTGCCTCGCTTATCTAAGGATGGAAGTAAAGATTGAGGTTCGGTTCATCAACACTAGGAAATTCCCTAGAACTAAGAGTAAGACCGAGACTACAAGTATTCAAACCTATATTCTCCGATTGCGCTCGGTTCAAATGTTCTACCTCCATTGGGATTCCTAAAGTCTTTTCTACTACTTCCTGTAAGTCACGTGCGTGTGTATGCCTTAAATGATGGTGGGGCTTGTGGGGTACCTTGTGGGTCTAGACTTTTCACTTCATCCTCAATCACATCTACATCATCTATTTGCTCGTCATGTAATATTTCCTTAGGTCGTGATGAAACCAATTCTAGTAATTGATCCAACTTATGGTTTAATGCTTGGTTGCTTACCATAATGTTTTCATAAATTTGGTCGGCCTCCCAAGGGCCTCACTAAAATTGTTTCTAAACACGGAGGTTGTTCACAAAATTCTATCCTAGGTGAAGGCTCAAACGAAGCATAGGTTTCACTAGATGAGGTATTTTGTGGGCTTGATGGAATGGTGATATCCTCAAAAGGTTTATGGACTTGGTTACTTTCTTCCCACCATCTTGAATAATCCGCTTTAGTAATATCATAATTTCTTATGAAAAACCTAATCATGGATATAGTGGATTCGCGTTCTCCATAATGGTGAACGGAAGAGTCAATGGACAAGTTTTACGAACAAAGGCACAAAGAAGGGGATAGACTACAAGGAAGCTAATAAAAGAAAAAAAAATCTCACTTGATAGGAATCTTGTGAGTAGACCTAAATGAGATAGAAATCAAACCTAAACAATAACTATTCCCGCAATGCGCCAAAACTTGATAACGCTACACGCGTCGTTCGGGTCAAAGGAACTTCCTTTTCTTTGAGCAAGTTTTATAACACCTAAGCAAAGAACCTAATCGTTGTAGTGTAGTAATTAGGGTAAGCCACGGTATTGATATAGTTCTCTGGGGAATAGTGTCGTTAGGTGAAGTGTATGTCGATTTAAGTCTAAAGGTGAGGATGATTATTTTGTATTTTTATATTTTATGAATCTCGGTTTTGAGGGAGGGTGGAATTAGTTGCTAGTCAACTATTCCAAAAGATACTAACTAACTTAGGGTCTATCAGAATGTGAAGCGTATCCACTTATGATGTATTACTCCTTGCTAGCTATCCAATTCTACCTCCGAATTGTCACGTCCTATTGATGGTTGAATTGTCACGTCCTTATTCTTAACGCTGTTGTGTGTCTAAAGTCGTAGGGTATCGCTTTCTCCCAACTCTTTGAACTTACCAAAGGGTCTCGTCTACAAAACCCACTAGGGATAATAAACTCTTACTCTAAGGCACTCTTTGGATGGTTTAGCCTACAACTACTCAAGTAATTATATTCTAAGGTTCACAAAGATGAATCAAGCATTAAGTACACAACGAATGACCTATCGCATTACTAGATCATTAACAATCAAGATAAGAGACAACCAATCAAACAAGAGATAGTAGGATGCAAGAATTATAAACTAAACCAATTAGACTCATTGAAATTGTCACACCCTAATGATGAAGATAGACACAAGCATCACTAAGAAATCAATAAGATCTAATTAATTATATACAAGTTTCATACAATCATAAGCAAACACTAGGTGAATTAGCCAAGCATAATTAATGAAGAGCAAACAACAATCATGATAATTGAAGACATACCATAGGATTGGATTAACAAACAAACTATTACACGATGTTTCTAGAGTGTTTGAAACCCTTTAAGTTGCTGGAAAAACACCTACCTAAACCCTAGAATCGGACTTAGGGTTTAGGGCTTACAAAAAGTGAAGTTATAATGTTATATTTATAGGCGATTTTACGTCGTTTAAGAAGAGTGACGGCGTCACACTTATGAGTGACTCGCGTCATGACCATTTTTTCAAAGAAATTGTAGATTTTCTCGTTCGGCCGCTGGCTTTTGAACCACCTTAATCCGAGTTCGTATGCAAAATTTATGGCCAAAACAATATCAACTACTTCGACGCATGTCGTGATAGTCTTGATCACCTTGTGACGGCGTCACCTTGTGGTTGTGACGCCGCTCTTTTTCTCGACGTCAAGTGTAAAAAGCAATTTGACATTGAGCCGTCACAAAAATGCTTCGACGGCGTCGCAATTAACACCGACGCCGCGCCTTTTCGTCCAAATAAGTGCCATTCCAAAGATTTTGCCTTCAAGAGACCTAAAAGTCAAAAGGAACGATATTAAGCAATAACGGATACAAAAGTGATCAAATAAGGACTTAAACGACCCCTCAAAATGGTACCTTTAAAACTTTATCATAGACATTGCGATCGTACTTTGCTTCTTGCTCTTCCACCATCGCTCCTCCATTAACGACAAAGACATATCCGATCGAGATTTCTTGTCATCTTTATTAGTTTGAAAGACGCGTGCAAAACCCTATAACATCAAGTTTTGCATCCGGATTCCCACCATACACTAGAAACATTTCTTTAGTAGCCCTTAGATACTTAAGAATGTTCTTAATAAAGATGTCGATGCTTCACACCGATTCTCATTGATATCGATCGGTGATATTTGTCCAAACGCCACATCGCCTTGTACATCTTACCGCATACATGATATATCCTACAGCCGAAGCATAAGGAAATTTTCTCATGTGTGCCACCTCTTCAGGTGTTAACGCGCATAGTTCACTACTTAAGCCATGTTCAACTTGCATCGGGAAATATCCCTTCTTGGAATTTTGCATATTGAATCTCTTTAATATTTTATCGATGTAAGTACTTTGACTTAATTCAATCAACCGCCTTGATCTATCTTGGTAGATCTTGATTCCTAGAATATATGTTGCTTCCCCTAAGTCCTTCATGGAAAAGCACTTTCCGAGATAAGACTTTACATCTTGCAAACCTGGAATGTCTTTTCCCATGATCAATATGTCATCGACATATAAGATAAGAAAAATAACATTACTCCCACTAGCTTTGTGATATACACATGGCTCATTAAGATTTTGATTGAAACCAAATTTCTTGATTTCTTCATCAAGCTTCTTTTTCCATTGCCTTGATGCTTGCTTCAATCCATAAATGGATCTTTGAAGTTTGCATACACGCTTTGGAAATTTTGGATTCACAAACCCTTCAGGTTGCGCCATATAGATGTCCTCATCTAGGCGACCGTTTAAGAAGACAGTTTTGACATCCATTTGCCATATCTCATAGTCATAGTACACAGCTATGGCTATAAGAATCCTAATAGCTCTAATGTCTGCTACAGGAGAAAAAGTATCCTCGTAGTCTACCCCAAACTTTTGAGTATACCCTTGAGCTACAAGACGAGCTTTGTAGGTGTGTACATTACCGTCCATGTCAGTCTTTATCTTATAGAGCCACTTACTTCCCACTACCTTGGCATTTGGAGGTAAGTCAACCTCTATCCAGACTTCGTTATCTCTCATGGATTGCATTTCCCCATTCATTGTGACTTGCCATTTATCCTTTTCAGAACTCATCATAGCAGCCTTATAGTTAACAGGTTCACCAAGATCCCCTATCATATATTCCTCAACTTCTACGTTAAGACATAGACGTTCTGGTGCACGCGTAGTCCTTACAGATCTACGAATAGGAACCACTTCAACTTCAGGTGGAACACTCAGACTTTCAGGTTCTACTTGAGGTTGGCTAGTGTTTTCAAAAGGTGATGTATCTTCTTGATCATCTTCCAGATCATATACTCTCCCACTGAATTCATGAGATATGAGATCCCTTTCAAGGAAGTCTCCATACCTAGCAACAATTACTTTGTTTTCAGGTGGAAAGTAAAAGTAGTAGCCCATAGTTTCATTTGGGTATCCTACGAAGATATACTTAACAGATATTTATTGTAGCTTATCAGCTGAGTCACGTTTAATAAACGCCTCACAACCCCAGACCTTTAAGTAAGACAAGTTGGGAGCTTTTCCATACCAAACTTCATATGGTGTCTTATCAACCTTCTTAGTTGGAACCATATTCAAAATGTGAACAGCAGTTTCTAAAGCATAATCCTAAAAGGATAAGGGAAGAGTTGTAAGATTAAACATCGATCGCACCATGTCTAGCAATGTACGATTTGTTCTCTCAGATACACCATTTTGCTATGGAGTATATGGAGAAGTGAGCTGCTGGACAATCCCACACTCAGCAAGATAATCTTTAAACTTTTGGCTTAAATATTCACCACCTCTATCGGATCGAAGAGCTTTAATCTTCTTTCCTAGTTGCAATTCTACTTCATTCTTAAAAACCTTAAATGTTTCAAATACTTCATGTTTATGTTTAAGCAAGTAAACATAACCATAACGACTGAAATCATCTGTAAAGGTTAAGAAGTAGCTAGCACCCTTCCTTGACACATGTCTTAGTGGTCTACATACGTCAGTATGTATCACACCAAGAAGATCAGAAGCCCTTTCTAAACTATTTGCAAAAGGTTTCTTGGTCATCTTCCCAGATATGCAAGATTCGTATTTATCAAATGATTCATCATTGATATCTTGCAAAAGCTTGTCATGTTGCAGCTTTTGCATGCATTTCTTGCCTATGTGAGCAAGTCTACAATGCCAAAGATATGAAGAATCCAAATCACTTTTGATTCTTTTATTATTGATGCTAAAAATAGAATTATTTTTATCAATCACATTATCATGCAAATCAATTTCAAACACACCATTTACTTGAATAACATTAAAGTAAAAAACATCATTTAAAGAAACCGAAATTCCATAATCAGTAAATGTATGAATAAAACCAATATCTTTCAACAAGGAAACAGAAATGACACCCATAACTATAGAAGGTGTGTAATGACAATCGTTTAAAGACAGTACTAAACCCGAAGGTAAAACTAAATCAAACGTTCCTATAGCTTCAACGACTACATGTGATCCATTAACCACGTGCAGATATTGTTGTCCATAGACGAGTTTCCTTGCTCCTCTAAGTCCCTGTAGTGTATTACAAATGTGAATACCACATCCAGTATCATATACACAGGAATTTATTTTATGAGGAAATACAAATAATTCTATCATCAAAAGAGTACCTAAAGTGCTAGCAATAGTGCCAGCATTTTTATACCTCTTTGTACGCAACTCAACGAGGTAGAGTGGACAATTCCTCTTCTAGTGTCCTACCTCCATGCAGTGATGACAAGCCTGATCCTTTTTAGGATTCTCTTTCTTTTTAGGGGGGTACTTATTGGGTTCTGGTTGATAAGCCATAACTTGTTTTCCCTTATCAACCTTACCCTTACCTTTCCCTTTCTTGTTCGTTTGCGGCTTATTAGGCTTAGTAATCCTACCCTTTTGAATAGCAAGTACCTGAGGTGTAGGAGCCTTCTTGGGCAAACCTTTTTCGTAGTCAATCAGCATTGCATGTACCTCACTAACTGTCTTCCCCGTGCAATGCATATTGTAATTGCGCACAAAACCATCAAATTCCTTGTTAAGGGATCTGTTGATAAGGCCAATTTGTATGTCATTAGGGTAGACATAGTTGAGTCTCCCGAGCTGGTCCATGTAACTCATCATTTGCAGACAATGGGCACTCACAGGTTTCCCTTCCCCCTGCTTGCAACTGTGTAGAGCATCTATCAAATCATACAACTCTACATCTGCGGGCTTTTCAAACAACCGAATAAGATCGGTGAGCATGTCCTTTGGGAAGTAATTTTCAAACTGTTTTTGAAAGTTTGAAGATATACTTCCAAGCATAAGGCAGGTAACCTCATTATGCTTATCATACTCGACCGCCATGCACTCGTGACAGAGAGCATCATTGCGAGTTCGGGAGGACAAGGCGTAGTCAACAATCTAGCCTTTTGGCAACCTCAAGACAATTTCGAGTTGCCGATACCAATCATTGAAATTTGCGTTGCCAGTCAATTTGTCGCGATCAAACATTTGAACGACTAGGTTAGTGCATTAGTTTCAGGTTGAGCCATTTCTACAGAAAATAAAAGTTCAAAAGTTAGTACTTTTGATAATTCAACCTTTCAAGAAAATAAAATACCCTTAGGTCAATATTCATATTAACCATAGAATTTTCCTTGAATCTAGGACCCTCATTGTCATAGTTTCACCACATCAGTTGATCTGCTAGTGATGAAAGTATTCAATACGTAATTGTCGAAGAACAATAATTGAGAAACAAGTTTTCAATTCTAGAAAATATGGGATTTACAATTTTTCCAAACAATTATGCGAACGTAAGCATGTTTTATCCCATCTTATGCCTTAAGTTATAGGTCTCACTAGCTAACTTAATTAAGTTGTCTAATTTAGAAACTGCAAATTATTTCAGCTGAGGTCTCACACAACATGAAGATTCACCTTGTTATTGTAATATAGTTCAAGGTCCCACATAAAGTAAATTACAACACACAGCATTATCAGTCTACTCTCGAGGACCCTTGTTCTCGTCATATGATGATGCTTCAAGTGTTTCATATCATTAGATGGCATAAACTTAAATTTAAAGGGTACAATTTTGATGCGTAATCAAAACTTATGTATGAAGAAGCATGCATACATCTTCATAACATATTTTTTTTTCAAAACCTTACTCATAGTTTTTAAATTACTAAGATTAATTCTACAAAGTTTTAATCGATGCGTTGAGAAACTTAAAACTTTGCACTAAGACGCTTCGTACATAGAATAGTTATACTAGGTAGCTCCAAATACAACGCACAAAGTGGTAGAGAAGCTGGTCAGTGCGAAGCATATTATGAATAACCCTTCATCTTTCGAGTCGCAATTTAATGTCGAACACTCTTTAAACCACTCACACAGTTTGTTATAATGGGTGAGCCGTTCTAACCACTTAGTACAGTCGCATCAGTCGATTAAAAGTTCAAGATTTAATACTTAGAAAAATAAATCAAATTTCGCAATTATTTAGTCCATTTAATTTTCTATTCTCAAAAAACCCTTTTTTCTTACTAACATGTCATACAATATAAACAAAAAACACTTTAATAAAAATTATAACGAACTCAAATAATATACATATAACTTAACAATTAACATATGTAAAACAATTAGCCACATGCATAATTTGTTCGATAAAACCTAACAAACAATTGTAGGTGTAAAAACCATGCATATATTAACCAGGGCTTTCACCTACCAATGCAAGTGAGCCACATACATCGACGAGTCGATTGCGTATGCCAAAGTTAATGATATACCATATTGCACATAACGAATTATTATTAGATATATTGAGGTCTTCCCCAATTTTATATTTATCAAACTAATTAACATGTGAGTTTTACTTAACAATTAATCAAAACAATCAATACACAATAATCCATGGCAAAACATGCATGTTCTACCATGGATTCCTCATAACAATTATAATCCCAAGATACGCATATAATCATGGCACATAACAATACCACATAAAATATACATGCAATCCTAGGGTTTTTACAAGTTTTACAAAAAATAAAACCTAATTAAAAAAATTATGGGTAATCGACCCATACATAAAAAATTAGGGTTCCAAATTTTTTAAAACTCCCTAGAAACCAATAAAAGCATGTAAAAAGCATGTAATAATCACAATGATTCAATTTTTATATGTTTCGGTAATTAATTACAACATATTAACGGCTCGTGATGCCACTGTTGGGTTTTACTAATCATAACAATTATCGAAAACAAGTAAACATCATCAAAGCATGCAGCGGAAGTAATAGGAATAATACTTGTAAATTAATTAACAGAATTAAAAGAATATGCGTACCTTTTAGCAATTCAAGAAACACACGATATCAAGAACAAGGTACAAAACCCCAAACCCTAAAATTAGGGTTTATACTATTCGAACCTTTTAAAAGTTGACACCCAAGATTACCACAAACACAATTGTATTTGTTCTTCGTTCTTCTACACACGTACTAATATCGAATTGATGTGAAAGCTATGTTCTTGATCACGAACAAACCAACCACTTGTTCTTGGAATGGAAAATCGAATCCCTATGGGGAGGGAGGTGTACGATCGGCCAAAACCAAGGAGAAGGAAAGAAGAAGAGAAATTAGGTTTGCTAGTCACCAAGATTCAGTTATGAATGAATACAAGGGTTTGTATTTATAGGTAACTAATCATGGAGAACAAGTTAAGCCTCCCTTGGGCTTTTTGAAACCCACGATCGGCCAAAGGATCCCAAGAGGGGTTCTAGATCCTTCTTGTCTACTAATTTCATCTCTAGTCCTTTAAGTTTACATTTAACGACCGTTAGTTAAAACTCGTTAAATATTAACTATCGTTAAGTATTTATTTCATGACAAATAATTAATAATAATAACATTTATATATTAATTAAAACATCAATTCTCATACGTAATGTGTGCAATCCCGAAGTATCAAGTTTGAGTCCGGTCATACGCATATTAAAAATATCCATAAACCTTTCAATAAATAACCATTAAAAATTCAAGTCATGTGAAAAGATCGAAAGCTAAAAAAATCAGTAAGAAAAATATGGGTGTGGCTTGTGATTGAATGGATGGCTATCATGAATATGGAAGCTTATCATACATGGGTATTGCCTTATTTCCATTCTAATGAATGCGTGAAAGAGTGGAATGTTAGCTTTGGGTACAAGGTTAAGGCTTATGGTCTTTTTTTGTATTTTTTTTGTTAAAGGTTAAGGCTTATGTTTTTGATGGGTTTGTTCATATATCTTTGTGTGTTGGAATAAATCCAACAAATCGGTTTCTAGAGCGGAACCACGAATCAAGAACTACTCCAATAAGACCTCGACAAAGACTTATGATCCTTTAATGTCGAGTAGCAGCAACACACACACAAGATATTTTACACTTAAGTATTTATTAAACATGAGCAACAAAAGAAGGTACAACTAAACTTTACCCCCTCATCCCTATTTAAAGAGAAAGAGGGAGAAACCTAATCCTTGGTGGACAAAGAATCTACAATTTAGGAGGTTAGGAACTTTTCGAATACGTGAATAACATCCTTAAGTTTGAGCTAAACTTAGCCCCCTAACTTATATCCTAACTACTACACACTAATATTCTAACAATTTCCACCTTAGTGGTAATAGTTAGCCTTCTATGATAAGAAGCAGCTTCAACCGGTGCTAGAACCTCAGACCGGAGACCGCCTTCATCAACGCACCAGTACAATACCCACTACTAACCTTAGCTCAAATCCTGACTTTGTAGAGAGTCCTCTTAGCCACCTGTCCTCCTTCAATTCTCCAGTAAGTGTCGATACTTTATTTTAGTTGTTAACAAAGCCATCATTTACTCCGATATAGCTTCCCAACTCACCGCACATTATTGTATCAAAAACCCGTGCATTGTTATTGATCTACCTATGAAAATGATCGATCTACCCATGGTGTAGTTAGGATCCACAAAAACATTTACGCCCATTTGTAATCCATGATCAAACCCATTCAACATATCCACATCCGCATATGCTATGTTAAGTCTCGTGCAGACTACTTGATACTCATGACTTCAAATTGAATATATATGTATCCCCGTACTCTTCTTTTCATCATCATGATTCCTTGACAGACCATCCTCTACCGACAGCGTAGAGTGTCCCCCCAACAATATATGAACCGATGTCCCATTATAAAAATTGAATCGTGACACCCTCAGAGTATTACCACTTATAAAAATTGAATCAGGACCAAGTTTCTTGAACCCAACTTATATAGAACCTCCATGTTTCAGTACAATATTCCCATCGAGCTTTTCGATGTTTAACCTAGTATTCATACTCGTCATTCTTTGTTAACCTTGCTACATCCTTGTCAAGTTTTTACTAACCAACTTTGCCAACAAGTCTCACAAGTCGTGTTTAAACCGCTTTCACGTAAAGATTGATCTACTAAGCTTTAGAAAATCCTAAAGCTTTGATCTCTCCACCAAGTCTCAACCTTGATATACCTTGTACTCCAAGCACTCACTTTTCATGAATCCCAAGGTATATCAAGAAACTAAAAACTTCTTGCAAAACCTTGTCACCTTTAAATCTCAACTTGGAGTACAAGTCTTTGTGGTTCAGCAACCTTGATATACCTTACTTGTCTTCCAGAAACCACAAAGACTTGAATTCCAAGAAACTAAAAACTTAAATTCGAAACTTTTTGCAAAACCTTGTCACCTTTGAAGCTTAAAACTGAAACTCCAAGAACCTTGTAACAAAATAAAATGATTTCTTATAACCCTATTTTAATCAATCCACCTCCTTGGAAGCCAACTTCAAGAACCTTGTTGCCCAAGTAATCTTAAATCATAAACCTAGAAACCTTGAACCTTATAATCTTCACAACGATAGCCAAATAATAACCGAAAATGACAAAGCATATAACCACTAGATCAAAAATTTTGACAGTTAATATCTTCTTCCTAGAAGCTCCGATGCAAGATCCCTCTAGTGAGATTGTAGATCTATTATTACGCCCCGATTCCTGGTTTGACCAAAATTTACTCGATTTTTAAAACGTTGACTCGGACGTTTGACTATTACATTTTCTCATTAAACTCATGACAAAACCATGACATTTAACCTTTGACAATTCTTGTATAACATATATCCAATACTTAAATCAATAACATTTGATTTAACAAAACATATTTTGAAATTGTATAGAGGGTTGATGCCGTCGCCATATAAGGTGCGACGTCGTCACCATTAAACCATGACCCAAAACACGCTCGATTCAACACGTGACGGCTCGGAGATTTTAAACCCGACGCCATCTCAACTGTTCGAATGACGCCGCCACGAAATCGTGACGCCATCCATCGACCGGACATTTGACAACAAAATTGCACAATACCAAATTAGTTCATTTCGACACAAATGATAATTTGACCCTTCCAACTTTAACAAAATGTCATATAAGCTATAACAAACATTCTTTAATATACAAAAAGATTACTTGACCTGTTTGACTTCAAAATAGGTAAGAAATATACTTTAACCCAAACACTCCAAAAATACTATAACGACTATGACCTATACTTGTCAATTGACGATGCATTTACAAAATTATAAAAGACTCTCAGGGGTACAAACTTATCACTTAAGCTCGATGTCTACCTAGCTCCTAATATCATATATTAGTAACTTCCTTGATCAAACCATGAATCAACATCCAATCCAAGCCATTTCCAATACACATGAACCTACAAGAACATAGCAACTATAACATGTAAGCGATTACGCTTAGTAAGTAATTGGGCTAAAACATGTTAACGCTTCCATTATCAAATCATGCATCACATAACATTTCCATAACATACAAACTACAACATATTAGCACATAAAGCACACAACACATACCTTAATCATATTAAGATCCAACAAAACTCTATAACAAAAAATAGTCAATCATCAAGTCTCATCTATAACAAACATGCTCACATCATTTAATAACTTCACATTAGACACATAGTAGCCAAATTACTTACCTTAGCCTCCAGGCTAAGCCATACATAATTTATCATCATCTTCATCAATAATATCCAACATCATCCATATCTAACATCCTTAAACACAATAATAAAAGTATACTTAAAACAACATCAAATAACTATAGTCATGGTTTACACAACCATTTAGCTTACCATAACAACTCCAAATCATCACATAATCATATATTGATTATGTGATGATCTACCCATAAATTATCCAACTTTACCCATAATGAGATTCCTCCAAGATTACTATAACTTTTTTCAATCATTTAATGATTATAACATGATCATATCCCAAATTACTTATTTTACCTTTAATTTAATTAGAAGGGTATTCACCCAAACACACTATAACATCTTAATTAGTGTTTATAACCACAATTACTCAAAATCTCCAACTAGGGTACATGAACCCTAACTCTTCAATTCATAATTAAATATAATTAGGGATACTTACTTGCACAAGGATGATAGATACTAGGTTAATTCTTGATTGGGAACACTAATCCCACCCCAATTGATCATCAACTTTACCATCATTTTCCCTCTCTTTTTTCTAAACCGACTTTCACCAACACTTAGAACTTTTGAGAAGTATGACTTTAGTACATGAAGCTTTCTTCTTAATAAAGCTATTTCACTATTTGGCACTTTTGGTCCCTCAAGTCCCTTTCTTTCTATTTTGGCCACAAGACACTTATATTAAGTTTACAATGTGGCAACTTAGGTCCCCCTCATTTATAAAACTATAACATAAAATTCGTTAATTATTAGTTTGACTATCGGGTTAACTAGTCAATCCCGTCAAGTCCTTAGACCATATTCATCTAGGGTAGGGCCTATTTGTATTTCAGGATACGGGTGTAACAATTCTACTCCCTTTATTTAGATTCCGTCCCCGAAATCTCTCGTCTATTTCTATCCAAAATTAATTCCATCTTATACAACTCTTTGCAAAAACAACCATATAATCATTTTGTTGCAACGATTTACTTAATCTTGCAATTTAAGACCCACTATAACATAAACCAATCTTTAAACACATTCTAATTCAAGCTAATGTTTCTATAATATATCTATCAACATGTCATCTAAGATATGATTTATTCAAAAACAATTCTCTCATCGTCAGTTTATTACCATATCATCACATACATGATCTCTTACATAATACTTTGACCCTTATCTATGTCAAACTTGGTCAACAATTTCACATTATGCTATAATTAATTTCGTAATATTCCATAACGTTTTCATTATATCGTATTGTTGTTGTTATAACGTTCTCATAATTTTCACAATTTTCCATGACCATTATGGTCTTTTCATATTACCACATGCCTTAAGGCATACTATAGCACAATTCAAACTTTTAAATTTCTTCATTATGACTCCCATGGTTTTTGCTCACATCACATTATTATTCAAGTTTTAAATATTATACTTTACATTTCAAGTTTCTATAACTTTAAGTTTTACGACCCTTACTTAGGGTCGACAAGAACTCTTATTCCTCTATCTTACTTCCTTAAATGCCTAATTAGTTTTAGACTTTTATTTTCCACTTCTCTATCCAACTCATGCCATGTCGAAAACACATAAGCCTACTCATTTATACTTCTTCATTTACACGGAGAGGCCCTAAACAATATAAATCAAGAATTATAAACTCATAGTTCGGTGACTCATGATTTCGCTACTTAAATGAAAAGGCATCCCAATCCACTTAAATAAAGAAATTATAAACCATCCTACTCATACGCTCGACATAACACTAATACTTAATTGAACACACTTTAACTTTCCAAAATTCCCAATTCCTAGCATTGGATCCTTTTACTATAACAATTCTCAAGGAGCCAATTCATATGCCGAGGATATAGGCAATCTTTGCGGTGGAGGTAATTTAATTTATCCCAAAGGATTACTATAACTTTCTCTTGCCAACTCATACTATAACACATCCCGTAGGATTCACTATAACTTATCCTGAAGGATTACTGTTATATATCCAGTAGGATTTTGTAACAATAACTGTAACATCTTTCGAGTGGCCTGTAACTTCATACTATTAACAATATATAGGATCCAAGCTAATATTATTTTAGCACACTCATAATTTCCTCATTTCCGTTTAACCAACACAAATTTATAGGGCTTATGAGCCCGCTTTCCATACTTATACATTTACTATCTGTTTAATCAATTCATCTTCTCATTAACCCGTCAACCCTCGTTGACCATTTTCATATTTTTACTATTACAAGTTTTAGTCTATTTGACTTTTTACATATGTAAACCTTTATAGGTTTATTCCTAATCACAATCATTATTTTTTTCTTTCAATTATTCTTTTTACACGTTCTATAACATTAACACGTTCTATCACTTCAATACGTTCTTTTCGTGATTTATTATACCACACACCAACACATTCTCATTCATATATATAACTCAACGTCATTACGTTAGATTAACACTTGGCTTTACCATTTACTCCGCAGTTAGACCCTACATAGGTTATTAACCATAAGGATTCTTCTTTACATATTCCTACATGTCACTGTTTTATTTATTAACAAGTAGGCTTATTTCATTTTCACCCTTCAATACAAGTTATTGAACTTCAATATCATTTTATAACTTCACCTTTTTAGACACTTAACTATTTATGTGTCAAACTTTCATTTTAGCTTTCATGTATTACCACACACAATAATATTACACTATAACACGCCTATTATCAATTAACATTTATGCTTACCCATTACGCTCTATGACTTACAATTATCCCATCTCTGATACCACCATATTGGCTACCCGTTAGCCATTCACATAATAAGACCATAGGTTGGTTATTAACACAACACAAATCACATCTCATCTTTATTCATTAAAAATTTAACTATTATAATTTCAAACCATGCCTTCTATAAGCATTCGCACCATTTGTATCATCTACTCAATTCTCTTTAAAAAATTCTATAACAATTAGGCACACGCAATCATATCACACCTACCGTCACCATCCATTGTGAACGGGTTATAACTATTTATCGCATTGATATGTGCAAAAACACATATCATTTCTTTATCAAATATAACCCAAAATAACCAAGAATGAGCCGTTTATTGCTAATATTCGTTGTTTTCTTGAGTTTGTGCTTGTGCGGTATGGATATGTCAAAACACTAAAAAGGCTAAATCGATTTAAAACCCGAGCACGAGAGATAAAGAGTGCTAAAACCGAGCCGAAGGTCGAATTGAGCATCCGTGAAGATTTTCATGATGAGAGGATGATTTGTGAAAGATACTATCAAGTTTACAGAATTGTCAAAATTAGTCCCTGAACTTTCATCATTTGGCAGAAAATACCCCTTGATTTCAGAAATGGCAAAATTGGCCATTGGTCTATTGGAGATTGGCAAGACTAACCCTTGGATCACATTTTCAGAAACTACAAGAATGGTCCCTTGAAAATCAGATTTTACACATATGGTCCTTAAGAGTATTACATGATTACCATATTAGTCCATATCTAAAACACCATGAGGCCCAAAATACTCTTAAGCCCAAACCAACTTATTCCTGGTCAAAGCCTTTATACCCGGTCAAACTCAGTCATATCCCAAAATCCATACCCTGTTTATAAACCCAAGTCAACTCCTATTTTTAACCGGTCAATAAAATTAAAACGAGTAAAATAAATTATTTTACCCTTCCCGCCAAACTGATTCAACCCCAAATCATTTACCCAGATCCCACATGAACCCTAAAATACCCTCGTGCACAATAAATACAATTCACTGAAATAAGGGTACAATTGTCCTTTCGCCTGACACCACCTGACACGTGATCAGTGCCAAGTCACTAATCCGTGTGTTATTCTCTCAATTCTAGCTCTCTGATTGGTGCTTGAGACGTGGCAAAATGATCTAAGGGCCAGAAATGAAAGGATGAGGTGTATTAGATGATCCAAGGGATGTAAAAGCTCGAGAAAACACTTGTATCCTTCCGGATCCTTCTCAAGACCTCAAGAGCTCATGCGGTGGCTATATAAACCCCTTCCTTCACGGATGGAAAAAGTGTGTAGGAGTAGATTAGAGTAGTTTCGGTAGCTTATCTTTATTTTTACATTGTTTTCATATTTGAATTTAAATTTCAGATTTGAATCTCTTTGTACTCAAATTTTATTAATAAAGTAATTTTCACTTAATCTCTCATTTTGTTAACCTTTGTTTTAAGTTTTAAACTCGCTTTTGATTAATATAAGTGCTTACTCAGATTCGGCCCTTAAAAATAATCTCAGTTAAACAAAATCATGGTTCTGCACATCTGATTTGAATGGGTTAAGTTGCTGAGATAGATTTGGATTTGGGTTGAATTGGAGTCAGTTGATGCTGATAATAGTTTTAGAATTGGTACTTTGATTTCAGTTACAAGCCATTGTGGCTGGACCTTTTGTGAGTACAAATCTCTCTCTCAAATCTGAATTAGCTTAGTATAATTAATATTGCTTTATTTCGTTTAATCTAGTATAATTTAGGATAATATTGTTTGATTATGTTGTCGTTTAGTTTTAATCATTCACTTTCTTAAATGCATTACCGGATCATATCTGCATAATATAAGATAGTTAGTTTAAGTAATTATTTGTTGTTTGATTTGATTCATCTAGGTTTATTTTAGTTTATTGCATCTGGTTTGTAGATTAAATAGGCTTGAATTTGCATTGTGATATTAAAATCTGTGATTCAGACATATAAGGTAGTGTTTGGATCTGATCAGTTCACTGTGTTAGAGGTTAGTATGTTGGATTAGAGTTGTTGCTTTAGGCTTGTTAGAGTTAGTTTACACATTTCAGTCCTTAGTTTTGCATCTGCACTTATTAATAGTCAAAATCACCCATAAATTGTTCTAAATTTCATATCGCTTAAATATAGGAGTAACATTACTTGGTTTTAGGTGCAAGGTTCATTAGTATAGCTTAATATAGTTCAATTATATCATTAAACATCATTTTCAACTGTTTTGCAAGTTCAAATTTCAGATTATTCAAACTAAAAGGTTTTCAATAAAAAGTCAAAATCCATTTTTAGTGATAAATTGGTTCAACTTTTATATTTTTAAAATCTTTGATTCAAGTCCATTTGAGCTGAAATTTGGGATACAAGATCTTTGGTTGGTTTTTGTTAGCATGGTATTTTTAGTTTATTTTTGTGATTTTTCTAAGCTAGCTAGATTAGTGCTAGAAGTAGGGCTATAAGGGCCGTTTGGCATAGTAGAGTTAGAACCTGTTATGTTGCTTAATTCCATCTAGCTTGTGCTTATTAAGTTCATTTCAGTTGCAGTAGCTTAATCTTAGATAGTTTAGGTTAGTTTTAGGCTTAGGTAGCTTATTGTAGCTTTTGAGGCTTTTAGCTTAATTTCACGTGCTTATTCATATAAGTTGTGTGCCCAAATCATAGTTCCCGTGATCATTAGTTGTTTATTTTATTTTTCCTTGATTCTCAGATTTATTTAATAATATTCTGAAGTTTTCATATTTTTCCATGTTCTTTTGATATTTTTTTGCATTAATCTCAATTTTAAGGCTTTTTAATTAGCTTTTAATCCAAATAAATAAGAAAAATTCAGAAAAATGCAATTTCAATTTTACTAGTTTTAGAATATTCAAAAGTCATAAAAGTATTTTTTCAGATTTTTATTAGATTAAATATTATTTTCTAGCAATTTAATTACTTTTAAATAGTTTTAAATTCATAATAATTAGAGAAAAATCGGAAAAATGTGATTCCGCTTTGAAAATTCTTTTTAGTTATTTAAGATTTTGAAAAATAGTTTTATAATTTTCTTGCACGCTTTTCCCAATTTTTAGTATTTTAGCTCTATTTTAAATATTTAAAATTAGTTTTAATTCAAAATAAATCAAGAAAACCAAAAATTAGTTTTAAATTACGATAAGTTATAAATTTCATTCTTAGCTGTAGAAAATATTAGTTCACTTTAGAGATTAAAATTAGAGTAGTTGCATTTTATTCGCTTTCATTAATTACGTTATTTACGCTTTTAGTTTATTAATTGCGTACTTAGTTGTATTTCCTTGTTTTTATCATATATCCAGAGTTTTATTTACTTTCCTTTATTATTGCTTGCCTTGTAGTTTAGAAATCATCAAATTCCCTTTTACCCATTCGAATCCCGAATCACGCGACGTAAGTTGTTAAACTCCATTCATCCTCGTTGGGAGAACGACCGGGAAAATAAATTCCTTTGTATTTCTTCGAAAAATCTGCGTACTCAAACGACAAATCACGATCTATACTATAACGCATGCTTTTACACAATCAATAAATATTCATGGTGATATGTTCACTTGTACACATACGGTCCGCCATGGACCTACATCAATCACACATTATCACTATAACATACAAAACATTATCAAATGGTTTTCATATAATGTAAGGCATAGTTTACCCTATAGCATAGCATAAACATTTTCGCTTCACTTAATTTCGCAACTAAGAGTGGTTTAAGACTAGCAACCTATAAAGGAAACCTAATTCACTTAAACCAAAGCTCGATACCAAGTTGTTACGCGCGATTCCTGGCTTGACCGGAATTTACTCAATTTTAAAACTTTGGCTCGAACGTTGACTATTACATTTTCTCATTAAACTCTCGACAAAACCACGACATTTAACCTTTGACAATTCTTGTATAACATGTATCCGATACTTCTTAGATTAATAACATTTGACTTTAACAAAACAATCATTTTGAAACAGTATAGCGGGCTGACGTTGTCGCCTTATAAGGTGCGATGCCGTCACCCATTAACCATGACCCAAAACACGTTCAGATTTAACACGCGACGGCTCAGGGGATTTTAAACCCGACGCCGTCTCAACTGGTTCGGACGTCATCGCCACGAAAATGCGACGCCGAGTCCACCGACCGCACATTTGATAGCAAAACTTCATAATACCAAATTAGTTCATTTCGACACAAATGATCATTTGACCTTACAAATTTAACAAAATGTCATATAAGCTATAACAAATATTCTTTAATATACAAAAAGATTACTTGACCCGTTTGACTTCAAAATGGGTAAGAAATATACTTTAACCCAAACACTCCAAAAATACTATAAAGACTATGACCTATACTTGACAATTGACGATGCATTTACAAAATTATAGAAGACTCTCGGAGGTACAAACTTATCACTTGAGCTTGGTGTCTACCTAGCTCCTAATATCATATATTAGTAACTTCCTTGATCAAACCATGAATCAACATCCAATCCAAGCCTTAGCACTTCCAATACACATGAACCTACAAGAACATAACAACTATAACATGTAAGCGATTACACTTAGTAAGTAATTAGGCTAAAACATGTTAACGCTCCATTATCAAATCATGCATCACATAGCATTTCCAAGATACAAACTATAACAAATTAGCACATAAAGTAGACAACACATACTTTAATCATATTAAGATCCTTCAAACTCTATAACAACAAATAGTCAATCATCAAGTTTGATCTATAATAAACATGCTCACATCATTTAATAACTTCACATTAGACTCATAGTAGCCGAATTACTTACCTTAGCCTCCAAGCTAAGCCATACACAATTTATCATTATCTTCATCAATAATATCCAACATCATCCATAACTAACATCCTTAAACACAATAATCAAAGTATACTTTAAATAAAATCAAATAACTATAGCCATGGTTTACACAACCATGTAGCTTACCATAACAACTCTAAATCATCACATAATCATATATTGATTATGTTATGATCTTCCCATAAATTATCCAACTTTACCCATAATGAGATTCCTCCAAGATTACTATAACTCTTTTTAATCATCTAATGATTATAACATGATCATACCCCAAATTACATATTTTACCTCTAATTTAGTTATAAGGGTATTCACGCAAACACACTATAACATCTTAATTAGTGTTTAAAACCACAATTACCCAAAACCCCCAACTTGGGTACATGAACCCAAACTCCTCAATTCACAATTAAATACAATTAAGGATACTTACTTGCATAAGGATCATAGATACTAGTTTTTTTCTTGATTGGGAACATTAATCCCACCCTAATTGATCATCAACCTTAGCATCATTTTCCCTCTCTTTGTTCTAAACCGACTTTCACCAACACCTAGAACTTTTGAGAAGTCTGGCTTTAATACATGAAGCTTTCTTCATTGTAAAGCTATTTCACTATTTGGCACTTTTGGTCCATCAAGTCCCTTTATTTCTATTTTGGCCAAAAGACACTTATATTAAGTTTACAATGCGGCAACTTAGGTCCCCTTATTTATATAACTATAACATAACATTTGCTAATTATTAGTTTGAGTATCGGTTAACTAGTCAATCCGTCAAGTCCTTAGACCATTCAACTAGGTAGGACCTATTTGTATTTCGGGATACGGTGTAACATATATGTCTTCAACCTACGGTTCAAATTTCATAAATATCCAACGGTTAAGGTTCCCGCCTTGAATTCTCCCACGATCACAGAAGAATCGACGAACCAAACCCGGTTAAGTTGTTTCTCTTGTCTCAACTCTCTCCGTGAAGTATGATTCGTTCTTATCGAACAAGGCTCTGATACCAATAGTTGGAAGAAATACAACAAAACGGTTTCTAGAGGGAAACCACGACTGAATAAATACTCCAACAAGACCTCGACATAGGGTTATGATCCCTTAATTTCGAGTGCCACCTACACATACACACGAGATATTTTGCACTTAAATGTTTATTAAATGTTAACAAGAAAAGAAAGTACAAATAAAACCCTCACCCCCTCATCCCTATTTATAGATAATGAGGGGGAGAAACCTAATCCTTGATGAACAAAGAATCTACAATTTAGGAGGTTAGGAACTTTCCTAATACATGACAAATCTTTTTAAGTTTGAGTTAAACTACAACTAGCCCCCTAACTTATATTCTAACTATAACACACTAATAATCTAACATTGTGGTTTCCCATTGATTGTGCACTCAACTGTTCTTGGCATCAGATGACTTCATTATTGCGTGTCATGAAGATTATGTTATTCTTGTTTTGTTATAGCAGTTTTGGCCTTCTTATGTCTTTTAAGAATCAGTTTCTGCAGTATATTGGATATTTGGTTATTGGGTATTTCTAGAATTCTTGGACTATTATGAAGTATTCTCATTGGACTCATGCTTCTGGGAGTTTTGATGATTGTCATGTTGATATACTTATGGATGATTTACACTACTGCATAGACCATCATTATATTTTTTGCACTCTTTTTTCTTCTCATGGGTTTGTCCCACTAGGTTTAACATAGGAGGTTTTTTGATGAGGTAGATGATTTCGGTGTTGCTATACTTTGCCTTCCTTATTTATGACTTCTGGGAAAGATTCAAACCGTTGCCTATTGATATTGTTTATTTAAAGACTCTGTATATATTGGCGATAAAGTGTAATCTGAATCTACATTATTGTTATTGGATTTTGGTTTTGAAGGTTTCAGTATATGTTGTTAGTTCAGTGGTTCGGTATTGCTTCAGTACTCATGTATGATGCTTACATTTTGGTACATTATATGTTGAAGACTCGGTGTATACTGATTGCTCAGTGTATATTGAATCAGTGCAATCTGATGGTCGTTGTTGATTGCTTGGGTTGCTGGAAGTTATTAAGGGATTGGATATCAAGCTTTTGGATGATGTTACTTATTTGGTATGTATTTTTTATTTATAGATATAAGTAGCAGTTTTGGACATTTGATTGTTGGGTTTGTCCAACATTCTATCTTGTCTTGAAGTGGGACTGTCTATGTCGTGAATTTTTTGTTTCCAAAACAAGTTTGGACTTTTTAAAGGATGTTCTAATTTGTTTTTAACTTGGTCTTTTCTTTGTAAATATTTTATTTTATTCTATATATTTTACTTTTTCTAAATAAAAATAAAAATAAAAGAAGCCTTCGTATAAAGAAATAAAACAAAACAGTAGTAATAGCCAAAACTTTAGTTGCATGCAGTTTAGCCAACGGGCTATTAGTACATTTAGTTAGTAATATACTGTTAATTCAAATGTCCCTTGTAATTGTAAAATTTTGTGGTATTATAAAACTTATGGAAAGAAATTTGGAAAAATAAACTTCAGGTCATATCTGGTTGACCCGATAAACCGATAAAAAATAAATATCATAACCCGGCCCGACAATTATGTCGGGTTATCGGGTTCGAGTTGTAACAACCCAATAACACTTTTTAACCCGATTCAACCATACCCTATAGGCCTTATCGGGTTCCGGTACAGGTCGGGTCAACCCGACCCTATCGACACCTTTAGCCACAACGTGGTTTGGATAACCGCGTCAAGATGATGTTCATGGTATAGCTATTCGAACAATAAACAATCCTACAACACATTGTTAGTGGCTTTGATCATGTTATATAACTAAAAGTTTTTGTTTATGAGTATCCTTCTCAATTAACCTTAATTTTTATATTTTATAAAAAATAATAATAAAAAAATAAATTAATATTCAATTTGCTAATTAATTATGTTAAATTAATAGATAATTAAATAAATAAAAAGTCAACCATAATATTCCACCAGATTTACATAACTAATCCTTATGGACAACATGAAACCATAACCAATCCAAACTGTTCCTTCTTAATGACAGATAACTTAACAAACCTGTAACAATATTCCATACAACCAAATCTTAAACAAATTTATTTTTATTTATTTATTTTTTTTCTGTATAGCCAAAGATGGTATTCAACACCATATTAATCGCATCAACAGCCAACGTATCCGCGGATATATGGCAATCTATAGCATGTTCAACCGAACGAATATCGGGTGAAGAGTTACTAGATCTGGTGATATGTTTTCCACTTCAAGAATTAGCTCGTTTCGTGATATGTGTATGGAATTTTCTATGTCTTCCTTGGTCACCTCATGTTGAGTCTTATTATTCTTCTTATAGTTATGATCATGATGATGAGGATGGTGATGAGTATTTGAGCTCGGCTGGCGTTAGTTTTTTGGGTTATGATACGTACTCTGATGATCATTTGGATTGATTTCATGTCGTGTATAGGACTCTTAAAGGTTTTGAATATTTTTTATGTATGGAAATTTAATTTGTTTATTAAAATGTTGTTAATTGTATATAGTTGTTGCATTTGATTTAATTTTGTTAAATTCTATTACTTTGTTATCGATGCTAGATTAACACGTTGATTGGTTCATTGATGATGGACGAACTGGTTATTCATGATGATCGTTTCGTTAGTTTGATGTATTTCTCACGTACAGTCTATAGTATTTGTTAGTTTATTGTTAGAAGTACAATTTGATTGTGTAGAACAAATGAGTACTTTTTGATCATGCTATACACCAATTCTTTTGTTACTAAAAAGTAAAAATAATTACATTGATAAGTTCCCTCTTACTTAATTAGCACTTAGAGCCCCATAATAATAAAACAAATGAACTACCATCGCGATGATTAATAACCATTAATAATAACAATACAAATTGACATTAAATCATAGATTATGTCCTGTTATTTTGGTGACCAACACAAACAATATAAAGATCATGTTCTAATTTCCAGAAAGCAGCCCAATCCCATGAAACTTTGCCCAAAGCAAATCAGAATGAAATTGGCCCATTTGCAACCCTTTAGATGAAAAGTTGACTTGGGGGGGGTGGCCGGTGGGTGGGTGGTTTTGTGAAGACCTGTTACCACTAAAATTACCCATATACCCTCTGTCCATATATAATATATCACGTAAGATTCATCTTCCCCAAAACCCTAATTTTCTCTCTTATTCCACAAGAGTTAATCATACAGGTACGCTTTCGTTTTCGTCGTACTCATAACACACTAGCTTCGCTTTCATTACATAAGAAGTTGTGTTATATATATAGATGCATGTGTTCTAACTACTAGGGAATAGGGATCAATCACAGATCGATACATGTTATTACTTTATTAGTCATTAATGAATGTTGCTCGTTTGATTTGTTTAGCTTCATATTTATTCAATTATTAAAATGATCGAGGAACTCAATAAATCATTAAGCTTGTTGCTGGTCATATAAAGTGATCGATATATGAGTCTCGCTTATTTGTACAATTATATATATTTAGTTATAACAGTTATGGCAATACAAGTATCTTAACCTTACAGCTCTTCTCCATGATCATTCAGCTAGGTTTCTGTTATGGTCCAACAAACATGTTTACCCATGCATACTTTAATTTCTGTGTTTAAATCACTATCTTTTTCATAACACGATGTTCTTCTGCTTCTCTTCTTTATTACATGATGTTCTCTTGTTGTAGTTTAATTTGAATACTTAAAAGAATATGTGATGTCTTTATATATTGGGTAGTAATGAGATGAAACGAATCCAGAATGATATTGGTGCATCAACTTGGAATGCACTTAGTTAATGACATGTTGTCTTAAACCACTACGACTATTAGTAATATTCACGGAGATCAAAAACTTAATCTGACCCTAATATGAGGAAATAGTGTTTGGATTTGCATAAATATGCACGGAAATCAAAACTAATCTAACCCTATTATGAGGGGGTTCGATGTCAACTTGTGCTTCATTAGATATGATATTTGCCGATCCAAACCCCTAGAGTTTAGCTGACCCACTGATTTTGATATGATGAACCCCCTTCTTTTATTGTTAAACTATATTCGTTAGATAATGGGACTCTAGATTGAGCTAGACAATTGGTAAATTGTATCAAGTTAAAAATCCGGCGTAACAAGGTGCAGAAGCCGGATTTTTATTATTCACTCTAGTGAACTTTGTTACGCCGTAGAGCTCTCAAATAGGAATTAATTTTGGCTTTCAATTTGTTATGCCGTAACAAGGTTTAAGCTCTTACGCCGTAAAGGCTTCGACTTGCAATTTTTCCTTTTATGTTTTTATTGCTTTCTTAGGAAAGTGAAAGTGTGTGTATAGGACGTTTTTAATTCTTATTAGAGCATGGGGTATCATGGGGAGATCAAAGCTCTTCATTTAGGCGCCCTTCAAGCCACCTCACCTCCACATCACTCCAACATACTAACAAAAATACCCCCAATCACAACATACTCACTTCTCTTCACTGGGCCCACCCACTATCATTTTATTTATTTTATATTTTTCAAACACAACTAAATTCATTTCATTAATTTAAAATAAAATACAACTACAATACGCAAAATAAAAAAAATAAAAAAAATAAAAATAAAACATCTGAAAAAAAAAAAAAAAAAAAAAAACTTACGATGCGAAAATAAACCATACTAAAAATACATAAATTTTAAATCCTAATCAAAAGTCCTCCGTAGGATCAAACGCTGAGGTATATAATCCTCGGGCGAGACAAAGCTTCGCTCACCTGGAGATCCCTCACCGAGACTCCGGATCATCTTCTTTGTTCACCCGATAACTCCAATTGACTTTGGTGTTGATGTTGTTCAGAACCCGCTGAACACACTTCCACAACTTGCCAATAATTTCGCCATCTCGCGGCTTCCTCCTTCGGATTTTTCGATAACACCTTTTCGCTCAAAGGTCTTGATGTCGTTGCAAGTCTTGTAGTCGTCTCATCCGCAGCTTCTCGTTCCTCCCTCCTCAAAGAACCGGATGACGCGTATAATAGCGTCTTTTCTAGCCTCATCATCGTTATTGCATTGATTAACGACGTTCGCATATCCTCGGAGGAATGCGGGAGACGACAAGCCATAATGTGTTTGAGAAATGTGAATTTTTATGTTGAATTGTGTTTGAGAAATGTGAATTTTTATGTGTAATAGAGTTGTAAAATGGTTTATATTTATAGAGAAGTTAAAATGTTTTTGAATTTGAAATTGAAAGTAAATAACGGATATATTCGAATTTGAAGGAAATGGTTTTGTCGTGGTGTGTTTCGTTGGAACGGCGAGGAACCAAGTGGCGAAGCCACTTGGTGTGGTGGCGAGAAAAGAAATCAAACGGGGAGGATGCCACGTCGGAAACGAAATCAAACGACGAGCCCATACCCCATGCTCTTAGGTTTCTTTTTCTCCAAGCTAACTACTTTACCTATAAATATAGTGCTTGTTTTCATTGTTTATCAATTTTGGAATATGTTAGGGTTTTATTCCCTGGACGTTTAACCTTGTTTATCAACCCTTGGATTAAGGTTAACAAAATCCATTTCCGCGTCCTGTGTCACGATCATAAAAGGTTTATTAGTTGTGATTTTATTCGTTTATATAGATATAGATATGAAGATTTAACTCTTGTTTCATATGTTTGTTACTTATGTAGTTGTGTTCTAAAACTAATAAGAAATTTATAAATATGCTTAAGTCCGATTTAGAATTTGTTAAGAAGTTTGTTATGTGTACTGAACAATGTTATTATTAGATTTTTCATATAAACAAAATATTGCAGCCAGGGATATGGATAGGCTCAGCAACCTTCCGTCAAGCATAATAGAAACGATCTTATGTCTTGTAACTATTCAAGAGGCAGGAAGGACAAGTATCCTGTCTAGGGAATGGAGGTACCGCTGGACTAAAATTCCTAACCTCGTGTTTGTTGAAGATACTTTTCAAGTATCGACTGTTAATGGGGCTGAGTCGTCCATTCTGGATCAAACACAGGAGCAACAGATTAATAGGCGAACTATGGACAAGAAGAGTAAACTTATATATGCTATATGCCAAATTTTGTTAATTCACGATGGTCCAATAAACGAGTTCACCCTTTCTCTAAGCCTATCTAGGAAACATGTTAAGATTGACCCTATACTAACTTATTTGTCGAGGAAAACTAGAGTCAAGAAACTAAAATTTGACTTTGCTTGGGAGTGGCACGGTCTACCATTGTCACACTATTCATTCCGGCACTTAACAGACCTCTGTCTCATTCGTTGTCGTTTTGACCTTCAACCAACATTCAGTGGATTTGGTAGTCTCACAAGTTTATACCTACAAGAGGTAATTATCTCTACGAGAACGCTGCAGCATCTCCTTTCCAACTGTCCATTGCTTAAGACTCTGATTCTGGTAATTTCTTATCTTGCTAGGATCATACCTTGGCTTTCATTACTTATCTGACTATTGTAAGTTGCTGCAGGATATTCGCAATCCATGTATCCCTGTTAGCATTGGCAGCCCCACCTTTAGCGAGATATTAAAGTGTTTACCGTGATTGAAACTTTTTCTATATCGTTTCACCTAATTCGTGTAATTTTCTTCTCGTGATATATAATTAACTAATTCTAGCTTGGGAAAAAAAGTTTGCTTATTTGTAACCTTTGTTTTAGGCGTTCGGGGATTTTTCTGCTGACAAAGTTCCAAGAGAGCTTTCAACCACATTAATCCACCTCAAATACTTATGTATAGTTGGCGTATACTTCAATAACAAAACTCAGTTATCTTCTCTTGCGCTTCTTATCAAAAGCTCCCCAAACTTGGAGAAACTTAAGGTGAGGGTTATAACATATATCCATCTTGTTTTCTGTTTTTCGTTATTCTTATTATGTACACAAGACACTTGATGTAGGTTTTCGACAATTCAAAGTTTGAGATGTCTAAGAGAGGGCACTACTTCAGAGTTGAAGATTATTCGAATATAATGTTGGAGCGTCTGAACGAACTAGAGATCAAGTCTTTTATCAACGCCAAGAATCAGTTGAATTTTGTGAGGCTTATCTTGGCCAGGTCACCTGTGCTGAAAAAGGTGAGGATATTCCCACACTCTAAAATTCCTAAGAAAGAAAAGTTGAAGATAAAGTCGCAGATTTTAGGGGCTTCCATTACCTACCCATGTGCATCACCGGAGGTACAAATCATTGTTGCAGACTAAATGCACTTCTAGAAGCATTCAAACAAACAAGCTTTGTGACCGTTAATTGTATCTACAGCTCTGTGACTTCTAATTGTATCCTGCGACTGCAGATGCACTTGTGAGTTCGGAGTGGCTTGTTACATATATTCAGTTTGTCAATATTTGCTCAGTAATGGAAATCTGGGTTCTATGGTTATCTGTTTCCAGAATATTTATCAGATGAAAATGGAATTCACAGAATAGTGGTTAAGAACTTTTAATTCTTGCCTTCAGAATTTGTAACGCCAACAAATTATTGATAGCGGAGAACTGAACCTCTTGTATATTCATGATTTGTTGCTCTTTCTATTCTCATCTTTTGTTTTGTCAAAATTATGTATCGCTTAAGCTCAAACGACTATAAAAGACTTTGAGTCCCATATAGACTTTAGTTGCTAGTATGTACTTTTGAATTTAGACTCAAATAAACATTAGTTAACAAACATCCATTGAGTAGCGGTATATATATTTCTTTGGTTACTTTGGATAAGTTAGATGATGGTCTTTAGTGGTTGATTTGTGCCTTACCCGAATTGAGAAGCGATGGAGTTGATGGTAAGAGTCGAAGTTTGTTGCCTTCAAGTGTTCTGTATCCACGAATAAACGGTTATTTTTAAATTCTTTTTGGCATTGAGTTAAACTGATCTTGCTGTATATCGTTCCACCCCCATACCCCGTTCCAACGGGATTGGGTATTGTTGTTGGTGTTGCTATTCGTTCAGCTTTTTCTTTGATATATTTTTAATTCGTTTTTGAGCTTTCACAAATCGGTCAACCGATTACTTTTGTTGTTTTGTTCCCTTGAGAATTCAGACCATGTTGATTTTAAATTATGTGCTAATGGTTTAAACTGCTCACAGAAAATAACTATTTAAACTAATTCAATGGTTATATAAAGGTTTCATATCCTTTTACCCATTGAATTTGAGATGAAATACTGCTCATATCAAATTCAATAATGGGACATTTCCGAGAAAAAAAAATACTGTACTTTTTTTTACCTTGTTTATGTTTACGCAGTAACACCAGCAGAATGATTCAAGCAGGCCCTGCATGGATCAGCAACCCTTGCCCCTTCTCTATCGGATTTAAGTGTTTAACTGGTCAGCTTATAACTAAACATACCCCTTGTTATCTGGAAAATCTTCACTAATATTAACTGCACTATTTTTTACGCCTACTTTATTTCTATAGGTAATGAAACAGATCAATTTCTTAATCCTTTTGCTAAGGAACTTTTCTGCGGGTAATACACTAATACTAGATTTTTATATATCAAAATATAACTTATTTGTGGTTTGCTTAAAGTTACAAAGTGGCTCCTACACTATATGCAAAAAGTGTTCGGCATGTGCACTGTTTGTAGTCACTTTTGCTCATTTAACAGTGATTCATTTAACTTTCGGTCTCTCATCAAGTATGTAATTTTCACCGAACGACATTGATTGATGATTTATGTGCATTACACTTATCACGAGGGTGCTTAGGATCGCTTATACCTTCTGCTTGTGCACCTATAAGCATAAGCAACTTAAAAGTTGCAGTTTAGGAAAATAGCGTTTGGATTAGTTAACTATAAGTTATCGAAATAAATGTATTTTGGAGTAGAGAAAAGTGAGAACGTTTAAGGATTGCTTGACATTTTTCTAAAAGCTTTTAGGTCTTGTAATTTCATCTCAAATAAGCACTCTTACATTGCTCATTTTCTCCAATATAAGCGGATAAGTAGAACTGTAGAAGTAGTATGGATCATACAAACACTTAAATTTTCTAGTTAATATGTTTTGCATCGAGTTGATCTATTTTCTTTATGTAGAGGTATCTCAAAACGCAATCTCCTTTAAAACTTCTAGATATCTTGAATCATTATAATGATGATGAAGCATTAATGTTAGTTTCGGTTGTTTTATCATGCTACTGTTATACTGTATTTCCCTATTCTTATAGTGTACTAATAATACATGTTAAACTCATAGAGTCGTAATACCAAAAACTGTTGAAGGTGTAGTTTTGGCACATAATGGAATCCTGCTTATGACCATGAATAAAGATGCTGAAGAAATTGAAATATCGAGGTACCCTGAATTATATATATGTGACATATCGTTTTTGACTAGCTGCAATGTTCGATAGCTTCATTCGATTATCTACTGTCACACGACCTTGTTAATGGATTTTTAAGACCTTTCATCGTAAGTTTTTTGTTTGGATAGTTTGGATAGAATTTTTTACAGCATTTCATCTCGATCTTTTATAGCTAAAATGGTAAATTGGTAAAATGATGCCACATATTTAGCAAAGAATCCCGTTATTTTGATTCATGAAAATTGCTACGATCTTAAAGGGACATTAACAATTTGTTTTTCAAATCACAACGATTTTCTTATTTTGATTCAGTACACAACACAATCTTAAAGTCTTCTGGTTGGTAATTTGTTTTTAGACTTACTCGGAAAATCTGTCATACTTATGGTTCATACGTGCTAGCACGGTTAATTATTGTGTATGAAATACAGTCACGAATGTAACGACATGAGACCAGGCATTATTATGGCCAGGTAAATTATATTGGTCCATTAGACCAAAAGTGACTTTTAAGCAAAAGAAAAAAAGTTGAAAAGATAAATCCAACTTGTATCACGAGAGCTTATGTTATGTTGTTGTACAGTGATTCCTGAATAATTGAAAGAGACTGAAAGACATGATTGGATCAGAGTTTATTTGTTGGTTTTTGGGTGAGATATGATATATGGCAAGAAAGGAATAAAGTTATAGGAACTGCACCCTTACTTCACCAACTTTGGGAGTGTTTGGATGCATGTCTACTACTAGCAATCACTGTATTTTGTGTATTTTTACATGTTAAGTTTTCGTTTTTCTTTCGGTAAAAATGGTTAGGGTTTTGGATAATACTTGTAGGTATAGTAATAAGTTGTCGTAAGAATTAGACTATCTCATTATGTATTTCCAATTAGTAGTTTCTTGGTTTATCTACATATATAGCTTAGTGTCATGACCAGTATGTTGCATGAGACCACCAAGAATGGAATTTCGAAAGTATATATGTCTTGAAGACTCGAGAACAATGGAAGTATGTTGAAGATATCTTGAAGCTTTCTAAATGTGTGCATTCTAAGTAGTATACATAGTTGGTCTCATTTGACACGGTAAATCTCATAATTCGTTTTTAAAGGTAACGATGAACTTCTTATTAGAAAACCAAAATAAAGAGCAAATATCAGCTATTTGACTACTCATTATCTTATCATTTAGTGTAAAAACATGTTCGCAGTCATTCATGATCATTTTAGAACCATATGCAAATGTTTTAGAAAACAATAAAGTGCTTATGTTAGAAAACATGTTGATAGCTAAACACAACATATATTATAACCATAATCATATGTAGTTTAAGGTTATAATACTAAAGAACTAATGGTTGCCATGTTCGAAGGAGACATCACACATTTTCCAAAATGTGAGTGTGAGGATCATTAGCATGTAAAGAAGACAACCAAATACAAAAAGGTCTTGTTGGAATTCGTATATGGATGCTGATGTTTCAAGTGTTTTCAAAACATATGAAGTCTTGTATTTATTGATCTTTCTTATAACATGTGAGTATAAATTTTGGTATAATGTGATTGTTGTTTTGTTAAAGTTTGATTGGAAACAAATGTTAAAAACATAACAAAGACATTAAATTACAAGTGAGTGATCTTGGACCACTTTTAAGAGCATTCTTTATGCCTCGCAATTTATTCTTCGAATGCTCATGTAGTGTTGAATAGGGTTGTGCTTTCAGTTGGCAGGCATGTTGAACGGGAATGACATTTGTGCGTATTGTTGCAGAAGGAAGCTCTTAAGTTTACGCACACTGCCGATTTCATTATTGAGCTTCACTATGAGGTTAACGGCGTTCGCTATGGACCTTAGATTAATAATGGACAGTAGATTGAGTGTGTTAATTTAGCAAGAAATGTTCATCAAATTAGTTTGCTGGTAAAATATAGTTCAGGTTAAAAAGGTTTCCAACAAGTTTGTTAACTTGGGTTGTTTAAGGCTGGTTCCAGTAAGGGGATTCATTCCCCGTCATTTTCACTGTCACGTCAGCTTTCTCTCTCCAGCGACCTTCAGACGATTAGGTGTTCCAGTAAGGGCGACCTACACTACAAAAAATATACCTCACAAAAATACCTTTTATATTAATTAAATACACACACAATCACACGATTGTCGATCGTGTAGGGGATCAAGTTGGGCGTTTTTTTGGACGATCGATAATTACCACATAAAGGTGATCGACAATGAATCGAGTGTGGGTGTCGATCTCAAGTGCTTACCGGAGCTAGCCTAAGGGGGTGTTTATTTTTTTCCTTAATGCAAGAGTTCATGAGGTCCCAGCATTAATGACTTCTTAATGTGGAAGAAACTTCATTTCACACTCTATCGTATAGAGGATTTAGTGCAATTTGTGGTAATAAGAAAAGTAATAATATTAAATAAATGGATCCCACATTCCTTCCCCTAACCAAAAAAAAAAGAAACGCGCCTTAAGTTTGTTTAACTCAAAATGTACCATAGAAAGAGAAGAAAAAGTGAAAAATAAAGTTCAAATAACTGAAGATCTTAAATGACCGTTGAAAACACATTGAAATTACCAAAAGTCACTTTCTTTGTATTTGTTCAAAGGCCTGCTTCTTTTCCCATCACACCTCTGAAGAAGTAAATGATAATAAAAGGACTAAATGGTTTCATTTCTTTTAGAAAAACAAAAATGACATCTATGCAAAAGTTTCATACGTGCAAATGTGCAATTAGGGTTTAAGCAAGGCTGGCCGAAGGAGGTTCGGGAGTTGTCCGTAACTTACATGAATTTTTCTTGCGTAGTGTTAAATTACGTCAAGCGTCCTATTTATTATGAAATGTACCTAGACTCTTGTGTTACGAGTCTTCTTCAGTTTTGATCAAATGCACTCGGAGACTTTCATTTATGTTTTCCCCATTAGGATTAAGCATATATAAAAATGCATGCATGTAGCTCTTTCTTACAAACAATTACTACAAGTTATTAAAGGATTCTCATATCAACAACCAACATTGTATACTATACAATAAACATAAACGTATTCGAGTTGTTTAATTCATCTTAATAAACTTTTCATGTCAGTAATCTCTGTCCAAAATGTACAAACTTTTGTTTAAGTGGACCAATATGAAACCAAATAAAATATTAGAGGTTATTTTATGTTTTGTGAAAACTCGTGTCTTTGTCAAATGTTGACCAACCAACTCTCAAATTGTCCCTAATCACACCACCGTCATTATACTTATATGTACTATGGTAGTAAGACTAGCAACATTGTTTTGTTTTTATTATCATGGTAAGTTTAATATACTCCTTAGTAAAAGGAGATGATTAGACTGTTCTCAAAAGTGATTGAGTACACTCAATTAATTATATTTGGACGTTTATACCTCGCGGGGTGAAAATATAAGTGTAGCTACGAGGTTATAAATGTCCAAATCTGATTAATTTGAGTGTCTAATCACTTTAGAGAAGCAAAATCACCTCCTCTTAGTAAAACTTGGCATTGTTAGGCATTCGGTATCATCACTCGAGAATCAGTGAAAGCTTAATATTTTCACGTTAAAGTTGTGTTACTCACACCGCCTTTTGCGTTAAACCCGCGCTAAACCCTTGCGTTAAAGCTTTAACGCTGCATGAAGGTGATGTTTTTTTGTAAGTTAAGCTTTAACTTCCACACCGTGTGGTGAATTAAGTTTTAACTCAGTTTATTTTGTTTACTTATGATAAAAGTGGAGCTCAAAATGTTGAGTTAAAGTTGAGTTATGATAAAGGGTGTTTTTTTTTTAGTTAAGATGAAAAGGTTAAAATTGATGTGACGCTGACGTGGCACTGAGTGAAACTTTAACCCGAGGTGATGACACCTTGTGCTCTTAGAGGTCGGGCTTAAGGCTACGTGTAATAGTCATTTGATTTTCATCTTCATCCTCACTTTAGTTACTACATCAGTTTTTCAACACATCACGCTACTTTCATCTTTTAGCTACAATAGTCATTAACTAATCAAACACATAAAAATAAATTTCAATTTATACAAACGTAACTCATAATATACCTTGTCACACACTCACAAACAACAACAACAACAACAATAATAATAATAATAATAATAATAATAATAATAATAATAATAATAATAATAATAATAATAATAGGATTGGTTTCACTATCTTAGAGGTGGGGGCAAATTGGTTTGAGGCTCCCACTAATCTTTAGAATCCTTTGAGCTTTTAATAAAAGTGTGATTTATAAAAAAAAAAAATAATAATAATAATAATAATAATAATAATAATATACCTTGTCACCCTTTATCCAGAAAGGAGCTTGGGACTCAACTAGTGTCTCGACTTCCCACCAATTCTTGTAAATCATTTTGTTGTTCTAATGAGTGATGTTTAAAAAAAAAAAAAAAAAAAAAAACTTCTTTGTTTTATTTAGGTGAATTGATTCACCCAACCAACCTAAAATTCGTTCATCACCTCTCCTACATCTCACGTTCGTAATGTTATCACCGTCCTTCACCTTCACTTCACATCTCCTTCACTCATCCCATTACACCTCGCCTAATGCTTTTCCATTGATCCAATTTTGATTAGTAGAATGGTAAAATTTTGCCAAATTATGAAATGACTTGTAGTGTATTGTTACTTTATGTAGTGTGAGAATACTTTTCAACTAAATAGTTTTTTTATTCAAGTCACAACAACAACAATAATATACGCAATCTCGTTAGAGCGGGGTATGAGGGCGGTCAAATGTAGACAGATCCTACCGTATCTCAGAATAAACCCGAGAGTAAGGAGACTGCTTCCTGAAAGACCTTCACCAAGTGTGTGCAGTGAGAGTGCACAAAAAAAGTATAGTGTTAAAGAAGGCAATAACAAGGATAAGCATACAAAAGGCGAACGGAAAAACAAAACAAACAAGCAAACAAAACAAATAAGCAGAAAACATATGATAGATTTGTGGTGTATATAGTATCACATCATTATTAGTTTGTCGATTTTAAAAAGAAAATTTTAAAGGTGATTAGAAAAGTACATGGGGTAATATTAAGAAAATTGAAAGCTGAAGGACTAGAAAGACAGAATCTTTGTCATAAGAATAAGATGGGGAAAAAACATTTTCGTGGATGAGACTCCACGTTGTGTTTCTGAGTTATTTGTCAGTTTTTATCACTAAATTTTTTTCATTGGATTCTATTACAAAGCATACTCATGCAATTTTGACTTCTTTACTTTGACCAAATAATTATTGTTTTTTCGGTCATATACTTTGAAGCCATAACCATTTACATTTTTTAAGTTTGATACAAATGAGTAGGATTACATTGAGTTTAATCCTGTTGTAGTATATATTTTTAGATTCATTTGCACTTCTTGTAAACACAATATGTGTGACATTTGGACGAATTTGAAAGCCGTTGAATCAGTTTGAACATTCACGGCTTCATGTATTGGCTTGAAACACAATGTATGATTTGTTATCATTTCTTTAAATTTAGGGGTGGGATGTCATTTTTTTGTATTCTGTTTTTTTTTTGTTTTATGATATTGTTGCCTTTTTAAAAAAATAATTTCTTTAAATATAGAAAATGTGTGGAACTAGTGACATTAATTCTCAAGTTTTTTTAGTAATAAAAAGTAAAGAAATAAAAAATAAACATTTTTAACTGAATTTTGAGATGAAATATTTTACTTCGAAATCAAACAAATTACTATTCTTTTTCGATCAATTTTCTTTTCTTTTTCTTTTCAAGTGATACTCGAGAACCCAATTTTTTTTGTTTGACTTCATTTTTCTTACTTTCCTTTCTTAAGTGATATTCGAGAATATAGCGTTAATTTTGATCAACTTTTTTAGTCGACTTGTTCTATGTTATTTATTTTATGTGGAAAGTAAATAGGAGTTTTAAATGGTTATAAAATTACAATGGTAAATTTGAAAAATCATACTAACCCACTTGTTCGATAAACATTGGGTCCTGCTGATGGGCTCAAACATTCACAACCCACACAAGCATACTGATAAGAGTGCAAGGTGTGGGTAAGATGAATAACACGTTACTTGTCTGTCATCTTAGTGTCACCTCATCCTCCTTTTAATAACACACCAACAACTAAAACCACTTCACCAACAAAAAGAACAAATAACACTTATTGGGTCCACAAAAACCCCACCCCACTAACAAAAGAGAAAAAAACACACAAAAACAAAATGTTGTATGTTATTTGAATGGTTGAATGCCCTATGGCTCACGAATGGTGTGTGCAACGGTGCACAAACGACGTCGTTATTCGTCCTTTTGGTACCAATGGCGGGTGAAAAGCAAGCACATACCAAACGCTCTAACATATAACTAACTCAAAAATAATTAAACAGTGGTTTTAAATTCAAATGCTATGTAATAGTTATCTTTTCTGTCCATTTAGAACAAATGACCTATAAATGCAATTTACCTCATGCACACTTAAAGCTAAGTTAATCAAAACTTTTGAATGTCTTTAAGGCATTGAGATTTGCTAATATAGTACAAGAAAAAGAAATTCATTTCAAAGAACAAAGAGAAGAATATCAAAAAGATTTCAGCTAGAATTAAGAAAAAATGTAGAGTTAAAGTAAAGAAGAACAACATTGTGTATGAAGGTGATGAGGATCAATTGTGTTCACTGTCTCAAGGGAATTTTGAAGATGACGAATTTGCTTCTATGTATAGTCTTGGGGCTTCATTGGGCATCACTCTAGATGGAAAACCGGTTCGTTTAAAACATGACGTGTTTAGTGAGTTTTTGTTTGAGTTGAGCAACAATGACATACCACCTCCCCCTTTGTGAACAACAATGGCGATATTAAGATCAACAACCGTTTATCGTCACAAGCTTTTATTCTTCCTCTGCAATTAATGTGCACTGGCCACTGTGATCAAGTTGTTTCATCGATCTCGATTATAGTTGGTTCAAGAATATACTATAATTGTTAAGTTCATTTATGGTGCTCGAGAGTTCAAGTTGAGCTCATGATCCCATCTTTAGTTAGTAGTTCTCACTTTGTCGATAACAATTAGTCTTAATGTTAGGAGTGACGGTATCAATTTCTTTTTTTCTCAAACCTTTGTATTTTAGGATGTAATCTTGCATCTTAAGTGTATTTCATCGTTTGGATCCTTTTGTGATTCATTTTGAATACAAAAATTTTTGCAAATAAAAAATAAACTAAAAGCAATCATTCTTTATTTTATATCATTCAAAGCGACTCTTAATTTAATCACTTTGTGTATCAATATTCTAAGATATTGTATTATTGATATGGTATTTATAATGCAATTACATAAAACCTATCAGAAACCCTAATAACCCTAACGGACCCAAAGCCCACAACCGGGCTCAGGCCATATACATCTAATACTCTCCTACAATTCAAGAGGAGAAATCGCGAAAGTTCGGATTGGATCAGAAAACTAAATAGACTTTAAAACAATAAACACATAATTTTTTGATAAAGAAATCCGCAGCAAGCGGAAGCAAGTCTTCAAGCAGTAGCAAAAGCAAATAAAAGCACTAGCAAAAGCAAATAACATATTTGTTGTTGAAGACACCCGACAACAACAAGCGGAGACAAATCTTCATCTGCAGCAGCAACAAAAGCAAAAAAACAAAAATAAAATCAAATCATAGACAGCTTTTATTTTATTTTTTTTGGAAACAAGATAAATGGTGGTGGCTAGGGTTTGACGGGGTGACATAGAGGAGGCAATTTAACTTAGCCACCTAGATCTAAGGATCAGACACGATTCGATACCATGTTAAACAATAAAAGCCCCGTAAGAGATATTTTATTATTGATACGTTATTTATAATGCAATTACATAGAACCTGCTAGAAACCCCAAAAACCCTAACGGACCCAAAGCTCATATTTTCTTACGAGATGTTTATTGGATAATGATTTCATTCAGTACTGAATAATGTAAGTTTACAATATAAATAATAATAAATTAGGTTAGGCCTCTCAATAAGTTACAAGGAGTCTAAACTAATAATACACTAATAATAATACTTAGCACACTAACAGCCTGCCGGAGATGAACAAACACTCAAACTGGAACGAAACTCATCGCCGTAGGTAAGCACTTATTGGTAACGAGATGACATATGAACAGCCCTAAGATAGCCAGCAACAACCAAATCACGAACGGTATGTATATCAATCTCACTATGTTGCTTACTTTGACGTTGCACGGGATTGGATGATAGATAAACCGCTGACATTGTCACAATATAATGGCCGAAAACAACAAAGTGTGGAGCTCATGTAACAAGTTCCGCAACGAACAAGTCTCAGCAACAACATTAGCAACACCACGACACTCGGCCTCAGCACTAGAGCGAGAGAGCGTCATCTGACGCTTAGAAGACCATGAGAGTAAATTGTTGCCAAGAAACACACAATAACTAGAAGTAGACCTACGAGTCTAAGACAACCATTCCAATTCGCATCTGAGTAAGCAACCATTGATGAGGTGGAAGACGAATATAACTGCAGACCAAAACCCAAAGTACCAAGAGTCGAAAGATGAGGCTCTCGAGGATCATGCATATATAAACACACTTGTTGAACAACATAAGAGATATCAGAGCGCAAAAATGTAAGATACTAAAAAGCACATGCCAAACTGCGATAAAAATTCAGATCTGACACATGATCTCCATCTGCCCCCAACTTGGATTCCGTGTCAACAGGAGTCCGAAAAGCATTGCAATTAACCATATGAGCACGCTCAAATTGTTAGGATTTAGTAAATCCAGTTATTAAAGTGTCGGTCACCTCAAGTATATGTAATCGTTAGAAAGCTCGTAGTCGTAGTTATTTAATGTTTGGTAGTATTTAGTTTAGTAACACCGTGGAGGACGGACGGGTCTTTACCAGCTGTATGCTGATCCATGCCCATAGGTGGCGTTTATGTAAGAACTATAAATACCTCTACCTCCCAAGTGGGGTTGGAGCTCATAATAATATTTTACTTTCTCTCACTAAGTTCCCTAAAAACCTAAAGTATACACCTAGTATGATCATGATTTGATGTGTTTGTGAAATCCAATATGTTACAAATGGTATCAAGAGCCATGGTTTGATCATCTCTCTTACATGTTCTTGGATTTCTAGTGGTTTTATATGGTTTTTAGGTTTGAAAAAGTTTAGTGGTATTTGCATCATTTGGATCATTTCTTGTGTTAAAGTTTAGATTTTGAGTGTACTTTTGTGTTTAGAATCATTGTAAGTGCTTGGGTTTTGATTTGGAAGGCTTGAATCACTGTGGTTGGGTTAGTTTTGGATTGAAAAGTGTTGTGTTTGAACTTTTCTAGCTAGCGACTTGAGTCTCGGAGTTGTGTTCTTTGTAGCGACTTGTAGTTATAGTATTCAGCGACTTGCAGTTATAGTGGTAGCGACTTGAGTGCTAGCGACTTGTCTTTTGAGACAAAGCGACAAATAGTACAAAGTAGTGGTTGTACCATTTCGGCTAGCGACTTGTCAACGTAGCGACTTGTCTTTACGATTTTCAGTGGCTTGACTTTGTTGTAGGTAGCGACTTGTGCTCTAGCGCGACATATAGTACAAAAGTAGTGGTCGTACTGTTCAGTCTAGCGAGTTGTTCTTTAGCGACTTGCCCATTTAGCGAGTTGTTCTTTAGCGACTTGTCCACTTAGCGACTTGTTCTTTAGCGACTTGTCTACTTAGCGAGTTGTTACTTAGCGACCTGTGTCTAGCGACTTGTATCACAGCGACTTGTGCTTTTAGCGAGTTGTTACTTAGCGACTTGTCCTCAAGGTTTATAGCGACTTGGTTGATTATTGTTTCGATCGGTTTTCTCTTGATTTAGTAAAATCCCGTGAAAGAATCTATTTCCGGTTTAATCATAGAGTTATAAAATCCGTGAAATCAGAATCATGTCTACCAACGTGCCTACAATCATCTCTTACATGGCGGGGCGTTCAGCGGTGGATCGGATACTCGTCCACCCATGCTTGACAGATCGACTATGACTCATGGGCTCAGCGAATTAGGTTGTATTGTTTGGGAAAGGAAAATGGGGTCAACATTCTCAAGTCAATTGATGAAGGACCTTATCGATTGAGACTACAAGAGACATACTTGAAATCTGCTGCGGATGGTACAATGATCTTAGGTTTGGACGGACCAAAGGCGTATGATGAGCTCGATGATAAGGAGAAAAGAGATACGATCTTGATATCGGGGCTTCAAACATTGTACTTCAAGGTCTTCCAAAGACATCTACAAGTTAATCAATCACAACACTGAAGCCAAGGCGGTTTGGGACAATGTCAAGATACTTCTCTCGGTTACGAATTAACTAAAGAAGACAGAGAATCACAAGCTGTATGATGAATTTGAGCACTTTAAGATGATACCGGGGAAAGTTTCACTGAATATTACGTGAGGTTCCACAAGCTTGTGATGACATGAGGAATATCAAAATGACTATGCCAAATATTCAGCTAAACTCAAAGTTTGTGAACAACATGAATCCCGAATGGCACAAATTTGTCACTTCAGTCAAGTTAACTAAAGGTTTGAGGAACACTAACTATGAGCAATTGTATGCATTCCTTCTTCAGAATAAGAGACATGCTATGTTTGAACGAATGATTCTTGAAAATTTCAAATCTAATCAGGGAGAGGCAAGCTCATCAAATGACTCAACAGCATTCTAAACCAATGTAGGGATTACTACCAAAGCTTCACAAGTCATACCTACTGGAAATGGTAATCACAAACTCATTCCCGATCCAAGGTTCAAGCAACCTGATGCTTATGCAGTCATGGAACATTTCATCAATCAACTGGCTCTTATGGTTAAGCAAAACTTGAACCTCACTCCACACATTAACAGTCTACACACTAACAATGAAATCAGAACTGCTTCCAATCTACACAATCATGCTCTTGTCAGAGATGGAAAGATTATGGTACAACCAGTTCAAGGAAGGCAATATGAACAAGGAAAAGGTGGAGTAGGTGGAGGGTACTGGCTAATCAGAATCTTGGAAGGAATGCAAATCAAGGACAAGTAAAGCCAATAAAGTGCTACAACTATGGTGGTGATGGACATATTGCAAGAAACTTCACATCTCCAAAATGTCCTCAAAATGCAGTATTTTAGGGACAAGATCTTTGCTTGTGCAAGCTCGGGACGATGGAGCAGTTTGGATGAAGAAGAGTTGTTGTTTCTTCTTGATGGAAATGCCAAAACCTATTATGCCAATGTGGATGAGCGACCAATTCGGAAATAGGTCACAATCATCAAAATGCCTTTCAAGTTCTTGTTGTGATGCATTTGACTCGACGTCGATGATGAACCTCTCGCCCGGACAATCTTTATGGCTAGCATTTCACCAATGGTCACTCCAAAGGTCTCTTCACCACAACAGATCGGGTCCATCAAAAGAATCAATCATCTCAGAGGTATTAAAACTATACGATGAAGTTGATGAGCAAAAGATACATAACGAAGTACAATCTCATGAAACTTATGAATCATATGTTGATAATGTGGGTAAGAGTAATATTGTTCCATATGATCAATATGTGATACAAAGTGAAAGTGAGATTGTACCAAGTGATGCATCTTCTGCAGTCAATGATGACTATGTTTTTGATGAATACATTGCATGTGCCGTGATGATTCTGTTACCTCCGAATCGAATGCCTATAAAGAACAAGTTGCTATTTATGACCAACGTGCTAAGTTTGAGTTAACTACCCGTGGCGGGGAATTGGATAACCAAATCGTGCAATAATTAGAAAAAGTAATTTTAGAAGAAGTGTTAAAACAAGAGTTAAACTCCTTACAAGAAAAGCTTTCTAAAATTGTTAAGCAAAAACAAGAACTTCAAGAAAATGTGAAAGTGCTTAAACAATAATTTAATGCTAAGGAATCAAAACTTTTGAATGACTTTTCCAATCTAAAAACTTTGAAAAACAAGCTTGAAAACAAGTTATGCGTACAAGGAATACCATTCGATTGCTCGCATGATCACTAAGCACGAGTCTTAGCGATAAGCATAGTGTTCCCTTGTTGAGAACCAAATCCCGATGTAGGTAAAAAGGCTAGAGATGCTCATAAGGTACTATATGATGGAAATGAGATTCTTAAGCCTAGGCAAACACCATCATGTGTTGGAAGCACATAAGAGGATAGAAAATTAGATGATGCCTATAGGGAAAAAATGGATAAGAAGCTTAACGATCCTGCATGTAAAAAGAATAACATAACGATCAAACCCCATGAATACACAAAAGAAAATTGGATCTCCCTGAACATGTTTAAGCCTCAAACTCAATTAACCTCAGAACAATATTTTTGGAAGAAAGACATGGATAAGCAAAAAGCAAATGTACTTATTGAAACAAACACTCCCCTTAGAAAAATGCATGCGACTCATGTATCCTCCAAATACACCAATGCATTTAGTTCCTAGAACTATCGCCACTAATAGCAAGACCTTAATCAGCATGTATGTTGTTTATCAACTATTCGTTGATTTTGAGAAGACATGTAAAAAGAGAATCACACCTACGGGGATTACTGAAGGGGAAAGGGGTTTTGAGAAAACTAAAAAATGTTATTTAACTGAGGTCATACCTTTCTTTAGACAATTAAAAGGTCAATTTGAGAGTCTCCAAAAGGGAATTAACTCTGATATTAAAGAAATGGAAAAGGAATTTGATGCAATGATAGTTGAGGTCAATGATTATGAACGGGGAACTCAAATATAATGAAATTGAAAGGAAGAATCGCATATCTTAAATGAGTACTTAGTATTGAGTTGTGTAGCTCAAGATGTGTTTTATCTTGTTACTAAGCATTCTATTCGCTTCTCAATTTCATGAATTATCTGTTGCTTTGAAAGTTTCCCATGATCGTGTCATTGAGCTTGAAAACAAAACTTCGAGCTAAATGATAAAATTGATCGGGATGATCACGATAATTTAGTTAAAACACTTTTCTAACCTAGAGTTGAACATTTTGATTTGCAACTAAAATATCAACGTCTCAAAGAAAATGTCAAAACCTCGAACATCAAGACATCCTCGAATGTTCCGAGTTTGATCGATTTTGAAATAAACAAAGCGTGACAAAGCAGATTCAAGCTCACCGCAACACGATCGAGAAAGTTAAAAGCCCAAATTTCACAATTAAAGGGTGAAAAGAACAAAGTGGTGGCTCCCAAATGCCTCTTCCTTTAGATTCTCGGTGTTCTCAAACTTTTCATCTTCAAAACTTGGTTAATGTTTTACAAAAGGAAAATGAGAGTTTTCTAGAAGAAAATGAAAAGTTAAGCGACACTTTAAAGAGTTATATGATTCAATGAAAGTCACTCGTGACAAGAACAACGAAAAAATAACGTCTTTACAAAAGAAATTGAGAATCGAGGAGTCATGTAAAGGAAAATGCCACTTGTCTTTAATGAGAATCTTGCATCAAAGTCATCTGAAACTCTAAATATCTTGTGTTGTTAAATACATTCCTCATCATCTTATAAATAATGAACTTGTGTTTCATAATTATTTCTCTCATCTCAAGGATAGTCTAGAATGTCTCCGTGAGATTGTAGAAGAGGATTTCATAAATAAGACCCTTGATAGTGAAATTAGGTTTGCTTGCATTCAGGCCAAACGATCTCAGGAACTGTTAGAATGTTTAAGAGCAACATGTCCTAAATCCTTATGTGAGAAAGATAAAGATGTGATGCCTTGTTCCATGCCTAGTGCTAAGTATGCAAACCATTATATGCCCAGTGTTAAGAAAGTGAATTTTAATGTGCCTTCAAGCAGCTCAGATCCCAACACTTCTAAACCGGGAATTACAAAAAGTAGCAAAACCAACTAATGTTCCCATTCCTACACAGAGTAGAAAGTGACACCAAAGCGAGCGGTCAAAGTCTCAAGGCAACACAAAGAATGATAGGACCTTGCAAGCTAGGAATGTTCGATGGAAGAGAGTAGAAGATCACCTTTGGAACAATTTGAATAAAACAAATCGTGTTGATTCTAGTGTTAGCTCTAAGCGTCTTTGTAATTAATGCAAATTCGCTACTTTTGACAAAACATGTAATGATGATTGCTTGGTTTACATTACTAATCATGTATGTGGTGTGAATGATTTGATTAGTCTTTGTTAAATACCCGTTAAAATTGTTAATGCCAAAAATCAAGCTAAGAAGACTAGAAAGCAAAGGCGGAAGAAGGTTAGAAAACATTGGAAACCCACAGGAAGAAAATTTAGTAATATAGGTTATCAATGGATACCTACAAGCCGAAAATTTAATCTTAATGAGTTGTGCCCAAAATTTTCTACGTCAATGCCCATTAGAAATGGATGCCCACCGGTAGAACTATACCTTTAAAAGCGAACATGCTTTGAATAGATCTCTTGTTTCTACTAGCCCGACATCTACCACTAATGATTTTATTGACTCTGTTTACGATGTGGTTTTCCAATCTCTTTGTCTAACCAAGTGGAACCCATTATTGCATGGGGTTCCCAATTATCGATTATCCATTCTTGTTTGTGTTCAGCTGCGGATCGTTCAAATCGTTACGTGGTACACGGACTCAGCCGTTCAAGCATATGGTGGAGATCGCTCATGACTCATGAACTTCGTGAGTAAATTCATCGGGGCTGTTAGATTCGGGAGCGACCATTTTGGTGCAATTATGGGTTATTGAGACTATGTTGTTGGTGATAGTGTAATCTCGGGGTATATTATGTTGAAGGTCTTGGTCATAACTTGTTTTGTGTTGGTCGATTCCGTGATTCCGATCTAGAAGTGGCTTTTAGAAAACATACTTGTTTCGTTAGAGAACTTGATGGTGTGGGCTGTTAAGAGGAACTCGTGGTTCAAATCTATACACCATCTCTACCGAAGACATGATGAAGTCTTCTCAATCGCTTGTTGTCAAAGGCTTCAAAACAAAGTCATGGTTATGGCATCGTCGTCTCAATCACTTGAACTTGGCACCATTAATGATCTTTCGAGAAAGGACCTTGTAAGAGGCTTACCCAGTTAAAGTATGAAAAAGATCATCTTTGTTCGGCATGCCAATTGGGAAAAAGCAAGAGATATGCCCACAAACCCAAACACAAACTCGGTTATGGAAGTTCTTCATACCCTTCATATGGATTTGTGCGGACCAATGAGAGTGCAAGCGATAAATGGGAAGAAATATATTTTAGTCGTTGTTGATGACTACTCTCGATTTACTTGGGTAAAATTTTTGAGGACAAAGGATGAAACTCGGATGTCATCATCAAACTTATCAAGCGACTTCGAGTTCGACTTAACAAGGCTGTTAGAATTTTCGAGCAGACAATGGCCTTGAGTTTGTTAACAAAGACCTAAGTCAATTTTATGAAAGCATTGGAATCGGTCATCAAAGAAGTGTTCCATGCAGCCTCAACGAGAATGGTGTAGTTGAAAGGCGAAATCGAACCCTTGTTGAAGCTGCAAGAACTATGCTAATTTATTCAAAGGTTCCAATGTTTCTTTGGGCTGAATCCATTGCCACTGCTTGTTACACCCAAAATCGTTCCCTCATACACACCACTCATGCAAAAACTCCATACGAACTTGTTCATAAACGAAAACTTGATCTCTCCTACCTTCGTGTATTTGGTGCTTTGTGTTATCCAACAAATGACTGTCAAGATTTAGGTAAATTAGGAGCCAAGGTTGACATAAGAGTTTTTGTGGGTTATGCATCAAACAAGAAGGGTTACCGAATCTAGAACAAAAGTACCCGAGATATCATGGAAACTATTTACGTCACGTTCTATGAGCTGTCTGGGCAAATGGCTCTAGGACAATCAAGTTCTAGACCCGCATCACAACCTCTATCAAGTAGTCCTATTAGTTCTTCTCATGTACAAAATCCCTCACCAGCAACTCCATATGTACCACCTTCAGAAGATGATTTGAAGAAATTGTTTAATCCAATGTTTGATGAACACTATGAGCCAATTGCTAATGATCTGTCAAATTCATCAGCGAGGTTGCTCCTATCCACGCGAACGTAGAAACCCTTCGGTTCTATGTCATTGAGTCAAGAAGCGCCTCTGCGATCACTCATTCTCATCATCAATTCCTCGATCATCAGTGTACATCATGGAATTGTTTGGAACCTATAATGGTGATAACCCTTTTGCTACTCGAAGATGCTCCATTTGAAAACATATTTTCTCACGAATCATCATCGAACCGTCTTCATCGGGAGAAAAAACTATCTACTTCGTTCCTCAACATCAACCACATGAACACCTTAGAAAATGGACACATGATCATCCATTGGACAACATCATTGAAACCCTCTCGTCCGGTATCCACTCGTAAACAACTTGCAACCGATGCCTTATGGTGCTTCTTCACTCCGTACTATCCAAGGTCGAACCAAAAGGCGTTAAAGCGCCATGAATGAAGACAATTTGGTTCAATGCCATGCAAGAAGAAATTTATAAGTTTGATCGACTAGATGTATGGAATTAGTACACGCTCCCGACTATGCAATGATCATTGCTCTAAAGTGGATCTTCAAAGTAAAATTGATGAGCATGGTGATGTGTTAAAGAACAAGGCTCGATTGGTTGCAAAAGGATACCGTCGAGAGGAGGTATTGACTTTGAAGAATCATTTGCTCGATCGCGTGTCGAGGCAATCGGGATCTTCACGGCTAACGCAAGTAAGAACATGGTAGTCTATCGGATGGATGTAAAGACAACATTTCTTAACGGAGATCTTAAAGAAGTCGTATCGTCGACCAACTGAAGGTTTTGTGAATCTAGAGCATCCTACTCATGTCTATCGCTTGAATAAGGCTCTTTACGGTTTGAAGCAAGCTCGAGGGCATGGTGCGATACGCTATCAAAGTCTCTTCTATCTCTGGATTCGACAAAGGAGCGAGTTGATCCGACATTGTTCACCGAAAAGTCGGAAAACATTTAATTCACGTTCAAATCTACGTTGATGATATTATTTTGCCTCGACCGACCCTAATGAATGTGACCGTTTTCTAAGGAGATGGGCTCCAAATTTCAAATGTCAATGATGGGACAAATGTCATTTTCTTGGGATTACAAATTTCACAAAGTCCGGAGGCATTTTATCAATCAATCTAAATATGCAAATGAGATTTTAAAGAAATTTGGATTTGATTATTGTGACCTGTTGACACTCCCATGATAGGCGTACTAAAGCGGTTGAGGACCACTCGGGGATCATGGTAGATCAAGCGAAATATCGTAGTATGATTGGATCCACGATGTACCTCGCGGCCGTAGACACGATATTCATTCGTTGTATGCATGTGTGCTAGATACCGAGCTAAGCCTACCAAAAAGCACCTTGAAGCGGTTAAGCGGGTTTTGGTATCTCGAGGAACCATCAATATGGGACTTTGGTACCAAGGACACGGTATGTCACTAACGACCTATCACGAGATCTTGATCATGCGGGATGTCAAGATACACGTCAAAGCACGTCGAGGAGGTGCTCGGTTTTGGGTGATAAGCTTGTGGTGGTCTTCAAAGAAACAAATGAGTACTTCTATATCCTCTACGGAGGTGAATACATAGCCATGTCATCTTGTTGTGCTCAAATCCTATGGATGAGATCGAACTATCGACTATGGCTTTGAATTCAATAAAATCCTCTACATATTACGATAACAAAGTGTCATTGCTCTCTCATGCAACAATGTTCAACATTCAAAAGCAAAGCATATTGACATTCGACATCATTTCATCGAGGGAGCAAGTGGAGAGCGATTGTGGTGGAACTTTATTTTGTAAGGATGAATACCGGTTAGCGACATCTTCACCAAAGCTCTTCCTAAAAAACGGTTTGAGTTTATCCTTCCAAGACTTGGTCTAAAGAGTCTACAACCGGAAACACTCAAAGCGTCTTCAAGAGTAAGACGAGGAGTAAAAGTTTTCTCCATCCATCTCTTGTATATATTTATTCAAAAGCAAACTACAAAATTACAAAACCAAAATATATATATATATATATATATATATATATATATATATATATATATATATTTCAACACTAAAATTCACGACTTTATCTTAACACTAAAAATATTTTTGAGAGAATGTAAAACAAAAGGCTTATAGTCATTTCGATCTATAACCGATTTTTTAAAGAAAAAACGAGCCATACTTTATCTTATTTTTCAAGTCTCATGCTCGATTCTAAAACAAATGTTTGTCAACTAAAAAGACAAATGTTTCCTTCACAAGTATTTTCCTTCTAAAATTCTTGAAAATATTTGTTATCTAAATGAAAACTAATAAAAATAACTCGGACTTAATTTTTTGAAAATCATCTTGACTTGACATTTGTCAAAATCTCATCTCTCGATCAACAACTTATGTCATTGATTGAGGGGAGAATGATTTCATTCAAATCAAAAGGTTATTGTCATATAATTGGTTCGAGACCAAGGCTTATGTCATGTTTTCAAAAGATATTCAAGCATGTTTAATCGTTGGAATTTAAAGTCTCAAATTTGATCCTTATCGGTTAAATGTTTTCATAAGCAAGTCATAATTCTCCTCAAAAGCTTTCAAAATCAATTTAATTCTACAGAGATCACAAATCTCAAATGATTTTAAAATTGTGACCGGGAAAGAATTTGTGATTTAAACTGATAATTCGATAAATGGTTTTATTGTGATTTACAAGCTATTCTCCCTACATGTGCCAAACGATTTCAAATTTTCCATGCACATGTTGAGGGGGAGCATCTATATCAAACCAAAAAGGATTGAAATGTGATTGATTTGTTTCAATGTGCAGGTTTTCCCTTATATGTGCAAAACACTTTCGAATCTCGATGCACATATTGAGGGGGATCAACTTTTTGAAAACCACATCATTTTCCAAAAATATCTTTAACTAAGTATGAAAAATACTAATCTTGATCGGGAAGGTGATGTAGATATTTTTAGAAAATGCTAATCAATGAATTGAATTCTTTCTCTTGCCTCCATGTGTCAAAATGATTTCAAACATATGATGCACATGTTGAGGGGAGCTCTTTTACGAAATATCAAAACAATTCGGTACAAAATGCTTTGATAATATATCACAAGTACACGGATTGATTTTCAAATGGTTTTCAATTGGTTCGATGGCGGAAGAACAATACCAAAAGATGACCAAATTTACTTTATGTATGGTGATATAAGGATGGTTAGGTTAGGTATTCGTTCCCACGATCCCTTGAGCGGGAGGGATCTACCGAGGACAATCCACTAGATAGTGTAGAAGTCCTTGGGTATGATGAAAAAGGAGAAAAGTGATAAGCGGGAAGAGTGCGGATGAGGCGAGCTAGTCTTGGAATAAACCCAACAAGGTTCTAGTTATGAAGTCTCGATAAGCTTGAAGGGGTTGAAGAATGAAAAATAATTGAATGAGAAAAGGGTGAAAATAAATAGCCCTCCAATAATTCAACCTTAATGCTGACGGGTTCAATACATATGCTCTTGATTGTTACTAAGGTAACACCGGTATTGAAGACAAGGCGTCATGGACCCGATGACGCCTTTGCACACAACTTCCCAAGCTACTCAAGTTCCTCTTAAAGGACTTGTTTCATTCTCACGGGAACCTACATAATCTATCGACTTTCTCTTAGAGATTGTTGATATTGAAGAAGGAGACCTCTCCTAGTCTCCGCATAGGAACCAAATGTGCACAATTGAGTCTAGAGCCACGAGATCATCAATAAATCTCATTAAGGACAACATCAATGAAGACTCTGTTTCACACAATGTGGAAAGAGAGATTATATTTTAAGAGTCCTCGCATTATCCTTGTGGTAGTGCGAAACATCCGAGTAATATGCAATCATATTACTATGAAGATGGAAAGCCTTCAGAGCCAACATTAAACAAGCTCTTGGTAGGTGGCATGTGAGATCTATCAAATAGATCAACCATGTGACAATGAATGAGAAACAATGGGGCGATTCAAATTTATGAATCAATCACGGTTCGAGTTATGGATTGACGGATACCTTTGAAAAACCATTCATCGTGCTTAAAATTCTTTTCTTTAGCACATAGGCGTATTAATATTTCTAAAATAAAGGTGTTTATGATTGATAATTGATTTTCCTTAAAACCTTCGTTGTATTGCAAAACATTTTATTATGCGATGCGATTGTTTTCAAATCTCTTTTCATCAATCGGTGAATCTCAAATTATTTGGTTCACTCACTCCGTGTTGTCTTCTTTAAGGCGTTCGGTTTGAGAACGACTAGCGACTCTGAAACCACATCAAGGAGATTCTTGAATTATACGATCGCGAGCGATGCTTGTCTTGATCAGCGAGGAACCGTGGGCCATGTACCTCGATTCAACGAAAGTGATCAAAGACACTTCGTGCACTTTATTACTAAGCTGTTGTGTGCGAGCACGCCGTCGTTTGCGGTGATCGAATGGAGAGGTCAATCCATAGCCGCATGCTCACACAACACATTCATTTCTAAAGAAATCATGATAAGTGCATCAACGACTACGATATTTTCACTCCATGCTTACGCTTTCTGCTGCGCAAATATCATGAATCAACTAAAGCTTCCGCTACTCGATGAGAAGATATCATGATCCGAATGTGAGCATGTCGGTCCAAAAGTCACAACATCACATAATGTCAACACTACAAAGGAAGAGTCGAGATTTATGGTGGTGATGATCTCAAAGGCGGCTCAAAACTCATTATCACGTGGATCGATTAAAGACCTCCACTTGGATTAACCAAACATGCAAAACATGAAGAATCAAAGACTACGGGCTACAGAGCAAAGAACTTTAACAAGAATCTAAGAAAAATCTTAATGTAATATATGTTTGTATTCAATGTAATTTGAGGTGACCTCCCTTAGGGGGAGATTGTTAGGATTTAGTAAATCCAGTTATTAAAGTGTCGGTCTCCTCAAGTTTATGTAATTGTTAGAAAGCTTGTAGTCGTAGTTATTTAATGTTTGGTAGTATTTAGTTTAGTAACACCGTGGAGGACGGACGGGTCTTTACCCACTGTATGTCTGATCCACAGCCCGTAGGTGGCGTTTATGTAAGAAACTATAAATACCCTCTACCTCCCAAGATAGAGGGTTGGAGCTCATAATAATATTTTTACTTTCTCTCACTAAGTTTCCTAAACCTCTAAACTTTCTCTCTCTAAAAACCTAAAGTATACACCTAGTATGATCATGATTTGATGTGTTTGTGAAATCCAATATGTTACACAAATAGCTCAAAAGCTTACTTCCGCTGTGATAAAAACATACCCGGAAAATTACGAGTAACCGACAAATAATTAAGCTATCCAAGATAGTAATAGAAAATTCCCGATGGAGAGAAGCAATAATCGACCGAAGTAATGCCGTAGAATAAGCTAGTAGAAGAATGTCATCAACAAATAAAAGCAAATACGTTGTGTCAGAACCCTGTTGATAAATAAATAATGATGAGCCACACCGACTATGACAAAAGCCAACCCGAGTGATATAAGCAACAAAACGCCCAAACAAGACCCTTAGGGCCTGTTTCAGACCACACAGAGACCTATGTAATAAACAAACATAATCAGGACAATGCGGATTCCGAAAACCTGAAGGCTGATGCATATAAACAGTCTCAGATAATGTTCCATGTAAAATTACATTATTGACATCGAGTTGATGAACATGCCAATGCCGAAAAACAGCAAGAATGAGTACAATACGAATAGTATCCGAGTTTAACCAACTGACTTAGCTCAGTTGGCCACCTGAGCCCCTTCTGGAGCTTGGGGAGGGGTTTTACCCGGGTTCAAGCCGTGGGTTCTAGGGGTTTCCCTTCGCGGGTCTCTCCTAGTGGTTCGAGTCTCAGGGCCTGCCCGTTTGGATAGTTTAACTCGGGGTCGGATTTCAAGTGTGGTGCCGTTCTAAAAAAAAATAAAAAAAATTAGGTGCTTCCATTCGCCACAAGGCGAGCCTTGTGTCGACCAAGGGTCTTGTAACACCCCAATTTCGTGATCTGTGTGAATTCAAGCGGGTGTTACTTCATGGCACAGATCATAACAATAGAAAGCGAACTCTAATGGAGTCGTTTTAAAATATTTATCATTCGATTTATATAAATATCGAGTTTACAAAAATGAGGTCACGATAGTTTCACGGTTTACAAAATACATTAAATTGGTTTTGAATGATAATAAAGTTTATAGCCTTCTTGAGTATCTGTGCTTCTCCGTGCCGACCTCGTACAATATGGACACGAAATACATGCTTAAAATCAAACACAAAGATTGAGTGAAATTCATAGAGTTTGTTTGATGGTTGAACACATTATGTTTGTAGTATGAGTTATAAATTCACACCAATGGTTTGAAAACAAAGCAGTTATTATTGTTTGATGCGGTGCCTCAAGTATATGATACTTGAGCCCGCTTTTGTTTGATCTGGTGCCTCAAGTCGTGATACTTGAGCCGCTTTTGTTTGATCACGGCTACCCAGTCGTGATACTTGAGCCCGCTTTTTATCGGTGCCTCGAGTGCGTGATACTTGAGCCCGCTTTTGTTTGATCTGGTGCCCAAGTCGTGATACTTGAGCCCGCTTTTGTTTGATCGGTGCCTCAGTATATGATACTTGAGCCCGCTTTGTTTGATCTGGTGCCTCAAGTATATGATACTTGAGCCCGCTTTGGTTTGATACAATTATATATGCACATAATTATATAAAAGTGATTCACGTGCAACAATCATTACTTAGCATAAATAAACATTCGATTCGGATAAACATATAGTTTCAAAGCAATGTGTTCGGTTTAAAAATAAAGCATGTATCTCCCCCAAGGGTTTGTAAAACAATTAAGTAATAGAAAGTGGGGCTATGAACTCACCGAGAGTTAATGATGTTAAGTACTTTAACGGATGTGATGGATAAGTCGGAAAACTTCTACGTGCAACCTAAAAATGAAACGTTGCGACTTAAGTTTGGAACAATGTTTTAGGAAAACATAAACCATTCTATATATATTTCTATGTTGATCATGATGTAGTCAATTATCATTTGATGTTTATAGTAAGATCTTTAATATGTGAAAACGTATTTAGTTTATAGATATCGTACTACCGTTCGGGCCATCATAATTTCAGAGGTCATGCGATGGCGTTTGAGGAGCTAGGACACTTTAAATCGTAAATCCAATGAACTCGTCGATCGTTTTACTCAAATGAAACCCTCACATGAAGCTCCCTACTATTGTAGCACTTAGTAGATACAACATATGTTTTGAGTGAAGATTGTTATATAAATAAGTTTATCATGTTTTTACAAGTTCTCGTCGTTTCATAAATATGATCACCTTAGTTAACGGCCTTGGGTAAATAAGCCTTGAGGCTTTAGCCATGGCCTTGCCGTGGCTTTGGTCTTGACTACCATGGTCTTGAGACTCAGCTTTGACCTTAGCCATAGCCGTGGTCTTGGCTTATGGCCATTAGGTCTCTTGGTTTGCTTTTAGTTGTGACAAAAGTATAGTCGTGAGACTATATATAGGGCAGTTTCAGTTTTTGAAAGATAATGGCCTATTTAAGCGTTTTCAAGGTCCGAGCTTCTTTAACATTGAAGGAAAACGTCGTTCCGGACAACTTTCGTGTTTTAACTTTTTGATGATTCGAACCAGAATTACCATTTATTTTTGGACAGACCCGACAGTAAGTTATTTGGCGTTTCTAGGTTTTCGCTAACTTCTTTTGACTATAACTTTTGACTCGTTTGTCCGTTTCAGATGATTCAAGTTGCTATGTTTACCTTTTTAGCTTTTCTACCATAGTATATAAGTTAAAAAGTCCATATGTGACTGGTTTTAATGGTCTTAAATGTGTAGAATATGACTAGTTTACTAGTTTGTTACTTTTACGACAATATGTGAATTAAAACATGTGATTGAGTATATGTACATCATGAATCAACATAGTAACTATATATATAGCATGAAATTGTTAAGATTATGAATGATAAAGATGAGATGATGGTGGTGATTAGTTGCTTACAACTTTTGGCTTTCAATTAAGAAATGAGTAACTAGTAAGAATAGGACTTTGATTGAACACTTAGGACCTTGGATTGGGCAAGACTTCCACACCTTGGCACCATTGTAATCTTGAAGGATTGGTGATAAAGTTCTAAGTGACTTGAGTGGATCTAAACTCAAGAAGATCACTTAAACTTGCTAGAGATTTGATGTAGTAACTTACTACTTGAAACTTCTTTGCATAAACTTGGAGTTTATAGATCAAATTATGGAAGATATGATTTTTTTATGATATGAATGACCCAAATCAGTGTATGAGGGTGTTTAGGATGTATTTCACTTGCTATTTATAGGAGGGTAAGTTTGGTTAACCATATATTGGGTTAAATGTTAACCATGGTTAAGTTAGGACACATGTAATGATCTAAATGAAGCATGGTTAGGAATAAGCCACCAAAATGATGACTCCCCCCCTAAAAGTCGGCCATATGAAGATAAGATGACTTAGGTGGATAGTCTTGGTATTATCTTGAGTTTAGAGCATGATTTGGTTCCGTTAAATGTCAACCGTAAGTTGTTAAGCCATAAAACGTAAAACCGGGTATCGTAAAAATACGAAAATTGTAGGAATGATGAAACTCATCATTATACTCCATCTAAAAATATAAAATGATTGATAAGTCTTATTGGGTGCAAAAACGTTGTCTAAAGCTGAAAACACGGGTCAAAAACGCGTAAAATGCAATTTATCAGAAAAGAACGAGATTTCAGGAAAATGACCGTGAATTTATTTAAAGTAGACTAAAATTAGTCTATAAGTGATATGAGATGTCAAATGTGTTTTTGTTATCGTGGGATAACTTAACGCTTATCGTGAAGTCTAAAAGTTCTGTGATTTAAGCAAAATGTAGAGCGTACAAGGTTAATTTCTTTATAGTCAAAGGAGGAGGAAATATGTTGAATTTTCCAAAAATGTAAAAGTGTCAAAACATCTTAGAAAACACGATTGCATGAATGGTTAAGTCTCTAAGTAGAATTGTTTAAAACGTAAGTTTAGTCTCGTCTGACTCGGGGTTTATTTGGTAACATTTAAATGAAATCTTAAAAATTCTCTAATTAATTATGAGTGATCTAAAATTAATCGATGTGAGAAAAATTGTCGAGTTGATTTTCGTTATGCGGCGTGATGTTTAAATGGTGTTCACCAAAGCGAAACTTTAAAATGATGTTTTCTTAATAACTTTTGCGAAGATGATCTAACGATTGTCAAACTCTCAGGTTATTACTAAAATAAATTAACTTACGAGAATGTGAAATAAAAATTTTATGGGATGAATAGTGAAAGTGAATAGTAAAAGTGAATAGTAATTTCTTGAGATGAATAGTAAAAATTTGAGAATGGATAGAAATCCTGAAAATGCGAATTGTTACGAGATTTGATGTAGTAACTTGATACTTGAAACTTCTTTGCATAAACTTGGAGTTAGGGATCAAATTATGGAAGATATGATTGATTTATGCTATGAACGACCAAGAGAAGAGTATGAGGGTATTTAGGAAGTCTTTCACTTGCTATTTATAGGAGGGTAAGTTTGGTTAACCATATATTGGGTTAAATGTTAACCATGGTTAAGTTAGGACACATGTAATGATCTAAATGAACCATGGTTAGGATTAAGCCACCACCATTGTGACTCATACCATAAGAGGCGGTCACAAAGGTGTGACAAGGCCTAGATGATAAGTCTTGATATTATCTTGAGTTTAGATCCATTCAAGTCACTTATTACTTTATCACCAACTCTTCAAGATTGCAAGGGTGCCAAGGTGTAGAAAGCTAGGTCAATCCAAAGTCCTAAGAGTTCAATCAAAGTCCTATCCTTACTAGTTACTCCTTTCTTGATTGAAAGCCAAAAGTTGTAAGCAACTAATCACCACCATCATCTCATCTTTATTATTCATAATCTTAACAATTTCATGCTATATATATAGTTACTATGTTGATTCATGATGTACATATACTCAATCACATGTTTTAATTCACATATTGTCGTAAAAGTAACAAACTAGTAAATTGGTCATATTCTACACATTTGAGACCATTAAAACCAGTCACATATAGACTTTTTAACTTACATACTATGGTATACAAGATAAAAAGGTAAACATAACAACTTGAATCACCAAAGCGGACAAACGAGTCAAAAGTTATAGTCGAAAAGTTAGCGAAAACCTAGAAACGCCAAATAGCTTACTGTCGGGGTCTGTCCAAAAATAAGTGGTACTTCTGGTCCGAATCATCAAAAAGTTAAAACACGAAAGTTGTCCGGAACGACGTTTTCCTTCAATAAGAAAGGAAGCTCGGACCTTGAAAACGCTTAAATAGGCCATATTCTTTCAAACACTGAAACTGCCTTATATATAGTTTCACGACTATACTTTTGTCACAACTAAAAGCAAAACCAAGTTATTTTCATAGCTAGCTACATATTAACTTAACAAAACTTCATTTAATCTTTGAAAAGTGTTTTCACAAATGTGGAAAAATGACCATTTACCCTTTTCCGACGATTTTATCAAAACTTCATTCTTGAACATGTTAATAAGTTGTAATCACTAGTAAACAATGAGAACTTGTAAAACTACATATTTACTAAAAACATGATAAACTTACTTATATAACAATCTTCACTCAAAACATATGTTTTATCGCTAAGTGCTACAATAGTAGGGAGCTTCATGTGAGGGTTTCATTTGAGTAAAGCGTGTCGACGAGTTCTTTGGATTACGATTTAAAGTGTCCTAGCTCCTCGACGTTTACTTCATGACCTCTGAATTATGATGGCGAGCGGTAGTACGATATCTATAAACTAAATACGTTTTCACATATTACTGATAATTGACTACATCATGATCAACATAGGAACATATATAGGATGGTTTATGTTTCCCTAAAACATTATTCCAAACTTAAGTCGCAACATTTCATTTTTTAGGTTGCCCGTAGAAGTTTTCCAATTTATCCATCACATCCGTTAAAGTACTTAACATCATTAACTCTCGGTGAGTTCATAGCCCCACTTTCTATTACTTAATTGTTTTACAAACCCTTGGGGGAGATACATGCTTTATTTTAAATCAAACACATTGCTTTGAAATTATACTTGAATGTATTAGTTGCACTAAGTACACTATTGCCAAAGTCCCTATTATCATGAACCATTAATCACTTGCGAGTGAACGCGAATAATGTGGATAGATCTATCGGGAATGATAAATCCCGTTTGTGTTGACCGGATAGGCAAACAAACGCACTCTATTTGAAGATCCATAGGTTTAATTGCAAATTACCTATTAGGGCAACGATTACTATTATATGACAATTTGTTAACGTTTGGTATCATGAGCTTAGTGCAATAATATCATTTTGTTTTCTAAACCATACATGTGAGACTAATTACCTCACGTTATGAATATTGTGTTCAACCATCAAACAAACTCTATGAATTTCACTCAACCTTTGTGTTGTGAGTTTAAGCATGTATTTGGTCAATAATGTCGGGTCGGCACGAAGGACAAGGACAAGATCAAGAAGGCTATAAATAATTTATCATTCACAAAACATCAAAACTTTATATTGATGTATTTTGTAAACAATGAAACCAACTTGGACCTATTTTGTAAACTCGATATATTTGAATGATAAAGCCTTTTAAACGACTCCTTTAGAGATCGTTTTCTATTATTATATTTGTTGTGCCATCAAGTAATACCAGTTTGAATTCAGCTGCATATCACGAAATTGGGGGTGTTACAGGTGCCATATGCTAAATACTTGTGCTGAAACAACCACATAAAACAAATAATGTTCGCATCCTTAGTTCGCGACACAAGAGTCAAGTATTATTTTATTAAGTGCGTTGTATTCATCAAACATAACATTTTGTCAATTTGGGTCACTAAAGACATGATTCATTTTGCCAATTTGGGGATCATCGTTATACAAACCATGTGAGAATCTGTAAATAGCGTTGAAAATTTAAAGCGACAAACAATTATAGTTGTGAAATTGTTGTTAAGCGTTTTGTGTAAGAATGGATGAATATTTTTATTGCGTCAAATTTTCAACTTATAAGTAGTCATGAATGAAAGTATGTGGATGTAAAGTATGATATTGAAAGGAATATGGAGTAGAGGTAGATTAGGAATTTTACATGTATATTTTTAAGAGTTTGTAAGCAAATGTGTTTTCTCTTTTGCATAGTTGAGATAAATCAATATCTATTCAAGTTAGTTTTACGACATGTTTAGCGCGAGAGATTGTGGAAGATTAAGGAGGCTTAAAATTTTTGTTGAAAAATAAGCTTTGGTAAAAAAAATAATAATAATAAAAAAAAAAAAAAAAAAAAATTGTTTGGGTGACAAAGATTTGTGGATTATTTTAGAAAAATAAGTTCCCAAAATTAGTTTTTAAAAAGGATTATGGAGATTATTTTTCACAAATTATGTCACTTTAGACTTTTAATCTAAAAGTATAGCTAGTTTGTCAAACACAACTAAAGAAAAAAAAAACTGTAATTTTAATCTTTCAGCAACAACACCAACACCAACACCAACACCAACACCAACAACAACAACATCTATTTTTGCCAAACATACCCTTAACATGATATGTTATGTTAAAATCTTTTCTCATGTGAGGTAAGAAAAATAAAATAAATGACTGTTAATTTAAAATTGAAAATGAACAAAGCTTTAACACTTTTATAAATTATTCTGTATTTCAACAAACAAAAATGAGTAGGGAAAAATTTGTTCAAGTCATCTGAAAAATTCGAGCTTACTAGCTTTGGTATACTGAGAATAGAAACAAAAGGGATCGAGAACATGACCGAAATGTGTTCGTCCGGGTTAGGCGGTTCAATTCAGTTTTTTGGTCAGGTCCGATCCAACGAACATAACGGATAGTTGTGCGTCAGACCGAACTAGGTCGGGCCGAACCAATGATCGAATATGATAAAAATGATGGACCAAAGACTATACTGAAATATGTTCAATCTGATTTGTCGGTCCAATTTGATCCATGGTATGTTATGCTCAACCTAGATGCAAGTGACATAACTGGTAAATCTGTTACCGTATGTTTAAAGTTTAAATTACAACAATCGACTCAAAAGTTAAAAACATATATTTAAACACATATAAACTTTGGAAAGTATATATGAAACTCAAAAAAATGCAATTTATTAGATATTTAAACAGTTAATAACTTTTGGATTCAGTGAATACCCAAACCCCTTAATTCTAGGATTTGAATTGAAAATACCTTAAGTGTTTAGAACCTTAAACACTAACAAGTCACTGAGCGCATAGCCCCTCAGTGAGCTATCTTCAGGATACTCGGTAAAGGCGAAGAAGAAGTCTCTCACCGATGGGCGGAACTTAAGGGGTGAAGGCGGGTCGAAAAGAATATGGTGGATTCGGTGGTGATGACAATAACTCACTGAATCCCAAACTCATCGCCAACTATTATCATGAAGGTAAAGGCGAAGGCTAAGAAGATGAAGAATGAGCGGGACAAGGCGGGATAAGTTTGAGCAGATAAGGCAAGTTCTTATCAACCCAAAGTCAAACTTTCACTGAATCACTAACTACTGGGGTCAGTGTCATCGATGACAAGAAAACAACCTTGTCACTTACTCTAAATAGTCGATATAGCGAGACAAAATACATGATATTTTGTCTTATGTAACATGTCAGATTCTCCTTTAGGATAGAGTTAAAAACTATACTTGTATAAATAGCCATAAGGATTTGAGTGAAAGATTTTAAGCTTATGCATTAATTGTGAAAAACACACACAAGCGATCTTTCACTCCTCCAAATACAACTATGTCCCTGAGATAGCTCAGTGGTACCTGAGTAGTTGTGCTTAGACTTAGCCTAAGCTTCGTGATGAGTTACACCATATTTGTCATTCAACCCCAAGTGCTGTTCCGCAAGCACTCGGGTAATATATTCTTTTTGATTCATTATTAATAAATAATATAAACGTTAAAAAATCTCAGTGTGTTTAAGTTATTCTTCTCTTGTTTAATTGTGATTTTTCATACACTTTACTTCAGTCATGTATCACTCTTAGTGCAAAACTGTCTTTTTACTAATTGTGAAACGGGAAAAACAATAACAGTTTAAATCATTAAATTTTTTCACTCACAATTACTCTACACTCATTTATACATTAAAAAAATTGCACACGCAATAGTGCTACTATACACTATTGCCATTATGCGCGAGTAATCGCAACATTTATCCTTAAACTAAAAAGTAGGGTTGTAAATGAACCGGACGAACACGAACGAAATCTTGTTCATGTTCGTTCATTTAATTTTAACCGGAAATATAAACGGACACGATCGCTTAAACGGACGGATTTTTTTGTTCATGTTCGTTTATTAAGAAAATGAGTTTTTCATGTTCGTTTATGTTCGTTCATGTTTGTTCATTAAGACACTAAACGAACATAAACGATCAAACATAAATGAACATTGACAAACAAACATAACTTTATTAGATTATGCACAATATATTGTTTTATAAGTATTGTTTTGTCTAAATAAACTAATTTAAAATTATACAATTAAAAGATATGATATAAGTACATAAAAAATTAAGTGAACTTAAACGAACGTATAATCGGACGTTCACGAATATAAATGAACGGACACGATTTTTGTTTATTTAACTAAACGAACGTAAAATATTATTCATGTTCATTCATTTAATAAATAAATGAGCATAAACAAACTTTTATCAAACGATTCATAAAATATTCACATAACGTTCAATTAGTTTACTAGGGAATAAAAATGAAATGATATGACGTATACAAAAAAGTGCAAAAAGTTTTATTAAACTTTGAGTTTATTGATTGTAATGGCGGGGAGGAGTATTTACTTCGTTCGTTTAATAAATAAATAAACGTTTTATAAACTTTTAAAGATATTATTAATCGTGTTTTTAGGCATTCTATCATTTCTCTAAAAAACATGCACAAATTCACCCCAAAATAACCAAAATGGCAAAATCCACCCATGACCCAACTTTATATTTTCACTTTTTTACCCTCCCTTCAAAGACTCAAGACTTAAATACTTCACACTTTCACAGACCCATAAATAAATTCAATTTAAAGAGAATCTTGAACTCTAAAGAGAGAGAGAAAGAGAGTAAGTGAGTGGTCACACCACCAAATGCAAGTGTCTCACTAACTGTGTGTTTTCCAGTGTGTTTCCACTGTGTGTATTCATCCATCACTCAATCAAAACCACAACTCCATGAACTCAAATCCAACACTTTAAGCATTTTAGCCAATTGGGTATCTGAAAAACCAATCTTTTCACCTTTTGAACCTCAAATTCAGTAAAAATGGCACATGCGCACGTTAGCACAAGCAGGGGTTTAAAGGGTGTTTTGCTGCTTGTTTTCTTGTTTGTGGATCTGGGTTTGCTATCTTGCGCTGCTAGAGTTGAGAAAGTTACAAGACAGAAGATGCAAGTGAATAAGCACTTGAAAAGACTTAACAAGAAACCTGTTAAGACCATTGAGGTAAAATTTGGATTATTGGGTTGTTTTTGTAATTAGTTACTGTTGGTGTTTATGTGTTAAAGTTTTGATTTTTGGGTGTAAATGTAGTAAAAAGATTTTTTTTTTTGAAAAATGGTAATTTTTTATTACCCTTTTCTGCAAATATAGTAAAATAGTTAAAAGTGTAAATTTTGGGTCACTTTAGGGCTGTAGTGTGAACCTAGTGTAGTTAGTAGTAATTTAGTACAAGTGAGCATTTATAGTTATGATTTTATATTTAAAAAAAATGTATTTTGACTGCAAAATGTGGTAGAAAGATATATTTTTGGGTTAAATTAGTATTTTAGTACTTGTAAGTCATTAAGTAATGATTTTTTTTATAAATTTTGTAATTTTGGATTTGAAATGTAGTAAAAGATGTGTTTTTAAATACTAATGAGCATTTTAAGTTTCAATTTATGCATAAAAGTTTTAATTTCTTTCTGCAGAATGTAGTAATGAGATATAATTTGTCTCTAAATGATGGTGTTATTGATGTAATTTAAGTAATGATTTTTGTATAAATTTTGTAATTTTGGCTTTGAAATGTAGTAAAAGATGTTTTTTTTAGTACTAATGAGCATTTTGAAGTTACAATTTATGCATAAAAGTTTTAATTTCTTTCTGCAGAATGTAGTAATAAGATATAATTTGTCTCCAAATGATGGTGTTATTGATGTAATTTAAGTGATTTTAGTGCTTGAATTATTAAATTACTGATTATTTGCATGATTTGAACAGAGCCCAGATGGGGATAAAATTGATTGTGTACACATCTCTCATCAGCCAGCTTTTGATCATCCATTCCTTAAAGACCACAAAATTCAGGTCCTTATTTTTTTTATATAAAAACTTGTAAAATTTTCATTGTTTTTATAGAAAATTGATTTGTGATTTTTTTGGTTGATATAGATGAGGCCAAACTATCATCCAGAAGGACTTTATGATGACAACAAAATGAACACAGAATCCAAAGGAAAGGAAAACACAATGCATCAGCTGTGGCATGTGAATGGCATGTGCCCTGAGGATACTATACCGATAAGGCGTACAAAAGAAGATGATGTGTTGAGAGCAAGTTCTGTTAAAACATATGGAAAGAAGCATCATAAAAGTGTTCCCGTGCCTAGAAATGTCAATATCCCAAAATCTGCCGATCCTGATATCGACAATGAAAGTGGTCATCAGGTGAGCAAATATATAAATGATGTTTTGAGTTTTGAGTTAAGTATAAATGCACTTTGTTTTTAGTTAGTATAACCTCCCCGATGGGGAGAGCTTTACCCGGTTTTAGTCTGTGTGGCGGTGGGCTCAAATTCCGTGGATTAGACGGCAAAAAGAATAACATGGTGGGAAAAGAGGCACTATTTTTCACTAATTATGACAAAATGAAAAGTTATGAGTTTTTCTTAAACAACCCATGTGTAAATGCACTTTTTAATGCTTGCAATCTTAAAAGATTAGATTACTCTTTAATTTGATAATTATGGCATAATTGATGGGGAAGAAAAGAAAAGATGGCTCCTATTGTTTTTCCTTACTTATGACAAAAGTAAAAGGTTATATGACTTCTTCTAGTAAATGCACTTTTTTACACGGTATTAAATTACAATCTTGAAGATAAGATTACCTTTCGTTAGGTTGATAAAAAGATATGATTTTGGGTATAAATGGATTGGGCAAAAGATTCACTTCATAATTTGCCATCATTATGACAAAATAAAGAGGTAATGAGAACCATGAGCTGAATTGTTGGGGAAAACAACAGTAAAAAGCCATAGTTTTCCATCTTTATCCCAAAATAAAGAGCTTTTCATTATGACTCCATGTCTAAATGCACTATCCTAAAGTTTTGATTGCTGTAATTCAGGAATTAGTGATACTTTTTTAGTTTGATAATTACATACGGTTATACACGTACACTGGCCGAAAAAATCTTTCATTTCATAATTTGCTATCATTATGATAAAATAAAGGGCAATGAACATGTTTTATGGTATATTTCACCTTGTTAATTTGTTATATACGTATGGTATCCTATACTTGCTACCTTTATTATTTTACTGATTCCAAGTGGTTCTTTTGTGTTTTCGCAACGTATAGCATGCCATAGCTTATGTGGAGGGAGATAAATACTATGGAGCAAAAGCAACGATGAACGTCTGGGAACCAAAAATACAGCAATCAAACGAGTTTAGCTTGTCGCAAATTTGGATTTTAGGTGGCTCGTTTGGCCAAGATCTTAACAGCATTGAAGCTGGATGGCAGGTATTCTCACTATCCACGACTCTTGATGTCGATAAACAATAATAACAAAGCGGAAAAAATAATTTGAAGTAGTAAATATATAAAAGTTTTGTTCTTGGACATATTAAATAGTGTTGATGGCTAGAAAATAAATCATGTAGAGCCCATATATTAAATTGTGTGAATATATATGCTTCCATTATTGAATCTTGTTCATTAAATATCTGTTGATTTTCAGGTCAGTCCAGATCTTTATGGTGACAACAACACAAGGCTATTCACTTATTGGACTGTAAGTACAGTACATTGCTTATGTAACCATTACATATATTACACCTTACCATTTTTGACAATTTTACTGAGTTTTTTACATTTATTGCAGAGTGATGCATATCAAGCTACTGGCTGCTACAATCTATTGTGCTCAGGTTTTATTCAAATCAATAGTAACATAGCAATGGGAGCAAGCATATCTCCTGTATCTGGATTTAGGAACTCACAGTATGATATAAGCATCCTTGTCTGGAAGGTAAATTCCAAATTCCGCCTAATTTATACAGTTTTGTGGGCATTAATATATTTTAATTAGCTCAAGATAAGTACTTAGTGGGAATATATTAGGGGCGGCAATTCTTGACACGACACGATAAACGACACAAACCCGACACGAAGTTAAACAGATTTTGGTTGAGGATAAATAGGTTTGGGTCAAAAACGGGTCAACCCGTCTAACCCGTTTAATAAATGGGTTGTGTTTGGGTTGAGTAAGTATTAAACAGGTCAACCCGTGAACCCGTTTAAGTATATAAGATCTTAAAAATAAAATATATAACCTTGTTTTTATGTTGGATGTGGATTAAATGTAATTTGTTATTTAATTAGTAGGAGTGAATTATAATTTTATACCTTAGATATCATGAAAATTGACGTTTGTAATTCAGAAAATTGTCGATAGTTATTTGTATGTTATTCTTATCATATTTTAGATCCTTATATCGTTTTGCATTTAAACTAGTTAAATCGACAAACTACCAACTTTATTCACTTGTTTGACGTATTTACTTAAATGGGTTAAACGGGTCACAAATGGGTTACTGCGTGTTATGCGGTCTCAGGTTAGGGTTGAGTTTCTTGACACGATTAATAAATGGGTCGTGTTTGGGTAAAGGCTATCTAACCCGCCGTCTATGAACCCGAATAGGTTAACACGAACACGACTCGATTGCCACCCCTAGAATATATCAGTTGGGTGGATTTTAAGCATTATTCAAACATGTGTAATGTGTATGTGCACCTTTTTTAGTCACTCTTCAAGAAAAGTTGCTGCCTTTATATTATCTTTTCCTTTATTAAAAGCAAGCGTTGATGCTAAATAAATACAATTATTCGGTTGGTGGGTCGTTCTTGAACATTGGAGAAATGGTAATATATTTAGAAAAATATTAAGAATCTTGCCATCTTGGTATTTTTTAGTTTGCCACCAACGTTTGTAGTATGGTGATTTCGATTAATAAGGGATAACGAATACGATTGATGTAGGATGGTATTATTGATTGGTAGTTTGTGTAATCGTTTGTATTCTTGAATAAAGATGATTGCTTTAATGCTTAGACGCATAAAGATTGATGTAAGGATGGTATAATAGTATATAATTTGCATTATTGGTTAAAATTCTTCGGATAAAGATGCTTACTTTAATGATTAGTATAATTAATTGGTATCCGATGCTTTATTCAGGACCAAAAAGAAGGAAATTGGTGGATGCAATTTGGAAACGGATACGTGTTAGGCTACTGGCCATCGTTCTTATTTTCATATTTAGCGGACAGTGCATCAATGATTGAATGGGGAGGTGAGGTGGTCAATTCCGAGCCCGATGGACACCACACATCAACCCAAATGGGCAGCGGACGGTTTCCAGAAGAAGGGTTTGGAAAAGCAAGTTATTTCCGAAACATTCAAGTTGTCGATAAAGAAAACAATCTCAAAACGCCTAAAGATCTTGGCACATTCACTGAACAGTCCAACTGTTATGATGTTCAAACCGGAAGCAATAGCGATTGGGGTCACTACTTTTACTACGGAGGCCCTGGTAAAAACCCGAATTGCCCTTGACCCGGTAGTTCACATTCGACCTTCTTCTGTTATATAATTTTCTTTTCCTTTTTTTTTCGCTTTGTTTGTTTGATCCATCTTTTTAGAGGTCTTTAGTGAGAAGTTTTGGTGGTCTTTTTTTGGGTCTTTTTTTTTGTGGGGTTTGAATGTAAAAGTGGCAAAGTTTCTCAAAAGTGTGAAAGAAATAGCCTCTTGTAAGTTTTTAGTGAATCTCTATTTGTGGAATTTGCTCTTCTTGGCAAAGTTTCTCAAATGTATGAAATGGTTTTAGCTCTAGTTTAGAAACACAACTTTGTCCCCGGCAATGCGCAATGGACTAACGGTGGAACACATACAACGTAAAACAGACGGAATGAGTTCAAGTCCTTTCTTCGTGTCACTTTGTTGGCTTTGAGACCGGTTGGTGAAAGTTGCGCAATGGACTAATGGTGGAACACATACAACGTAAAATAGACACAATGAGTTCAAATCCTTTCTTTGTGTCTTTTTAATCTAACATACGCGATTTGCTTCTCACATGTTAGCTGTGAGACCGGTCAGTGAAGCCGCCATGTCTTCTACCTTTGCTTAAAAGAAACAACTTTAGTGAATTGGAATTGCTATATTTGAAAGGTAAAGGTGCATATATGTATGATTTACAAAGTTTGTAACTTTATTGTGTCAATGAGACAAGAAAGTGAATTATTTATGGAAAAAGATGTTTTGGATGTGAGTTGCACGTGAGTGGAATCCACGTCATCACTTTTTACCATTTTGGACCTTTTGGTGCAATTCAATCAACTTTTCATAAAGTGTGCCCACTAATGTCAGAAGTTGTCCAAATGCTACCCCATAGTTTCAATCACTGACAATCCCACCCCTCATACTGGTTTTTTACATGGAAAATATTAGATTTATAAATCAATAATTTTACATGGTTCATGTTAAAGTAAACAAAGTGTCAAATTTGATAAGATTTATAAATCAATAGTTTTACATGATTCATGTGAAAGTAAACAAAGTGTCAAATTTGATAATTCCGAATAAATAACCAGCAAAATATGGGACAACGTTTTTGTCGCTCAACAACCGTTTCTCATATTCAAAGGCAGTCTCTTTACTTTCGAGTTTTATCTAAAGTAGGGGTATGATTTGTTAAATTTTATTTTTTTCGTACTTCGGTTCAATGAGATTAGGTATTGTTGTTAAAACTATGAAATATTAGAATCTTTCCATCATTGTGTTTTTAGTTGAACCGGAAGATTAACCGAGTAATCTATTGTTTTAAATTTCATACATCGTTACAGTTAGTGTCACATATTATGATGAATTTTAATTTTATTTCATCGATTTCTTAGGCTTTTTATGTTTTTTTAATACAAACTATGAAATCCTTACTTTGCATATAAGGGTGCAATAAAATCAAGGATAGAGATCATTTCATATTTATTTGAACATGATAATTCGTAAATATTGCGAGTATAAGTAGAAAAGTGAGCCTTCAAATTTTACTTGAAGTGGGACCATTTCTTACTTAAGTTACTTACTAACACGACTTATCATGTTCAAATGAAAATGAGAGGATATCCGTCGTGAATCAAACCTCAACTTAACTAGATTGTGTTGGTTAATGGGTTGGGCTCAAACTTCCTTAATAAGTAGAGTTTATGGGCTTGGGCTTAACTCAAATAAACTTTCATTACAAATGATACGTAACAAGCTCAACTTGACAAGATTTTTGTACCTCAAATTTCCTTTCCAAAACCAGACACTACAAAAGTTACATACCAGTTCGAAACTTTTAGACGACCATGCTCAACAAACAGGTAGTATTCTAGCCTGGCCCAACCGGAGAACTGGATTTAACGAAAAAAAATAGAACGATTGTTTTCTCACATGATTTTGATCAAAACTACAAACTTTCCGTCATGCTAATATCCATCACAAACCATTTCAAGTGACCTCATATGTCTAACATCAGCATGCAACAAACAATGAGAACAAAAAGCAAACGTAACCAAGAAAATGAATTACATTAGGTTTGGTCACTATTTCCATAGAAAATGTGGCATGAAACAATTAACAATGCATATTTCTTCCTTGAGTTTTATTCCTAATTATCCTTCTAACAATATTTTTTGAACGGCGGCAATATGATGAAGACAAGTGAGACGATCAAATGCCCAAATGAAGAGAGATAATCAGGGATGCCATAGGAAGAAAACTAGAAATGCGTAGCATTGCTCATTAACTCATTTACAAAATGGTTTTGTAGGAAAAGTTTTCGGTTTTGACTGCTACAGTTGTAACAACACGTCTAACATCGATAGAAGATAAAACATTTGAACACTTTTTGGTAAGGAATTATTGTATCCTTCTATCATGGTTTTTAGTTGAACCGAAAAGACAAGTATAATCTATTACTTTAGACTTTTGAGGGTTGAGTTAAAGACTTCAGTTAACGTTTGGGTTAAGGATCTAGTGAGAAGAAAACTTTAATGAGAAGAATGAGAAATAACTATAAGAGTGAATTACATAATTGGTCCTTGTGGTTTGTTAAAAATTGCAGAAAATGTCACCGCTTTTTTTCGGTCGTTTTGTCACTCGTAGTTTCTAAATCTTACGGATTTTGTCCTCGTCCAAAAATGTCCGTTAAGTGTTTTGCGCTGTTAGTCCTTCGTTAGTGCAAATCCGTTAAGTGTTTTGCCTTCGTTAGTCCTTCGTTAATAAATTTTGCACCGTTAGTCCTTATTTTTTAAATATAGTTTTCCCAATTAGTCCCTCCGTTAATAATAGTTTTCACCGATTTTGTCCGCTTTTATCCGCTTTCGTTCGCTTTTTATCCGCTTCCGCTTTTTTACGTTTTCGTCCGTTTTCTTTCGTTTTATATAGTTTTGTCCATTTTCTTTAGTTTTTATCGGTTTCATCCGCTTTTTTCGTTTTCTTAATTTTTGTCCGCTTTTCTTATGTTTTGTCTGCTTTTCTTTCGTTTTGTCCGTTGTTCTTCGTTGTGTCCATTTTCGACGCTTTTATCGGTTTTCTTACGTTTTGTCCGTTTAAAAAAAATGAATACAAAATTTCAAAAAAATTTTGAATAAAAAATATTTTCAAAATATTTTTCGAAATTTTAAGATTTAAAAGAAATATATTTGAAAAAATATTTTTCGAAAATTTTTTCAATGTCTGTTTTTAAAAATATTTGAAAAAAATATTTTTGTTCAAATTTTTTAAAATTTTTATCCAATTTTTAAATTTGATATTTTTTTTCAAAAGCGGAAAAAAGCGGACAAAACTAAAAAACCGGCAAAACGAATAAAATGTAAAAACGGTCGAAAACGGATAAAAATGCAACAAAACGGACAAAAGCGTAAAAATGTAGAAAGATAAAAATGCGAAAAGGGATAAAACGTAAAAGCGGACGGCGAAAAACGGGGAAGCGGATAAAAACGAACTAAAACGGATAAAAGCGGATAAAACGGGTGAAAACTATTATTAACTGGAGGACTAATTGGAAAACTATATTTTAAAAAATAAGGACTACGGTTGCAAAATTTATTAACGAAGGACTAACGATCTGCAAAACACTTAACGGACTGCACTAACGAAGGACTAACGGTATAAGACACTTAACGGACATTTTGGACGAGGACAAAATCCGTAAGATTTGTAAACCACGAGACTAAACGCCGAAAAAAAAGCAGGGACATTTTCTCGCATTTTCAACAAACCACAAGGACCAATTATGTAATTCACTCTAACTATAATCACATATTTGAGATGCATCGACTTGAATTAGATGCATCTCTATTCATTTAGATGCATCACAATTAGTTTCAAAAAATGATTTTGAAGTAAAAACGATGCGAATAAGTATTAGTAACAAATTTGACCCGCAGAGGACGAAAAATACATAGGATTCGTCTAACTTGATGAAATACATCTAATATATGTATATGCATCAAATTTTTTGTTAGAAAATCTATACTACTTTATAATGCATTTAGGCCTTCTAAAATTAAAAGGCTTAAAAATTCAGACTTTTTTACTTGCTTATTATGGGAAGAGTTTTTCTAACCAAAAATTAAGATAAGGAGCTCAATCGTGAGATGACACGTGTCACTTCTTAACAAACTCAAGCTAACTTCTAACAAACTCCAAACCACTAAAATTAAGATAAAGAGCTCCAATTATAAAACGACGTATATCGTTTCTCAACTAAAAATTCATCTTTATTTTTAAATTAAAATATCTTTTATCTACTTATTTTTTTTATAATCTAATTTCACCATATTTTCTAAAATTTTATACTCTTTAATTCAACATCGGTTTGATATATTTTTATGAGTTTTTAGTTTTATATTTTTAATGGGTTTATTTTATTTTAATTCAAAATTTTAAAACTTTAACCTTTATTTCATTTATTTCAATCAATATAATCTTGATTCGTCAAAATTATATACTTTTGGGAGTAGTGTTTGACGCTGTAAGAGATTGCGGCGTATTTATATCTGGGAATAATGATGTCATGAAAGCTACGGAAAGTTACAGAACCCAAACAAACACTTACAACTAACACATATACATTCAAGTGTTGTGAAACGAATTCATTAAACGGGAAGAAACACATATAACTATACTTATCGCCGCCATTGCGCATGGCATCATTAGTATATTATGATGCATCTAAAGATTAGGGATGCATCTAATTCAAATGACGATCTCTAATGTGTAGTTATATTTATTTCTCATCCTTCTTATTTTAAGGATTCTTCTCATTTGATCAATCTAGTGAGAAGAAATATCTAAATGAGAAGAGTGAGAAATAATGAGAGCCACATATTTTAAATAAGGAAAAAGAATAATAGGAGACGTATATTTTTATAGATGCATCTAATATTTGTGGTTATAGTTTCTTCTCATTCTTCTTATCTTAATTATATTTCTCATTTGATCCCACCTCTTATATATCAAAATTGTAAATAAACATGTAAAGAACCAGTAAGATTTATATTGTAAAGTAACTAGCTACTAGTACATCATTAGTTTTATTTCTAAATATCCAAAGCAAAAATTAGTCTATTTTTTATCACGAACATGCAACTTTTGACTTGTGCTCAACTTAATGTGAAACTTTGACCAACTTCATATACTATTGGACAATTTTGCTAATACTGACATGAAACAAGAAAAAACGTGTTGTCTATATTGTATAATCCGTTCAAAACTGAACAAAAGAGTCAAACTTTTGTGGTTTAGTCAAAGCAAATGCAAAACTATAGCAATTGCCTACTTGTCATGGTCTCTAGTTCTACTATTAATAGTAACATTTTTGCCATTTTCACAACCTTTTAGTGGAAATTGTAACCATACCAAGCCACTATTTTCAAACCCAAAGACAGATAATTTTCTTTGCAATGGTGTACATGTCAATGTAGTAAATATTGGTTTGAAAATGATCACAAGTTGTTCTAGTCGTTTTCATTCTAAAAAACGAGCTTAGCTTCTTTAACACGAGTTTAGATGGAACATGAGCTCAACATCACATATAACATGATACAAACTTCATTTATCTGTTCTCATGATTAATTTATCATAAGACTAGTAGAAAAATGCAGTGTTTTGAAAATCGGACCGAACTGATTGATTCCATTGGTTGAACTATGAATCGGTGGGTCGAAACCGACAAATTTAGCCAGGTTTAACCAAAAAAGACCTGAAAAATCACTTCAATATCCGGTTCAGTTTTAGGGGTGTTGATCGGTTCGGTTATCGGGTTATTCGGTTAGTTCGGTTCGGTTAATTCGGTTAAATTTTTTTTAGGTCAACCCGAGAACTGAACCGAACCAAATTCAAATTCAGTTTTCGGTTCGGTTTGGTTGAATTCTAATTCGATTCGGTTCTTGGGTTGACCGAATAACCTGAATTTCATTATTTAAAAAAATAAAAAATAATTACATAGATATTTAGCAAAAAAATATATTTCAAACATAAAAAGTGTTTTATTATATTATGATAACCTTTTAATAATATTTATTTATATATAATTATACATAAAAACATATAAATGTATATATAAATATATAAAAAATATATATATTTATACAAATTTGGTTTGCGGTTCAAACTGCCAAACCAATATCCAACCCGAAAACCGAATTAGTAGTTTGGTTTGGTTCGGTTTTAGCAAATTCGATTCGGTTATTTTCGATTCGGTTAGGTTCGATTTCGTTTTTCGGTTTATTTGATTTTACGGTTTTTTCGCTCACCTCTCATACAATAAGCCCAATTCCACAACATACAAACCCAATGGGCTTCACTTTTCAAACCCTAAAAATCTAAAATCCAAATATCCAATTCAAACTCATATAATATAAAAACAAAAAAAATTCCAATTACCAACCATCAACTTTGACAAAAATTCAAAGAGGCCCCACTACTTTTCACTTTAAACAAAACCAAAAATCAAATCACTTTTCACTAATACTAATCTTCCACTAAACCAGGTTTTTTTTCCCAAGTAATTATTTACTCCCATTAGACCAAACTTATCTACCCCCACTCTCACCCCTCCCCCACGCGCCACACGCGCCAATCACACCCCTAGTCAAGAATCAACCCTTTTATCCAATTGGCAGTGCACCCCACGCGCCATCTTTAACAGACAACACACAACCCATATGTTATTTTATCATTATTTACAAAACCACTATCCAAAAAAAAAGTTTTCATTTTTTTCACTGTGTGAAGTGTGTGTAAATAAGGGTCTTGTAAAACTCTTAAAAGGGTATCAGAATCTGCAAAAAAAATTGAATCTTGTGGTCATTTGGTGTGTTTCTTGAAGAACCCTAGTTTTTAATTTTGGTTTTTGAGGTGGGAGAAATTGGAGCTGGTTTTGTGCCCTAGGAGGGGGGTTATGAAGTTGTTGGGTGGTGGAATTAGTTCATGAAGTAAGTTACTTTGTTAAATTTGGTAGCTTTTTTGGTTAATTTTGTAGAATTGTATGTTGTGGTGTGATTATTGTGCTATTTAGGTTAAGTTCTTAGCTTTGTGTAGAGGTTAATTACTTAGGTTAGGTGGGTGGCTAAGTTCGTAAAAGCTTTGTGACTGTCATTACTAAAATGTGAAAGGTCTGAAGTTTGTGTGGCGGCGAGCTTAAGCCCCGTGGATTAGTCGGCCGAAAGGTCTGAAACGAGGTTACAGAAAAAGTTTTGTGTAGATGTATGTTATAGTATGAAATGATGTAATTTGTGTGCTGTTAGTACTAAACCTGCTAGGTGCAAACAACCCTGAAGTGGCCACGCCGAAAATGGGGGCTAGGGCTTTACCTTAGGTTTGAGTCTGTGTTAGTCGGCCAAAGGGTCTGAAACCACGGTTACCCAAAAAGTGGAAAAAGAAGTTTTGTGTAGAGTTCTATGTTATAGTATGCAATAGGATGAAATGATATGATTTGTGTGTTTGTAAGTTTGTTTATGAAGTTTTTTGTTTGGTGTAGTTAAAGGTATAGAGAAAAGGGGGAAAAGAAGCCATGGATGGGGAGGATAAGAAGTTAATGTTGGCATGCATAATTTCGGGTACCCTTTTCTCGGTTTTGGGGTCGGCTTCGTTTTCGATACTTTGGGCGGTTAATTGGCGGCCGTGGCGGATATACAGGTACATAACTGTTTTGATTATATGGAAACTTATTATTGATGTTGGATATGGTTTAATTTAGTATTATGTGACTTTGGGTTAATATGAAAGCTAATCCTGACATTAAAGTTACAACCTTTAATGGCCGATATAAAATTATTACTACAGCATTGAAAGCTTTAGTCTTCTCGAATAGGTAGATTCCTTTAGCTGTTTGAAAACCACTGAAGCATACATGAAATGATGGAGAATCTAGTTGCAGGCTAAATCCTTTTGATAGAGTGCACTTAAGAAACACTCTGAATATTCTGAAACAAGTAAAAAATGATGGAAAATCCCTCCATAATGCGTTAATTTTCTCTGGCTAGTCCATGCCAACTCGTTGTACTTGGGCCGATTTTCCATGCTTTGGGTTTGTTAGGTGCTCATGGGGACTATAGATAAACAATATACTGAGTTACTGACAGTCAGTTGTACTGTGACAATGAGCATATTTATTTGGAATTTTCACATAACTAGAATCAATATATAGCTTTCACACATATTCATTTCCATTTTACTAGTGCATCACATAATAGTTAATGAGATAATCCCATAAGTTTGTGCAATCTAGTTTGTCAAGTTACCAGCTGACATTTTCTGTTATTGTTGTGATGCCTATCGTATTTCCTCAGTTGGATCTATGCGAGAAAATGGCCAAGCTTCTTACAAGGGCCTCAACTGGGAATAGTATGCGGTTTCCTATCGTTTTGTGCATGGCTGGCTGTCATTTCACCGATTGTAGTTCTTATCGCATGGGGAAGTTGGTTAATTTTGATACTTGGTCGAGATATTATTGGGTTGGCAGTCATCATGGCTGGGACAGCTCTTCTTTTGGCATTCTATTCGATCATGCTTTGGTGGAGAACACAATGGCAGAGCTCAAGTATGTAGTGCTTAAAACTATGATCTTTTTTCTTCCAGTTTAACAAAAAATACATCATACTGATTCCTGTTGTTTTCTAAAATAGGGGCGGTTGCGGTTCTTCTTCTCTTAGCTGTTGCACTGCTCTGTGCATACGAACTGTGTGCAGTTTATGTGACAGCTGGTTCAACTGCTCATCAACGCTATTCACCTTCAGGCTTCTTCTTTGGGGTTTCAGCAATTGCTTTAGCAATTAATATGCTCTTCATTTGCAGAATGGTCTTTAATGGTAGGTTTTGAGCTTTACTCATCGCAAGTTTTTAGTTGATATCAGTAAAGCAATATTAGTTTAATTGTATTTCGACTGTGGATACTTACAGGCAACGGGTTGGATGTTGATGAATATGTTCGAATTGCATACAAATTTGCTTATTCTGACTGTATTGAAGTTGGTCCAGTTGCATGCTTACCTGAACCGCCAGATCCAAATGACTTGTATCCTAGACAGTCTAGAAGGCAAGTACCCTTGACTTAATAATATAATCAAAAGACTCAAAAAATATGCATTTTACAAATCTTTAAACCAAAGTTAATCAAAAAGTTTTGCTTTTTTTTTTGCAGGGTATCACATCTTGGGCTTCTTTATCTTGGGTCACTTCTTGTACTTCTCGTGTATTCTATATTGTATGGTTTAACAGCCAAGGAATCAAATTGGCTTGGGGCGATTACATCAGCTGCCGTTATAATTCTTGGTATATTTTAATTTAACACTATTTAATATCTAAATTTTGAGCGCTGCTTCATGTTTTGTTTTGACACTATTTATTTTTATCTTCTAGATTGGAACATGGGGGCGTGTTTATATGGGTTTGAGCTTCTTCAAAGTCGTGTTATTGCTCTCTTTGTTGCCGGTGCATCCCGTGTCTTCTTGATATGTTTCGGAGTTCATTACTGGTCTGTTTCTCTTTCTCTCTGTGGTGTCCAACTTTTTCAGTTATAATCACAAGTTCTGAACCTTTTTGGTTATTGATAGGTATCTTGGACATTGCATTAGTTACGCGGTTGTGGGGTCTGTTTTACTTGGTGCTGCAGTCACCCGCCACTTATCTGTCACAAACCCATTAGCGGCAAGAAGAGACGCCTTACAAAGTACCGTGATTCGTTTGCGAGAGGGTTTCCGTAGAAAAGAACAAAACAGTTCATCAAGTTCATCAGAAGGCTGTGGGTCAAGTGTTAAACGTAGTAGTAGTGCCGAAACGGGCCACCTCGGTAATAGCACACATTGCATGGGTGACCCGAGCAGCTGGACTCATGTAGAAGGTGTCAACAGTGAGAAAAGTTTAGATAGTGGGCGACCAAGTTTAGCTCTACGTAGCAGTTCATGTCGATCGGTTATTCAAGAAGGTGTGGTAGGACCTTCATCCTTACCAGTCTGCTCAAGTAGCGGGCTCGAGAGCCAAGGGTGTGAGTCTAGCGACTCGACAGCGGCTAACCAGCAAGCACTCGACTTAAATTTAGCTTTGGCATTTCAAGAAAAGCTAAACGACCCTAGAATAACATCTCTATTAAAAAGAAGAGCAAGAGCGGGTGATATTGAATTGACTAATTTGCTACAAGATAAAGGTTTAGACCCAAACTTTGCGGTTATGTTGAAAGAAAATGGATTGGATCCAACGATACTCGCGTTGTTGCAAAGGAGTAGTCTTGATGCTGACCGAGACCATCGTGACAATACCGAAGCTATGATTACTGACTCAAACGATGTTAATGATGATTTGCCAATCCAAATATCGTTATCTGAGGAACTTAGGCTTCGTGGACTCGAAAAATGGTTAAGAATATTCAGACTGCTTTTGCATCATGTTGCTGGTACACCCGAGCGGGCGTGGGTCCTTTTCAGTTTTGTCTTTATTGTTGAAACTGTCATTGTGGGACAATTTCGGCCGAAAACAGTTGAAGTCATTGGTGCAACACACCAACAGTTTGAATTTGGGTGTGCGGTGCTTTTATTATCACTCGTTATCTGTTCCATTATGGCTTTCCTTCGGTCGCTACAAGCTGAAGACATGGTGATGACTTCAAAACCGCGAAAGGTACATGGTGTTATCATGTAATATATTATGAACATTATTATTATTAATATTAATTTTAACTGAAATCTGTTATGGTTTTTCAGTACGGGTTTATCGCTTGGTTACTGAGCACATGTGTTGGTCTTCTACTGTCTTTCTTGAGGTAAAATACAATTATTAATTTGTTTTTAAGGTCTGTCTTTTAGCAACTTGATTACTAACTATGCATGTCATGTCTGCAGCAAGTCGTCTATTCTTCTAGGAATATCTTTGACTGTTCCACTCATGGTAGCATGTCTTTCTGTTGCCATTCCTATTTGGATACGTAACGGCTACCGGTTTTGGGTATCAAGAGACGATTATGGAGGTCAAGTTGGAAACTATCGATCTTTTTGGATGAAAGAGGTTTGTTATCTTCTTTAAATCAGACTTGTCGATGTAATTTAGGACCTTCTTTTACGGTTAGGACACATGTTAAACTTCTACATTTTTTGTTATCAGGGTGTTGTTCTTTCAATCTGCATATCAATATTCGTTGGATCGGTATTAGCACTCGGTGCAATAGTATCTGCAAAACCATTAGAGGATTTAGGCTACAAGGGTTGGGCTGGTGGTCATAATAGTATCAACTCACCATACGCGTCATCGGCGTACCTAGGATGGGCGATGGCTTCAGTAATCGCTTTACTAGTTACAGGTCTGTTACCAATTGCATCCTGGTTTGCTACGTACCGGTTCACACTGTCTTCAGCTATATGCGTTGCCATATTTTCTGGTAAGAGTAATAAAACATCTACAATATAGCATAAAATTATCAAATCTTTGTTGCTAACCTGTTGGTCTGACATTAAAAACTTAATCTCATTCTTTTATAGTTGTTCTCGTTGCATTTTGTGGCGCTTCATATTTGGAGGTTGTGACCTCTAGGGATGATGATGTTCCTGAAAAGACCGATTTTCTAGCTGCATTACTTCCGTTGGTGTGCATCCCGGCTTTACTGTCACTTTGTTCTGGTTTGCTTAAATGGTAAATGTCGCTCATTTTCAAATTCTCACCATTCTAATAAATAACAAAATAAAGATTTCATGATCTTCTATGTGGAAATTAATTTGCAGGAAGGATGACAACTGGAGACTGTCACGAGGGGCTTATGTATTTGTTATAATCGGTCTTCTTCTTCTCCTTAGTGCAATATCAGCCGTTATAGTTGTAATCCAACCATGGACGGTAATTAACTACTTATAAAAATTTAAGCATGTGTTTTGGCTTTGTATATGTAGGTATAATGTTGACTTGAATCTTTTTTTTTTTTTCTTTTTTTCGAATTGCAACAGATAGGGGCGTCATTCCTATTACTTCTTCTCCTTATCGTTCTTGCTATTGGCATCATTCACTTCTGGGCTTCAAACAACTTTTACTTAACAAGGATGCAAATGTTTGTTGTTTCTTTCCTCGCATTTCTGCTTGCCCTTGCTGCATTCTTTGTTGGCTGGCATCAAAGTACTTATCAACCTTACTATTTACCGATTTTGTTACTCTATTCTTTGAACACTTCTTAAATGTTTCGTATATCATATTACAGACAGATCTTTTGCTGGAGCCTCTGTTGGTTACTTTTCGTTTTTGTTTCTTCTTGCTGGCAGGGCATTAACTGTAAGTTAGATAATATAATATATTACATATGTATACAATATTTTAAAAATATTTGTAATTTTTATAATGAATATTGTTTTTCCACAGGTGCTTCTTTCACCACCGATAGTAGTATATTCGCCACGAGTGCTACCTGTATACGTTTACGATGCACATGCAGATTGTGGGAAAAACGTCAGGTTTGTGTTAAAAGCTTATCTTTTGATTCACTCGACTCTTATAGTCTTGTTTTATTCTATACCTCATTTTTGTCTATTCGACAACAGTGTTGCTTTTATCGTGCTGTATGGGATTGCTTTAGCAATTGAAGGATGGGGTGTCGTTGCTAGCTTAGTAATATATCCACCATTTGCTGGAGCAGCTGTTTCAGCTATTACTCTTGTTGTATCATTCGGGTTTGCCGTATCTAGACCCTGTTTGACGCTCGAGGTTTGACTTCTGATCGGGTCCCATTTTTTTTGTTGGACTTCTGATTTCTGCTTATAACTGATATCACACTTCCCTTAACAGATGATGCAAGATGCTGTACACTTTCTAAGTAAGGACACCGTTATTCAAGCAATTGCTCGATCCGCCACCAAGGTATATTTTTAAAATTTGGATTTTGGTAGTTGCTATCATTTTTTCAATATATGCATATCATAGTTTTCGTTCTTGATGCAGACAAGAAATGCTCTAGCGGGAACTTATTCTGCTCCACAAAGGTCTGCTAGTTCAGCTGCTCTTCTAGTCGGAGACCCTTCCGTCACACGCGATAGGGCGGGAAACTTTGTTCTCCCGAGAGCAGATGTCATGAAATTAAGAGACCGTTTGAAAAATGAAGAACTAGCTGCAGGATCGATTATTCGTAAGATAAAACACGGTATATTGTTTCAGCATGATTCAACCAACGATGTCGGTTATAGAAGAGAAATGTGTGCACATGCACGTATTCTAGCTTTAGAAGAAGCCATCGACACCGAATGGGTTTACATGTGGGATAAGTTTGGTGGATATCTACTTCTGTTACTCGGTTTGACCGCCAAAGCTGAACGTGTGCAGGTGAACATATTTCATAATATCATCTTTTTAGTTTGACATATATAATTTGTATTTGTATGCTAACTTTTTTCTTTTCTTTTCAGGACGAGGTTCGTTTAAGACTATTTCTTGATAGCATCGGGTTCTCAGACCTAAGTGCTAAAAAGATTAAGAAGTGGATGCCGGAAGACCGTAGACAGTTTGAAATTATACAAGAAAGGTAAGCACCCGAATATTTTTCTACCTTTATTATTATGAAAAGCCAATCGTGTGACACTGTTTATTTCGAGTGTGTAGTTATATACGAGAAAAGGAGATGGAAGAGGAAATATTAATGCAAAGACGTGAAGAGGAAGGAAGGGGTAAAGAGAGACGTAAAGCACTTTTGGAAAAAGAAGAACGTAAATGGAAAGAGATCGAAGCTACGCTCATATCATCTATTCCGAACGCTGGAAGTCGAGAAGCAGCCGCCATGTCAGCAGCCGTGCGGGCCGTAGGTGGTGATTCAGTTCTTGATGATTCCTTCGCTCGTGAACGGGTTTCAAGTATTGCGCGTAGAATTCGTGCCACTCAGTTATCTCGCCGAGCCCTCCAGACGGGAATCTCAGGTGCTGTGTGTGTTCTTGACGACGAACCGGTAACAAGTGGGAGATACTGTGGCCAGCTAGACCCCACAATTTGTCGTAGCCAAAAAGTTAGTTTCTCAATGGCGGTTATGATCCAGCCCGAGTCTGGGCCCGTCTGTCTCTTGGGTACCGAGTTTCAGAAACAAGTTTGTTGGGAAATTCTCGTTGCAGGCCCTGAACAAGGAATCGAAGCGGGTCAAGTCGGGCTTAGACTGATAACGAAAGGAGATAGACCCCAAAGTACGGTTTGTAAAGAGTGGAATATCGGTGCTGCATGTATTGCTGATGGAAGGTGGCATACGGTTACAGTAACCATCGATGCTGAACTAGGTGAGGCGGCTTGCTTTTTAGACGGTGGGTTTGACGGGTACCAAACAGAATTACCGTTACGTATCGGTAACGGGATTTGGGATCAGGGAACGGAAGTGTGGGTTGGTGTTAGACCACCGACAGATGTTGATATGTTTGGTAGGTCCGATAGTGAAGGAACTGAATCCAAAATGCATATAATGGATCTTTTCCTTTGGGGAAGATGTTTATTAGAAGACGAAATTTCCGCTCTTCCGGCTGCCATGGGTACCACAGAGTATAACATGTTCGATCTTCCCGAAGACAATTGGCAGTGGACGGATTCGCCTCCCAGGGTTCGTATTTTCATCACTTTTTTACCTTTTTACGACATATGCACCAGTATACTAACAATCTTTTTTATGTGTGTGTAGGTTGACGAGTGGGACAGTGATCCTGCTGAAGTAGATTTGTATGATCGAGATGATGTAGATTGGGACGGTCAGTATTCTAGCGGGAGAAAAAGAAGATCCGAACGTGAAAATGTAGTGGTAGATATCGATTCATTCACAAGAAGGATAAGAAAACCGAGAATGGAAACACACGAAGAAATCATTCAAAGAATGTTATCAGTTGAGCTCGCTGTTAAGGAAAATCTTTTAGCTAAAGGAGAAGCAACTTTTACTGATCAAGAGTTCCCTCCAAATGACCGGTCGTTGTTTGTGGACCCCGACAACCCCCCTTCTAAACTACAAGTTGTTTCAAAATGGATGAAACCAACTGAAATAGTGTCGGAAAATCAGTTGGGCCCTCCTTGCTTATTTTCGGGTGATGCAAATCCTTCTGATGTTTGTCAGGTATGGTTGACTGACACGTGATTATTTGACTATTTGACTTTCTTTTTAGTGTTCTGACTTTTGACTCGTTTGATGAATAGGGTCGGTTAGGTGATTGCTGGTTTTTGAGTGCTGTTGCGGTCCTTACTGAGGTTTCGCGCATATCAGAAGTTATAATTACGCCCGAGTATAATGAAGAAGGAATCTACACTGTCCGGTTTTGTATTCAGGTAAGTATCTGTCCTGTATTTTATTTGTTATAGTATGTCATATAGATATAGCGTTGTTACTCATGGTTCTTTTGAATCTGAAGGGAGAATGGGTTCCTGTTGTGATCGACGACTGGGTACCGTGCGAATCACCGGGAAAACCAGCTTTTGCCACGAGTAAAAAGGGGAACGAGCTATGGGTTTCATTATTAGAAAAAGCATACGCCAAGCTGCACGGGTCCTATGAGGCACTAGAAGGAGGACTAGTACAAGATGCACTTGTTGACCTCACAGGAGGAGCGGGTGAAGAGATCGACATGAGAAGTGCCCAGGCCCAGATTGATCTTGCTAGTGGAAGATTGTGGTCTCAGTTATTACGGTTCAAACAAGAAGGATTCTTATTAGGAGCTGGAAGTCCTTCTGGTTCAGATGTTCATATATCGTCGAGTGGGATTGTTCAAGGGCATGCTTATTCATTGCTACAAGTTCGGGAAGTTGATGGGCATAAACTTGTTCAGATTCGAAACCCGTGGGCTAACGAGGTTGAATGGAATGGCCCGTGGTCTGATTCGTCACCTGAATGGACAGATAGGATGAAGCACAAACTTAAGCACGTCCCTCGGGTATGCTTATTATTCATGAAAAACTATGTACAATATAAACCTTTTTTTGTATTAATATTAATGCAATTTGTTTTTTGAACAGGCAAGGGATGGTATATTTTGGATGTCATGGCAAGATTTCCAGATTCATTTCCGGTCCATATACGTTTGTCGTGTCTATCCTCCTGAGATGCGATACTCGGTCCACGGTCAATGGAGAGGTTATAGTGCTGGTGGTTGCCAGGATTATGACACGTGGCACCAAAACCCGCAATTCAGAATACGAGCTACTGGTTCAGATGCATCGTGTCCCATACACGTGTTCATTACCTTAACTCAGGTATATACTTGTTTAAACGAATATTATTGAATTATCATTAAGTCATTAACAAGTGCCTGACCAATTCCAAAACATGTTTTCTTAGGGGGTGAGTTTCTCGAGAACAACAGCTGGATTCAGAAACTATCAATCTAGTCACGACTCGATGATGTTCTACATTGGAATGAGGATAATCAAGACACGTGGACGTCGTGCTTCCTACAATATCTATTTACATGAATCAGTTGGTGGGACAGATTACGTAAATTCACGAGAAATATCATGTGAGATGGTGTTAGAACCGGACCCAAGAGGCTACACAATAGTACCAACAACAATACATCCCGGTGAAGAAGCACCTTTTGTACTTTCTGTATTCACTAAATCATCGATCACCCTTGAAGCCCTATAGACCACAAGGCCCGCCGTACCCATTTGGTTGGTTTAATTTTTGACCAACGGGTCGACCCGTGAACTGAAAGCATGGAATATAAAGATGTTGGCCGACATTGCAAGTTTTGAGGTTTTGAAACGTGGGAGCGATGTTGGCAAAAAAAGGGTTTTCGGGGTGTAAGGGGATATAGGAGGATGTGATTTAATGTAATGATGTAAATGAATAGGAAAAAAGATAGGAAAATTGAGGTTAGATGAAAGTAGGGCAGTTTTGAAGGGAGGTTTAGTGCTTTGCCTTTCTTTTGATTATTAGCATCATGTAAATGTTGACTATGTTGTTATTGAAATGAGAAATATATTTTGCATCTCATTTGTCACCATGTTCATGTTGGAACCATTTGAGTTTTGACCCATTCCTATCCGAGTGTGATTTATCCGGACACAACCATACTCTGTTTGTTCTCGAGTGAGATTCATGCCGTGTAGAGAATTGTCAAACCTGAAATATAAACAGGTTTTAGGGGTGGCAATCTTGATTTTGGTGTGAGATTCATGCCGTGTAAAGAATTGTCAACCCAGGCAAAATATAATCAGGTTTGTAGGGTTGGCAAGCTTGATTTTGGATTTTTGGTGTGAGATTCATGCCCTGCAAAGAATTGTCAACCATATAAGCAAGCTGTAGACAAGTTTTTGGGGTGGCATGATTTGGGTTAGGCCTATTCGGGTTGGCGAGTTGGCAGGTAAGATCACCTTAAACAAAACACTATCAATTCATAAATTGTGTCAAAAAGCTCAACTTTAACTTAAACCTGTATAAATTGTTTATAACTCATGGAAACGTCAAGCGATTAGTAGGTTAATATGCTAAGGTGGTGTTTGTTTTTCAAAAAGATCCTCTCAATCGCTTCTTGATCTGACTTATTCAGACACGCTCAGACATTTGCCCCAATACGTTTTTTTTTTTTTTTTTTTTTTTTTTTTTCGGAGGCTCAAACCTCTTAACCAACTAGATGTCGAGGAGGTGTCTTAATGCCTCTTAATGTTTTCACATTTTTTTTGCAACATTTTCTTTCGACGTTTCTTTTGATATTGATAGTACGTTAAAGAGAATTACGTTTTTCTTTTTGCTAAATACATGATGTTCAAAATAATAATGATAATGATGCTCAAACACTTTTAAGAGTTTTGCATTAAGAAAATTTTAATCGTTAAATAACAATGTTAATTATACTATGAAATGTATTTTCGCGATCTTACAAGTGTAAAGTAAATTATAGTGACAATTTGTAAAATGATGAAAATGTTCAACCACATGAGAGTACAACACATCAACAATGATGACTACTTTACGGGATTAATTTGCGGCACAATGTCATTAAATGTTTTGTATAAGATATTTTATTCCCACATTGCTAAACTATGTTAATTTTATGACTCAAATGCTCTATATAATGTTTAAACATATTTATGTTTTGTAAGAATAAAACTGATTTGTACTAATTATTCAGACATTTAAAAAGTAAAAGACAAACAATATTATTTGATTCAGATTCAGATATTTACGTCTCAAATTCATATTTAGATATGCAAATCAAATTCAAATTCAAAGCCTTTTAATAAACAAACAACATTTTAAACTTAACTAGAATAAATCTAATATAATAATATAATGAACTAAGAGATTGATGAAAATATGCATAGACTATATATATATATATATTTCAGTAAAATTCAAAATCAAAAGAAAAAAAATATCCAATTATTTCATGACAAATTAACTCATGTTCATCATTTTCATTTTTTAGGATGCGGGTGTGTTTGACGGGATATCGATAGCAAGAACCAGTAGTGGAAAGTAGTAGCAGTAAGTAGTATTAGGAAGCAGTAGCTGTAAGTTTTGATAAAGCGTTTAGTAACATAACTATATAGTCATAATTACTAAGTGGAAACGCTAGTTGCACGTAAATGATATTAGAAATAGTATTTTGATTTGGAGTGTTTAGAAAAAGTAAGAATGCTAGTTACTTGTTTTCAAACAAGCATTTTGTGCAAAACACTAACTGCTAGTTGCTCTAAAACGATTGCTACCAAACCCGAACACGACCCATTTATTGAACAAGTTAAGCACCTTGACATATTTTTAACCAAAACCTGTCCATCCTTAACCCAAGCCAATACATTTCCGCGTCAAATTCGTGTTATTTCTACCTAGTTAAATTTGGCTTCTTTAGCTTGTGCTATAAATCTCCGACATTGATTTCTAGAACACGATCATTGTTCATTGAAAGAAACAACAATAGTCAAGAACTGCTATCGATAACTTTTTAGCAAAGACTTTCACGTACATATTGTACCATAATTGTCGTACCAATTCTAGAAAACAAAATAAAATACTAGTGAACGTGGGTTGTAAAAGCAAGCATGGGTATGTTTAGTTAATCATAAGAAGGGGTGGACCGAGAGGGTTTCTGGAGGTGCACGAGAATCTTATTTACTTTTTTTAAATTAGCAGGGTACCTGAGCGATGCGGCGGCAGATACTTTGTAACTATATTTTCTGACAATGTAATGTTATGCGGCTATACTTTTATTAAACAATTAAATTACAAATAACAATAACTTTAGTTATAACCGTGAAATAATTAAATACCGTATTAACAAAATTTACCACAAACAAAATCTTGATTATTTCCTTCAGCACAATCACCCTTCGTCAATTTTGGAGCCATCGACCCAGTTCGACCCTCATGTTGCAATGGTGGCGACTTGGTCGGTCTGATGACCGAACCAATGACCGACCATCATGCTGCAGCGACCTAATGGCTTTATTTTTAAATGATTGGCTTAGTAGTTTGATTAGATTGTACGGTTAAATGGTTGTATATTTTAGTGAATGGGCAAATTAAATAGTATTAATTGTATCAGTTGAATAGTCTTTTTAGTTGTATTTGTCTTGAAATAGTTTGTACGATGTGTTTTATAAATTATACTTTTTATCAAATGGATGTTTTAAATATGGCATTAATTACAAATGTTGACCACCGATATGTGTAGGTGTTTATCGTAAAGTAATTGTACATATAACTTAAGTAGTTGTATTTGCTTAAAATCTATATATGGAAATCTTAAAAAATTAGAAGAGAGAGGGTCATCCCTCCATTATAAGTAAATATAGAATATAGATATAGATTTATATCAAATACATCGATTTTTCTAAAATGAACTTGGTTTTTTATTTTTAGATTACGATTTTTGATATTTTTCATAAAATGAACCTAATGACTCTTGTTCTTTTCCGCCACTTAGCATGTGACAAAGTTGGGTGTCAAAAGCCTAACATTGTGGACTCTTAATAAATAAAAAAGAATAGAAGTGTGAAGGTATCAACATAAAGTGAAACAACAAGGACAAAAAAATAAAGCTTCTTCTAATATCTAAAGTCTAAAGTCTAAACCATTATTTCTTGATAAAAGTCTAAACTTTTAAAAGGAAAAACTTTGGCCCATAATTTATCATACTTCTTTTGATCATATTATCTTGTTCTTAGTACAAGCAAAAGGAATATTACTAGTTATATCCGTGATTAACGTGCATTTGGGTTACATGTAATGGTTTATCAGGAGTGCATTAATTCGAAAACGATAAAATTCTTAATTCGCAAGAGTTTGGAATCACGTATAATCGTTTTTAGCAAGTATTCATTGAGGTCTTTGTTTCTGTTGGTGATTTTATTGTCATCAAGCATTTTGTGTATTCAAGATTACGCGAGATCAAAAGGATTTTAAGTTAAGTTTTAATACAAGTTTGGAGGTGCGAAGTGCACACTTGTATAAACTAATTATCTTTAATTCGGATATGATGAATGACACAAGTTTTAGTTCTAGTTATTCGTCACTAGGTCATGAGACTGGAAAAATTGTCACCATTGAAGTGTCACTAGAAACTATATGGAAAGTGGTTACTTTTCATTAAAAGTTGTGTATGAAAGGTTGTTACTTTTCAAAAAAAAAAAAAAAAAAAAAAAAAAAAAAAAAAAAACTTTATTTAAAAGTTGGTCTTTCATATAGTATGAATAATCATAAAAACATATACAGTATTCTTCATGTTTTGCTCTTATTCTTATACCTAAAATTTGAGTGTTTTTTGTCTTGTCTCATATAGGAATTTCGTGTAACCCAAGACACCAAATAGGGTCGAAATATAACATTCGAAAAGTGATTTACACGATTCAAAAATTATCTAAGCAATTTTATGATTATCAAGAATCTGATACCAGCAATTTCAAGCTTGGTTTAAAATGAAATTGCTTAGGTATGCCTTTGTAGGCAATGAAGGGCTTGGTTTAAACTCATTGGAAACCCGTCAAAGTAATCCTTCTTGTGCCATAACGGACAATAAGAAAGTTAATAGCTAGAAGTTGAATATAAGCAAAGCACGAGGTATATTTTGTGACGTGATGTTTCGTGTTAAAACTTTATCAAGTGGTTTAGTGGTCAGGCACTCTAAAGTCTTTACAAGGGCGAATGTGTGGAGTTCATGGGAACTCGATGGATGTTTGTTGTCTAGCGTAAATTTTCGTTAAAAATGCTGATTTCTTCTTAATAAACCTGGTCCCGAAATTTTGTGTTATATAAATACATCTTCTGTTTATTTAGTTAATGAAATCGTACTTTTAGTTCATTTTCATTATATTTATACTGAAGAAAAAAAAAAATGCACATGATGACTTAGAGTCTCGGATTCGCCCCTGCGTCTTTATAAGAGGTCTCATGCGCTTTAGTAGGTACATATCTTGGGGATGATAAAAAAAGGGGTCTGAAACGATCACATGATATGATTAGGCCACGTGTATATAAGATAACCTCAACGAACAAAACTGTTTTCTTCGTTTATTCGTCTGCTTTCAAAACATATATAGTAAAATCAAAATGTGTCTAATTTCTATCTTGAATCAACACTTTCTATCTTATCAATTTCATGTCATAAATTTATTCGACTATGACTTGTAAGCTAATCATTTATATGTAAGCATCATGACGAGTGATACATGTAAAACAAACATTAACCCCCAAATTTTTTGATTTTCTTATTTGAAAGTTAGAAGATTTTGAAGACACTTTTATGATTTTCTCTAAATAAATATATGGAAAACTTAATTGTTTATGTTGGAGTTGTTGAATTAATCATTTAGGTACTTGTCTCATGGTGTTTTAATATATGATGTGATGATGTCCTTAGTTTAAAACTCATAAGGTAAATAGTAAAACTACACTAGCTATATGTGATGTCTCGTCTCTTTCAAGTCAAAAAGTTACATCAACCGGTATTAATCTTTTCATTTTAGGCCATAGTCATAAGAAAATTACGGAGTATATATTAGAACATTACTGTAGGAAAACCCCATAAACCAACTCTTGAATCTCAATTCAAGATCAACCTTTATTATTATAAACCACAATCAACCAAGATCACAAGAATCGATCTAATCGATTCAAATCACAACAAGATAAGATCAACCACAATACTTCCACAGCTAATCGGTGGAAGTCTATTGACTAATTATCAATAGTACTATTACAATTATCTCACAATCACTCTTAAGCAACAATAACAACACTTAAACGGATCTTGACCATCAATATAACGAGAGAAAGCGTATGCGCTTTCTTGAGAGGATATATGAATCATGATTGAAACCCGGCTGAGAAGAGCTTAATGCCCCTTGACCAAACACTTCTAGCACTTGTCATCAATAGTCCTTGGACTTTAAACAACTTGCCGTTATCAACATAAGCTTTACTTCAACATTATAACCGAAACACAAACATGTCTAAATCGGTCCTCAGAGTATTTGTGTTCCATTTTGAGTTATTTCCAACATCCCCTTAACTCAAACACAGAACACATCAAACAAACCAAGTTTGGAAACTAGTTTTCATGTTGAAGTTTATCTAGGCCCTTAGTAAAAATATCGCCAGCTTTGATCAACGATTGAACCTTCGATCTTAATAACCCCACTAAAATTTTATCTCTCACAAAGTGTAAATCAATCTATAAGTGTTTAGTTCTTTCATGGAAAAGCGATTTGCGCAGAATCTTAATTGCTTGACTATCACAAAAGAGTTTAACAGTAAAAATGTTCCCAGCTTAGATCTTTTAAAATTTTAAGACCCAAACAATTTACAAGTAGCAGAGCCATTGCTCTATACTCACTCTGCACTGACTTAGAAAGGGTATTTTGTTTTTACTTTCCATAAAACCGGAACCATTTAAAAATATACAAAACCTCAGAATCGACCTCCTAGTAACAACACACTTGGCCCAATGCATCCACATAAGTCTCAAGATTTTCAAAAGAACTTTTAACAATATGTATTCCTCTTCCGGAGAACCTTAAGATATCTCAAAACTTTAAGTGCAATTTTAAGATGAGACTTAAGTGGCTTATGCATGAACCGACTCAAACAATGTACAACATATGAAATATCGTGCCTAGTGTGTGTCAAGTAAATCGCTTTTCCAATTAATTTTTGATATTGAAGAATGTTGTCCAAAACAGATCAAGTATAGTAGGTTCATTGGTAATAGAAAGACTTTGTTCTAAAGGAAAAGGATGGTTTGCATGCTAACAATCCAAATTCGATAAGTAAATCCAAACAATATTTCCTCCGAAAGTTAAACATAAACCCTTATCGGTTTCAATAACCTCAATACCCAAAAGTATTTAAGTTTTCCCAAATCTTTAATCGAAATTTAGACTTGAGAAAAATTTAAAACTTTCAATTTCACCAAATTATTATCAAGAACAATTATATCATCTACATACACAAGTAAAGCAACAATATTACCCGATTCATTCTTGATAAACAAGGAATAATCACTTTTACTCAGATGAATCCATTTTCAAGCAAGGCATCGGTTAACTTAGCATTCCATTGTCTGGGTGCTTGTTTTAAACCATATAAAGACTTTTTGAGTCTACAAACTCTCTTATCATTAGCATTAAAGAACCCATCAGGTAAAGACATATAAACAGTCTCATCTAAATCTCCATATAAAAAAGCATTGTTAACATCAAGCTGAAAAATTGGCCATTCTTGCTGAACAACTAGGTTTATAAGACACCTAACAGTAACAATCTTAACAACAGGAGAAAAAGTTTTATCAAAATCTACTCCTTCTTTCTGATTATAACCTTTAGCAACAAGCCTAGCTTTATATCTATCAACTTCACCATTAGATTTGTATTTTATTTTAAACACCCATTTGCTACCTATAGCTTTTCTACCAACAGCAACTCAACAATTTCAAAAGTATCATTACTATATAAAGCTTTCATCTCATAGTCATAGCATCCATCCGACATACATGCCTCCCAATATGTTTTAGGCTCAAACTTTTGTTAAGTTCAACAACAAAACAGAGAGTATCATTTTAAGTTTAGCATAAGTAACAAATTTTCTAGTCCAAATTTAACTTTAGAATCCACCACATAGTCATTGTATTTATTAGGGAAAACAATGTTGTTAACACTTATTAATAAAAGGCAGATCTGCCGGTTCGAGATAAGGAACTTTTCACCCTCGAACTACTCACACCTGAGGAGTTGCGCCCATCTCACTTGTACTTGGTAACCTCATTGGAACCATCGAGTGCCCAAATCACCCTGCTCATGGTCAATACTTGGTCGCCTAGATGCAGGAGGGTCGCTTCACCTCACGATGATCATCATGAGTATTATCATCATTGGATGTGTCGAGTTGTCACAAGTTAATTCATCAACGGTTAACATGATTCAAACTCGGTTTTTAATCTTGAAGGAAACACATTTTCAAAAATCTTACATCTCACAGAATATAAACTGTTTTCTTTCAAGACTATAAAGTTTATAACCTTTTGAAAATTGAATACCCAACTAGAACACATTTCTCACCTACTACTAAACTTATCATTCTTGGTAAGAATGGTAGCAAAGCAAAGACAACCAAAAGTTCTTAAATGATTAAGTTCGGTTTTCTTTTAAAAACAAGATTAAAGGGAGACAATCCATTCAAGATCAAAGATGGCAATCTGTTAATCAAATAAGTAGGATTAAAATGCATTCGGACCACAAATACAAAGGCAATCCCCCGAAACATAAGGGATCCGCAACATTTAAAAGATGCCTATGTTTCCTCTCAACAACCCCATTCATTGAGGTGTGTAAGTACAAGATGTTTGATGAATAATACCATTTTCTCACAAAATCCATTAAATTGAGTATTAACAAACTCGTACCATTATCACTTCTAAATATTTTAACACACTTTTCAAACTGTTTTTAATCAATAAAAATTTGAATATAATCAAACACCTCTTGCTTACTCTTAAGTAAGTAAACCCAAATTCGTGAAATCATCAACAATAGTTAAAAAGAATCATGACCTTTTTACTTTTTACTTTATAAGGACCCCAAAGATCTAGATGAACTAAGTCACCTAAATCCAAAGTTTTATGGTCACTTAATGAAAAGGCTTGTAGTTTGTTTAGGGGTTGACAAATATCACAAGGCTCATTTTCATCTTTATTTTGAAAATCGATTTCACCTTCAACATTGCTAAGACTTGGTCAGAGGGATGACCAAGTCTGCAATGCCAAATTTTCTTGGTCAAATCACAAGCAGACTTAAAATTTCTAACCCCTAGGTCAATACCTTGATCTCCATCAAAGTAATACAAACCATCCATCTGTCTACCAATCCCCAGAACATTCATTTCCCTCAAATCCTTAGGTAAAACATAACATTTAGTCTCATCAAAAGCAACAACAAACTTACTATCTCTAGCCACCTTATGAACAGACATTAAACTGACACAATATTCAGGAACAACCAACACATCATATAATGTTAAATGATTAGTGAGAACCATATTTCCAACCTTAGTAATTAAGGCTTCAGTCCCATTGGGGTGAGATACCTTAATACCAAGCTTGGAAATATTAATGACATTCACTAAATATTTATCAGTATATGTAAGATGTTGATTTGCACCAGAATCTACAATAATACTCGCCGCAACCAATGCACCCTCATTTTACTATTATGACAAAAGAACCTTGTAAAGTTTTGATTAAAAATTTACTTTTATTGAAGACAATACCGCCATATTGGCATGCACGATCTTTCCATTTCCATTATTACTAATGAGTTCTCCTTAATCAAAGAAATGAGTTTAGATATCATTTCATCGGAAAAGCGCGAGATAGAACTAGAGCCAATGTAATTATTATTATTAACAAATCTCTTATTAAAATTTTGAACACCCCGATTGTTATAATTCTTTCTATTTTTCCCAAAATCGTGGGATATCCAATGAGTTTAAAGCACCTATCCACAGGTGTGACCATTGAAGCCACAATGTTCACAGACTAAAACAGACCACCAGCCAGTCCTTCTAGTATCATTATTTCTAGGTCCATTGTTAGGTCCGAAATAACCGCGCGGTAGAAGACCTCTCTGTGTTCCTCTATTTGGAACATTGAGTTGAACACGATGAATGAGACTTTTGAGAAGTCCCACCATCCAACCAGTGACCACGCACTGTGAGATTCCTCACTAGAAATGACAACAAAAGCCCCTTTAACATCAAGGAGAGGTCTCTAGACGAATATTACTTCTTATTTGCATATAAGACTCATCTAATCCCATTAAGAATCATTAATTTCATCAATTGATTATGTTTTTAAAATCATCAATGACATGACAAGTACATCTAGGCAACCGAATCAAGGCATCAAACTGTTTCCACAGTAGACAACTTATTAAAATATTCAAGAATAGTACTACCATTTTGAGACAAAGAGTTGATCTTATGATGCAAGTTAAAAGTAATGAACCATCAACTCTATCAAACATTTCTTTTAATTCATTCCAAACATCAAGCTCTTTTAGAAAAATTTGTCCCAAAACAACTCTTCGATATAGAATTTAAAATCCATCCCAAGACAATAGCATTCACCCTATCCCATTGTCTACCTTGAACCTCATCAGCATTAGATCTTCTACAAGACCCATCTACAAAACCAATTTTATTCTTTCCTTCTAATGCTAACAACATAGCACAAGACCACACATTATAATTTTCATCCTTTTAATTTGATAGATACAACGAGTTGAGTCATTAATGCAAATGCAATGGATTACTAAGATCCAATATGCTTCAAAGTAACCTCATCATTTCATATTCATCATCAAGATAACCATGAGCAGACATTAAAATAAGAAAAAACAATAAACACACAAGGACAAGAAGGTAGTTCCAGAGGCTTTTGCCACTCAAGGTGAGTTAAGGTGAAATGTTAAAAGCACATGGATAAACCACACTCCAACAAAGAATCACAATCACCTCCAACAATCCCAACTCCTACTCCCGTCAATCTAAACAAGAAATGAGAATAAAGAAAGATAAAGAGTGCGAGAGAGGTGTTACAAAGTGCACGCAAATCCGAGCAAATGGAACAAGAACCCAAATTATGACTCTTGAGACAAGAATCACAACCCACACGATCTCAATCAACCCAGAACCACCAAGATTCTCCAGTAAGAATCAAGAATACCAAGAAACAACCACCAAACGAAGCAAGAGATCAAACCCCAAAATACCCAAACCCTAATTTTCTAAAAATCGACGTTTGATCAATTAGAGTCAAAAGACACCAATTAATCACGGTTAACTTATGTTATGATTGCAAACTAATTTGCTCTAAGAGTAAACCAAAGAGTTTTCGATGACTTGGTTGATTTATCTTATAATTGGTGTTCTAATCGTTGTAATTTTAAACTTAATTGGGTTACTTGGATGGAAAATCCTAGTACTTTTAGCTTGCAATTTCATCTAGCGTATTGCTAATATTTTTATAAATCTGCCGTTGAAAAAAAGTGAGATTTCTTTTTTGTTTAATCAAGAGTATATATATAATAATTATATGTAAGTTTGCTTTTAGAAGAAAAAAAATTCATGTTTCGAGTAAAAGAAGGAAGGTTACATAGTTTCATCGGTGAAAGGGAGGGAGAAGGTTGTTTGATTGAAGCCCAACCTTTATAGTCTCAAATGAGTGTGAAAATGTCCCTTTAAGAATAAGAAAAACCTAATAAACTGTAAACCGTAAAAAAAAAATTTTTGAAGACATTCGACCGCGATTGCATATGATATATAATTAGCTATGTCAAGAAAATAATTACTGTATGATATAAGATTCCCTATGATTCTACCTTGATTATCAAGTAATCACTTCCAAATTCTCATGCAAAAAATCCATATTTACGTAACCGCTTTTTACAAAACCTAAGTAGTTTTAGTTGGTGAAAAATTTTATGTTTTCGTTTTAAATTCTAGAAGGAATGGGTTTCTTACTACAGAAGAATGAGAAGTTTAAAATCCGCTTTATTTGGAGTTATATTTTCCTTTTTAAAACGGAGACGGTGGGCGGAGGTGGGCGGCGATGGAAGGTGAAGGCGATGGAAGGTGGGCGGCGATGGAAGGTGGACGGAGTGGGCGTGATAAGAGTGGGGTGAGAGGAAATAAGTTATTATTTTAGAAATGAAAAAAGTGAGAAGGTTAATGGTATTTCGTTTCTATTAAAATTGGAAAATGAAATTCATATTTTGGAAAATTATTGGAAAAAGTCATTAAATGGGTTTCGCTTTTTCCTTTTCATATGAAAATTTTCTGGAAAAATAGAGTATTTCTCTCCAACTAAACGGCCCCTAAATTCACAAAGCAAATTCTCACCATTATATTCTTTGCAACATAAATCTTATATAGTGTCTTGCAATTTTAACTTTTAACGATCAAAATCCTTATCAATGGAAGGAACCAATATATTCACAATCACCCTTTGCGCAGAAACGCTGGCGGTGATGATGATGGGTGTCTCGGCCATTGCTGTCTCTGCTGCGAATAATTACCCTCATGCACCGACTTCTGATGCTAGCACTACGTATATTGTTATGGCTGCCGTTGCTTCTTTTTCGCTATCATGTTCACTCTTATAAGTGGAAATTGCCCAATTGTCTCCGTATAAAATCCTACGTAGTTTTTCTTTTAGTACGCTCGGTTTGATGTTATGTTTAGTGTTTATTGAACGTATGTATATGTTTCTCTAGGTCTGTTTATATGTAATGTAATTTTAGTTCGCTAGATTTATGAAATTCTACTGGTGATATTTATATCTACGTATCTTTTTGTGGATTGTGTTATGTTATTATTAAAAATAGAGTAAATTACACCGTTCGTCGCTTGTGGTTTGCGTTGGCCAGGAGTTTAGTCCTTCGACCAAAAAAATTGCAATGTCGCCCTTAAGTGTGAAAGCGTTATGCATGGTTCGTCTTTGACCAAACGACGTTAAGTTTGACCGTTAAACTCCTCATGTGACTTGCACGTGAGAGTAAATCGTCGTTCAACACCATGCGACGAACGTGTAATTTACTCTTTTGACTTTTTTTTTTTTATCTCTTTCTTCCTTTCTTGTTTTCCCACCCACGCACGTCCACACCGATAAAACACACCTCTCTCTCTCTCTAAGCAAAATCAGGCTACCCTTTCCCTAGGGTTCGTGGCATCAAAGTTTTCCTACCAACTTAGGCCACCTCAATAATTACACCACCTATCCCGAATGATAGATCGGGTGATTGTGGTCACGTTTATACAACATACACACGTTCAAACTCACGCACGCGCCCATATCTAATTTTTAGATTTCGGATATTAGGGTTTTGAATAAAAGCGTGTTTGATGATTCAAGGTGATATGGTTAGCGTTTCATCATGCTTCTTCGTAAATGGTATTTAAGGTTTGTGGATTCCGAGAATGTTCGAGTTTGGGTTGTGAAGTAGCAACAATTGGAATTTGGAGGCGGTGGAGAATCAGTTAGCGTTTGTGGTGAAATGGATTAGATCACCGGATGTGATTCCGATTGATTGAATAGTTTCTTCCGGAGATGTAGTTGTAAGGTTTTCTTTTCGATTGAGAGAAAATGTATAGCATGTGAGGGAAGGAAGTTTCGAAAGACTAGTTCTTGAGTCTTTGAAGAGTGCAATGATTAGGGACTTGATTTTAGGGTTTCTTTGGTTTCAAAGGATCTCGACGCACTTCATGATCAAGTCCTCGGCCAATCGATAGTCGACACCACGTAACTACCAAAGATTTATAATCGCAAAAAAAAAAAAAAAAAAAAGAACAAAACCAAAAATAAAACACTGACTCCAAAGTGATGAGATCCACTCCATTACTATTGCTTGTTCACTAGAAGAGTACAAGTGCAAGGTATTGTTGTTGGTGTACTCTCTTTCTTAAAGAGGTTTGAGCAGTCGAGGATTAGTCAAGAACATAAGCGTTACAACCTGAAACAAATTTCATAGTATGACTCGGATCCTCATAACAAAATGTTGCAATCCGGAAACAACCATAATTAAGCATCTAAAGAACACACATTTCGTTAGGGTATTTAATAAGATGGCCAGTATTTAGAATATTTATTTTATTTCCTCTTCCATGATAAAATTCATTTCAGGTTCGGTTTCTATTTAAATAGAAACACAACATTCCATTGCTCATTTCAATTGGTGGGAAAACAAGAAAGGAAGAAACAGATTAAAAAAGTCAAAAGAGTAAATTACACCGTTCGTCCTTATGGTGTTGAAATGATTACCCTCGTGCGCAAGTCACATGAGGGGAGTTCTAACGATCAAACTTAACATCGTTTGGTCAAAGGACGAACCATGCATAACGTTTCACACTTAAGGGCCTTGCGGTGCAATTTTTTTGGTCAGGACTAAACCTGCGGTCAACGCAAACCACAAGGACGAATCTGTAATTTACTCTTAAAAATATAATGTTAGATTGTCGTTATACCTAGGCCAAAATGTAATTTAGTACCATGAACTTGGCTAAAGAAATTTTTAATGCCCTGAACTTTTAAACTTGCGACATGGTACCCTGAACTTGATTAAGCGAAATTTCTACTATCTTATACTCACTTTACAGTTAAACCCGTTATAAATTTAACGGATATTATCCTCAAATTTTATAATATTCATAGTATAGTATAACTATCAAATAAAGGTAGAAACAAGCGAGTCGAGCCCGAGCTTGTCAAACCTCGAGCTCGGCTCGTTTATGATCGTAAGTCTTGAGCTCGAGCTCGTTTCTAGCCTTATTCTTTTAGCTCGTGTTCGGCTCATAACATATTTTACATGCTCGGGATCGGTTCATTTTTATGATAGGTACATTGAGCTCGAACTCGTTTATTATGCTATGTTATTATGCTCGTTCATATAAATATACACGCCATGAGCTTGGTTTAACTCGTTTATTAAATGGGCCCCAAATAGGGCTTGACCTCGGGCACAAGCTCGATTAAGCTTGAATTTTCTCGAGCTTTGATAAGCTTGTCTCGTTTCAAGCCTTATTTCAAGCCGAACTCGAGCTAAAAGCATAAGGCTTGAAACAAACTCGAGCTCAATACTTATGATCGTAAACCAGCCGAGGAGCTCGGTTCAGCTTGTTTCTACCCTTATTTTTGGTAGTTATACTATGAAAATTTTAATTTGAAGGAAAAAGTCTGTTAAATTCTTAACGGGTTAACTGTTAAGTTGGAATAGAGGGTAGTAGAAACTCTACTCGATCAGCCAAGTTCGGATACTAATTTACACCTTCAAAAATCCAAGCCAATTCTAATCACTTAAGAACGGGTGTAACGGGAGGCACAACCACCCGTGGTGGTAGAGTATTTTGGTCTTGTTATGATGGTGAAGACTACCTAATGTCGTGCAACCGTTTTCTTTTTGTGTGTGTTTGTAGGGAGAATATTGTGAGGTATATTTGTATCTAAGTGAGATGTTTTTATGTACTTGGTTTGTTGGTTACCAGTACGACTGTTTGATGATTGGTTTGGTGAATGGAGTAAATGTTAAGATGACCCTAGCCTAAGACACAAGGTGTGGTGCCTTAGGTTAAGGTGGGGTGCCTTAGGCTACCCCCAGTGGGCTTAATCTTCTGTCGATCGTGGGTATAGGTGATCGATTTATAATCGATCTCTTTATTGTGGGAAGTACTCGATCGCCAAAAAGAGAGGAGTTGGTCGTCGGAAGATCGACATCACAAACCAAAACATATCACTTGTGTGTATTAATTAAAATAAAATGTATATTTGTGGGGTATGTTTTTGTAGTGTGGAGTCGCCTTCTGGGCACCTGTCGCACGAAGGTCATTTGGAGAGAAAAGGCGGCGTGTGATGAAAATGAGAGGATTGGGGTTCGCTTCTGGGCTAGCCTTAGGTTAAGGTTTAACACCATGTCGGTCGGTGGCATCGAACTTTAATATTTCACCTTAACTCAACAAAAAAAACACCTCTTATCATAACTTACCCAAGTTAAACCTTAACTTAACATTTTGGGCCCCACTTTATCATAACTCAACTAAAAAAACCTGAGTTAAACTTCACCGCACGGTATGGGTGTTAAACTTTAACTCACAAAAACACAACACTTTAACACACGTTAGTAGCTTAACGTGGAGGTTGAGGCTTGCCCTTAACGCCACACACGGTGTGGTTAACATGCCTTAACGCGGGCATGTTAAGGGTTAACACACAAGTGATAGTTACCATACCGAGTGCTCTAATTTATGGGGGGTGATTTGCACATTCTTTTAATTGATTGTCACACTATTTTAGAGTGTCTTGACATTTATAACCTCACATTATTTTTACTCATTTTCACCCATGTAAAAGTATAAATGTCAAGACGCTCTAAATTAAAATATGTCAATCAATTAAGAGAGTGTACAAATAACCTCCGTTAGTGGATACATTCTGTTTTTGATGTTGTTGTTGGATTGATTATCATGTGTTTTTATGATGTGATGTTCTTGTTGAAATGTTAAATAGTAGTAAAATGAATGTCTCGTCTCTTTCATAAGTAGGACTCCAAAAGTTGTCACATGTCTTATCTTTGTGAATTAACTCTATGTTATGTACTTATTTTCATTATGAAAATCAATAAGTTAACGTGAGAAATGGATGTCATAAGTTGATTTGATTCTGACTTGTAAGCTAATCAAGTCTCCTTTACTTCTTAAAAATCGCTAACTTCTTTTCTATAAACAGTATAGATTATAACTTATCAATTCAAGTAAATGAAAGTAGACTTGTATAGCACGAAAGCCATTTAATGTCGAGAAAAGTTATAGGGACGCACGTAAATGAAAATAATTTTAGCAAGTATTTAGAAAGTTTATAAAACTTGAACACATAAAATAAGCTCTTAATCCAAACGATTATGTATATTTGACATACGTCAATTTACAAGTACAATAAGCATTATGTTCAGGAACGGATCAAAAATTTTCAAGATGGTATTTCACAAAATATTTCCTGTCATAAGCAAAAAAAATCGCACTATAAAATCTTTTTTAGCAAAGCTAAAGATGCACTATAAAAAAAAACTAGCACAATATCGGGAGTTGCATATAGCAGTTACCAAAAACGACACTTTTTGAGAAAACATACACTTCGCGACCCAAAATCAGGTGTGGCACGGCCACACCTGACACCTATGCAGTCCGTCCTTGATTATGTCACATATGTACATCTGTTTACGACATAAAATATAATGTGCAAATCATATCCCATAATAAATAGATGTGAAGACCAACTATGCATTTGTTTTCGTTTACACTAATTATGACCATTCATGCCCAAAAACTATAATGCAAAAATAAGTAACCAACTTCTAACTTATCAAAGTAGCATGAATGAAAAGTTTAGTGTGAAATATTAATTATACACTTATTTCAAATGCGATTATATGTTATCAAAAGTAATTTAAAAGGATGAAAAGTCGCGACTATTTTTTTATTCGTCTACTTTTGATATATTATGGTTAGTTTCATTCTTGTCGTTTAATAATTTTTCAGATTAAATTTAGCTAAAAATGTTGTAAACTAAAACACACCTGTAGTTGATTGTCTTATAAGTCAATTTTAATAGACGGGTGACATGTATGATAAAAACTTAAAGGTGTTTGGTTGGGGGTAATAGGGGGTGAGGAATGGGTAAGGTAATGATTAAACATGCTTGGTTAGGAGTAAGGAATGTAATCATTATTTAGCATTGGGTAATGGGGCATTACCCAGTGTATTGGGAAGTATGGTAATGATTTCCCACCACCACCACCACCACCATTAGCAGCCACTATCACTAGTAGCCACCACCACTAGCAGCCACCAACACCACCACCAGCAGCATCAACCACCACCACCACCAGCAGCAGCAACAGCACCAACACCACCAGCCACCACCACCACCACCAGCCACCACCACCAGCAGCCACCATCAACCACCACCATCACCACCAACCACCAGCCACCAGCCGCCACCACTACCACCACTTTGGAGGTTAATGTGTTTTTCTTAAACGAAACACTATTAAAGATAATGATAATCCTCATTCCATTTTTTTGCATTTCCTTTGCCTTTCTTTTTCCCATTCCCATTTTGAACCAAGGGCACCTTTAATAAGCTATGACCTACTTGTATATTATCCCTAATAAATATTTTCTTATATGTTAAAAAGATTACTACTTAAATAGCTTGGTGCCGGTGGCTGCTATCATTGGTGCCAAACCACCAGTCAAGCGTATAATGCAAGCCCGATATCAGACCTCGTGCTATAGGGTATGGCATCGTACAAACAGGGTCGTCCTTGAATTTTTGAAATTTTTGAGAGCTCTGGACGATATTACATAATGAGGCATTTCGGGAAGGAATGTTATATATAAAGAGACGCCGTTTATAAGATATAGTGCAATTAGTTATCTAATTCTAAACGTTCAACATATTACTTATTTTTATATTTTCTCATTTAAATACTTTTTTTTTTGTGAAAAATATGTGTACACATGCATATAATTGTTAACGGTACAAATTTTGGGTTTCAAATTTTTTGAGCCCAATGGTTCTTCATCTTGCATCCTCAAAAAATTTATATGCTCGACCAAACACGATGTATTTTTTTTTTCTTTTTTTTTGTTGTATTAGGTTATGCGTTAGTCATGAGATGTCCTATAACGCTAATTTTTAAAGGGACTATCTTTTTTAGTTTAAGTTATAGGTTTGATGTTATAGGGGAAAAAATACTGAAGTGACAACACTTTTTTCAAGGGGTGAGCATTAGGTCAAAATTGACTCGAACCGACAAAAATTGACCCGACTTGAAAACGATAAAGGAAAAAAGTTGAACCGAGAAGTACATATCAAAACTGAAACTGAATTGAATAACTCAGTTCAAGTCGGTTTAGCTATTTTTAATCGAAAAAGCTGGCAAAATCCGAATCGAACTGAAACCGACAAAAATATATGATACCAACACCGAACCAAATAAGGTCGATTCAGTTTGATCCGGTTTCGGTCAATTTATCGGTTTAGATCGATTTTTGAAAGTATTTGCTCGGCCTTACGTTTTTCTTATAACATCAAGCCTTATAACGCGGATATTTTGTAAACTCAAAACATGTACTCCCTCCGTCCCATTTTTATTGTCCATGTTTTTTTTTTGGACGTCCCAAATTAATTGTCCCATTCTATAAATGGAAATATAATATAAATCAAGTTTATCATATTACCTAACTTGAATTTATTATTACAAACTTTAAAGAAGTTATAAATTAATTAGTTAAAGGGTAAAAGCACATCGTTGTCAAAAAGTATGAGAGAAAGGCATAATCATGATGTTTTATTAAACTATGTGTTTTTGTCGATTGAATGATAATTTTGGGACGGAGGGAATATTTGATTAAACGAAACAATTACTTCTTCCAGAACCATCTCAAACCAAAACCGGGCAGCGGGCAGCTCATCCTTCATCCTTATGGAGGAGGTGAATCTATGCGTTTTTGATTATTTCACGCATGCGTTCGGTTTATGCAATCTAACTACTGATGCGCGTATTGTGCGCAATAATCAAAAAATGAATAATGAAGATCAATCCGCTATGGAGGACCACTAACACTTACACCCTCTATAAAAACCCTACTCTTGACAATTATTATCTACCAACACTTTCAGTTTTCACTCACATTCATACACAAAAAAAAGTCTCACCCATCAATGGAAGCAATGAAGAAGAAGATGGTTCTTGTAATGCTTATGGCCATGCTGATGATGGCTGTCTCCTCAGTCACAGCTCAGGATGCTCCTGCTCCTTCGCCAATGTCTGATGCTTCCACCACTGCTCTTGCTTCTGCTGCGGTTGCATCTTTGTCTGCATTTGTCTTTGCTTTTATTTTCTAGATATCTTTATATTATAGTATGTTTTACTAGTATACATTATACTTATTATTATATATTGTTATGTCTTTTGGATCTTTTTATTATTATTATTATTATATGTAATTCTAGCTTTGCTAGATTTATGGAGTTGTGGAATTCTATTGGCGATTATTGTTATTATGTTTTGTTGCGTTGATGTGGAAAGTGGAATGTGAAGTTATAGGGTGTTTGTTTCGGCTTATATAGCTGGCTTATGGCTTATTTGGTTTTGAGCTTATGTTTCATAAACTCATTTTTTTAGCTTATTTTGAAATTTTTTGGGTTCTGTAAGCTTATTATACATAATAAGCTTATATAAGGTGAAGGGTTTTAGAATAAGCAACAAAAATGAGTTTATGTAACATAAGCCCAGAACCAAATAAGCCATAAGCCAGCTATATAAGCCGAAACAAGCACCCCCTTATTGTTGTTGTAATGTTTGAATGTTTGTTTTGTGGTATATGGTTTTGAAACCCATGTTCAATTAGAAAACGGGTTTATTAAAAAATTGGCGTTGAATGTAGTTTAGCCTTGATTGCCTTTGCAAAAGGCTTAATATGAGATTATTTATTGAATTTTGCGTTTTTGTTCACTTGATCACTAGTACAAACATTTTTTTCTTTCTTAAAGTAATCTTAACATCGTTTTTCTATATGTTTTATGATTGAAGTAAACATATAATTTTAGAGTAAGGTATACGAACATAAACGTTAAGCTCAACAACTTTCGCGTGTAGCAGCCATTCGTGATAATGTATACGAGTCTACAAAACGGAGTTAACATGTCCTATTTTAAATAAATCGATTCATCAAACATTAGTTTTTCGACTATCTTCATTTAGCATACTCGACAAACAAACAACCTTCTTCGAAACGTAATTTCATGTATCCTTTAAATTGACACGAGAAAAATATCTACAAATATTGCAAAATGGTTTTATCACTTTGTGTCCCAAAAATTGGATAAAACATATTCATGTTCTGTGGTTGATGTTGTTGTAGCATTGATTATTTGTTCGTTTGGAGTTAAAGAATATATGCAATATTTGTGGTTGAAGTTTTATTTTGTTTTGGTGAATTTACTTATTTTTTGTGGATTTTTTTTAGCTTTTTATCGTTTTAAAAGTAAAAAAAAAAAAAACAGATGTCATATCCTAGTCAAAAAGCATATATAATGTGGGTGTACGCTATTCAGCTTTAATCGCATGTTGCTTTCCAGACCATGCTTTGGGAATATCATTCAAATTCCATGATTTTACTTTTGCATATCACATTATTCCTTTGAGAATAACTTCATATTTTAAGTACAAGTCAATATAATGTCAAATGTTTAACTTCTTCAAGGTTTCGAACTGATCGGTTGAACCGCGAACCGGTCAAGTGTTTGTTAGCTGATTTTGAGCAAAAAACTTGGTTGAATCGATAGTTAGATCGGGTCAATTAAAAAATTGTTTTTTAAAACATTGCTAATTATTTTGGTTCTAGGATCAAGATAATCATTTACATAGTTATGAATGTGTTTTAATTACATTAAGGGTGTGCTTGTTTCAGACTAAGAAAAGAAAAAAGGAAAGACAATGATAATGGTGAGGAAAGGGAAAGAAAATTATTCCTCCCAAATTGTTAGGTAATGGCTTATTACCCACTATTGGGTAATGGGTCATTGCATTATCTTCTGTCAAGCATTTTTTTAATTATCATGTTCATTATTTGCCCTCTATAACCCCTTATCAAGCATGCCTTAAGTTTTTGATACTACATTAGATGGTTGTCAAAAATATTAAAAGGAAAAGATTTATAAAGATTTTTAGTAAATATACGTGGTAATGAATTCATGACTAGTATATTTTTTTTGTATTCATAGGGGTCTCGGATGTTGTGCAATAGGTGACATCGCATAGGCTTCCTTTTAGAAAGGGTCACATTTTATTAGTTTTGCATGTATGAGTTATATAGTTCAACGTATAATATTAAACATATATGAGTTATATAGTTCAACTTTATATGCAATTTCTCTTTAGTTTACATGTATAATAAGACCTTTTTGTTGTTGATGCATAAAGCCACTGAAAAGTACAAGACGACCATGTTCGTATTTAGCAAATCATTATTAGGTCAAGTATAACTATCCAACTCTTTTGTAGACTATCTTAGTTTTTTTCGAACAATACTATCTTAGTTACCCAATGGTACTTGCAAAATATTTGAATGGTATTGACTATTGAGAGGTTAAAAGTTGAATTTTAAGGTCAACATATAGGTGATTATTTCTTTAGTGTAAACATTTTTGTGAGAAACTTATATCTTTTGTGAGTGATGTTCAATCTCAACTAATTGTCTGAAGTGCAGTTTTATAAAATGGTCGCATGAGTTCAAAAGTGGACTTCAAGTTATGGTTGACCTTCAACAAACCTTTTTGATAAAAATTTCAATTTTATCAAGTATTTCTAAGGCAAGAAATTATTTAGTTTTATCTTCAAGCATTACAATTTACAAAAAGTTGTAATTACAACATGACTATGGAACAAGGTTGCAAAAATAATGAATTAGTAGTCAGTTTGTTGACTTTTTGTAGCTTGTAAATGATTTTGGTGAGATTAATTGGTCATTAATCAAATTGGTATTTCGATAAGTTTTGGGTATTTCCAGCGAGTTATAAGTATTTTCTGCAAGATTTTTCTTAAAGAAAACAACTTTAATAGATATAAACAAAGACTATAAGTGATTAAAACAACGAGTTTTGGGTATTTCCGGCAAAATTCATATGTTTCCGGCAAGTCTGACCATTGTTACTAAATGAGCAAAAACCGCGTGTTACATACTTTCCACTAATACGATAATCAAGTCATTTGAATTTTTTTCTTCTCCTTTGAAAAAATCATATCGCAAATCATAAGCTCAAAGTAAGTTTTCTGGTATAAGTCTTAATCCTTACATGTCCTCATCAATCAATCACATGCCCTCATTTAAGCTTATGGACCCGATTAAATATTTTGCTTACGGATCAAGATTCCATAGGATAAGCTGCATTTATATGATGCTATTACTGATAATAATGTCGAAAAGTTGATGACTATGTATAACAAACAAGATAGAGTTATGTTTGTTTAAGGCTACGTTCGTGCGAGTCTTGTAGGGGCTTACAGAGGTTTAAGCTTTTGAAATACGCTAACTTTGAAAATTTAGCATTAATATTTTCACAACATAACTTCTAGTTTTTTAGGATTTGAATAAATCGAATGTTGTAATTAAAAATTTAATTATCTAATTAAACGAAGAAACAAAGCGTTTTTCAAACGCTAACTTTGAAAATTTAGCATCAATTTTTTCACAACATAACTTCTAGTTTTTTAGGATTTGAATAAATCGAATGTCGTAATTAAAAATTTAATTATCTAATTAAACGAATAAACAAAGCTTTTGAAATACGCTAACTTTGAAAGTTTAGCATTAATACTTTCACAACATAGCTTCTAGTTTTTCAGGATTTGAATAAATCGAATGTTGTAATTAAGAATTTAATTATCTAATTAAACGAAGAGACAAAGCTTTTGAAATACGCTAACTTTGAAAATTTAGCATTAATATTTTCACAACATAACTTCTAGTTATTCAAGATTTGAATAAATCGTAGGGGTGTCAATCGAATCGTGTTTGAGTTGACTTATTTGGATTCGCAGGTTGGCGGGTCATTATAACCTCAACCCAAACACGATCCATTTATTAATCGTGACAATAAACTCAATAGTTATTCAAGATTTGAATAAATCATAGGGTGTGTCAATCGAGTCGTGTTCGGGTTGATCTATTCGGGTTCGCGAGTTGGCGGGTCATTATAACCTCAACCTAAACACGATCAATTTATTAATTGTGTCAATAAACTCAACCCTAACTCAGACCTGCGTAACATGCGCAACCCGTTTGTGACCCCATTTAACATGTTTAGATAAATAGGTCAAGCGTTGAATAAGGTTGGTGATTTGTCGATTTAACTAGTTTAAATAACATACAAAAAGACTATACGAAAACTTTAATGACATGTGAGTTATAATCGCAATTCACTCCTATTAAATACATAACAAAATACATTTAATCTAAATCTTACACAAAATCCAAGTTATATATTTTATTTTTAGATCCATATATAGTTAAACGGGTTCACGTGTTGACCTATTTAATAATTACTCAACACAAACACGACCCGTTTATTAAACAGGTTAGACAAGTTGACATTTTTAACCCAAGCCTGTTTAATTTCGTGTCAAATTCGTGTCGTTTATCGTGTCGTGTCGAAAATTGACACCCCTAATAAATCGAATGTTGTCAATAGAAATTTATTTATCTAATTCAAACCAAGAAACAAAAGTGAATCAATTGTTACATTCATTCTTTATAGCATTCAAATCATCTTTTGACTTAGTTATTCAAGTTTTAAACTTCAAAGTCTAGAAGTGATACTTCTTTATGTAAAGTAAGACACCATTACCATGTACATGTGAACTCTTGAAATAAACACTTAATATAACAAATAGAAATTAATCATTATTAGGATTATTATCTCACTATACACCAAAAAAACATAAGAAAACATTTGGTCAAATCCAAAATACAGAAACTTCTTTGGCCCATACACCCCACTTATTTATTCAACTAGAACATGCAACCATGTTTTCCTTCATTTATAATTCAATTTCTAATAATTACAACTCTGATATTTTATAATAGTCCATTTGTTCTTAAATGATTTGTAGTTTTAAATTGTGGAAATGAAAATATATTGTATAGAATATAGATGACAAATGGACAGGGTAACAAAACTGAAGTGACATATAATAGGTACATTTTTGTGGTAGTAAATTAAAGCTTAACTTGACCAATTAGCACTTTTAAAAAATTTGAACATTATAGACGCTTTAGGGTCTTAATTTTTAAAACAAACAAGACGCTAGACAATGATACAAGTCGGTGTACGAGGTGTAATCAAACACGAGGACGAGATGATGAAATAGTCCTTAACATATTGTACAATATTACTTTCAACATATACGTAATTTTAGAGCTTTTTAACTCTTTAGATACGTATGTTTGGAAGGTATATTGTATAACAAGTTAAGTTCTCGCGCTAGATTGTCCTTGTGCATCAACTTATTCACGTTTTATTGTGGCTGAGGCCTCTTGATAGTCTTCCACGACGACCCGTGTGTGAGGACTAGTTCAAAATCTATCACCCTTGTATACGACGGTGTGCGAGGACTAGTTAAAATATCTAACACACTTATATCATAAACAAAGACAAGTGTCCTTCTTAACCATATTTTTTTTTTTGAAAATTGACTTTCTATTACATGAAATCCTACCCTATTACAAGAAATCCTCTACCCTATTACAAGTGCCAAGGTTTGAACCTTGGTCTTTTCCCCCAAAGGCATAAGCCTTACCAACTCTGCTAGGCAGATGTTGGCCCTTCTTAACCATATTTAACAAAGTCATTAACAAATAAAACACGGGCAGCAAGCATCGGGCAACGGGCAGCCAACCTTCTAAATAAATTACTACTACACACGTTATATGTTCATTGCCTATATAAACCAAACACTATAACCATTCTCCTCCCCACACACTCTCAAGCTCTAGCAATTTCAATATTTTCGTATCGAAAAATATTACATTGCAAGAGCTTAACTCAATGGCTTCAATGAAGATGATCAACCTTTTCGTCGCCATGATGGCAATCATGATTGCCGCAGCATCAGCTCAGGAAGCTCCAGCTCCAGCTCCAACTTCTGACGCTACAGCTGTCTTTGTCCCTACAGCCGTTGCATCTCTATCCGCACTTATTTTCGCTTACATGTTCTAATTAATTAAGTTATACTTTATAGTATGGTTTAATTAATATGAGCGGTATTTTGTTACTACTATTTACTTATCTATCTATCTATTTTCATTTTGTTTTGATGAGCTTGTAGATTAATAAACTTTATTTTATGATTTTTATGGTGTGACTATGTAACCATTGATTATTATATACTTATACCTGTATCATTCTTGTTATATTGAATTTATTGTTATATATGTCTTTTATTTAATTCTTGTTCAAGGTTACATATATATTCTTAGAAATTATGTTTTAAAAGTAATAAAGCAAACAATCAAATATTTTCTCCAGTTAAATTTTTTACAGCTGATTATCTGATTATCGAGATTCAGAACTTGTAAGTACATGCTTAAACTTGCAACATGGAATTTAACGGTTTCGGTTTTAGGATTATTTTTGTTAAATTGGTATCCTCAAAACATTTATGTAATGTATTCTCTCAAAAGTGAAAAACCAAATCTCAATGCATTTGTACCTTATTCGATATATTGCTTTTCGAACTTATTGCTTAGGGAATAACATTCTTATTCCCACTTTCATGATTCTAGTTCAAATGTCACATTATTATTCGTTTGAAGAATTTTATATTCTTTAGTAGATGTCAATTTATAATTAGGTAAAAAATAGTAATAATATCATCATCAAATAATATTGAATCTTTAACTTTAATAAAACTTTGACATATGTCCTGTTTTTTTTTTTTTTTTTTCCTTTGCTTCCAACACAGGAAATGTCACTTTCTTTGTGGCTAGGTGTAAATAGCTTAAAGTTTACAACTTTCTTACAATTCTTTTAGTTAAATTGCATAAGTTACAAGTTGAATGAATGCTCAAAAGTCTTGAAACAGTTGAGAAAATTGTAAGATGTAACTATCAAATTCATTAGATAAACAAAATGAAGACACCTAGTTAAAGAAAACAAAGGCAACTTATTTAGTAAATAAGATAGTTCCAAAAATTATTTTGTTTATTTACATACGCGAAACACAAACTGACACACATATTTAACAAGACAATTACCAATAAGGTTTTGACTTAGCTTATTTAGTAAACAAGATAGTTTCGAAAAATTAATTTGTTTATGTACATACGCGAAACACAAACATATTTAACAAGACAATTACCAACAAATTTTGACTTAGCTTATTTAGTAAATAACATATTTCCGAAAAATTAATTTGTTTATGTACATACGGGAAACACAAACATATTTAACAAGACAATTACCGACAGGGTTCTGACTTAGCTTATTTAGTAAATAAGATAGTTCCGAAAAATTATTTTGTTTATGTACTTACGCGAAACACAAACATATATAACAAGACAATTACCAACAGGGTGGTATGGTGAAAATTACGTTGTTACAGAGTTAATTCTTGTAAATAAGGATAATTATTTAGTCATCATAGAGGGTAAAAAAACACAAAATTTGGGGTGAAGTGGTTAACTGAATTTAAAATTTCAAATTGTTCATTATTGCAATAATTAGGTTGATTTTTAAAGTGGAAAAGGAGACATCTTTATTTCTGTAAAGAAAAAGGCAAAGTGAATTCTTTTTTTAAGGTGACTTTGATTAACATGTTTGCCATCATTATCATTTGCAAGTATGATTGACTACAAACCTTAATAAACATAACCAGAATCATGATACAAAACAACCCAAAAACATGGGAGATAAGTCAGATAACTTGTCTACAAAATTTAGAGTCGTAAATCATATGAACTGTCGTTTACGTGGTTTGCTCAAAATTACAGACCGATCCATCACTGACATTAGTAACCGATATCAACCGTGATCATAACGAAATTTCGTTTTCCAAGTAACGAACTCGACCAATGAATCAATAACACTTAAACTTAAATGATTAGGGACAAGGTATCCTAATGAACATGTATGCAGGTATGTGACAAATGACATTTTGGCATAATGTTGCAATGCACATGGGGATGAAAGAATAGACCCAAATGTGTGTATACAAATAATCATGGCTTCTTAACCATCAAAAAGGGGTAGTTGGTTGGACCTTTGTCTCTCACATGGGTTCATTGCCACCCACTCCATGATTATTTCACACCTCACATTCTCTCATTTACCATAGCAAAGAAGTATCTCATCCTAAACTTACTTCTAAAGGTATTTTTCCGGGTACGAGGGAACCCGACCCGAGCCATTTTACCGATATGGAAGGTAAATCCCAGACTTTACAGACAACTTAGCAAGACTCATAAACAGAGGCGAAACCAGAAAGTTATGGTCGATGAGGCAAACTTTGATAATTTTTAGAAACTACATTACAAATCAGTTCGTTAAGAGGACAAATTACAAAAATAGCCAAATATTTTAAAATTTTACACCCCATTTTTTTTGGCTAGGGCACGTGCGCACCATGCTCCCCTCCTGTCTCCGCCAGTGCCCATAAAGCCTCTCACCGAGCCATTAAACCACCCCGTAAGACCCACATAGCCAAGTAAATCGCTACCCCTCTACGATTGTGAATTATACGCAAAATAAAATGTTTTGAATAATCAAAGTTAGAAGTTACTCACCCTAAACACCTTATCTAATAAGCAATCCCGAAAAGACAAAGCTGTATATATTCTTTTCTTAGAGTTTCAACAAAAAAAATATACATAATATCACTTGTTTTCTGGCGAAGAAGTGCGCCTTGAAAGACTTTTAAGGAAAGTTTTGAATAAGATGATTGTTCTTTTATACACCAAGTGGTGTCAATTATCATGTCAAGTTTCTTTTGGAGGATTATCTTTTAACCAAACTTGCAAGTTTCAACAGCACAATCATGCACAACTACAAGAATCTGGTCTAAAAAGGTACAAGGATTTCCACACGATAACTTAACGGTCCTGAACTCTATCCTATTTTAGGCATTGCGTAAACTACAAAGATACCTAAACGAGAGGGCGACAAATAAACTTTCACCCTAAATATGGTTCAAGCTTCAGTCCAAAAACTCAGAAATTGCAAGTTTATACACTGGTATCGACTGGAAACATAAAGTGTTCATCTATAACCATCATTTGCTTCACAATCGCAATAAAACCCAAAATGTTTTTGTACAAACGTTCAAAATCTAACACTACGCAACTTAATGATTCTATGTAACTTTCTAAATGATTTCCTAATCAGCAAAACTACAAGTATGCAATTAGTTAAGTTTTACAACTATTTCTGCACATAATCACTAAAACATACCAATATCGCTAAAGTTCTGATTTGACAGAAATCTGTGAGAGTTCTTTATCAGCAAAGTGTAAAAGCCTTCTAAGCCTTAGCACCATATCACAATGAAACGGAAGTGACGATCTTCTTTCAAGGTATCCAGGGCTCACCGTCATCCAAGACAATGCGTGTAATTCAGCCGCCACACGTTCCAAAATCAAATTATTCTCTATTCCCGACTTGCCCATGTTTTTCATTTTCTCATTATTGTTATTATTGCCACCATTATTGTTATTACCTCCATAATAGTCACAAAGTCCAACCGAGAGAACCGAAGGCCATTCTTCTTTGCAATTGCTTCTAGAGTCTTTCCTCATTGAGGGTACGGCTTTTGAGACAACGAAACCAGTTGAAATGGGAATGGCGGAACCTTTGCTGTGGAGGAGGTGTGCTAAGGCGGTGATTCTGATGTTAGACAGGTTGGAAGTTGGAGCGGGTTTGGGGGGAGAAATCGCATGCTAGGTGACGGTACAAATATATAGGATGCAGATGCGGACCCCAAAGATTTTACAGGTGTGAAACCTTCAACGTAGCATGACTGACCCATTACTCCACTGCCTTGAGTCGTGCCTATTTAACAAGATGCAAAAGTAAATGAGGATTGTAAACAAACCGGCCATTACACAAAAAGGGTATAAATGGAATATATCTAACCTGGAGATGAATCTGCTTGATAGACTAACTGTAGTGAATGGTCAACAGAGACTGCTACAAAAGTGATGCTTTGGACCCATTGAAGCAAACCCTTTGAATTATCCATGGCAACATGCCCGCCACCACCACCGCCACCTAAGTGCTGCTGCTTTCTACCTGACGGTTGACCTAACCCACCTTTCATATAGGCGGAACCTTTGCCGTGATTTCTGTCTTGCATTATACTCATCTCTTGCTGTTGTAAAGGACCTCCATTACTGCTTGCGGGTATTCCATCTGGTACTGATCGTCGAAGCTGCAAAGACCATTTTTGACCTCCGAACCGCCAATAGAATACAGCGCTTTCTGCCATTCTGATTACATTATCACATTAATAAATATATGTATTATTAATTGGATAAAAAAGGGAGGGTCGGATAGTTATAGTTATACCTTGGCACTCGAGTTCAAAGAAGGATCCGATGCGTGTGATAACAAAATCCCGAGGCCTAGCTGTACTTGTGTCAGGAGAACATGCCTGAAGTATCTGACAACCTTGCTGCAAAATTTGAACGAAAAGAAATTGTAGACCCTTTGTGTCCTGTCTACTGCTGATTCCACCAAACGGAAATGTACAGCTGTCAAGCAGTTCACCTCTCGCATCCGTCCATATGCAGACAAGCCAACGCCAATCCTCGGTCCATCCATAGCAACAATGTAGACTCGGGGGTGTTTTCTGATGGGTCGACCCAAAACCATCATCCGACCCGTCCATTTGAGAGCCCATCCCAGCATCAGAACTCGTACCATCATCCAATAAAAGCTTCATAGAATCCGGTGATACACCACGTTCTACAGAACCTGGTTCCGCAAGAATAAAAAGTGGCTCAAACATGTATTTCAACTCATCGTGAAGAGAATATTCACCACTTCGATTTGCATCACTTCCTAGTCCCCCTCCCCGAGACATTTGCCACGAGTTATCCCAAGTACCCCTCTCATACTAGCATCAAGTTCACCTTCTCTCTGGCCCATTCTAGGCCCTACAGAATCTTTCCACATCCCCTGCATCGGTGAATTCATTTGCATCATATTTGAATGAGATTGAGATCTGCCCGGCATCGAAACCGATGGAATGATATCAGATGAACCTCGAGAAATCCTCCGTGCTTTGTTATAAACCGTGAAAGCAATTTCTTTAAGGATGATGGGTTCGTTAAGTGATGGACTAGTCACCCTAAAGATTGCATCAACTGTCACAATTTGTAACACCAATTTAGGGATACTAAAACCTGAAATTGTCACAACGTTTGATATTGATGCTTCATCAACCGCTGTTGAGCAACTTAATGCCTTCCCAACTTGATTTTGCATCGCGGATCGTCTTTCTTTATCTGATGATGGAAAGACGGCTGAACCAACAGCTACACACGATTCAACGACAGTCTTTAGAACAGCAGCAGGCTCGGGAAACGGGCACACCACATAAATTACCTGATCATGATATCCAAAAGAAAAATTCACTTAGAATTATTGGGTTAGTAATAGATATGTTTCTCAAAGTATCACCCGTTTGAAGTTTAAACCTTACATGGCAATGTTTTGATTCTTACCTTTTTTGTATTGTGTTCATCCAATAACTTTTTTCTATTTTGAAATATATGTTTTAATATAAAACTATTAATAATGATGACGATAAAAAAATGAAGACAAATGAAGAAAAACAAAAGAAAACTGTCGGCTCATTAAGACATGACCGATCAAACCGGTCATAAGTAATACATAGGTTCGAACAAGACACAAGTTACGGGACAAGAACAATGCAAAAAGAAGTTAACATTGCCAAAAAACATTTAAGGGTTAAACCGCTAAGGTAATGAACGTTTGAGAATTAAACCATTATCAATTCTATAGTATTTATCGAAAATTAAAAGTAACGACAACTTACTGTACAAGGAGTGCTGTTTCCTTCCTTCGAGTTCGGAGCAAAGATGGAGTTTAGCTTTAGGGCTTTTAAAACCTTAGAAAGAGACTTTAAGAAGCTTGTTAAATCCCAACCGTTGGATAAAGAAAGAAAATAGTCACTAATTGACCCCACTAGAGATGCACTGTTGCTTTCGATCTTCATTGATTGAGGACAATCAAGTAAAACAAAACCAGAAGACGACCATTTCCCTGAGTCTTTGCTAGTTTGGTTCCCCATGTTCTGAGCTGAATGAGTTCCCAATTTGCAAGTCTCATACACTGCAAAAAATATAATAAGATTATTTACTATTAACTACTTGGTGCATAAAGCGTGTACAAATATTACTACACAGTACACACCAGTCTCGAGCTGTTGGAAAAAATCTGCAGCAGCGGTTGTCAGGGGATCGATGTCCGGGCAGACAACACAATAATTCATCTGCAAGAAAAATAATTTGTATTATGAAAAACTATGTTAACCTAGACGGGCAAGTAGTAATTTCTTACATGTTTCTGCATAGCATAAGGTTCGAAAGGAGCTTTTTCCCAGTGTTGAAGCGAGGTTGCTGAGGTCTTTAGCCAATCATCCTGGTAACTGTTATATACATCAATTTTAGACCTTAAACATGTCATATTATAATCAAAAGTCAGATTTTTATATGATTAAGACATACCCGACAAGAATAGCAGGAATAGGAACTACAAGAAGTGCAGGCCTGATTAGTTGATGCTCTGACTCGGTCATGTCATCCATTCCTGTCACCAATGTGAAACTTTTTTATGCAAAAGAACATACGTAACTTATAGTCCTATACATAGACTAAAATTATATAAAAATTAGAGTGATTTATTATAGGTAACCTTTGCTATGAGTAGATCCACCAGCAGACTGAGGTGGGCTCATTGGTTCAACCGAAGAATCATTTATGCTTGCAGATGATTCAGCCGGAAATCCATCACCACCATTACGACCTTTGCACCAATCAGTGACTGTCAAGGGACCATCAAATGTGCCAAACGCGGATTTTAATGCTGATTTAATGTCAGATTGTAGTAATGTAATAGCATATGATGCATGCACCTGAACCCGAAAATAAAGATACAAATATTAAATAAAATCGAAAAATTTAAAATGATTTAAATTGAACAGGTACAAAAGCTTACCTCAGCCGAGAGTGGGTCCGCTAACTCCACACCAGCGATGTCAAGAGAATGACAAGAAGCCAAAACCCCACCACAACCGGCGTGAGCAAAAGATGGCCCACAAGAAAACCCGCGCCTCCATTGCTCCTGCATCGCCAGCCAGCCATATGGACCGTCCCCACAATCTGCATCTAATGTCACATCCACAAACGACGCTGCTTGTTGAAAAAGTAATGACATGCCATCAAGAAGCTCCAAAAGCGGTTGCCTTTGCCCGTACGACAACATCCCTTCTTCATTAAATGAGTTATGAGGTAATGAACCAAACGGTTCCATATTTGACATTGGTTTTGAACCTTTGGTGACACCAACGGTTCGCCAAACACCAACAGGCGAGTTAAGAGACCCATCAAGCAGCCCGCTATCTAAATCACCCGCGATTCTAATAGGTATATCTTTCTTCTTTATATCGTATTTACTTGACATATTATTATCTTGCAAAACATTTGATTCACCATGCATTTGATACAAAACATTATTATTTCCGGATAACCGATTCAATCCAGCTGGCAACGAGCTTGCGGGAGTTAATAACGTATGTCTTATTCTACACATAAAAGCTTGAAACATCAAGCACTCGAGTTCATTAGCAATACCCGTTTTCGATGATACAACAATACTCTCTGTTCCTGTCATCTTATTCCGGGTAGACGATCGGAGACCTGTATTACCTGATAATGTTGACGGTGTAACATCTTCACGTGACGTGACAACGATGTCATGAGATGACGGTTTTTCGTCTTTTTTGTCGGTTCCTTTCTCGACATGAGTGTAGTATTTCTTCGATTGAAGTAAATATTTGTCTTTTGAATTTGTACCGGGTCCCGATTTATCGTCAGTTGCATCACGACGAGGAGGTACTGCAGAGTACACGTAACTATTTGTACTTGAATTTGCACTCTCGACTGTTCGAGATTTCGGAACATACGGGGTTTTAATAACGGAGGATATCAAGTCGGTCGATGGGATTTCAACGGCTCCATATTCTGGAGCAAACGTCATCCTAGCTTCAGCCTTTATTAGATATTCAAACTCGGTGTTATTAGGTGGTGGATTATAAGTCATTGATCCAGAAGATACATTATCTTTTGTAACAATTTCTTGATTTTTGCTTGTTGACTCTTCAATAACAGGCAATGGCGGATTAAAGCTCTCAAAAGAAGAAAATCCCCCTGTCAAAATCATCGGGTCAGTCGTATCCATCATCGCCGTAAATGGGCTGCTACTTACATCTCCACCGTCTGTTGCAGAAAACATGGGAGTGGGAGTCTGTGACTCTTCAGTCCCGGGCGGCTGTTGACCATATCAAAAACATCAAACATAAGTTGCAAATTAACTTTAAGAGTATAATATCTAATAAATTAATTAAGTACCTCGCCAAATGGCAGAGCGTCGTTCTCAAAAAAATCACCAAAATCTCCAAACTCCGAGAGAAGTGCTTGGATATCCATGACAACACCTCTGTCGTCATCGTCCCAGTCCCACTGGGACCCACCTTGCTCATTGTTGATTTCCATTGAATTGTATGCATCGGCTCCACTGGCCTGACCGTATGACTCATTCATTCCACCCGAGTTCGCTTATTACCCTGTGCATAGCATATAGACTTGTTTAGATAAAAATGAAACGGGTTGAATCAAAATGTTGTTTGTAGATATAGATAGACGATCATATATACCATTTTGGAACCATCAATGTTCATTTGATCTGCATTAGTTAAGCCAGATTTTATGCATGATATAGAGTCGGCATCAGCCTCAAGATCATCGCCGGTCATCCTATCACTAGATGAACTAGTGCTACTACTGCTATTACTATTTCCGCTACTGTTGTAACCATGTTGAGAGCGGATACCATTATCATGCCAAGATCCTTCCATGGTACCGAAAGCATCACTGGAGAATATCAAAGATCAATAAAAACATAACCTGGATCAACAATATAGTAATACATAAATAAGTGTCATGCAAATAGACTTACCACTGCACAGAAAAAGACGAACCAGACAATGATGGCCCCATCCAATTTTGAAGCCAAAATCTGTCGACATAAAAAAAAAACACTTAGTAAAAACGTATAGAATGGTTTTACTTATTCTTTGAGAAATAAAAATGGAAAGAAATGGATGCCTTTTGAGAGACGATCTAGCGGATGACGTTTGCACGACTGGTACAAGGACTGCCTCAGCTGGATATATAAATGTTTTTTCATTTTCTTTTGTGACACCGGAGATTCAGATACATGCTGCTTTGAAATATTCTTATTTGAATTTGATGGCAGTGGCTTCTCACTTTCGGCATTTTCACAACCGAGGGTTACTTCTAGGTAACAGTTTTGTCCCCTTAATTGACAGCCAGAACTTTGCGAAAACATGTGCGGAAGACCAACAATTCCATTTGAAGCCTTTGACTTCCCAGAACTGTAACCATGTTTACAAAAAAGAACACGTATTCAGTGAGTGTTGTTACTATAAATGTATCAACGATAAAAGTTATAAATATTATTTCGGTAATTAAGTTGACTCCACCTGAAATATAACTGCTTCACGAGATCACCTGGACAAAATCCAGTAAGTCTGCCACGCATTCCATGAGGTGACACAATAACTGCAGTATCAAAAACTTTATTAATAACCAATCTAATATTTTCATCAAGCATTTAAAACAAGAAACGGACGCCAAATGACCATAAAACAACCTGGAAGCCTGTCACTGGATTGACTAGATGTGCGTTTTACTATTGTCTCCATGTCATTATTTGAAAGTGCCCGAACATGCCTGATGGCAAGAAAGAATATAAATAAAAAAATATTCATAAAATCACGATGAAGAACAAAATAAAGAAAAAGTTGACAAACTTTGCAGATATTATGACATGCACGAATACAGCCTCTTCCGTTGCGGTAAAGGTAAATTCAAGCACTGGCTGGCCTCTCCTACAAATATGATCAAACATGATATAGTCAACACGTGTAAACAAAAATTTACAAAATTACATTTACATTACAACTGCACACACCTGAAAAGTTCTCCTTGCGAAGATGAATGGTATCTTGAGAACACATCCCCAAATCTCATATATGAGAGTCCTATCAACGCTCTGTCGAAAGTATTTTAAGAACATATTCAATAGTTTACTAAATTTTGTTTTCCAATAAATATAAGTTAGATAGGGAATCATAGAGGCCCAAACGAACCTTTCGATACAATTTCTTAAAGCTTGAGAAAGTGCAGCAGCCACCTCTTCGGAATCCCAGGGCCAACCAGACACCCGATGCAAGACCTATTACAAATTATAAACATAAAATGAATTAAAACTGCAAAATAGTCAAAAGAAATGCATATATTTAAGAATTAATATTGCACCTCTCAGTTTAGATAAAGCAGCTTTAGCCTTATCAGGGACGGATGAATGGCGACCCGGGATAAAAAGCCATAGCTTGATTTTCTCATCTGCAGATTTTGGAAAGTCAACAAAATGATTGGAAAAAGAAATATGGCTTCGATTCTTAAAACAAGCGATGTAGAATGAGGCGTTTACCAGGGTTATGTAGGCCCTGAGATGGATCCCAAGGCCCGACAAAAGAATTACCCCATGTGCTTAAAATCCATCCTTCTGCAATTGCAGATGAGATGACAGCACCAGCTGTGCACCAACATCTCTTTGATTTAACTTTCCACTGCTCAAAATATCGAAAGTTAGGTTGCCGATTTAGTAAAGATGGGGTTTTTAGCATAAAATACAAACTTAACGCACTTTTTCAGTTGTCACGTTTTAGCCATTGTACTTCTATCTAATCCAAGTCATTACAAGTTCGTTTTGCAGAAAAAAAACCTCAAATGTCAGCTTTCAAAAATATATATTTTTATATTCAAATGTTACAATTGTGTATAAAAAATGTTAAATTTATAAATAAATGTTGACTGTAGCATATATAAATGTTAACAGTACAACTTATAAAATGTCTCTAACCGGACAAATATAACATCTGTGACTCAGACGTGAAAACAAAAATACAATGCAGGACAACTGAAAAAGAATGTAGGTATTGATCCTTAAGCAACTAGTATAAAACGCTAAACATAGATTAACCCATACGTTCCAACTTAACATAAAAATAACTACAATATGTGACATCGTTATGATAACGAACCTTCTATCAGATAAGTTAGGATCAGATTCACTCGGAAGGTACTGGAACCATGACACTTGATGTAAACCGCCCTATAAAAAAATCCATCATTAAAACTAATTTCAAACACTCTCTACATAACTTCATCTAGCTAATTTCAATCGTAAACTATAGCTAACGAAAGAAAACATACGATTTTGAAGACATTAGTCCACATCACTAATCCAACTCCACTTTTCAAAACCCGAAACAGCTTCAAATCAGTTCAAAGCTTCGTACTTTATCACGCAGAACAAACATTTCTTCGTCCACCTAAACAACCGAAACAAAAAAAGACACCACCCCATTAAACCCTTCACCGAAAAAACTCCAACGACATTATCAGCACTCAAAACCAATACATAAAAACCCAAACTTTGATCAAATAACAAAAAACCCGATACGCGATACCCGAAAGGCGTAAACTTAAGGGATCATAGCTAACAAATAAGTAACATAACTTCCAAATAACTAAACTTTACATCAATTGCACAAATACCCATAATTTATAAAGCATTAAAAGTTACTAAATCAAGCTAATTTCTTGAATTTGAGCTAAAAAACATGAAATTCAGTTCTAAAAATTGGGAAATTAAATGAAGGGTTTTGCAATTGAGGCTTACTAGTGGTGAATGCGATCTTTAATTTTGGAATTTGATGAAGAAATCAGGAATCTTGATTGATTAATGAGTATAAACACAACCCTAATTTTGTAATTTTGGGGAAAATGTATCAAGGGTTTTAAGTGTAATAGATCCTCTTTCGTTTTTCTTTTTTGACTTTTTTTTCTAATTTTTTGGTTTTGACTTTTTTTTTAAAGCAAATTACAAAATCAAATAGTATTAGGTTTTTTCTATATTTCGAGACTTTTTCATTATCATACATTTTCCATTGTGTCACAATCATACCATCACAATCATATCTTTTCGCACAAAGATATCTTTATCTTTATTTAATGTAAATTAAGCAGACCACAAGACATCATCTTGGTATTTTCATCTTTCTTTTCACACGCAGTTCAAAACCAACACTTCACCCACTCACTCACCCCGATCTCTATGTATCGACCCATATACACTCATTCTACCACATTTTCACTTCAAAAATTCTAAGATACAAAACAATCACTCCCTCACGTTAACAATAGGCCAAGGAAAGAAAAGGAAAAGTATCAAGTGTTTTATTCAAGAATTTAAGAGTTACTTTGGGTTTTAACTTGGTTAGAAAAGGTTACGGATAATATAGCAAAGCTACGAGTTAGGTTTTGGTGGAAAGCGTTTTTTTTTTTTTTTTTTTTTTTTTTTTTTTTTAAAAGGCAATCTATTATAACAAAACCAAACACGACAACAAGAATCTCAAACCTTTGGACATGCCCCAAAAGGCATAATTAGCGAGATATCAAAGCAAAAAAGAAAAAAAATACAAACATTAACCCTCACCAAGTTACAACACACGTGAGATATGTGTATGTGAGACAAAACACCTAAGTGAAACCACAAGATAGACCCGCACCATATGCTAGGCACATAAGCCCACAAAAGCAAAGCATACTATAGCAAAGAACATCGGAGGGCTGCGCTTGAAGGTTTTCCACAAGAGCGGTCTCTCCGATCCACTTATCCCACGAAAATTATGATTTTTGATCGCTGCTAATCCACTCGAATGACTTTATTTGTATTTCCGAAAAACTCTTGAACAACTCTCATTCTTTTCTTTGAACACCAGAGATTTCGACTCTTCCAAATATAATACGATAACTAAAGCGGGTTTGTACTTTATCGGGTTTGTACATGCCACGCCCATCACACTTCAACACATGCCACGCCCCTGGCACGCTGAAGCACGCCACCACTCAACGATAACTCGAGCTCCAGCGAGCACCGGGTTCCACGCCCACCGCTCATACCACGCCAGTGGCCTCATGCCACGCCTGTGTCATTCCTACGCCAGGCACGCCCAACGATCACGCCCAAACTTCTCGCTGACCACGCCAGAGAATCCAGCAGTGCGCTGTCTGGTTTAAACGACACGCTACAAATCTAACGTCGATATTGAAAAGTTCATTTAGAAAATTGTATGGGCGAGGTTTATATGTGTAAGTAGTAGGGAAAGTGTTTGTTTAAGAAATTTTATCTTTTTTTGTTGTTTGGGTTTGACACTTTGACTCTTTGTTTTGTGTGTAGAAATGAGTTAGGATTAAAGGAAAAAAATAAAAATAAGAAGCAAATACATTTTTATGTGTACCATCTTTATGTATTTAATGCATTTAAATATATATTTTAGCTTAAAATTAGATGTATTTTATCAAATTATGTGAGTATATGTATTTTCAATCATCTATATGTCAAATCTCGTCTAGTGCTTCTTTACATCTTTTTTACTTTAAAATCACTTTCAAATGATAGGTGATGCATTTAAATGAATAGAGATCGATCTAATTTAAGTTGATCATCTCGAATCGCGTGGTTATAGTTATTTCTCATTTTAAGTTTTGTTCTCACCAATCCTTACTCATGAAATATGTCACATTAAAATTTGTTTGGTTCACTTATATTGGATGGGTTTAAAGGGTTATGAAATTGAAATGCGCTAAAATCTTGTGTTTGGTAAATAAAGTGGCACTGTTTGAATTTGAGAAAAGGCTAAAAGTGGCGTGTTTTAAACCCTTTCAACATGGAGTGAATTATCATTTCGGTGACCCACGCTTAAAAAGGTCTAGTAAAGTTACCATTTATTCTTCATCAACAATTGCTTTCTCTTTCTTAAACCAAACTTCATCTTCTTAATCAAGAAACCCACTTCAACTATTCATACAACAACTTTGCAATTGTCAAATTTACGCACTTGTTCGATTTGACACTTTTACTAAGCCACAAGATGGATCTTCTTCCAAAATTTGTATAACTATTTAATTCAATTTATTATACCAACAATTTTTCCGCTTTGTCCAAATTTTAATGGTGCTTGTTTGATTTCGAAGGGGCTTGTTAATTTAATTAATCTTTAGTTTGATTTAAGCTTGTTAAAATTCTAAGTTTTGTGACTTGTAACCTTAGATTATTAGCTTCAATTTATTTAATTTTTGATCGATTTTAATGTATGACTGTTTATTGTTTTGTAGCAATTGGTTAAATAATTGATACTAATGACACACTTGTACACATGTTATTGATTTTATAATGTTATTGGTCTTATTTTTCGTTTGATTTTTATCCTTGGTTGATCAAGAGACATGTATATGTATATTAGTGTTTGGAAGATTAAAGATTTAAGCAATAGCAAGAAGCAGTATACCGTAATGTCAAAGAATCATAATCAGTATTTCATTTTTAGTTCTTGCCAACCAAACACATGAGATAATTTTAAATACTGGGTTTTGAAGTTTACAACATTTAAAACCCCACCTAATTTGAAATACCAGGAATTTAAATCTATGAACCAAACGGCACCTAAGTATATTCAGGGGAATTTGGATTTTAGTTTGCATCTTTATACATCATATATGGCTTCTCTTATTACTTACTCATATGTTGATTGGGCTGGGTGTCCTAGTATACGTCGGTCCACTTCTGGTTATTGTGTGTTCTTGGGTAGCAATTTGTTGTCTTGGTCTTCTAAGCGCCAACACACTCTTTTCCGCTCTGGTGTTGAAGCGGAATATCATGGTATTGCTAATGCAGTTGCAGTAACAACGTGGATTCGTAATCTACTTTGTGAGGTACACACACCTCCGATATGCAACCTTGGTCTATTGTGATAATCCGCATGCCATTTATTTGATTGTCAATGCGGTGCAACATCAACATACGAAACATATCGAGATTGACATTCATTTTTTTTACATGGTGCCTAAGGGAAAAGTGCATCTTCATGTGCGTTCTCGCTATCAGTACGCGAATATTCTCACGAAAGGGTTGCCTGCAACCTTATTTGAGGAATTTTGTACTAGTTTGAGCGTGCGATCTCCTCCCGTAATCCCGTTTCAACTGCGAGTGAGTGTTAGTCGATATTATTATTATGGCCGTCGTTTATGTATTACAAGCTTAACCCATTTGAATAGTTATAGATTATTCTATTGTATTATATAAATTTTTTTGGGTTAATGGGGATCTCTCTTTGATGTTGTAGTCCAAACAAACTTATGGCTACTAAAAGACCCGAGACCGGGTTACTTTTCAACGATGTCAAGCTCTTTAGTTTTAAGAATTCCGCCTTAGTTGAATTGAGTGATTTGATAGCGCGTAACACTCTTTAGACATATTTGTAATTTGTTCCTTCCTTCCAGCTCCTTGCTAGCTACGTTGGTTTTACAAAATTTTCGCTCAAAATAATCTTAACGGGGACCCCAAACGCGTGGCGTGACATGGCGCATGACTAAGTCTCACGCTTTCCAATGAAGCTTTTCGTTTATAAGGCGTGACATAAGGCGGCACAAAGTATGAAAATATTTATATATTCATATCATAATTCATATATATCGAGTTTACAAAACATGTAGCATTAGGCGTGCGTGGCGGTGGCGTGGCCAAGCCTACGCGCTGCTGCTGGGGCGCTGCGAGCCTTTTAGAACAGTGATTGTAAATAAAGGTGAAAACAAACCGAGCTAAGCCTGAGCCTATCGATATCGACTTTGGGCTCGAGCTTTAAGGCACTCAACCAATTTCTCATGTTCCTTTTTATCAAGTCTTTCCGTTAATTTTAACTATGAGTTTGATCCACCATGAATAAATGTAACTCAAACTAACGAATTCTCAAATGAAAAAATTGAAACTTCCCCTTATGAGTAAGAGGTTATAAATCTGAATCTTAATCTAAGCGTAAATGTTTAATTTTGAATGAAATAATATTGTTTGTTCTTTTGTAAAAAAATTGTGCGGATGAGATAAATATGAGCAATTTCATTCGACAATACATAAACGAACATTAAATAGAACAATTGAGCCATAAAGCTAACACATCCTAGCAACGTGGAAATAAAATGTGTTAAAAATAACATACAAGGACACTATGTGCAATTTAATCTCAAAGTAGTCATATATTGTGGTATGCTATGCTCCCGTGTTGTTAAACATATTAACCATTTTGTAAACTATCTTTATCAACTAGTTTACGATGATGGGACTGTGAATAAAACTAAAACTAATCTAGAATATACTTAAAGTAAAAAAATTCAAGTTCATGCTCAAACCACGTGTGTCACAATTTGATTTCACAAACTATCTATATATTATTATTGTTTAAAATACTATTCTGCTTGAGCATTGTCTCGTTATCATCATATTTCATCTTTAACATTTTTTTTTTTATTTAGAAAAACAAAAAATGACGTTATTTCTTTTAACGTGCTATCAATACTAAAAGAAAAGTCAAGAAAATATATAATTCAAAATGAAAAAAATAATCAAAGAAAAAAATTAAAGTAAAAAAGTAAAAGAAGACATTAAGAGGTCCCCTGCACATATTGGTGGGTAAAAGGTTTGACCATTTGTCGTCTCTAAACGGAAAAATAAAAAATAAATATACTTAATAACCAAAATGTCTGACCGCATCTAAATAAATCATATTAAGAGGATGTTAAGAGGTATTTTTAAGAAACAGACACCCTGATATTAATTATCTACTCTTTCGTTTGTAAGAATCTAACAATTGAGTGGATTGCGCAAAACGCAAAGTGTCATAACTTTAATCTTGAAACATTGCTTATTCATATAAGTTACAAAACCACATTATGCTTTCTACTTCAAACCCCTAAACTTAAAAAGTTAACTTAACAAAACAAGTCAAATAGAGCAAATCCAACGGTCGGAAGCACCCAAAGTGTTGATTCTAAAATTTGTAAAATCTTTTGACCCGCACAAATATTCACGCATTTTAACCGATTGCCCAACTTGCGATCCACTCATTTAAACACACTAGGTGGTACCTTGTTGCGTGGCGCCATACAATTAAAATATTCAATAAATTTTTTAGTTCTATATTTTACAATACAATAGATATACTGACGACGACAGTTTAGTTTTGAATATTGTTATGCACTAACAAAACTTTTCATATAAAATTGTAGATTATCCACGTGATGTGGTGACAATAATGAGTTGGTAGTAGGTATATTATAAAGGTTTGAGGTAAAAGTAGTTGTGATAATAAATGTAGTCGTAAGTTATCATTAAATAATAACATCATGGCAATTTTAAAAATCACTTACATTATACTAAGAAAATTTAGTTTTCAAAAATAATGTTTGTTAAATTTGTCTCACATAAATGGATGATACTGAGAAAACATTACTTATAAAGATAAAGTAAAAATAAATATTCAATAAATCACGTATGGATTCTTTAAAGTGTATAATTTTAAATATATAAATATATATATATAATATATAATTAACACTTAACACTTTGCACCTTTCGTCATTTCTTTGAAAAAATCGTCCGATTTTTATAAAACAAAGTTTTTAGTTTTACAGTGGTTTTATTAAAAAATTCTAAAAAGCCATATATTTGATTCTCAGACTCTTTAATTTAATAATATTTTTGAATATTGTATTTTAGTATGCATTTTAAACACTATTGATTTAATAATATAGTTTTGCGACGACTTTTATGGGCTTAGGCGAACCGATGGTGACTCAGGTTAGGTTGAACCGCTTAGCCGGTCCGCTTTTTAAACCATATGTCACCAATCAACTGTTTACGTATAAATTGCATGAATATTTGTATATTTTATTAGTTTGTACAATATGTATAATAACAAGTATTTTCATATTAGAGGTGTTTTAAAAGTAACATTTATTAGGTATTTATTGTTATTGACGTTTTTTCTTTGATTAAATTACTTTGTATTTTTTATTATTTTTTTAAATCATGTCTAAAAGAGTCTTTAAAGTGTTGCAAACAAATCTTTATTATAGATATCTTTATTAAAATTTGTCATTATTAAGAAGTGTTGAATCTTAATTTTAAGCGCTTTTTTTTGAATGTCAAAATCTTTATAATATAGTATATATATATTGTGTTCGTATAACGATGAAAATAAAAGCGGTAAGAATCAATCAAAATACAACAAGTATCTTTTAGAGTATTTATTACAATAGAAATCTATTTTAACTAATAAAGCAGTTTTTGACAAAATGACTTTAAAGAACGCATTAAATTTTATTATTAAAACAATCGCTTATTTAAGACTAATTTACAACACCCTAAAGCACATTAATGCTGTGTCATTCAATAATCCGGATTCAAAACGCATACCCCTTTCAAATCATATTGTACGCTCCTCTTCGGTGTATTTTTGTAAAGTATTCAAGTCCATTAATCACCAATCTTCCTCTACACGCTTCTTTGTTGTAAATCAGTGTTCAATTTTCAGTTTCAATTCACCAATCGAATTCAATGCATTAAAAAAATCCAAAAATAACCTACAAATTGGTCTATATATCTTTGATTCAAGGATTATCATCAACCCTAATAACTCAATAATTTGATTCAAGAATTCAATGCACTCAGGTATGTTGTTGCTGAATAATAGTACTTTTTATGTTTGTTTCATTCTTGATTACCTTTTTCATGTAACACTAAATGATAAATTTGTCTTTTTATTCTTGCAGATTATGTTTCGTCAAGAACATCAATGATATCTTGGTAACGAACAAGTGTTTCGAAGGTAAAAATAATCTATTAATTAAATTTTGTAAATGTTAGCTTGAAAAGTTGCTACCATTTGATTCAGTCACTATTAAATTTGCTATTTTGGATGGAAATTAAACACTTTTGTGATGGGAATTACGTACCCTAAGTGTTTGATGAAATGTCTAAAAAAGTAGTTAGTTTCTAATCTGACTCCGTAATGAATTAAGATCAGATCATCATTTGACATGACTTTAGGCATTGGGGTGACTGTTTCTTGATTTGTTCTTCTTAGATAGTCTTCACAATAATAAGTTTTTTTTTGAATTATGTACTCTATTGGTAATCATTTTTTTTTTACCTTTTATAGGCTTTAGGAAATACATCTTTGGAGAAGCAAATGAAGTTGAGCTGAAGTTTCTGAACAGGTTCTTAAACCTCATGCAAATTGTGGTCCACTGCTGCGAATGCGATATGTGATACTCAAGTTCTAACATCTTTTTATTACTTATAATAGGATAAACCAGGAGGATTTACATCTATTCAACATAATATTAAATCAAGAAATCAGAAGGTTATCATCTCATGTATCATACTTTCAGCCAAGTTTAAACTATGTAATCGATCACTATGTCCCTCTTCAGGGTTCAGCCAAGTTTAATAGCTGTCATTATAGGATGAGTTTTGATGTGTCCTTGCTTTTGAATATTTGATTTAAATGATGACCATGTCATAACCCATTTACTTATGAATGGGTTAATTTGGATAGGTTTTCTCGACCGGGTGAGATGAGTTTGAAGTTTCCCAAAGGGCGTTTATGATGCATAAGAGCACCCAAAATGTTATGTTAAAAAACATTATTGATTACAGTCGTATATATTAGCTTATTAATCATTCAATAGAGTAATTAGAAAAGTTCTATTAAAAGATGGGTAAAAAGTTTTTGGTCCATGCCCATTTGTTGCCCATATCAAAAGTTACACAAGTTGAACCCAAGTTTGAACAGTCAGCTAAATCTCATTTTAAAGCCATCAATTTCTCAAATTTTTATAGTGAAAACTGACTGTTTGGTTGAATTTATGATGTTTTGCAGTATTTATTTTACCAAATACTAAGAGGACTGAAGAGTTTAGATTATGATTTTATGTGTATATTTCGGTAATAGACAAACTTCTAATGTAATGATGACTGTCTTTGTGCAGTGTTTTGAAGACAACAAAATTTGATTTTGGCTATACTGGAAAATCAAAATCTTGGGAAAGTACAAGAGTGTGCTCAGTAAGTTATTTAGTGATCCAGCATGATGAAACTTCTGTAAATACATGTTTATGTTGTGTTATCAGGCTTAGTTTATGCTCACATATTATTTGCGTAAATGAGGCTCTGTTGATAACAAGATATATCGTAGTAGGAAATAGACAGTGGTCTAAGTTCGTTAGTCCTTTTAAAATATGCAATTTTATTCGCTGAACGAATATTTACATTGAATGTTCAAGGTACCAAGCCGTCCTACAAAAGAACCTAATGTACTTGGCTGCAATTGATGATGCTCAACCACCACCAGCAACACCAACACCCCTACAAACATCAACTCCTCAAGTGAGTTGTGATAATACCATTTTAAATACAATTGTTTGTCTTATTTGTTTACTTAATATCTACCTAATGCAGATGCCGCCAAAATACTATCTCTCTGTAGGCAAACAATTACATGCAACAACATAAGGCTGCAACAGCCCTACAACAGTCTCAGCAAGGCGGTGTTCCAAAACTACCTTTTCAGCTTAATGCCCTTCTATCCCAAGAACCAGCAGTTGCAAATACTTCAATTTCAGCAACAGAAACAACAGCAGCTTCAGGCACATATGGGCATGAGGGTTGGTGCGCATAATGGGATTTTTGGTATGCAGCAAGCGATGCACTCCGCACTTGCTGGAAATCCAATGGATGGGAGAGGAATGAAGCAGAATTGATCTGATGTGGCTTCTGGTGGTAACGGTCAGGGAAAAGCACATGGTAATAGGGATTCGTAAGACAGGGTTATGCCTTTTGTGGATTAGTTTATGAGCTCTGTTGTACTTTTAAGAGTTGGAAATCGCATCTTTATGATTAGCTTGGTAACTGGTCTTATTATCTTAGCTGCACATAATGTGCAAGTATCTTTGTATCCATGTTGTTATAAAGAAATGACGTTAGAAATCATCGTCAGTTTAGTTTTGAAACCGGTGTCAACAAATTAAAAACGTACTATAATGGTGATAGTTGTCATGATCAAAATGTATTATGCTTTACATGGTCACGAAATTGACAAGTAATCTATTGGAATATAATGTGTTGTAAAGAAAGTTTGAGTATCAGCTTAATTAGTGATTTTTTATCAGATAGTTGGTGGAAGATAATGTGTTGTAACGAAAAAGAAGGATGGCATTAAGGGTGGCCACAGTGCTTCGTTTTCATCTACAGGGTATTACAACCGCTCCTACATTCACAAAAAAAATCAATAATTTTTTTTTGAATGAAGTGACTCAACCAATTTCATTTTTTTGCAGTTAATCCACATGGACATTGTTGTGTTAATTTTGGTGTTTATAAAGTGAAGAGAGTTTCAGTTTTAGAATTCATCTTGAGGCGGTTTGCTTATAAGGTAATTGATCATTTGACCTTTCTTATTGTTAGTTTAGAGTTGAAAATTGTAAAATATGGGCTTTGACATTGCTAACGCTTTAATGCTAATTACAACCATCGAACCTCACATTTCGCATGAATGAATTCATTCTCTTGGTGAGGTGATCATAATAATAGGTCATCATTGAGTCTTTTTGAAAGAGTAACATAAGGCCCTGGGTTTTGTATCATGCCAAATTTGGCCCTCCGTAGGTATGCATGTATTTTGAGGCTTTATTTTGCGCCTATGCAAAATATGTACATGTTAGGATGGCGTATTAAAAGTCGCAAAATGTTACCAAGATCTTGATTGCCTGTATGATCCTAAAAGGTATAACACAAATATCAAACTTCGTTTCATTTATACATTGCTTTATTATATAATCTACTTCGTCACCGTGTATGTAATACTTATTGAATTCACAATGATCGGTTTGAGTGGCATAGGATTTGTGTGTTGCCTATGATCACGAGTTTGGTATCGATTATTTGGGACTTTTCAAGGCCCTTTCTCATGTTAATTATAATGTGTGAATGGTTAGGCATGCAAGGACTACATTAAATTAACAGCTAGGGGTTGTTTGGATTTTCGATTTAAATTGCTTAACTTATATACAAGTTGTCTTTGATTGTTTCACCTAAAGTGCTTAGCTTATATATGTGCCGCTTGGTATTGCTTTGAATAATACATTTTGTATATATTATTTAAGGGTTGTTTCGGGATTGGTTATTGATTGTAATATGATGCACTTAGGTTATTTTTCTTAATTAATTGTCTCTCATATTATATAACATATGATTACGTGGCTATGATTATTTGTATAGTCATGGGCGAAAACCTCCATACACTCCAGATGAAATTATTCATAACCGCTATAGCTTTTATGTTTGGCACATTCTTCCGGATACGGGTCTAAAGGTAAACAATGCACGGTTAGATAGTTAGACTTAACCCATCGCAATGCACTCATTATGGTTGTCATAATGCAGGAGATCCTTTTGTACCTTGGACCACTACATAGCTTTTATGTTTATGGAACTACATGTTGATGCTACAGTGACACCGAAATTGAAGTAAAGATAGTGATGGTGTGTGAACGTTGATCGTGGCAAGGTAAATTTTAGTACCTTTGTTCACATTGTTGTTTTATAAATCACGTATCTTGATTCATAATCTTACAGAGGTATGCATGTTTCATTATCACGAGAGATGTTACTAACGTCAAACAAGAGATTGGTGGGTCCCACATGCGATATAAGTCTTAGTAAGCATGTGGTTCCTTCGTTTCAAATAATTCCCTTTTAACTATAACTGGTTAAAAAATATTTAAATTTAATTTATTAAATGCAACGGTTTGAGCATGTCAAATGGGTTGAAAAGTCCTCTAAAGTGTTATTAAAATGTTTTCACACTTTGAAATTGACCCACTCGCCCATCTTGCCACTCTATTGAAATTGTTGAGAAGATACTCTAAAAATTTTAATGTGATGTTTAATGTTGTAGTCGAGCCGTCAACTATAGACAACCGGCTTTTCTCGAATGAGTGTAAAGGTTGATGAAATCATTTCATGGTTTTCTTGCTTACAATTTTGTGAAATTGATGTATGTAGGATGCATTGTGGGTGATGAAGCGGATGGTGTTCCGTGAATTCAAAGATATGGTATCCTGGTTTTGGCATGAAATCGCCCCTTTAAGCTGAAAAGCATGGTTCGTTACAAAATTTATTGAATGTTGTCGCTATAAGAGTTGTTGCTATCAAAGGTTGTATGTTTTTTTCTTTCTAAATTGTTAAAACGTGAAGGAAGAAGAAAGGAAAACATGTATGCTTTTAGCACTACCCCATACAAAGAAATGAGAATGAGAATTAGTGCATTAGCAATCTAAAGTAGAATGAGAATTAGTGATGACTTTTCCACAAGAATATGTTCCACCAAGAGGTACATTTTGAAAATAAGGATTTTTTATTCTATAACAAAGGGTTTTTGGATGTGCCTTGAGAAAATAGGCATGTGTATTAAATTTGATTATTTACCCTCTAATAATCCGAAGAGAATGAGTGCATTAGCATTACCCCATACAATATAATGAGAATTAGAATTAGTGCATTAGCATTCTAAAGTAGAATGAGAGTTAGACGACTTTTCCACAAGAATATGTTCCACCTAAGAGGTACATTTGAAAACATGTATGCTTTAGCACTACCCCATACAAGAGAATGAGAATTAGAATTAGTGCATTAGCATTCTAAAGTAGAATGAGAATTAGTGATGACTTTTCCGCCAATATGCTCCACCAAGAGGTACATTTGAAAATAAGGATTGTTTTATTGCTATAACAAAGGGTCTTTGGATGTGCCTCGAGAAAATAGGCATGTGTATTAAATTTGATTATTTACCCTTTAATAATCCAAACATATCAATTGTGTCACTAAATGATTGGCAAACTTATTGTCTTTTTTTTGAGAGAGCCCCGAGAAAGCCTATTGGAGTTAAAAAGATCTTAGGGGAGGGACCGGATAGAGATTACAAGAAAGATCCAAGAAACGAGGTGAGATTTAAAAGAAAGAATGGAAGCATGAAGGCCTCGATGAGGTATGCATAACACGTCAACATGATTCTTGAACGACAATCATGTTCGTGGAAAAAATAGACAAATTGTGTAGGAGGTTGTTTCGGAAAGTTTGGGCAAAAGTGATGATCATTAGCAAGAGTGATCATCATCATCATGAAAGTATTTATTTTCATTATCTATTTTATACATTCATTAGAGTTGTTTTGTTAATGTTGGTGATGATTAATAAGAATTTGAATAATAAGATGAATAATTGAACGGGTTAAAGTGGTAATTAGTGTCACTTAACTAAATAACTTTACTTTACAATATGCGTCAGGCAATGATCATAATAATCATTTATACTTTATAGTATTAGATTGAGTAAATAACATAAATGGTCCATGTGAGTTTGGCGAAATTTTATTCACTGTCTCGATTTAAAAGTTGATCAATCGTCTCTATCGTAGCGAAATAATAACATGAATGGTCCTTTCGAGGACTGTAGGTGAAATTTTGCAAACCATGGATGATTTATGCAACTTTATACAACATTAATGCTATTCTTTGATAGTGATAGGGACGATTTATGCAACTTTTAGTTTGAGGGACTGTAGGTGAAATTTACTCTATTAGATTTCTTCATCATAAGATTTTTATTTCGTTGTTTCTTTCATATATTATGGAACATGTTTACGCTCGTTGTTTTCTTATTATCTCATTTTCATACTTTTTAAAACCCCGTGAATCATTACAAGAATATGGTGGGGTTGTTTGGATATAGTTTATAACATGTTATTTGGTTTTTAGATGTCATTTTTTCATTAAAGATACACAAATTACAGTAATATTTAATATTGGTTTAATTAGGTGTTTTATAATTTATTAAGATGTTAGATGTGTACCAGTTTGTTCGAAATTTAGTCAATAAAGGGTTGCTTAGGTTTAATGTTTATTATCAAAACATTTTAAGGGTTTTATTTTAAGGTCAGATCAAGTTTTTAAATTGTCATCACCGATCAACAAAAGTAACACCGAATCTAACCTTGAACTAGTAGCAAAGAACAACCTGATTTCCACCGTAACTCCCGACCAAGAGGAAGGTCCCAGAATCTGTCGTAACACCGGCAGACTCACCATTAAAAAAGTAGCAATCATTTTTTTTAAAATTTCTCTCTATTTATATTTAGCTTAACGGTTTACATATGACATGTTATTTCCAATGTGTATTATCTATTTTGCAGCTTCAATACATGTCTCATCAAGAAATTGTTCCAGTGTTGTTAAAGATTCATCAACTACACCATGTAGTAGTGTGATCCAACCAAAAATACGCCGGATCACTTCTAAATAAAACCAACACTTCACCTACTCACTCACCCCGCCTCTATGTATACGACCCATATACACTCATTCTACCACATTTTCACTTCAAAAATTCTCTAAGATACAAAACAATCACTCCTCACGTTAACAGTTGGCCAAGGAAAGAAAAGGAAAAGTATCAAGTGTTTTATTCAAGAATTTAAGAGTTACTTTGGTTTTAACTTGGTTAGAAAAGGTTACGGATAATATAGCAAAGCTACGAGTTAGGTTTTGGTGGAAACGCGTTTTTTTTTTTTTTTTTTTTGTTTTTTTTTTTTTTTAAGGCAATCTATTATAACAAAACCAAACACGACAACAAGAATATCGCAAACCTTTGGACATGCCCCAAAAGCGCATACTGCGATATCAAACAAAGAAAAGAAAAAATACAAACATTAACCCTCACCAAGCTACAACACACGTGAGATATGTGTATGTAGACACAAACACCTAAGTGAAACCACAAGATAGACCCCACACCATATGCTAGGCACATAAGCCCACAAAAGCAAAGCATACTATAGCAAAGAACATCGTAGGCGCTTGAAGGTTTTCCACAAAGAGCGGTCTCTCAATCCACTTATCCCACGCAAAATTATGATTTTTGATCGCTTTCTAATCCACTCGAATGACTTTATTTGTATTTCCGAAAAACTCTTGAACAACTCTCATTCTTTTCTTTGAACACCAGAGATTTCGACTCTTCCAAATATAATACACAAGAACTAAAACGGGTTTGTACTTTATCGGGTTTGTACATGCCACGCCTGTGTTCACGCCAACAACATGCCACGCCACTGGCACGCCAGGCACGCCAGCTCACTCGCTGATAACTCAAGCTCCACGCCTGCACCTGTGTTCCACGCCCACCGCTCATGCCACGCCCAGTACGCCTCATGCCACGCCCGTGTCATTCCTACGCCAGTGCCCGCACGCATCACGCCCAACTTCGCGCGGACCACCGGAGAATCGCAAGACACGCCTGCACGCTTAAAACGACACGCTACAAATCTAACGTCTGATATTGAAAAGTTCATTTTAGAAAATTGTATGGGCGAGGTTTATATGTGTAAAGTAGTAGGGGAAAGTGTTTGTTTAAGAAATTTTATCTTTTTTTTTGTTGTTTGGAGTTTGACACTTTGACTCTTTGTTTTTGTGTGGTAGAAATGAGTTAGGATTAAAGGAAAAAAAATAAAAAAATAAGAAGCAAATACATTTTTTATGTGTACCATCTTTATGTATTTAATGCATTTAAATATATATTTTAGCTTAAAATTAGATGTATTTTATCAAATTATGTGAACTATATGTATTTTTCGTCATCTATATGTCAAATCTCGTACTAGTGCTACTTTACATCTTTTTCACTTTAAAATCACTTTCAAAATGATAGGTGATGCATTTAAATGAATAGAGATGCATCTAATTTAAGTTGATGCATCTCAAATGCGTGGTTATAGTTATTTCTCATTTTAAGTTTTGTTCTCACTGAATCCTTACTCATGAAATATGTCACATTAAGGGGCTGTTTGGTTCGCCTATATTGGATGGGTTTAAAGGGTTATGAAATTGAAATGCGCTAAAATACTGTGTTTGGTAAATAAAGTGGCACTGTTTTGAATTTCAGAAAAGGCTAAAAGTGGCGTGTTTTAAACCCTTTCAGCATGGAGTGAATTATCATTTCGGTGGACCCATGCTTATAAAAAGGTACAAGTAGTCAAAGTTACCATTTATTCTTTGTCAACAATTGCTTTCTCTTTCTTCTAAACCACCAAACTTCATCTTCTTAATCAAGAAACCCACTTCAACTATTCATACAACAACTTTGCAATTGTCAAATTTCTGCACTTGGTTCGATTTGACACTTTTACTAAGCCACAAGATGGATCTTCTTCCAAAATTTGTATAACTATTTAATTCGAATTTATTATACCAACAATTTTTCTGTTTGTCCGAAATTTTTAATGGTGCTTGTTTGATTTCGAAGGGGCTTGTTAATTTAATTAATCTTTAGTTTGATTTAAGCTTGTTAAAATTCTAAGTTTTTGTGACTTGCTTAACCTTAGATTATTAGCTTCAATTTATTTAATTTTTTGATCGATTTTAATGTATGACCTGTTTATTGTTTTGTAGCAATTGGTTAAATAATTGATACTAACAGACACACTTGTACACATGTTATTGATTTTATAATGTTATTGGTCTTATTTTTCGTTTGATTTTTATCCTTGGTTGATCAGTAGACATGTATATGTATATTAGTGTTTGGAAGATTAAAGATTTAAGCAATAGCAAGAAACAGTATACCGTAATGTCAAAGAATCATAATCAGATTTCATTTTAGTTCTTGCCAACCAAACACATGAGATAATTTAAATCTTGGGTTTGAAGTTTACAACATTTAAAACCCCACCTAATTTGAAATACTGTGAATTTAAATCTATGAACCAAGCAACACCTAAGTATATTCGAGGAATTTGGATTTTGGTTTGCAGCTTTATACATCATCTACGCTTCTCTTATTACTTACTCATATGTTGATTGGGCTGGGTGTCCTAGTATACGTCGGTCCACTTTCTGTTATTGTGTGTTCTTGGGTAGCAATTTGTTGTCTTGGTCTTCTAAGCGCCAACACACTCTTTTCCGCTCTGGTGTTGAAGCAGAATATCATGGTATTGCTAATGCGATTCAGAACAACGCGGATTCGTAATCTACTTTGTGAGGTACACACCACCGATATGCAACCTGGTCTATTGTGATAATCCGCATGCCATTTATTTGATTGTCACGCGGTGCAACATCAACATACTGAAACATATCGAGATTGACATTCATTTTTTACATGGTGCCTAAGGGAAAAGTGCATCTTCATGTGCCTTCTCGCTATCAGTACGCGAATATTCTCACGAAAGGGTTGCCTGCAACCTTATTTGAGGAGTTTTGTACTAGTTTGAGTGTGCGATCTCCTCCCGTAATCCCGTTTCAACTGCGAGTGAGTGTTAGTCGATATTATTATTATGCCCGTCGTTTATGTATTACAAGCTTAACCCATTTGAATAGTTATAGATTATTCTATTGTATTATACAAATTGTTTTGGGTTAATGGGGATCTCTCTTTGATGTTGTAGTCCAAACAACCTTATGGCTACTAAAAGACCCGAGACCGGGTTACTTTTCAACGATGTCAAGCTCTTTAGTTTTAAGAATTTCCGCCTTAGTTGAATTGAGTGATTTGATAACGCGTGTAACACTCTTTAGACATATTTGTAATTTGTTCCTTCCTTCCTAGCTCCTTGCTAGCTACGTTGGTTTTACAAAATTTTCGTTCAAAAATAATCTTAACGGGGACCCCAAATAGCGTGAGGCGTGACATGGCGGCATGACCAAGTCTCACGCCTTTGCGGCCAAGGCGAAGCTTTTTCGTTTATAAGGCGTGACATAAGGCGGCACAAAGTATGAAAATATTTATATATTCATATCATAATTCATATATATCGAGTTTACAAAAACATGTAGCATTAGGCGGCGTAGCGACGGTGCTGTGGCGCCATGACGAGCTCCTCGCGCTGCGGGCCTTTATGAGCCTTTTAGAACAGTGATTGTAAATAAAGGTGAAAACAAACCGAGCTAAGCTCGAGCTATCGATATCGACTTTGGGCTCGAGCTTTAAGCACTCAACCAATTTCTCATGTTCCTTTTATCAAGTCTTTCCGTTAATTTTAACTATGAGTTTGATCCACCATGAATAAATGTAACTCAAACTAACGAATTCTCAAATGAAAAAATTGAAACTTCCCCTTATGAGTAAGAGGTTATAAATCTGAATCTTAATCTAAGGCGTAAATGTTTAATTTTGAATGAAATAATATTGTTTGTTCTTTTGTAAAAAAATTGTCTGGATGAGATAAATATGAAGCAATTTCATTCTGACAATACATAAACGAACATTAAATAGAACAATTGAGCCATAAAGCTAACACATCCTAGCAACGTGGAAATAAAATGTGTTAAAAAATAACATACAAGGACACTGTGTTGCAATTTAATCTCATAAAGTAGTCATATATTGTGGTATGCTATGCTCCCATGTTGTTAAACATATTAACCATTTTGTAAACTATCTTTATCAACTAGTTTACGATGATGGGACTGTGAATAAAACTAAAACTAATCTAGAATATACTTAAAGTAAAAAAATTCAAGTTCATGCTCAAACCACGTGTGTCACAATTTGATTTCACAAACTATCTATATATTATTATTGTTTAAAATACTATTCGCTTGAGCATTGTCTCGTTATCATCATATTTCATCTTTAACATTTTTTTTTTATTTAGAAAAACAAAATGACGTTATTTCTTTAACGTACTATCAATACTAAAAGAAAAGTCAAGAAAATATATAATTCAAAATGAAAAATAATCAAAGAAAAAATTAAAGTAAAAAGTAAAGAAGACATTAAGAGGTCCCCTGCACATATTGGTGGGTAAAGGTTTGACCATTTGTCGTCTCTAAACGGAAAAATAAAAATAAATATACTTAATAACCAAAATGTCGACCGCATCTAAATAAATCATATTAAGAGGATGTTAAGAGGTATTTTTAAAAAGACACCACGATATTAATTATCTACTCTTTCGCTTGTAAGAATCTAACAATTGAGTGGATTGCGCAAAACGCAAAGTGTCATAACTTTAATCTTGAAACATTGCTTATTCATATAAGTTACAAAACCACATTATGCTTTCTACTTCAAACCCCTAAACTTAAAAAGTTAACTTAACACGAAACAAGTCAAATAGAGCAAATCCAACGGGTCGGAAGCACCCAAAGTGTTGATTCTAAAATTTGTAAAATCTTTTGACCCGCACAAATATTCACGCATTTTAACCGATTGCCCAACTTGCACGATCCACTCATTTAAACACACTAATAGTGGTACTACACGTTGCACAGCATGGCGCCATACAATTAAAATATTCAATAAATTTTTTAGTTCTATATTTTACAATACAATGATATACCTGACGACGACGCTTTAGTTTTGAATATCATTGCACTAACAAAACTTTTCATATAAAAATTGTAGATTATCCACGTGACGTGGTGACAATAATGAGTTGGTAGTAGGTATATTATAAAGGTTTGAGGTAAAAGTAATGATGATAAATTGTAGTCATAAAGTTATCATTAAATAATAACATCATAGCAATTTTAAAAATCACTTACATTATACTAAGAAAATTTAGTTTTCAAAAATAATGTTTGTTAAATTTGTCTCACATAAATGGATGATACAAGAAACATTACTTATAAAGATAAAGTAAAATAAATATTCAATAAATCACGTGAGTTCTTTAAAGTGTATAATTTTAAATATATAAATATATATATATAATATATAATTAACACTTAACACTTTGCACCTTCAGTCATTCTTTGAAAAATCGTCCGATTTTTATAAAACAAAGTTTTTAGTTTTACGGTAAGTTTTATTAAAAAATTCAAAACCGCAATATATTTGATTCTCATGACTTCGCAATTTAATAATATTTTTGAATATTGTATTTTAGTATGCATTTTAAACACTATTGATTTAATAATATAGTTTTCGCGACGACTTTTATGGGCTAGGCGAACGATGGTGACTCGGTTAGGTTGAACCCGTTAGCCTTATCCGCTTTTTTAAAACCATACGTACTTCAACTCATTTCATATAAATTGCATGAATATTTGTATATTTTATTAGTTTGTACAATATGTATAATAACAAGATTTTCATATTGAGGTGTTTTAAAAGTAACATTTATTGGTATTTATCGTTATCGACGTTTTTTTCTCAGATTAAATTACTTTGTATTTTTTTATTATTTTTTTAAATCACGTATAAAAAGAGTCTTTAAAGTGTTCAGAACAAATCTATTATAGATATACTTATTAAAATTTGTCATTATTAGCAAGTGTTGAATCTTAATTTTTAAAGCGCTTTTTTTGGAACGTCCCAAACGCTTTATAATATAAGATATATATATTTGTGTTCATGTAACGATGAAAAATAAAAACGGTAAGAATCAATCAAAATACAACAAGTATCTTTTTAGAGTATTTATTACAATAGAAATCTATTTTAACTAATAAAACAAAGTTTTGTACAAGCACTTTAAAGCAACGCATTAAATTTTATTATTAAAAACAATACCTTATTTAGCACTAATTTACAACACCCTAAAGCACATTAATGCTGTGTCATTCAATAATCCGGATTCAAAACGCATACCCCTTTCAAATCATATTGTACGCTCCTCTTCGGTGTATTTTTGTAAAGTATTCAAGTCCATTAATCACCAATCTTCCTCTACACGCTTCTTTGTTGTAAATCAGTGTTCAATTTTCAGTTTCAATTCACCAATCGAATTCAATGCATTAAAAAAATCCAAAAATAACCTACAAATTGGTCTATATATCTTTGATTCAAGGATTATCATCAACCCTAATAACTCAATAATTTGATTCAAGAATTCAATGCACTCAGGTATGTTGTTGCTGAATAATAGTACTTTTTATGTTTGTTTCATTCTTGATTACCTTTTTCATGTAACACTAAATGATAAATTTGTCTTTTTATTCTTGCAGATTATGTTTCGTCAAGAACATCAATGATATCTTGGTAACGAACAAGTGTTTCGAAGGTAAAATAATCTATTAATTAAATTTTGTAAATGTTAGCTTGAAAAGTTGCTACCATTTGATTCAGTCACTATTAAATTTGCTATTTTGGATGGAAATTAAACACTTTTGTGATGGGAATTACGCACCTAAGTGTTTGATGAAATGTCTAAAAAGTAGTTAGTTTCTAATCTGACTCCGTAATGAATTAAGATCAGATCATCATTTGACATGACTTTAGGCATTGGGGTGACTGTTTCTTGATTTGTTCTTCTTAGATAGTCTTCACAATAATAAGTTTTTTTGAATTATGTACTCTATTGGTAATCATTTTTTTTACCTTTATAGGCTTTAGGAAATACATCTTTGGAGAAGCAATGAAGTTGAGCTGAAGTTTCTGAACAGGTTCTTAAACCTCATGCAAATTGTGGTCCACTGCTGCGAATGCGATATGTGATACTCAAGTTCTAACATCTTTTTATTACTTATAATAGGATAAACCAGGAGGATTTACATCTATTCAACATAATATTAAATCAAGAAATCAGAAGGTTATCATCTCATGTATCATACTTTCAGCCAAGTTTAAACTATGTAATCGATCACTATGTCCCTCTTCAGGGTTCAGCCAAGTTTAATAGCTGTCATTATAGGATGAGTTTTTGATGTGTCCTTGCTTTTGAATATTTGATTTAAATGATGACCATGTCATAACCCATTTACTTATGAATGGGTTAATTTGGATAGGTTTTCTCGACCGGGTGAGATGAGTTTGAAGTTTCCCAAAGGGCGTTTATGATGCATAAGAGCACCCAAATGTTATGTTAAAAAACATTATTGATTACAGTCGATATATTAGCTTATTAATCATTCAATAGAGTAATTAGAAAAGTTCTATTAAAAGATGGGTAAAAGTTTTTGGTCCATGCCCATTTGTTGCCCATATCAAAAAGTTACACAAGTTGAACCCGAAGTTTGAACAGTCAGCTAAATCTCATTTTTAAAGCCATCAATTTCTCAAATTTTTATAGTGAAAAACTGACTGTTTGGTTGAATTTATGATGTTTTGCAGTATTTATTTTACCAAATACTAAGAGGACTGAAGAGTTTAGATTATGATTTTATGTGTATATTTCGGTAATAGACAAACTTCTAATGTAATGATGACTGTCTTTGTGCAGTGTTTTGAAGACAACAAAAATTTGATTTTGGCTATACTGGAAAATCAAAATCTTGGGAAAGTACAAGAGTGTGCTCAGTAAGTTATTTAGTGATCCAGCATGATGAAACTTCTGTAAATACATGTTTATGTTGTGTTATCAGGCTTAGTTTTATGCTCACATATTATTTGCGTAAATGAGGCTCTGTTGATAACAAGATATATCGTAGTAGGAAATAGACAGTGGTCTAAGTTCGTTAGTCCTTTTAAAATATGCAATTTTATTCGCTGAACGAATATTTACATTGAATGTTCAAGGTACCAAGCCGCCCTACAAAAGAACCTAATGTACTTGGCTGCAATTGATGATGCTCAACCACCACCAGCAACACCAACACCCCTACAAACATCAACTCCTCAAGTGAGTTGTGATAATACCATTTTAAATACAATTGTTTGTCTTATTTGTTTACTTAATATCTACCTAATGCAGATGCCGCCAAAATACTATCTCTCTGTAGGCAAACAATTACATGCAACAACATAAGGCTGCAACAGCCCTACAACAGTCTCAGCAAGGCGGTGTTCCAAAACTACCTTTTCAGCTTAATGCCCTTCTATCCCAAGAACCAGCAGTTGCAAATACTTCAATTTCAGCAACAGAAACAACAGCAGCTTCAGGCACATATGGGCATGAGGGTTGGTGCGCATAATGGGATTTTTGGTATGCAGCAAGCGATGCACTCCGCACTTGCTGGAAATCCAATGGATGGGAGAGGAATGAAGCAGAATTGATCTGATGTGGCTTCTGGTGGTAACGGTCAGGGAAAAGCACATGGTAATAGGGATTCGTAAGACAGGGTTATGCCTTTTGTGGATTAGTTTATGAGCTCTGTTGTACTTTTAAGAGTTGGAAATCGCATCTTTATGATTAGCTTGGTAACTGGTCTTATTATCTTAGCTGCACATAATGTGCGCAAGTATCTTTGTATCCATGTTGTTATAAAGAAATGACGTTAGAAATCATCGTCAGTTTAGTTTTGAAACCGGTGTCAACAAATTAAAAACGTACTATAATGGTGATAGTTGTCATGATCAAAATGTATTATGCTTTACATGGTCACGAAATTGACAAGTAATCTATTGGAATATAATGTGTTGTAAAGAAAGTTTGAGTATCAGCTAATTAGTGATTTTTATCGATAGTTGGTGGAAGATAATGTGTTGTAACGAAAAGAAGGATGGCATTAAGGGTGGCCACAGTGCTTGCTTTTCATCTACAGGGTATTACAACCGCTCCTACATTCACAAAAAATCAATAATTTTTTTTGAATGAAGTGACTCAACCAATTTCATTTTTTGCAGTTAATCCACATGGACATTGTTGTGTTAATTTTGGTGTTTATAAAGTGAAGAGAGTTTCAGTTTTAGAATTCATCTTGAGGCGGTTTGCTTATAAGGTAATTGATCATTTGACCTTTCTTATTGTTAGTTTAGAGTTGAAAATTGTAAAATATGGGCTTTGACATTGCTACTGCCTTAATGCTAATTACAACCACTGAACCTCACATTTCGTGCGAATGAATTCATTCTCTTGGTGAGGGTGATCATAATAATAGGTCATCATTGAGTCTTTTTGAAAGAGTAACGCAAGGCCTGGGGTTTGTATCATGCCAAATTTGGCCCTCTTCGGTATGCATGTATTTTGAGGCTTTATTTTGCGCCTATGCAAAATATGTACATGTTAGGATGGCGATTAAAGTCGCAAAATGTTACCAAGATCTTGATTGCCCCGTATGATCCTAAAAGGTATAACACAAATATCAAACTTGTTTTCATTTATACATTGCTTTATTATATAATCTACTTACGTCATTGTATGTAATACTTATTGAATTCACAATCGTGGTTTGTAGTGGCATAGGATTTGTGTGTTGCCTATGATCACGAGTTTGGTATCGATTATTTGGGACTTTTCAAGGTTCTTTTCTCATGTTAATTATAATGTGTGAATGGTTAGGCATGCAAGGGACTACATTAAATTAACAGTTAGGGGTTGTTTGGATTTTCGTATTTAAATTGCTTAACTTATATACAAGTTGTCTTTGATTGTTTCACGAAAGTGCTTGGCTTATATATGTGCCGTTTGGTATTGCTTTGAATAATACATTTTGTATATATTATTTAAGGGTTGTTTGGGATTGGTTATTGATTGTAATATGATGCACTTAGGTTATTTTTCTTAATTAATTGTCTCTCATATTATATAACATATGATTACGTGGCTATGATTATTTGTATAGTCATGGGCGAAAACCTCCATACACTCCTGTAGATGAAATTATTCATAACCGTCATAGCTTTTATGTTTGGCACATTCTTCCGGGATACGGGGTCTAAAGGTAAACAATGACAGTTAGATAGTTAGACTTAACCTACTGCAAATGCACTCATTATGGTTGTCATAATGCAGGAGATCCTTTTGTACCTTGGACCACTACATAGCTTTTATGTTTATGGAACTACATGTTGATGCTACGAGTGACACTGAAATTGAAGTAAAGATAGTGATGGTGTGTGGAACGTTGATTGTGGCAAGGTAAATTTTAGTACCTTTGTTCACATTGTTGTTTTATAAATCACGTATCTTGATTCATAATCTTTACAGAGGTATGCATGTTTCATTATACGAGAAGATGTTACTAACGTCAAACAAGAGATTGGTGGGTCCCCTGTCTGATATAAGTCTTAGTAAGCATGTGGTTCCTTCGTTCTCAAATAATTCCCTTTTAACTATAACGGTTAAAAAAATATTTAAATTTAATTTATTAAAATGCAACGGTTTGAGCATGTCAAATGGGTTGAAAAGTCCTCTAAAGTGTTATTAAAATGTTTTCACACTTTGAAATTGACCCACTTGGCCCATCTTGCCAGCCCTATTGAAATTGTTGAGAAGATACTCTAAAAATTCTTTAATGTGATGTTTAATGTTGTAGTCAGTTTTCAGTTTTCGTCAACTATAGACAGCCGGTTTCTTTCTGAATGAGTGTAAAGGTTGATGAAATCATTTCATGGTTTTCTTGCTTACAATTTTGTGAAATTGATGTATGTAGGATGCATTGTGGGTGATGAAGCGGATGGTGTTCCGTGAATTCAAAGATATGGTATCCGGTTTTGGCATGAAATCGCCTTAAGCTTTGAAAAGCATGGTTCGTTACAAAATTTATTGAATGTTGCTGCTATAAGAGTTGTTGCTATCAAAGGTTGTATGTTTTTTTTTTCTTTCTAAATTGTTAAAATCAGGAAGGAAGAAGCAAAGGAAAACATGTATGCTTTTAGCACTACCCCATACAGTAAAATGAGAATGAGAATTAGTGCATTAGCAATCTAAAGTAGAATGAGAATTAGTGATGACTTTTCCGGCGCAATATGTTCCACCAAGAGGTACATTTTGAAAATAAGGATTTTTTTATTCTATAACAAAGGGTTTTTGGATGTGCCTTGAGAAAATAGGCATGTGTATTAAATTTGATTATTTACCCTCTAATAATCCAGTAGAATGAGTGCATTAGCATTACCCCATACAATATAATGAGAATTAGAATTAGTGCATTAGCATTCTAAAGTAGAATGAGAGTTAGTGACGACTTTTCCGGCGCAATATGTTCCACGAAGAGGTACATTTTGAAAACATGTATGCTTTTAGCACTACCCCATACAGTAGAATGAGAATTAGAATTAGTGCATTAGCATTCTAAAGTAGAATGAGAATTAGTGATGACTTTTCGGCGCAATATGCTCCACCAAGAGGTACATTTTGAAAATAAGGATTGTTTTATTGCTATAACAAAGGGTCTTTGGATGTGCCTCGAGAAAATAGGCATGTGTATTAAATTTGATTATTTACCCTTTAATAATCCAAACATATCAATTGTGTCACTAAAATGATTGGCAAACTTATTGTCTTTTTGGAGTGAGCCCCAGAAAGCCTATTGGAGTTAAAAGACCGTTAGGGGAGGGACCGATAGGAGATTACAAGAAAGATCCAAGAAACGAGAGGTGAGATTTAAAAGAAAGAATGGAAGCATGAAGGCCTCGATGAGGTATGCATAACACGTCAACATGATTCTTGAACGACAATCATGTTCGTGAAAAAAATAGACAAATTGTGTAGGAGGTTGTTTCAGAAAGTTTGGGCAAAAGTGATGATCATTAGCAAGAGTGATCATCATCATCATGAAAGTATTTATTTTCATTATCTATTTTATACATTCATTAGGAGTTGTTTTGTTAATGTTGGTGATGATTAATAAGAATTTGAATAATAAGACGATGAATAGTTGAACGGGTTAAAGTGGTAATTAGTGTCACTTAACTAAATAACTTTACTTTACAATATGCGCCAGTGTAATGATCATAATAATCATTTATACTTTATAGTATTAGATTGAGTAAATAACATAAATGGTCCATGTGGTTTGGCGAAAATTATCATCACTGCCCTCAATTTAAAAGTTGCATCAATCGTCTCTATCGTAGCGAAATAATAACATGAATGGTCCTTTTGAGGGACGGTAGGTGAAATTTTTGCCAAACCACATGGATGATTTATGCAACTTTTATACAACATTAATGCTATTCTTTGATAGTGATAGGGACGATTTATGCAACTTTTAGTTTGAGGGACGGTAGGTGAAATTTACTCTATTAGATTTCTTCATCATAAGATGCTTTTATTTCGTTGTTTCTTTCATATATTATTGGAACATGTTTACGTTCGTTGTTTTCTTATTATCTCATTTTCATACTTCTTTAAAAACCCCGTGAATCATTACAAGAATATGGTGTAAGGGGTTGTTTGGATATAGGTTTATAACATGTTATTTGGTTTTTTAGATGTCATTTTTTTCATTAAAGATACACAAATTACAGTAATATTTAATATTGGTTTAATTAGGTGTTTTTATAATTTATTAAGATGTTAGATGTGTACCAGTTTGCTCGAAATTTAGTCAATAAAGGGTTGCTTAGGTTTAATGTTTATTACTGTAAAACATTTTAAGAAGGTTTTATTTTGCGTCGCATCAAGTTTTTAAATTGTCATCACCTGATCAACAAAAGTAACACCGAATCTAACCTTGAACAGTAGCAAGAACAACCGTGATTTCCACCGTAACTCCTCGACCAAGAGGAAGGTCCCAGAATCTGTCAGAACACCCTAAGACTACCATTAAAAAAAAAGTAGCAATCATTTTTTTTTAAAATTTCTCTCTCTATTTATATTTAGCTTAACGGTTTACATGACATGTTATTTCCCAATGTGTGTTATCTATTTTTGCAGCTTCAATACATGTCTCATCAAGAAATTGTTCCAGGTTGTTAAAGATTCAACAACTACACCATGTAGTAAGTGATCCAACGAAAAAATACGCTGGATCACTTACTACATGGTGTACGTATACAACGAAAAAATATTATATCTTGAGTATTTTCGTTCATTTTACCCATTGTTCATGTATATTATCCGTGCATATTTTGCAGATATTGATAGTTACACATGAATGAAGATCATGTTATCCATATATTGAATCACATAGATGAAGAATATCTGGCAAATCTTTCCATTTAAAATATAGATAGGTTTTGATTGGGTATAAATAACACATGAGTTGTTTTTTATTTGTTTTTTACATCCATGATGTTTGCATGTAAGAATCTATTTACCTATGCTTTAAAGGGTTAATGGAGCTAAATACTTACTATAAAGACATAACTTTTGTTTAGATTTACAAAAGCCAGATTCACAATACGCATAACTATATGTGGTTGTTTAAAGGGTTTCTATGAACTATTGCGTGTAATCGAATTAACATTGACTATTATATTGATTAGTGCTCACTGACGTCATTTGCTATTCAAGACCATCAAATGTGGAGACGACAAAGCACAAACGTCTATTATTTTAAACGTTACAAACTTAATTGATTGTTGAATAATTCACGTTTTATATTATTATTTCTTTTTTATATTTATGAAACATGTTGACGTTCGTTGTTTTCTTATTATCTCATTTTCATATTTCTTTAAAACTCCGCGAATCCGCGGGTCTTTAAGCTAGTTGTAAAATAAAACAAAAGGACAGTTCTGGAAATTTCTTAGTATATCCTAAAATTTAGCTTCATCCTTTATTTTCTAATTAAGTTCATTTTTCCATATCACCATTCTCGTATCTCTCTCTCCATTCCTAGATCTAAAAAATCACCATTTTCATATATATCTCAAAATCTCCATTCTTAGATCTAGACGCGATTTTTTCAGACGCGATTGTTTTTAGACGCGATTACATAAGTAACAACTAACAATTATAACCATAGCCACCATCATTTTTCTTGTCTCGTTCGAATCAGACGCGATTTTTTACAGATCCGGTCGCTAAGGAGACATTCGAAGCAAAACCCATATTCGAGGTCGCCTTAGAATGTTGTTGTTTCGAGGTCATTGATGATGATAATGATGTTATTCCTCTATTAGATCTGGCCTCGAGTGTTGTTCGTATGCCTATTAGTTGTAATTGTTTATTGTAAGTTTTGTTGTTGTTGTTCTTATGTGTATCAAATCTTTGGTAGATTTAGGAAGTATTAGATATTGTAACTTTTGATATCAGAGATATTAGAGTACCAATATGTTCGATTTAATTTTTTGATGATGAAGCTATCTTTTCATTTTAAATTATCTTGTTCTGAATTGGTATTGGTGTGTAAAAAAAGGTTTTGTGTGTCATTTTGATTTTGATTTTTTTTAATGAAAGGTCACATATTTTTGTTCGAAGCCAACAACATACTTGTATCAATATACTGTTTCAAGTCTATTATTTGTTGTCTCTCATTAAGGTCTTTTTGTGTATTTTTTTTCTATTGGTATATATATTTATTACTCTTAATACAATAATATAGATTTTGAGAAAGAAATAGAAGTGGATCTGTCTACATTTTTACCTCCCCTTACCTCGCTCCGGCGGGATTTGGGTTTGTTGTTGTTGTACTCTTAATACAGTAATACATTTCGGCTAATGTTTTTTCAAATCATATGATCGGTATCCGATTTTTGGATGGATACCGGCTAAAAGCAACATCAAAATGACCAGATCTACAAGTGACACCGAAACACAACATAACTCGTCGTGGTTGCGGCTGATGTGGCGGCGAAGGAGGTGACAAAGGTGGTGATTGTGTCGGATGGTAGTGGTGAGGACACAAAGATAACACATAGCCACTTCTATTTCTTTCTCAAAATCACTGAAACCACCACCATTTCGTTCACATAACCACCCAGCGAAACCACCTAGCCCGATGAAATCACCCAACAACTGTGATAGTGTGGCAATTTCAGAAGGCGGCAACAACGACAATGGGGGTTATGATGGCGGCAGTCGGTGGGTATTTTGAAAGAGAGAAAGGGTTGTGTGTGAGATGAAAGAAAACAACTGTGATAGTGTAGCCCTTTTTATTCTGTATAAAAACTTGGGCTGTTATGAATGGTGTAAATGGTGTGTTACGAATGGTGGGCTGTTACAAAACTTGGGTTGTTATGTCTTGTTATTACCATGCTAGCTGAATTTTTAAGCTAGCAATATTGAATGGGCTTAATGAATGTTAGCTGTTTCAGGTCTACTGAATTGAAGATTCATTATAAACGTTTATTTGTGAAAGGTATTAACATTGAGTCATGGTTTTGGTCATAAAGCCTTTTTTTATTATGGGGCTTTTAATGTATTGACCATTTTTATTTCATGTATTACTATTGACTAAATGGATCTTTATTTCTTAATAAAGAAATGTTTTTGGTCTTACAAATTTTAAGACTACTTTATTTAGCAAGTCCCAAACCTTTTATAAAGTAACTAGCAGGGTACCCACAAGATTGCAATGCAACGGGCATCATACAATTAAAATATTCAGCGATTTTTTTTTAGATCTATATTTGACAATATAATAGACATACAGACGACGATACTTTTAGTTTTGAAACCTGTTATGCAATAACAAAAAAATTCATATAAAAATTGTAGATTATCCACGTGATGTGGTGACAATAATGAGTTGGTAGTAGGCATATTGTAAAGGTATGAGATAAAATTAGTTGACAATAGCCCGTAGTCATAAGTTATCATTAAATAATAACACCATAGAGACTTTTAAAAATCACTTATATTATACTAAGAAAATTTAGTTCTCAAAAATAATGTTTGTTAAATTGTCCCACATAGATGGATGATACAAGTAAAAGATTACTTATAAAGATAAAGTAAAAATAAATATTCAATAAATCATGTGGGTTACTTTAAAGAGTATAGATATTAATATTCAAATATATATATAATTAGCACTTAGCACTTTGCACATTTGCATCCTTTGCTTTAAAAAAATGGTCCGACTTTTATAAAATAAAGCTTTTAGTTTTTACGGTAAGTTTTATTAAAAAAAAAATTCCAAAAGGCGCATATGTTGATTCTCGAGACACTCTTGCGATTTAATAATATTTTTTGAACATTGTATTTTAATATGCATTTTTAAACTCTATTGATTTAACAACATCGTTTTTTGACGACTTTTATGGGCTAGCCGAACGGTGGTGACTCCGGTTGCGGTTGAACCCGGCTGGCCGGTCCGCTTTTTAAAACCATATGTACCATGAGCTTGTTTACATATAAATTGCATGAAGATTTGTGTGTTTTATTAGTTTGTACAATATGTATAATAACATGTATTTTTCATATTAGGGTGTTTTAAAAATAACATTTATTAGTATATATTGTTATGGGCTTTTTTTCTACATTAAATTACTTTGTATTTTTTATTATTTTTTAAAAACATGTTAAAAAGTGCTTTAAAGTGTTGCAACAAATGCTATTATAGATGTACTTATTAAAATTTTTCATTATTAGCAAGTGTTGAATCTTAATTTTTTAAGCCTTCCTTTTTAAGAATGTCCCAAATGCTTTATAATATAGTATAGATATAGAATCAAGTCACGACTCATGCTTAGCTTTTGATAATAGCTCAGAAAGCATGAACTGTAAAAGGTTTTTTTTTTTAATCTTTTATAATAGATTCTGTATAACTAAACTAGTGTAAACACCAAACAGGTGTGTCACAACAAAATGATAAGCTCTCAACTATTTTAAGTGTGCTAATGAGTCTAGAAATCTTTCAATCATAGCCAAATATATATGTCAAAACTTTCTATATAAAATATGTAATTGATACTTGAATTAAAAAGCTAATAAACTTAGATGTTAAATAATAATATATTTGCCTTCAAAACGTCATTGACAATTTTTTCTCACTACTTGTTCTCTTGATACTTGACATATCTCACTGAATTAACGGTAGATCTTCTAGCATTAACTGCATCGCCGACGAGTCTCTCGTCTGCCAAAAGAGTACTCTTAAATATATCGGTATCAAGAACCCACATATACCTTAGTGATTGTATGTTTAACACAAAAGTACAAAGTGCTCGCTCACTAAAGGGACAATCCTTAATTACCAACTTTCTTAACTTTGGGCACCCTTTGATAAGTCCACAAGTCCTGCATCAGATACGTCTATATAACCACCAAGATAGAGATATCGCAGGTTATGACCATACTTCCCAATATACTTCAGACCCACATCCGTCAATTGTTTGTAAGTAAGGATTCTTAGCTTTTCAAGTTTTCTGCAACCAATTAGCATAGCTTTAATCCCACTGTCTACCATTAATCTTGATTTACTAGTATTATTCACCAAAGTTATACGTACATCACGAAGTTTCTTCAAATGATCTCCTATACACTTCATTGCTTCATTTGTATAATCTTCGAGTTCAACATGTAAACATTCCAATTCCAGACATCCTTGTGCCAAAGCAATTAGTCCACGATGTGTCAATACACATGAAGCAGAGTCAGCATACATTCCCATGAACCACATGTGATCGAAACCATAAGTCTTTAGTTTACGCAATTTCTTGCAAACCTGACCAATAACTTGATATTCAGTGTCTTTAAAAATACTATTGATATATAGAACTTCCAAGTTTGGACACCTCTGGATCAAGTAAAACTGGCTATCTTTATTAAATGGACATCTAAGATATAATTCCCTAAGCTGATTCATAAAGGGAGAACAAATGGAAGCAAAGTTCTGTTAATGTTATTTATACCCATACAACGATTTTCGGAGGAAATTTGAAACCAAGAAACTTTTCCTCATTCTCACACTTCAAATCATTACAAGTAAATTCCTCTAAGTTAACAGCATAGCTAAATACATCTCGTAGATCACTTAAATAGCATGTGCCCATCTTCAAAGATACTAGAGACTGGCTACAATTTTTGAAAGAAGTGTATGATCTTCAACACCATATTCAGAAGTCGTGGTATTAAACTGAATGATTCAATGCGCATGTTATTCAGAGCCAAATCATGTAACCATCTCCAATCTTTCTCTTTATTATATTTATGTTCTAAACACAAAGTTCTCAAATCATTACAATGCCTACCGATATGTATCAATCCATCTGCGTCGAACCCTCTGCACTCGTTAATCTTCAAAACCCTTAAGTCTTTACCACGGCGTTCTGCAAGTAGCTCGAGATCTGAATTACGGACATGCATACGACGGATATTTAGGGCTTTCAAGAACTTAAATGAAACAGTTATTTCATATATCCATGGCTGGATGTCAATATATCGAGTTTCACGAAACCCACTTGGCAATCCTTTTAGGGTTAAGGACTCGAGATAGGGGAACCTCTGAGCCACAAGAGACGGTTTGGAGGAGTAAAACGCATGGACAGTCACATGTTTACGTGTCATACAATCAAGCTCATACCATTTACGGCAAACCAAAGAAATAGAGTTGCAGTCATCACCATTGTGTATGTACGGAATAACGCAGTTAAACACAGTGTCAATTTGCTCATGTGGATGCTTCTCCATATCTTTTGTTTACCTGTTTATTTAACAAAATATACTCAAAGATTTGTTCTTACCAATACATTAGTTGATATCAGGACATAAAAAACTATAACACTTGCAAGCATATGATAAAAAACGCAATACGAAAAACAGTATATGTACTTCACAATCAAACTAATAATCTCTTACACACTAACATGAAGGTTCAACATGTTTATATTTTAATGATGATCATACCTAAATGACAATAAGAATTGTTATTGTTGTAAGATTCCTTACACCCCAAGCTTCTTAGTCGCCAAGCACAATTTAAGTCGAGTTGGAAAAACAAAGGCACGAATGGGAATGGAACCTTTATTTATACCACGTTTGGGAACTAGTGCAAACTAGTTTCAGCCCATTAAAATAACTAAAATTGTGCTCAGCCCACATAATCTAATTAACTCCCTTATTTTATTCCATTTTTCTGTAATGATCCAAGGAGAGAAGACGACGAACGGCCAAGGGAGAGTCGTCGAATCCACCACGCCAGACATGATCAACAAGTTGGCGCCATCCGTGGGACCCGAACAAACTATGTTTCGTGTCCTCATATTAAAAGCATCACAGACAACTTGCTTTATTCAAGGTTGCTGGGACCACGAATCAATTTCTAAAGTCGGTAAAAACTTTTGGTCTTGGCCAGTTGGCCGGGCCCACGTGGTCCTTTCTTTTTTATGTTTAAGTTATGCCATCTTGGTACTTGCGCATGGTCCAATCCTCTTAGCGAAGTCCTACATATTAGTTACAGTATGCATTAATTACATAATAAATTCAACCTTTTGGCATGGCTATTTTAGGCAATTGATAATGGCCAACAATTGGGATTATTAGATGATATTATATTACTAATGACGCTAACCCTTATATGGTTATTGTTTTGCTAAAACATGATATTTCTTTACATAAGATACAAGAAAAAGTCCGCATCGATCGGACCTATTTTATCTTTTAGTCCGCACGATTGACGAAGAAAATATCCGCACGATCGGAGCTATTTTATTTTTAGCCGCGAATTAATTCGGCGATATAATCGCTTTTTACGGTTGGGAAACCTGTCGCGCCGAACAACGCAGTCGCGACAAATCTACCCGCGTTAGGCCGCAAGCGCTCGGACATCTTCGCAGAGAACGCCAGACGCCAACACCACGATGCTAGTCAATCGCCATGAGCGCACCGGACAAAGGCCGTGGTATAAACATCGCCATCATCCACAAACGCTCGAGTCTATGCGGTCACGATATATCCATCTCGCGCTATTAGTCGCGTCACCAGACGTCCATCCGGTTTTTTTTATATAAGAAAAAAAATTAAATTGTTTATGTAATTTGTAAAACCTCGCGATAGGGTAATTCGCACTATCATCTCTCTATGTGTTAAGTTTACATGCTACGCGCTATATATTGCTTCACTTCATTATGTTTTATATGTCGCGATTCAGCATATACTTTAATCTTTGCATTAAGTGTTTTCGCAGATTAACTAAGTTTAATGCTCCTACATGAGTAGCACCATCAAACTTGGGGGCTACTAGGTATATAGTACCAATGTTTCCGTGACGCCACAGCAGTATATTTGGAAGCAGATCGTATGTAAGAGGTATTGCAAGCTCGGTACAAAGACGGATTTAAATATTCGCACCATCTTGCCGCAGGGAGACGTCCCCGTCGGTTGTAAAGACGGATGTAATGCGCGCGAAGCACGCCTTCGTCAGACCTCTTTGTCGCCAAGACAACACAAGACCGCTACTGTAAGCACGCCTTCGTCGCACCTCTTTGTCACGCACACAAGACTGCCATGTACATCGCCTTCGTCGCACCATGTCAAGGTCGCCATCGGGTACAAAAGGTACGCCTACCCGTGATGCAAGATACGGGATCCACTTTCACCATTGTGAGACTCTCACAATTGCAATGTCATTGTTACCCAACCATAGAACCACGATTCTTCTTACGGGTCTTCATCGTCACACCGCGGAAACCTAGCATATGCGCTTAAACAGACAAGCGCCATGGGCCAAGTGCGATCGTCGATTTGGGTCACAAGAAGATGGTCCGTCCCATGCACACTTGAGTTGCGCACACGCCGGCCATGCCGTCATGATTGATTGGGCCTACGCGCCATGAACAACTTAAGTCTAGCATAACATAGCCATGCACTATCTCATACTAGACTTGGGGGCTTGTGGACGATAGTCCAGACCGGGCCAGAATGGGTCGCCCCAAGACAATGCCCGCTTCACACCTAAACCCTAATCCATGCCCTATAAATACATGGTGGATCTCCTTCGAGGACATGATATATGTGACGGATGACAAAGTTACCCTAACCCTAACTCATCACATCGCACCGATATTAACTGACTGTCGGAGGTGGACCCGGGGCTACGGCCTCGGGTCCACTCCTAACGGGTTCTCTTTGTTGACAGTCTACTTAGGGCTCGAGAAGACGACGAACGGCCAAGGGAGAGTCATCGAATCCAGCCCGCGCCAGATTATGCATCAACACATATACAACAGGGTCGTTAGCACCCAAAGTGTTATTTCTAAAATCTGTAAAATCTTTTGACCGGTAAAAAATTCACGCGTTTTGACCAATTACCCAACTTGCACACACCTACAGAACCAATCCATTGTTACCTTCTAATAGTGGTTCAGAAAGCCTGAACTGTGAAAGGGTTTTTAGTTCTTTTTTAAATTTTATAAATGGACTCATAAAAGCTGAGCTGGTGTAAATGTCAAACAGGCGTCTCACAACATATGTGGTCACATGATAAGCTATCAACTATATCAATTAACATGTAACTTAAATATGTATATAAACAATCGACTGATTTTTAAGTGTTCCAATTAGTCTAGAAATCCTTCAATTATAGCCAAATATGATAAAAAAAATTTTGCAAAAACATGTTACTAATACTTGAATTGCACATCTAATAAGCTTAGATGTTAAATATTAACACATCTATCTTCCAAACTTCATTGACAATATTCTTTCTCTTCTTGTGCTCTTTATACTTGGTATTTCTCACCGAATTAACACCAGCCATGATTTTTTAGCGCTAAATGCATCATATCTCCACGAAGTTTTAATGTTTAAAACTCAGACGAGTCTTTGCTGAAAGAGTACGCTCACTGCAATCAAGAACCCACTCGGACCTCGTCTTTGCCAAAAAAGTGTGATCATCTCTATCAAGAACCCATATATACCTTAGCGATTGTATGTTAAACATCAAAGTAGAGAGTGCTTTTTTGCTAAAGGCACAATTCTTGATTTCCAACTTTCTTAATTTTGGGCACCCTTTTGATAATTCTACAAGTCCTGCTTCGAATTCTCTTATATAACCAAGAGAGAGATATCTCAAATTATGACCATACTTTCCAACATACCCCAAACTCACATTCGTCATTTGTCCGCCACAAGGGTCGATTCTTAGCCTTTTAAGTTTGCTGCAACCAATTAGCATAGCTCTGATCCCACTGTCTAGCACACTTATACTATAGTGCAAAGTTATATGGAAATCATTCAGGTTCTTCAAATGAGATCCTATACACTCTAAAGATTCATTTGAAATATGTTTTGACGACTTAATATGTAAACATTCTAATTCAAGACATCCTTGTACCAGAGCAATCAGTCCCGTGTGTGTCACCGCCAACCCATCAGTCTTAAGTTTACGCAGTTTCTTGCATGACTGACCAATAACTTGCAATACATTGTCTCCAAACATATCACTGATATAGAGAGCTTCCAAGTTTGGACACCTTGAATCAAGGAACACTGGTTATCTTTATTAAGATGTTTAAGATTCAATTCCTAAGCTGATTCGAAAGAGGGAGTACAAATGGAAGCCCAATTTGGTCAATTCTATTTATACAAATACAACGATATTCGGAGGAAAACTGAAACCAGCATACTCACCCTCTTGCACAACTTTCTCAAATTCACAGCAAGCAAAATCTTTTAAGTTAACTGCATGGTTAAAGACGACTCTTAGATCACTCAAATAGCATTTACCCATCTTCAAAGATACTAGAGATTGGCTACATCTTTTTGCAAGAAGTGTAAGAACTTCAACACCATATTTAGAAATTGTGGAACTAAATTTGAACGATTCAATGGACGTGTTATTCAAAGCCAATTTATGTAACCATTTCCAAATTTTCAGATTTTTTTTGTCATCTTCTAAACACAAAGTTCTCAAATCATTACAATGCCTACCAATATGCATTAATCCGTTTCCTCTATACCCTCTGCAATTGTTAATCTTCAATACCCTTAAATCTTTACCACGGCTTCTTGCAAGTAGCTCGAGATCTGAATCATGAACAAGAACACGGCGTATATCTAGGGCTTTCAAGCACTTAAACGAAACAGCTATTTGTTTTATCCATGGCTTAAGGTCAATATATTGTAAACCTTGAGCCGCACGTGGAAATCCCTTTAGGGTTAAAGACTCGAGATAGGGGAATCTTTGAGCCACACGAGATGGTTCTTGGGAGTAAAACACATGAACAGTCAGATGCTTACGTGCCATACAATCAAGTTCATACCATCTACGGCAAACCAAAGAAACAGCATTCCGGTCATCACCATTGTGTATATACGGAATAACACAGTTAAACACAGAGTCAATTGACTCATGTGGATGCTTCTCCATATCTTTTGCTTACCTGTTTATTTAACAGAATAAACTCAAAGATTTGTACTTAACAATATAGTAGTAGCTGATATCAGGACATAAAAACTAACACTTGCAACAAAGATATACGAAAAACAGTATATTTACTTCACAATCAAACTAACATAAACACTGACATGAACGCCAAATAATACACAAACACATGCAAATCTAATATAACAACTATTCATTCAGTCAATAACACACTCACCAAAATATCATCATCGTCAAGATCGAGTTTATAAAAACCAAAACAAACACAAGAGATATAAGGTTCAACATGTTATTAAGTTAAAATAGATCATACCTATATAACAGTTATTGCTGTAAAATTCCTTGCACTCCAAGCTTCTTAATAGCAAAGTACCATTAATCGGATTGGAAAGATAAAGAAACAAATGAGAATTAAACCTTATATATTTGTTTGTAGTTTTGTACGTGCTAACTTAGTTTCACAATTGTCAGCCCATTAAGATAAACAAAAGCGTGTCCAGCCCACATAATTAACACCAAATACCTTCTTTTTTTTTTGCTTATATGCTCCCACAGAATTAGATGTTAGTAAAATTGTTGGTAAAGTTTGCTCTCTAGAATCCTTCAGTAAGTTGTCAATATTATTTCTTGTCATTCATAACCTACAAGGTATACAAATTGCATTAAAAAGTATCAATTTAATATCGCAATGTGAAATAACTCAAAAGGAGATAATATGACGCTGATAAACTTGTATAGATAAGGCAATATCAGTATGGCACTCGAGTGTTGTAATGTTTCAGCCGTTTATCAGTTAGATGACTTCTGTGGTGCATTATAATTATCCACTCACTCATATTTACCCTCACTCGATTAGGACTATTCAAGTGACCCGATCATAAAATTAAGCTTATCTTCAGGATGAAAAGGGATATAAAATGACCAACATGTGAAAAGCTCTTTTCCTCATCATCACAATGTAAAAAATGGCAGTGGTCAAGAATAGTAGAAATTAGATGCAAAAATAGTTTATGTTTGTCGGGTTTAAGTTTCACAACCGATAGAACAAAAAAGAAAAGAAAAGATACAAGCGTTTCTAAGATGCATCTTTACCATCTTTTACTTCAGATTACATATGACCTGAATGATTTATGTCACAACAATGGTAAATAAACTGTAATCCTGAAACATTGGGATAGTGCAAAGTGGCCTAACTGTCTTTTTAATGCTTAAAGTCTTTTGTATTCACATTCAACACACCCGTTACTTATCAAATATGTAAAATCTTTTGACCCGCACGAATGATTACCTGTTTTGACCCATTACCCAACCTATTCATTTTTCCACATCTAAGCCAAACCATCTTACAATATAATCTAGTTATATAAGTGTGTGAAGTAACCATCACATAATAAGGGTATGTCACAACATATGTCTCACACTGACACGTTTCAAGCGTATCAACGAACATTTGAATCAAACATACAGATAGTGAACTCTATCTTAGTGTCCAAACAAGAAGAGAATTCCTTTCTTCAGCCAGAGCAAATACATTGATACTTCCAACGAATACATTATTGCTAATACTTGCATTAAAAAGTTAATATAACTCAGTTGTGAAAGATTAATAAATTCGTCACTAAACCTTCAACGACAATATTTCCTCTAATCATTCTCTTTATGCTTTAAACTTAGCAAAGGATTAACAATAGCCATTATTTTCTTCCCAGTGTTTAAAGATCAAAAGTTGGACGAGTCATTACCGTGTAAGTATTACCTTGCCCATTGTGAACCCACATATACCTTAGTGAAGTAATACTGAACATCAAAGTAGAAAGTGCTTGTTTGCTTAAGGGACAAATCTGTATTTCTAGCTTTCTCAATTTTGGGCACCCCTTTGACAATTGCACAAGTCCTGCATCTGATCCTCCTATATAACCGAGAGAGAGATAGTCCAAGTTACGACCATACTTTCCAATATAATCCAAACCCACGTCTGTCAATCCTCGATTGTAGATACCTAACCATCTAAGTTTGCTGCAACCAATTAGCATTGCCCGGATCCCATCGTCTAGAGGTAAAGTTGTTTTATGATCAGCATTACCGAAAGTCATACGGAAAATACGTAGGTTCTTCAAATGAGAACCTATACACTCCATAGCCTCATTTGAAATAACTTGGAGTCTGATATGTAGATATTTTAAATTAAGACATCCTTGTGCTATAGCAATAAGTCCCTCGCTAGACATGATCCTAAATATAGTAATTTTAAGTTTGCACAATATCTTGCAAAACTGACCGATTACATGCAATTTCTTGTCGCCATATCCAGTGCTATCGGTATAGAGAACTTCCAAGTTGGGACACCTCTGAATCAAGTAACACTCGTCATCTTGATCCAGACGTGCACGGCGAAGATTCAGTTCCCTTAGCTGATTCACAAGAGGGAGTAACAACGGAAACAGACTCTTTCTTATGCAATCTATACCCATACGTCGCAATCTCGGAGGAAATTTGAAACCGGCATACTCATCACCTTCTTGCTTAACTTTTTTATAATTACCACCAGCAAAATCTTCTAAATTAACAGCATAGCTAAAGACATCTACTAGATCAATTAGATTACAACCATGTATCTTCAAAGTTTCTAGAGATTTACTACAGTTTTTTGCAAGCAGTATAAGATCTTCAACATCATATTCAGAACAAGTTTTTCCAATATCTAATGATTCAATGCACATGATCTGCGATGCCAATTCATGTAACCATTTCCCATCATTTCTAGTAAGAGAATTACCCTTTAAGCTCAAAGTTCTCAGATCTTTACAATACGTAGCGATATGCAATAATCCATCCGTGGAAAACCCTGGACACTTACTAATCTTTAAAACTCTTAGATCTTTACCATGGGTTCTGAGCAAGAGCTCAAGATCCGAATCATGAACAAGCGTACCACGGATACAAAGTTCTTTTAAGCACTTAAATGAAGCAGATATTTCTTGAATCCATGGGGTGATGTCAATGCTCGCTATCCCTGGAAACCGAAGTGGGTTTCCTTTCAGGGTTAGGGAATTGAGAAAAGGGAACCGTTGGTGCAAACGAGATGGTGTGGGGGAGTAAAACACGTGGACTGTCACATTCTTCCGAGTTATACCTTCGAGTTCACACCATTTACGACAAACTAAAGAAAAAGATTTCCTGGTGTCTATGTCATGATCGTTTATGTATGACAGGACACAGTCAAACACTGTGTGGATTGACTTCATATGTTTGAATGAAACTGCTCACAAAATAACCATCAGCAGACGAACGCCTTTTTAAAAATTAGGTTTTCATATTGTTGTTTATGAAGTACTACTATATGTTGTTGGGTCAGTAGAGATGGAGTAAACAAGTATAATAACGCCCCTTGGTCATAGTCCAGCCCAAGAAATCATATTATGGCCCGTAAAAGCTCAAGAAGGGACTTATGCTGGCTTGTGTTGCTGCGACAGTTCCGATATTTGTTCAAGTACTATTTAGAAGGCTCTGAGTCAGGTGCTTAAATAGCCAGGTTAAGCCTGGCTCGGTTACACATGGACTTTTTCGGGTTCATGTGTTTGTTATGCACGATATTAAATTTGTAACCATAAGTCACACATTAATTGATTTTGTTTACTATTTCAACCAAAGTGCAAAGGTTCAACAAACCATTTCACCCATCCAAATTCAAGTAAGTAAACCAGTATAAAACTTTATGACTGCTGTTTGTATACAGTCCTCTCATAAAAGATAACAGAAGCAAAGATGAACTTGTTACTTGTGACTAATTAAGACATTTCAAATAATGGCTTTTCAAAAACAAAACTTCAATGTAATTGACCACCTTATAAGTTAGTAACACGTAAGCTTTTATGAATTGTAACGCTCTATCCCCGTGCCATGTAATATTGTTTTGCATAACTAGCTCCTTGCTAGGCCTTTATTAATATTCAACACTCTTTTTGTCTTATTTATTAACTGTGTTTTATAATAAAATTATAAGTTATAGTGATGATCAGATAATCAGTTTTGCATAAGCTACTCACAAACTCATAGTCAGAATCAGACAGTCTCATCGAAACACTTTTAACTGATATCAGTTAAGCACAATTCCAAACACCATCTATAGTTTGAAAAATAGCAATAGCAAGATCTTCATCCAACTTAAAATCCTAATCACCATCCCGGCTAATAATAATCTCAGTATCCTCCATATACATAACCCTATCAACATCACCACAAGGCGCAAACCCGTTTAATCGGATTCACTCATTGAACCACAGTACCATTCCAATTAATAGTAGTACATATGAAAAAATTAGTGAAAAGTTAGCAAAAACCAAAATTCAAATCAAATATATAAATTGTCAAAGACGTTGTAACTTTTAACTGATCAGTATATAGATGATAATGTTGATGCATCCATCTTCTAGACTCCACATACATTATATTCCTCTCCTTGTTCTCTTATGCTTGGTAGCAGTTCCAAACTTCCTGTTGGTCTCTTAACGGATTATATTAGCACTATGTCACCCCAGTGTTACAAAGAACTTATTTAGAAATTGGACGAGTCATTGCACAAGCATCATGAGGATATCCAAGAACCCACATATACCTTAGAGAATATATATTGAACACAAAAGTGGTGAGTGCTTGCTCACTAAAGGCACAACCCTTCGTTTCAAGATTTCTTAATTTTGGGCACCCCTTTGCTAACTCCATAAGTCCTGCATCAGATTCTCCTACATAGCCAAGAGAAAGATACCGCAAATTATGACCAAACTTCCCGATATACCCCAAACCCGTATCCGTTAATCCTCCAGGACGAAGATAGATACTTAGCTTTTCAAGTTTTCTACAACCGATGAGCATAGTTCGGACCCCATTATCTAGTGGTAAAATTGTTTCAGTATCTTTTTTAAGCAAAATCATATGGAAATCACACAGGTTTTTCAAATGAGCTCCTAGGCACTCCATAGCTTCATTTGTAATATCTATTACATTAATATGTAAAGTTTCCAATTCAAGACATCCTTGTGCCAAAGCAATTACTCCCTTATGCGTCAATCTGTTTGGAGCAATCTCTTCATCGCCAGTCCTTAGTTTGCGCATTTTCTTGCAAGACTGACCAATAAGCTTCATCCCTTTGTCGTCAAAGACATCATGGGTATAGAGAATTTCCAAGTTGGGACACATCCTAATCAAGAGATAATAGTTATTTCTATATAAATGAGATACATGTAGAAGATTCAGTTCCGTCAGCTGATATGCAATAGGAAGTAGAAACGGAAAAAAAAATTTGTTCAATTTATATAAAGCAATACACTCTAAACTCAAAGGAAATTTAAAACCAACATCTTCTTCATCATAAGTAAATTCACCACCATCAAAATCTTTCAATCTCACAGCATACCTAAACACATCTTGTAGACCAACTAGTTCGCATTTAGGTATCTTCAAACACACTAGAGATTGACTACAATTTTTGGCAAGAAGCGTAAGATCTACGACATCAAATTGCAAATACGTGTCACAAAAACTAAACGACTCAATGCATGTGCTATTCTAAGCCAATTCATGTAACCATTTAGTATCATAGTCAGAAATCAAACCACCTTGCAAAGAAAAAGTCCTCAAACCATGACAATATTTACCGATATTCATTAATCCATCCGTGGAAAACCCATCACAAAATGTAATCTTCAAAACCTTAAGATGTTTACCGTGGGTTCTGGCCAAAAGTTCGAGATGTGAATCAAGAACATCAACACGACGGAGATAAACCTCTTTAATACAACTTAACGAAAGACATATTTCTTGAATCAAGGGGTTGATGTCAATCTTGCTGAAATCAAGTGGAAAATCAGGTGGAAATCCTTTTAGTGTGAGAGACTCGAGAAAAGGGAAGCGTTGAAGCAAACGAGAAGGTGTGGGAGAGTAAAACATGTGGATAGTCACATGCTTACGAGTTAAACCTTCGAGTTCACACCAGTTACGGCAAACTGAAGATATAGAGTTCCTAGTGCTTATGTCATTGTATTTTATGTGAGGTAAGACACAGTTAAATACTGTGTCGATTGACTCTTTTTCATCTTTTTTCATAACTTAGAATTTTTCTGCTCACAAGACAAGGAACAATTAAAAGACTGAATTTTTTTTTGATGGAAAATTTTTGGTTTTTTACAGTGAGGGCTTGAAGGGTTTTGTATTGTTGAGGGTTTCAAGGGAAGAAGAGATTTTTCAAATCTTTTTGGTTTATATTTTATACAAATTCTTTTTATAACTAGATTTATTTTTTAATATCTCGACATATAAATCGGGTTAGTTTGTTAATTATCTAAGGTAAATATTTTATTACCAAATTAGTAAAATACAAGCAGAAAAAATCTGTTCTTGGGCCAAGGGTGTTTTACATGATCTCCCTTCCATCTTCAAGAAGAAATGTTTGTTTTGTCTTGACTCATCACATGATTGTCTCGTGAGTTAAGGTCTAACTGGTCTTCTAATCCACTGGTCATGGTCTCGTGGTTAAGGTTTAGTATTGCTGGAAATTTGGAACTTATGGAACTCCAAAACCTTGTTTCTAACATCTATCTTTTAAGCTACCGAGACACATGGGAATGTACTATGGACCTGTCAAGAAGTTTCACCGTAAAAGGTATGTGTAATTCCATTACCAACTCCTTTTTCCTCGAGGATTTGTTGCCCACAAGTTGGAATAAATTAGTGCCTCTTTCGGCGAATTGAAAGATTAAGAATTCCAACTAGGTTAAACCTAGATCGGGGAGGTATAGATTTACATTAAACTAGGTGCGGTGTGTGATGAAGCTCTCAGAACAGAAGATCAACTCCTTCGACCTCACAAACCGTTCAAGCTACTGCACATCACGATCCTTGCTCATTAATGCCGTTGCACGTTCAATTCTCTGGACACTTTAGCGTTTTTGTAGCGGCTCCACGTTTAATTCAAAACGCCCAAAGAAAAGCCTCATTCTCAAGACATCACACAATGGATCGAATGGTATTCTAATCCTTGTAATATAAAAAAAAAAAAAAAAAAAAAAAATCTCAAGTAGTAGCACCAAACTTACTTCGTCATTATTACTTGGAAAATAATCATCAATTTACAATGGCCATGATCGATCACTTCACAGTACATAACAAACAATTATAAGTAACTCACAAAATGAATCAGTTGATGAAACACCAAACCGCATAGTTGTGTATTCTAAACAAGAACACCGAAACCCGTACAGTAACTACATAATGATAACAGAATTCATATCTGAATTGAGTTTTTTATCAAGTAACTTGGCGGTAAATAAATTAAAAAGAGAGAGCTAATAAAGTAGCGATTAAGTTAATACAGTAGGTATGCCAAAGCATATGCAGCATAACTGTTCCAATCATAGCCAAATACATAGCAATTCCAACAAAAGCATACTAATACTTGAATTCAAAAGCGAAAAAATTAAAATAAAAAGTTGCACGTACATTAATGCATCTATCTTCGAATCTTCATTAACAAAACTTTGCTTTTCTTCTTCTCTTTCAAGTAATTCTAAGCTTCCTCTTAGCATTTCTAACACTGGCCTTGATTCTGATGTTTTAACTTTACTGCATCACCAACAATCCAACATAACCTCCCTGCATTTCAAAGTTCAATATTTCTGAGTCATTCTAAAATATTGCGAAAATTGTCGCCCAATGCCCAGATATACCTTAGTGACCTTATATTAATCATTAAGGTAGAAAGTGCTTGCATGCTAAATGGATAGTTTTGTATTTCCAGCTTCGCAATTTTGGGCACCCTTTGATAACTTTACAAGTCCCGCATCAGATCCTCCTATATAACCAGAGAGAGATATCTCAGATTCAATCCATACTTACCGATATACCCCAAACCCGCATCTGTTAATCCTCCAGACCGAAGGCGGATACAGAGCCTTTCAAGTTTGCTGCAACCAATTAGTAGAGCACGGAACCCACTGTCTAACGGTAAGTTGGTTAAAGTGTCTTCTTTGTACAAAAACATTTGAAAATCACGAAGGCATTTCAGATGAACTCCTATACACTTCAAAGTTTCATTAGATATATCTGTGAACTGAATATGTAAGCATTCCAGAAAAGGACATCCTTGTGCCAAAGCAACCATTCCCCTGTGAGTCACAAGCCCAAAAGTCTCAAGTTTACGATTTTTTGCAAGAGTTACCAACAAGTTGCAATCCTCGGTCTCCAAAGATATCATTTGTATAGAGAGCTTCCAAGTTGGGACACTTCTTGATCAAGTAAAACAGACAAATTTCATTCACATCATCATATGTAAGGTTCAATTCCGTTAGGCGATGTGCATGGGGGAGTAAAAACTGGCACTGAGTTTGTGTCATGTGAACAAATTCCACACTGTGTAAATTCAAGGGAAATTTGAAACCAACATCTTTTTCCTCACCCGTAAATTTACCGCCAGCAAACACTTCTAACATAACAGCAGTTTTAAAGAAATCTTTAAGATCACTTAGACCACACCTAGTTAGTTTCAAAGATACTAAAGATCGACAGTTTTTCGCAAGAAGTGTAAGATCTTTAAAATCAACCTTAGATATAGCAGTGTCATAAAAGCTCAATGTTTCGATACACTTATTATTCACAGCCAATTCATGTAACCATTTCCCATCTTTCTCGTTCAATGTATTATAATCTAAACACAAAGTTCTCAAATCATTACAATACTTACCGATATGCATTAATCCATCTGTAGAAAACCCTTGACACTTAATAATCTTCAAAACCCTTAAATCTTTTCCACGAGTTCTCGCCAAAAGCTTGAGATCCGAATCAAGAACACTTATACAGCGAACATGAAGTACTTTCAAGTACTTAAGCTTAAACAGCTATTTCTTTAAACCATGGTGTAATACCAATACACGAATAATTCTCTGTAAAATAAAGTGGCAATCCCTTAAGAGTCAGCGACTCGATAAAGGGAAACGCTTGAGCAAACGAGACGGTGTGGGCAAGTATACCACATGGACAGTCACATGCTTACGTGTCATACAATCGAGCTCATACCATTTACGACAGACCAAAGAAACAGCATTTCGGTCTGCCCTGTTGTGTATGTAGGGAATAACACAGTTAAACACCGTGTCGATGGACTCTTTTCGATGCTCTTCCATATCTTATTCGTGAAAACTACAATTGGTTTATGCTAATGAAAAATGAAAGAGTTTTTTTGTGATAATTTTTATGATACTTGATGCATGGATTTATAGTATTGAAAATGAGGTTGTAACCAACTTTAGCATTAAAAGTGGGAGGTGAATAGGTGCGGCAGTTAATGGGTTTTTAAACTTTTTTGGGTATGTGTAAACACGTGAATAGAGGCAAAAGTTCAATATAGATCACAAATTTACCATAGATCCAATGAACCAATAATAGCCATTCATTTTTATTACGATAACTTTCACCATTTTTAAAATTAAATATCTCACAAACCGTTAATCGTTACGCCGATAAAAATTATACCATTATGATGAATTAAATTATCTTTCTATAGATATGCACTACTATATATTTTAACCACTTTTTTTCAAAATTTCTATCAACAAAATCATATATGATTTGTGAAAATCATATATGATTCGATTTTACGAATCATATATGATTTTGAGAATCATATATGATTCGTAAAAATCATATATGACTCATAAAAATCGAATCATACATGATTTTTGAAAATCATATATGATTCGTAAAAATCATATATGATTTTTTCGGACGGAATTTTTGGAAAAAAATGTTTGTCGAAAATATATAAAAGTGCATATCTATAGAAAGATAATTTAATTCTCGTCGCGATGGTGTATTTTTTATAGTTTGAAATTTTTCCGTTTGTAAGATATGTTGTTTTTTAAAAAAAGGTGGAAAATAATTTTTTATTAATTTAGATAACAAATGGAGGGCTATAATTGGTTCATTTGTACTATGGCAAATATGAGTTCTATATTGATCTCAACTCCGTGAATAGATGTGTGTCAAACTTTTAAGTTCTGTTTTATCATTGTTTACTAACTAACGCTATGATAATCTTTTATATAATAAAAGAATTACATTATTTCGGACTAATTTTCTAAAAGCCTTCTCATTAAAAAAAAAATTAGACCAATAGGAGAGGTTGATTTTGCCACGTAAGCGAAATCGGGCGACGTGATTGGTTAATAAAAGTCAAAATTAAATTATTTGGTATAGAAATTTAGTTGAGAAGAAAAACACATAAAAATATATGTGTCAAATTTGTGAAAACAAAAACTTTAAAAAATAGAGGGTAATTAATAAAACTTTAGTTGTTAAATTTTTAAAAATTGTATAGAGTTAATTGTAATATTATAAGTTTTCATGTTTTTTAATAACTTTGAAAATTAAACAAATACTCCCTTATATTTTATACCCTCTATACTTTATAACTTTATAATACAATATATATGTTGTTTTAAAACTTCAACATATAAATATACATAAGATTATAAATGTCATTTTTTTTACTATATATGTTTACTAATGACTCATTTATTTCATATTAAAAGTATGACAAATGTGGACACGAATTTGAATATTAAATATGACTAAATTATTGAAAACGAGAATATAATTATCAAAATTGTAAGTACGAGCTACTGTAATATGAAGAAAAAAAATGTGATTGTACTTATAACAACTACTCATGTAACTTTTATTTATTTATATAAGGATATGTAGAAAAACATTTTTAAAAAACTTTAAGGAGTATATTTTAACTTCATCAACGTTTATTATGTGCAACTAAACTCGTATCTTGTGTATATCATAATATCAATAGTGAAATTTAAATAGAAACATCAACATCTATATCAGCTAAATATAGTTGAATCTTGAGTTATTTAACAAAATTTTTTTTATAAAATTTGATTATACAAAATTCTAATGGATATAATGAATAATGAAAAACTCATGCATAAGTATATAATTATATGTAATTACCTTTAAAGACATAATATTTAGCATTGATACAAAATATTTTTTTTTGTCAAAACCATGTGCGTGCACATGTATTATAACTAGTATACTGATATGATACTAAACTCAAACGTAATTACATAGTGACAATACAATTGGATGTACTCTTTCACTCATGCAACATTATTAAGATGCTTAGAAAATTTCGTAACCATATTTTTGAAATTAATATAACAAACATGAGTGGAGATAAAGGGAGGTCACAAGGGCATGTGCCTCTAGTGAAAAAAATTGTAGTATAATATTTCAAAAATATTTAGAGTTTTCTTGTAATTTTACCCCCCTAAGTAGGGTTGGCAAAAAAAGTAAAAACCCCGAACCAAACGGGAAACCCGAAACCCGATCTTATTGGGGTGGGGCGGGCCACGCTTATTGGGTTTTGGGGCATTAACGGGGATTCTTACTGGGTTTGGGGCGGGGACGGGGCACAACATCCCCGCTTTGGCCCGCCCCGAAACATATACATATACATATGTCTATATCATAAAATACCGTGTTAGTGTTTATGTACTAAAAATATAATTATCTAATTTTTGTTACTCTTTACCTTTGTAATATTTCAAATTGTGATCATAGAGGTTTGTTTTATGTCATAATATTTAAAAAGTTGTGATTTATTCCAATGCTTACTCTATTAGTAATGGGATCTCGATTATTCAAGTTATTTCATAAAATCATATTATTAATAGTGCAATAATAAGAATAAATGGAGAATGATACACGTATGATGGAGCATCGCTATCTAAAAAGACAACCCGATAAGACTCCAATGAGGAATGGGGCGGGTTTGGGGAGCATCTCGCCCCAACGGGGCGCCCCGATAAGATCCCCAATGGGGATTGGGGCGGGTTTGGGTATGATTTTTGTAATCGGGTTTGGGTATGGGGATGGCCTCCCCGCCCCATTGCCATTCCTACCCCTAAGTACCAATTTATGGTGTAGTTTATAAAATTTATTAATGTGTGCCCCTCGAGCAAAAATTCCTAGCTCTACCCCTTATAACAAACATAACCTACAGAAATTTTTGAAGGTAAACTAAAATAGGTTACATTTCCCTCTTCAGATTCATTCATCTGATCTTTTATTTTTGCCTTATCATGTTCCTCATTTCGTCTCTAACCTTAGTATTTTGTTATATAAACTTGTTAAGCCTTCATATAGCTTGTATAAAAGATGACTTTTGAAATGTCAGTTGTCATTATATAACCAAACAAATAAATTATGAAAAAGTATAATTGAAAAATTAGCGTGTTCATGAAAAATTATTACCAGGATTAGCCATAAAGAAAACCAACTTACTCTTAAAGATCACAAAAAATCAAGAACTTATGAGAATGAATGGAATTACTAAGAGGTGCCTGATTTTTTGTGTAAATCATGGACCGAAATGCCATTCCAGTAACATAATACATTAATCTTGACATGTGTAAAGTAGCTACACCAAAGTATATATGCACGCAAAATTTCTCTACTTTCACCCATGTGGGACTGAGAGCGCAGAACAAGTTTTCAGAAGAGTAACCATATAAAAAGTTGTTCGAGAGTCACAACGCCTTTGTTGCTTATAACGTTGATACAAAATTTTATGACCCGTATAACAAACCAAACCAACTTTTGATTGTTGGGCCCGTTGTTGTGAAAGTCATGGAGTTTAGGAAGTGCTCGATGTAGATGGATGAATAAGTTTTACGAAGTGTGGTCGAACGATGATTGTTTTGATGGCACTCAATAACCTGGTATCATTAATAAGGATGTGTTTATCTAAACCTCTTTCCGATGCCAGTTTGTTGTATAGATATCTATCTAAATGCATGCTCATTTATAAGGAACGTTAAACGTATGGCTAACCTATATGAGTAATAAGCGTCGTTGGACGCGTCGACGTTATCAACGTCACCCATGTGTCCTATGTTCGTTGAAATTATGAATAAGGTATGTTGTAACCTAATCATAAAACGAAAAGTTAAGAACTTATTTAAATTAGCAGGTAAAAGTGCCTAAAGATATCTTTTTAATAAATAACATCAAACACCATGAATCTAAAACATAATGCTTACCAAAACGTGCATTGAACACATAAATAAAACCATATATAATAACAAAATTGATCTTTACACGTAACATAGTATACAAAAATGTATACACAAATTAACAAAAATCTTAACATTAAAAGATAAAATTCATAAAACGCCTAAGGTAACAAATTTTATAACGGGTTCATTTGGATTATTGAACTTATGATACATGACATTTTTGAGGTTACTCAACTTATAAAAATATACGTAAACATCCGTGAATTTTTAAAAACACGACATTTATGTTATTTAACTATTAAATAACATGCGTTCGGTAACTCAAAAATTATATGTTCGATTACATAAATGAAAGTTCGTTACTTTAGACGCATTTTTTGAAAAGTTTGGTGACATATTCATATATTAACCTTTCTTTAAAACATGGAAAAGACAAAAAAAAAAAAAAAAAAAAAAAAAAAAGTTAAAGAAATAAAACTTCACTTTTAGGCATATTTTAAAAAAAAAAGTTTATTGACATATTCGTATATTAACCCTTCTTTAAAAATCGAATAAAAAAAAGTTATAGAAGTTGTAAAAATTGATAGCTCCTTCTTGTTAAAGATGTTTTCTCATTAAACATCCTCAAACACAATGAACTACTGGAAAAGTTTGTTGACATATTCGTATACTAAACTTTCATTAAAAGATGGAAAAGACAAGAAAAAAAAGTTAAAGAGATGAAACTTCGTTACTTTAGGCATAGTTTAAAAAAAAGTTTATTGACATATTTGTATATTAACCCTTCTTTAAAAGATCAAATAGAAAAAAAAAAAAAAAAAAAAAAGGTTAAAGAAGTTGTACAAATTGATAGCTCCTTGTTGTTAAAGATGTTTTCTCATTAAACACAATGAACTACCAACATTATACACACATGAACTTACGTGAAGGAGATAAAGCACACCATATAAACAAGCAAATATTGTATTCTTCAATTTATGTGGGACTTCTTGAATCAAGTTTTTAGAAAACTAACTTCACACAAAATGTTGTTTTAAAGACATAATCAAATATTTCTTCATTGTTTGATTCTTTTAAAGCTATGAAAAAATGTATACTAAACTCAAACAGGGTTATATAGTGACAATGCACTTGGAATTGGATATCTTCCATGGTACGCTCGCACAACAATTGACCCCAAATATTAGAGTTGGGATCAAATGAAAAGCGTGTTATGTTAAAAAGGATAAAAAGTCTTAAAAATGTTACATATGTTATTTGATTAATATGGGTATTATAGACATTTAACCATTTTTAGTTTAAATGCTCATTTAACACTTTTAAACTCCCATTTAACAAAGTTTGTAAGAAGTATTGACGTAAACTTATTTCTGTCAATTCTTTATAACTAGAAGGGTACCCGCGCAATGCGGCGGCGGGTACCCGATGACTATTTTGTAGCGAACAAATGTTTTTCATTTTTACGTCTAATTCAAGTAAGTTTCTCTCTTTTCAACTCCGCTTCTTCCCGACTACTAAAGAAAACTCATAAAATATATCAAAATGGATGTTGAATTAAAGAGCACAAACACTACAAAAATGTAAGATTTGGCACGACTTTGTCGTCCCAAACTTGCACACAATGTCGACTAAAGAAAAAGGCACGACATCGTCGCGCTTTTTAGACCCTATTGTTTGACCCAAAAAATTTGGGACGACATTTACTTTATACTTTGGGACGACGATGTTGTGGGGCCCAAATAAAATTCAACTGAAAATCGATTTGGGACGACAATGTCGACTTTTTTTTTTTTTTAAATCTTTTAAATTAACCAAAAAGGTAATTAATTGAAACGGCACGACATTGTCGTGCCAAATTGTATACAGTGGAAATTGTATACACACGTGGAAAAACAGTGGCCACTTTGTGCGAATGGCACGACATGCTTTATATTAGGGACGACAATGTCGTCCCTAATTGTCCTGGATGGGCAAAAAATGCAGAAATCGATATTTTCCAGATTTTTCCGGATTTTTTCCGGAAAAATCTACCAAAACAAATGCAACTCAGAATCAATCACAATCCACAATACCAAATCGACAATATGATACAATACCAAATTACTAAACGGATTGAATAACATTCCACAATTCTACGATACCATTTAACAAATACGATACAAAGTAAACTACTCTTAAACTAACAAGTCTCAAACTAACATGTCTCAAACCAACAAGGCGCAAATTTCCTAAATAACATGTCTCAAATTTCCTAAATAACATTCGACAAATACAATACTATTCCATAATATTAATAAGTCTAAAATACACAAACTAACTTCCCGCTTACTCCTCAAAGAACTCGCGCCTGAATCGCCGCCCGACTGTCACCCGACTCGTCACCCGACTCTTGTTCCTCATTATTATCCCCACTATCATCATCATTATTATTCAAGTCATTATTATCAATATGATCATTTTGGCTCAAATGGGATTATTTTGTGAGTTGTACCGGTTAAGGTCCGTGGCGGCATAGCATAGTTCGAACTAGTACCGGGCACGTGATAGAGTTTGGAAAGGTGGGCCGATAACAACCGCAAATGCATTATTGGGGTTGAAAGTGGAAGCTTGGAAACCATAAGGGCCGGGAGGGGAAAAGGGGTAGGAATGGGTACCGAGGAAAGGGAGGTGAAAATGGATTACCTTGTGATGAGTTGTAGTGGGACAAAAATTCAAGGTAAGATCCAGATGTCCCAATCATGGTTTGGTCATGACAACAAGCTTCCTTAGCTGCGGCAGACTCTGCCTAGCTGCGGCTTCACGCCTCACCTGACGAGCCTGCTCTTGAGCAGCCTTGGTTTCCCCATCGCCTCGCCATATGCTCCCTAGTAACATAATCTTCATGAGCATGCCCACGCAGGAACTCGCGAGCGGTTGAGCCACCACCGTGTAACCTCCGCCCGCCGCCAGTTCGGCCTGGCGGTTATCACTCGAACTACACGCCGCAATATTTCCAAGTCTGCCATGTACGGAATGAGACCGGCTCGACTTGCTCTTGAAGGGCCCTCATCTCATTCTCGTAATTTCAAAAAAAAAAAAAAAAAAAAGTTAGGAAAAAATAATAAATGAGAAGTAACTTAATATAATGACGCATGTTAAGAGATAAACCACTTACGTAAGCCGCCTCGTTCTCTCGTCTCAAATGTGCCATCTTTTTGAATGGCATCTCCTCCGTGTTTCAAGCGTGTCTTCATTTTGATTGTTATTGTTGACCCTCTATACATACAATATAAAATAAATTGATAACGAGGTAAATATAAACAATATAAAACCTTTAAAATCACAAAATTATAACGAGTCTTACATGAATGTTGCGTCCTTGAACGAACGATCGTCGACCTTGGTAAGTTATAATCTTGTTTTTTGATCGATTTTCGATTTGTGGTCGATCTTGCCATCCGCTTTGGTCTAACCACCACCAACCAACATCTCCCATTCCTCTTGGGTTCTCTCTCCCTGTGTTTTCTTGGGTGGCGGATGTGCCTTGCCGCTGGTGTCTCGTGGATATCAAAGTATCTAGACTTGAGCCTCGTGTTTGTATTTTCTAATAGCTCCTCTGCGCCGTAACCATAGCCCAAGTCCTATCCTTTCCCCCACCGTATAAACATTCTCGCCCAACCGTGAATTGGTCTCATTATTCAACCAAGGCGCCAGTTGAAATAGGTCTCAAAAAGTATACGATTTAAACAAACACACAATTTAAATATAACAAGCATATCTAAACGGTTAATAATAATAAGAATAGAAATAAAATAAACAATAAATATAACTCAGAGTGTCGGCATTATATGCGCCTTTATAAGAATCGAATTTCTTCCCACTGCAATCAAGGGAAGTGGCCTCACTTGTTCCCCATAAGACTACTTAACCGCATTGCATGAGTGCTCACCGGTGAAGGTGCCTTGATCATCGGTATCAAAGCCTATAGGCAAAGGTCATCCGTTATTTTCCTAAAAGCCTTCCTTAAGGCCCGATTGCCGCCTCACCGGTGATCATTGAACCTACAAATATAAGTTATTAAGTTGTGAAAATATATGTAAAAAAATTAGTTTTATCAATAAAATTATATAATAATAAAAATAAAATAATAAAATAAAAATCACAATTTGTTACCGCAATAGCTAGCAAGAAGTAAATGAGGGCCGTCTTGGTGGATCACCGCAAGATCCCCGCCAGGTGATCTAGGTTGTACACACGCCATCCGTAAAAGTACAAGTAAAAGAACACATAATTTCTTGGACCAATTAACACTAATATACACATTCATATAAACATATAGTAACAATTTCATTCAAATTACAATTTAAAAACAATGATTGTCATAATCAAATTACAATTCAAAGACAATTAATTGTCATAATCGTAATCATCACTAGATAAAACTTCTTCAACAACAATAGTGGGGTTCACTTCATCATCATCGACACGCCAATATCATCATCATCATCAAGGACATGGGCAACGACGTTATCTTCATTAGTAACAAAATCAAGATCTTCTTCAAAGAACAACATCCGGTGGGCGCCCATCACGATTCATCATTTACACTCAAATTCGATACTCAAAACCGCTTAAACCAACAGACAATGCAACATCGATGAACTGCTACCATGTATAACATCTCGATAAGAATCTACCACATCCCCATGCCGATCTTCCGATGATGAACATCTTCGACAACCTTCCAATGAGGTGGTCGCTCAGCGTGGTCTTCAAGGTAGAAGACTTGTGTTGCTTGTGTCGCAAGAATGTATTGTTGATTTCTAAAAGCATCCTGCTCACCAAAATATGATGTATGCCATGATCAATGTAAGAACGTCTGGAGCGTGGCGTAGGGTTAGTAGGGTTACGGGTGTCGAACCATATACATCGGAACAACACAACCTTACGGTTGCCCATATAAGTGAGCTCTAGAATTTCTTCCAGTTGACCATAATACATAGCTCCATCAGGCCCGGGTGTTGAAACTCCACTGCTTTGAGTGGTATGAAGTTTATCGCGCTGATGCACCAAGAACTTCACACCGTTCACTATGCATGCGGGGTATGTACTTGCACTAGATGAAGGTCCACATGCCAAAGAGAGTAACTCGACTACAACTTGGGTCTTTTGCCACGCTCTTTTCACGAATCTACGAAAGAGATACAAACAGATTTAGATGAGCAATAACTCTAGACTACAAGGTAATATATCTAATGTGTTTACCTTGTGATTGAACCAGGAGGAAAACTTGTTTCACGGTATCGTTAGGAAATTCAACGCAAAAGGTAATGAATAAGTCATCGAAACAAATAACTTAAGAAAAAAGTTCTTCAAAATATAAAAATAAGAAACGCATTTTGTACGCCAGATGTTCGCTTTATTTCGTGGATCATTGTTAAGTATAAACCATACAACCGCCGCATAACATCTGTATTCAACATGGTCGGGCGTTTCTACCCACCGGCTTGCCTCACGAACCGAACACTGAATTTATTGGGTTGTTCTGAAAACATCATCATTTCGTCAAGACGATTAAATCTTGTCTCGACATCCTTAAGATAACGCGAATGAAGTTAATGCTTGACCATTATGTCAAAATTTTTCCATGCTTGACCATCACACGGGTGATTCATCTTACCGCTTTCCTTAGATCGCCCAAGAGCATGCCAAGTCATCCACTTTATGATGTCTTTTGTGTTGAACATACGCTAGTTCAGGTTTTAACGGAAAGTAACGCAACACCTTGTTGGCAACTTTCTTCCGCTTGTCTTTGGTTTTTCCATCTACTCGCAGTATTGGACAATTATTGAGAATTTTGTTCTCATCTCGATCCCCAAAATAAAAACAATCATTTATACAAGCATGGATCGATTCGTATCCTAACCCGATATCTTTGTATGTCTTCTTGATTTCATAGTATGACGGTGGGAAATTGAACCTTTACTAGGGGACATGCCTTTGCAAAGAGCTAGAATCTTGTTAAACCCGACATCGTTATTTTATGTAAGACCTTGATGTGCGAAAGCTCGACGTAAAGCCCAATGTAGTCATATCACAACTGGTACAACTTTTGGGTGGACCTAGCAAGTAACTCTTCGTACTTGTTAGTAATGTTATGATCACTGGTTTGAGCTGGTTGAGGACCTGTTGTTTGATCTGGTTGAGAAACTGTTGTTTGAGATGGTGGAGTTGGGACATTATCAGCAGAAATATCTTGGAAGAATGCATCCATGTTCATGTGTTCAGGTGAAGGTGGTTGTGGTATGTTATGTACTACGGGTGGAGGAAGTGGTTCACCGTGATATTTCCAAGGGGTATAAAGTGTGTCAAACCCGTATTTAGATATGTGTAACTCAAGAGTTTTGAGCGTACCCAATTTAGTTGGAGCGTTACCACAACGAACACATGGGCAATGAATCATTTTTGTGATGGGGTTTACCAATGGCTTACAATGCGCGATGAATGCAAAAGACCATTTAAAATTGGGGAATTACGGTTGGATACAAAGGGTCCAACTCTTATCAATTGTCATGATGCGTTGTAAAAAACATATTCAAAAAATTAATTTGTATATATACATACATATTCAAACATGAAAAGACGTAATTATGAGTCGCTCGCTTACCTAGTGCAACTATGGAAGGCAATCTAATCCCACTCTTTGAATGTGTCGTTCATATGATGAATCAGATAATCGATTTATTATTTGAAAAAAATTGGCAAGATTTCCTCAACTCCCAAATATGTGCATTAAAGACATATTCAGAGGAGTGAAAGGAAATCTGTCAATTTCTCTCAAATAGTAAAACAGCTTATACGATCCATATCCTAAATGAGACAAAACATTCAAAAAGCAGCCCCAAATAGATTCTCCAAATTAATTTCTAATAAATTAATTTGGACGGGTTCTATAGGATGATTAACTTCAGACGGGAATTTCCAAAATTAATCACTAAAATCCTAAAAACAAGAACACAAGTATCATTTTCAGATTTCGACAATTAATAACATATATATCACATATCATTTTCATTTTAACACGGTCACTTTAAGTTTATAAGTAACAATTAATAACATATCACATAACATTTTTTCGATATCACATATCATTTTCATTATCGACAAAGTAATAAAAGTATATACATTATCGACAAAGTAATAAAAATATATATATATATATACCTATTTCAAGGTGAAATACACGAAGTGAAGAAAGAGAAAGAGAAAAGAGGTGGTCTCACCGTCCCTACCGCTCTACGGTCCCTACTGTCCCAAACACTACACATAAAACCAAAGTTAAACAAACTATTGTCGTCCCAAAACACATTGTCGTACCAAATTAACTAATAAAACTTAAGGCACGACATTGTCGTCCCAAAACACATTAACAAAATTAAAAAGTCACTAACCCCAACACAAAAGGTGGTGGTGGTGGAGTAACTGCATGTTCTTGCGGTTGTTGGTGGTGGTTCACGGCGGTGGTTCACGGTGGTGGTGAGTCATGCGGTGGACCATCTAACCAACACAAACACAACATAAAACCATTGTAAACAAACCATAATTAAAGAAATTAAATTAACAAACCAAATTTTATCAAAAAATACCTTTAAATGTGACAAAATAACAAAAATTATACAAATTGTGCACAGTGGTGCGTGTGTAATTGATGGGTAAGAGTGATAGTAGTGTTTTAAAGAAAATTGGGTTTTTTTTGTGATTTTTCCCGTTTTTTTTCTTTGTTTTACGAGAGGTTTGTGGGTTTTTGTATAATTAAGTGATGAAGATAGAGAAGAAGCAGATCTGGTCAATTATTGTGTTATTTTTGGGACGACCAAATAGGGACGACATTGTCGTCCCTTTTTGTTTTTTTTCCCCGAATTATTTGGCGGCATATTTAATTTTCGTGAAAATATTTGGTAAAAAGGGACGACAATGTCGTCCCTTTTGTCTTTTTTTTAATTTTCCTTTATTTTATGTATAATATAGTGTGTTTAAATTATTTAATTAATACTAAATAAATTAAATTTGTTATAAACTTTTTAAATAATTTAAAATTAATTAATTATTTATATAAAGTTTAAATTAGTTAAACGAACGAGTCAAGATAATGTCGTACATACATGACATGTTAAAACGGATGAATCGAGATAGTATCATGATACATGATATGTAACATCCAACCAAAACTTCCTCCAAAATAATGGCGCCAAAATTTCCTCCAAAAATAATGGCGCCAAAATTTCCACCAAAATCTACCGATCCGCTTTATATATCACATAAAGAAAACTTGAGATCTTATCCCACCAAAAGCCACCAGATCTTATCCTCAAACCACTCAACCTCTCAACCTCTTATCTTCGCACAAATTTCAAAACCCGTATGGAGCCATTTAATCCTTTTATGTGTTCTTGTGGAGCAGAAATATAAAATTAAGAACATCGATAGAGAATATTCATCTCGACAACAATATTATTCATGTCCTCTCGTCAAAGGTGAACAATCATACATTTCTTATTTATGTAAATATACAAATAATTGGGTTGTAATCTCTTAAAATTTTCTTATTATGTAACAATTTCGTAAAAGATAATGGGTGCGGATATTTTATGTGAAGGATGCATTTGATTTAGTACTTAAGAACAATCTACGCACCAACAGAGTGCTCGAGCCGCCATGAAAAGATCTTAGGATAAGCTTGCTTGAAACACAAAACATGTGCTAGAGACAAGAATAAGGGTGCTTGAGGCCAAACTTGAAGTGGCAACGATTCCCGACGACCACGCATGTCACTCGGATGCATTACTTCATGAGTCGTTAGTGACATGGATAATCTTCGATGTAGTATTAGTTGTTGTTCTTGTAGTTGTAGTTGTTGTTGTAATGAAGTTGTTGTTGTTGTTCTTTAGTTGTTGTTGTTGATGTAGTTGTTGTTCGTAGTTGTTGTTGTTGTTGTTGATGTTGTTGTTGTTGTAGTTGTTGTTCGTAGTGGTTGTTATTGATGTTGTTGTCGTTGTTCTTGTAATATGTATCCGTTAAGTATTTTTATAAATCAAAGCACATGCCGGATTTGTAAAGTCGGTCATGTTCTAAGTTAACATGTCACTTATTACTATGTACCTTTCAATTTGACCATGTTCTAAGTTAACAAGATTATGGTTTCCAAACACCCTTTTCCAATACTAAATTACACATGAATAAAGAAACAACTTGACAACATAACGAAATGATCAAACGAAACAACTCGGCAAGCAAACGATATTATACACAACACGGCATAAACCATATGCTACACACGACATAATGAAACAACTCAAACGAAACAACTTGACAACAAAATGAAACAGATCAAACAAAACAACTCGCCATTCAATTATTTTCCTCGCTACTTCCCGCTCGCTAGAACTCGCACCATCTTTTCCTTCCTTTGCTTGATTTAACTGCTCAAACAATGCTTCAAGATTTGTTACCCTATTTCCGCATCATCAAATGTGTAATCGAACGGGCTTTTTTCACTTCATCTTTTCCTTCCTTTGCTTGACGACTAATCGCTCCCACATTGCTTCGCTTCCAGAGTTTGCTCCTCCATTCCATAATGCGTAGTAGCTTCACCGTCCAAATACACTCAGAGAATCGCTTTTCCTTAACCATTCCGCACGCGGTCTCTCATAAACGGATCTATGTTCTTATAAGAACCATATTCATCATAAATTTCGACCCATACGTATCAAGAACTCGACTAAAGAGATATATGGACGATAAAACCAGTGACCACTCTTTTCCCGCAGTAATCACCATTTTATCGTTACGTGTGTTTTGTGGTTATTTATGTTTTGACGGATATATAAGGAAAACTTTATGGAAAAATAATGGCGGAAACTATTGGCGTAAAAATAATGGCGAAAACAATTGGCGGTAAATATTTTTTAATTCTATAAATGTATTTAATTTTAGATTAAAGTATTTAATCATGAATATAAACTATTTAATTTTAATTTATATTAAATAAAATTATTTAAAATAAATAATTTAACTAAAAACTTGTGTTAAAAATATATTTACATTTTGGGACGACAATGTCGTCCCAAAGTTTTTAAGCGGGTATTTAATTTTCGTGAAAAGTTATTTAAATACAAAAATTAAATAATATAAAATGGGACGACATTGTCGTCCCAAAATGCATGGGTCAAAAGTTATTATCGACCTTTGTATTTGTTGAAAACCGGGTGGGTCCTACGTGCAATTTGGGACGACAAAGTCGACCCAAAAAATATGCCCGTCCCCAAATGGTTATTTTGGTGTAGTGAAAATTTTAAAAACTATGGTGAAATTAGATTATAAAAAAATTAAACGGATTAAAAGATATTTAAATTTAAAAATAAAGGTGATTAATTAGTTAGGAAGTGACATGTGTCACCCCATTATTGGAGCTCTTTATTTTAGTTTGTTAGAGCTCCTCCCTTTTTGTTATTTTTTAGTTAGAGAAGTGACACATGTCACTCAATGATTGGAGCTCCTTATCTTATTTTTTTTTAATTCTTTCCATAATAAGCAAGTAAAAAAGTCTGAATTTTTAAGCCTTCTAATTTTAGAAGGCCTAAATGCATTATAAAGTAGTATAGATAATTCACAGTACTTTACTTGAAAATCTTTGTTAACGTTAATTTATTTTATTATTAATATAATGTATATTTTTTAGATAGGGCTGTAAAAACATATAAGTTCATCGAAGTTAAGACTAAAAATAAATCACTCTATAAACGGTTGAATGTGTCAAAAAAAACTTGATGTGTATCAAAAGGCTAAGTTTGTCATAAAAAATATAACAAAAAAACTTAGTGTGTCATTTGAAATTTATCATGAAACTAAGTGTGTCAAAAAAATGTAGAATGTGACTTCAAATGTGTCAATAATTTAAATGTGTCACCTAAAATGTATCATGAAATTAAATGTATCAAAAAACTTAATGTGTCATTTTCAAATGTGTCAAAAACTAAATATGACACTTAAAATATATCATGAAATTAATTGTGTCAAAAAAATAGTGTGTCATTTGAAATGTATCATGAAATTATGTGTGTCAAAAGTTATAGCATGTTATGTGTAAAAGAAAAAATAATGTATCCACCAATATATCAAACAACTAAGTGTGTCAGAAAACTTACTGTGTCATTTAAAGTATTTATTGTCTCACTAAAAATGTGTCAAACATATTAGTGTGTCATGTATCCAGAAAGTTATTAATTACAATGTCACTACTACATACATTCGCATCACAAATGCGTGCCACAAAAAAATATGGATGAAAAAGGTAGTGGGTCAATAGAAACATATTAGTGGGTCACTACTACATACATTCGCATCACAATTTGTCACACACAAAACCACAAAATGGTTCATCACAATCACATCTTTAAACACAATTATGTTGGCCACAAAACTGGGCAAAACTGGTATCAGAGCCACAGGTCAGAACCATGGGAAAGGCCAACATATAAACTTGATCAGGGATTCCACACAGGAAGATATTTGCTTAGAGAGACACTAAGGAGACTGCTCCAATAGAACAGCAGGAAGAAAACCTTATCTCCAAAAGGGAAGGAGATATTAATGAAAGAGGTTGAAGAGAATGAAGCCTATAATGCTTCACGGGTGTCAGCAAAACCCAAAGATCATGGAAAGAAGATTGTTGGTACTAAGAAAGAAAGAAGGGCCAGATGCTACATCTGTAGAGAAAGGGGACATGCCTTTTGTACATGTCCAAGTAAGAAGAAGATTGTTGTGATTGAATTGCAACAAGAAACAATGGAAACAACAAATCAAAGTGATGCAGAAGAAGCCAAATTTCCAGAAAAGGTACATGTAATTGCAGATTACATGGTACAAGGCACCAATGATGAGACTTGGGACAAGATGTGGTTTGTAAGCACTGCTTATAAACACCATATGTGTCCAAGCAGGATGCTATTCAAGAAACTCAATTATAAGTTCAAAATGATTGGGAAGGAAGAGGTGGGGAAGAAATTAATCTTCTCCTATGGACTTGGTGATGCCATAGTGAGAACAAAAGTTGGAGACATAGTTATCTCAAATGTTCAGTACACTCCAGAAGTGTCCTTGAACATTCTAAGTTATGATTTGTTGGAAGAACAAGGCTATGCAGTGAAGATTCACAACAGTACATGCAGTCTACACTACATGTATGAGGAGAAGGAACAAGGAATTGAATTACTACAAGAGAAGAAGACAGAGAACCAAGTTGATTCAAAGGAAGTCATTTCTGATCACAACAAGTGTCTGGAAGAGCACTTTGAATCTTTTGATCCCAAAGATGAATGCTCATTGGTAAATGGATTGGAAGACCTAAGGTGGGACAGAAATGATACACATGATTCTGTTGATGAAGAATACATAAGTTGGAATGGGTCACTTTATGCATTAAAGGTAAACTCATTTGCTAGGTTCCTGTCCTTTTTGAATTTGCTAAAGAAAGACAGTCTTGGAGATGGTGAAATATGTGGAGATGGTGAAGTGGTTTTATTTAGTCTATCTTAATTATGATGCACTAGATAATATACCACTTGTTATAGGAGTGATTGAAATAAACTTGCTTAGTTTGCATAAGATTGTTGATAGTCTTGGAGGCTATGTATCTGTCACACTTGGTGACAAATGGAAAACCATTGCAAAGTTGCAAGGCCTAACTGATGGAGAAGAAGGAGCAGCGAAAGATTTCTTCAGGAAGTTCATTGATATGATATTGGTGTACCTTGGGACTGCAAGAGTGCCCTGAAATGAGAAGCCAAAAGAAGAAGTGGTTGAAGGCAGTAGGACTGCAGATGTAAAAGACCCACTAGGCAAACATGATGAAGCAGTAAGAGATGAGTCACAAGATGAAGGAATGAACAACAAGAACAAGTTTGGAGTTAGGCTGGAGAGCAATGAGGAACAGGAAGCAGAAGAAGCAAGCAGTACTGATAGCAATGATTTTGACATCATTGTTTGAAAGATCAAGAAGGACATCACTCAAGAACCAGTTTGACTTTAAAGAATTAGGGGGAGAGTTATCTTGCTTCGGATTGATGATGAGAGGAGATGAGATGAAGGCTTTGTTTGATGGGTGTGTGATAAGATCTAGATGAATTTGGTGAGAGGGAAAGTGTGAGAGAGGCAGAGATAACTATGTGTACGGTTAAGTTGACTTGATTTTCAATTGTGTGTTGGATTGGATCTGAGTTTGTAAATAAAACTGTAGATAATGGGTTATATGTTTGTAGTGTAAATAATACTGTTTGTAGTGTAAGCTGTAGATAAGTGATTATGTTATCTTTACAAAATTCATACCAATCTATTGAATTGTTTGAATTTTTATGTAAAAGATTTATAGACGGGGTTAACCATTTTGTTAAAATATCCACATCTTGATTTAAAGGAATTCCTAAGAATCCAACAAACAAAGTAAATAGAATTAATATAAGTATTGGGAATAACATAGTGTTATCTGATTCATAAGGATACAAAGAAGTATTGGTATTGCCTAAATTAGGAATCGAAAGAAAAGGTTGGATCAGATTTCTTAGCTTACTGATGCATCTAAACTGTTTGTAGTGTAAATAAAACTGTAGATAATGGGTTATAATGAGTTTCTTACATATAACCCAATATCAAATCAACATCTTACTCTCATTATCAAATCACTTTCGGATTATACACATTAAACCAGTTATATCAATTGTGTGTTGGATTGGATTTGAGTTTCTAACTGGACCGGGTTATCTCATTCATTTGTTGGGCTTAACCGCTAAGTATGAATATATTAAACACTAATTCATTGACAAATTAGTTAGTCTTCCCGTGTGATACTTTTAGGTACTTTTTCTTGGATTATTAGGTTGCGTTTAGTTGAGGGAAAACACATTTGTTTTTCACAAAATGTTTTGTGGAAAACAAGGAAAACAGAGATCGCGTTCAAATCAACGTTTTCCAACAAAATGTTTTGCAAAACACAAACCTCTGCTTCTAACTTAACAAGGAAAATTACAAAACAAATTTTAGTTGTTTTCCTTGTTTTCCTTTGTAACCCTCAACCTCCCTCCCTTTCTTCAAAATGTAAATAGAAACACCAACTAAACGCTTATATTTTCGAGTGTTTTGTGGAGATGAATTCTCATTCCAAATTTTTACAAAACTAGAGATAGAAAATAAGAGAATTTGTTCTCCAACTAAACGCACCCTTAGTGTTTTCCTTTTCACTTTATATATTATTATATTTTTATACCATTGACTTATTAAGGTTTCCATAATTTGATCATTAGAATTTATGTAAACCTAAATTGTCATTCACATGTAGTTTTTCTAGAGTATTGCAGCTTTAATCACACATAACATATGATACTAATATTTAGTAAAATATATGGTTGCTTTAACATTTTTCTTATGTTGGTTAGCTGGTTTTGATTATATAGTGTATAGTTAAAATGGAATTAGAATTAGTGTTTACTTTTGCTTGATGTCATATTATGAGCATATGTTTTTACTTTCTTTAAAATTTCATATTATGTCTAATTAATATTAGAGTTTGCAATAAGTTTTGTCTAACTAATATATGCAAATCCCAAATTGTGTAAACGTGTTTAGATGCATCACCTAAAAAAAAATCCAAAACATTACATATAACCCATTATCTACAGCTTACACTACAAACAGTTTTATTTATTTATTTTTTTATTTTAAAAAAAAAGAAAAAAAAAAAAGAAGAAGAAGAAGACAACAAAAAAAAAAACTATAAACTCAACAAAATGGACGTAAATATTAACAAATTCTTTTCAACAATCAACAAACATCTCCCGCGGGAGCCTTATTTATAGATTGTTGTATATTCGGTAATTTACACAAACATTACATGATAAATACTTGCATACAAACTGTATGCGTAGCACGAGTTCTGAATGCCTCGTCCTTTATAAAATCGTACGTATGTCAATATAGGGCTCGTTTTGTTCGTAATTGAAAGACCTTTTCGACAATATATTTTTATTAAACAGATGGGTTTTGTAAATTAGGGGGCATTTGGTTCAACATGGGAATTACTAAGGCCATTTGCGGGTTTAGAAAATACATATTTTGAGGGTTTTAATCACACAAACGACACAGATCCATAAATAAAAACCCTACACACACAGACACACACACTCTGTTCTTCAGCTCTTCATTAAAAGAAAAGAAAAGAACAACTGAAGAAGAAAAGAAAAGAAGCAAAATCGTTCCTACACATTTTGGGCTAAGGGTTCCTGCTCTGGGCTAAAATTAATTGTTTTTTTTTTTTTTTTTTTTTTTTTTGGTTTGGTTTGGTTTATTCCAGGCCGAGTATTTTAATCCTAATAAAAACCCTACACACACACACACAGAGTCTTACTCCATCTTCGTTAACCCTTGGAAGTGAATGAATTAAATTTGCATAATTTAATAAAATTGTATGCTGGTTGAACTGATTTTATTAGTTAAAAGTCGTTGAATTGAAGCTGTTATTAGGTATAGTTAATAATTTATTATGGCGTGTGCGGTTAAGTCATTGGATACAGATCATGCAGGAAGGTTTAAGGACAACTGAGGGTTTTATTTCATTTTACGATGAAATGTTTCCGTTTGTACAAACGTTACCAGAGGTTCTTAATAGTAAGGAGAAAATACTCGGAACTTATTTCTAGGTTGGATATGAAATGGAGACTATCAATTGAAGCTATTCTCAGGTATTGCCTTATATATATCTACTCCTTATTATTTTTAAAGTTTGGTAAACATGACACTTACGTGAGCTGTAACTTTTTGGTTTTACTATCTTCTCCGTATTGCCTACATTTGATATTGTTTATTGCTTTTATTATGCAGTTTAATAGTGGCATTATCTAGAGATGTGTTGGGGGACTTCATTAATGTCCCCACTAAAGTCTCGAGCTCCGATCATTCCAGCTATTTGCAGTGGGTTGCAGAATCCTTGGTTTTGCTTCTCAGTAGTGGTGCCGACCGGGAGCCGGAAATAATTGAGCAGGTATAAACTGTAATATTACAGGTTTTTCGATTTCTTATACACTTATTCCGTCTCTTTTTCTTTGCAGATTTTTACATCCTGGTCATACATTATGATGTATTTACAAAAACATGTGATAAAAAGAGTTGTCTATGTCCTCGAGTAAGTAACATACATATATTTTAGACTGAATTTGATGTTAAAAAGTTTCTAATTTTATAGCTCATTTTTATGTTTTTATTTCAGAGTCACAGAAAGTTTAAGGTTTTATCCAAAAGAATACATCCAAGAATCTTCGGCACAGTCCATATCCTTCGTGTTGAGGACTGCACCTGATGACCAGCTTGAGAGTGGTAGGACTATCATATACTTATAATATGAAAAGCACCAAGTTTATTACAATATGTTTTCAACACCTATTAATAACTTGTGTACATCTAATTTTGCAGGTGTCCGAAAGTAATGTCTGAAGCTGTGGATGAACCTCGAAACTAGAAAATATGGAGTCAGTGCTTTGTTATCCTATGTCATGATAGGATCTTCATCAAAGCTGCATTCCAAAGCGGCGCGCTTCTGCATTCCAAAGCGGGCGCGCTCTGAGGTTATTACTCGACAGTAAAGTTATTGGGAGTGGCGACAAAGTTCCTGAAGGTAATTTTTTTACTATCTAGATTAATTGTACACATTTCTCTTTGTCCCGTCTTAGTCATTGTACAAATTTTGTTTATCTAAGTCATTAAAAGATGGTTTCGTGTTGCATTTGGGTCATTTTCTAATCCGTATTTTCTTTGAGTATTTGTATTATAAGATTTCATACATTAATTTTGAAACTTTTGCTTATAAAGATCAATGAGTTTTTGTTTACAAAGTGACCTAAATGTGACAACAAGCTATCTTTAAATGACTTGGATGTACATCAATTTAGAACGGGAGAAAATGAATAAGTATGTTGGTATTTTATGCAAAAAAAAAAAAGAAAAAACTTTTTTGTATGTGTGTTAGTTACCATCTATATCTGTTTGTTACAGGCTCAAATCCAGTAGTTGAAGTTGCGGTCACAGTCTTTCAGCGGTTATGTGACGACTTAGAGCCCTCAGAGTTTAAAATTTTGTTGCAACGTCAAAGAGAAGAAATAAATGAATCTATCTCTCGGGAGACTTGCTCCATCTCAGTCATCTTTGACCATGTTTATTTCTACTATGCAAATTAGTAATGTGCAGAAGGCAATAGGTAAGATTATTCTACTTTTGGCTGATTTCCACCATTTTGTTGTATGAGTGTTCATGATTCAGTAACATCTACTTTGATTTTACTACTCCAGAGTTTAAACCAGTGCTTGAGTTAGTCGAATTGCTTATCGAGAAATTTATCATGCCTTCTAGCATGTTGATGGAAGAGGACAGGACATATGAAGTTATTGTTAATATTCTGCGTCTGATGCTTTGCATTCTTGACGGTCTTCATAGTGGGAATCATGTGACAGCTCAGACTGAATTGTCAATTCAATGGGCTCCTGTATTTGAAATGAGGGATAGAAGGTATCTGCCATAATAATTTAGTATGCAATTTGATGATGTTTAACTTCTAGTTTTATTTTGACCGCATATTTACTGGTTGCAGTTTTATAACATTCATGAAGGAGCTATTATCGAAGGACCCTTCTATAGTACAGACGTTCAGAACTAGCATTATAAGGTAAGAAACTTGTTTCTAGAGGTGGTGCATGGTGTAGGTCGGGTAACAGGTCAAGTATTAAAACTTTGTTTTGTTTAAACGGGTCAGGCTGGGTTGACCCAAAGGACATCTGTTCTTCTTTCTACATTTGTTTGTAGTTAGGTTGTCAAATATGATTACGCAGATCCTAACGTTATATGTTTAGTAAAATGATCCAAGTTTTTTTTTGTCAAAACACACTTTGGTTATGTTGTGCTAATTGCTAATGGTTATTAGTTCATCTTGCTTTGGTTATTTTGTTAACATTTAGAATTGCATTTCAGTGCACTGACTGATTTAATTACCTCGGAGGAGGAGGAAGCTACTTACATGCTAGTCAAGTTCTTCGAGAAAATAGAATCCATAAAATTTTGTCTTTTGGAAGAGAAACTGCGAGTAGGGATTTCTGGGGTTTGTAATTTATGCAACGAACGACATTTGCTGGATTCAGAAGATGAATGATGCACATAAGGGTCCATCCTGTGTGGAGTTTGGGGCTACAGATTTGGCTCAGATGTGGGGAATTATTAGCTGCTATTCATACATGGCAGATTTCCAAGCTAATCCGTCATTACTTATGGACTTTGTAGAGTCCCTTGATCGCCTTATGATGATCAAATCAGGTACCGATCTTATGAATGTGGTATTACTTATGGGTTATGACTCTAAATGGTCTTGGGTCAAAATGGAATGGGTTATGTTTAGCTGGCCCGTCTCACTTTTCTTTCGTTTGTCTATTACAATTCAATTTTTTAACTTGTAAGCCTTTAAAATACACTTTGTGAATTTTGACCTGTTTAACCTATCTGTTCCATGCAAATATTCAACTTGAATTAAACCTGTTCATGTAAATGACTTGAAATCGCCATCTCTACCTATGAGTTTGGTTGAACTAATATCTAAATGACTAACTTTATAAGCTTTAAGTCAAGCTTTTTATTTTTAGATGATGATCCATGTAACTGTGCTTTCAGAAACAGTTGCGGCATTACCGAGACGGACTTGGGAGAGCCTTCTTGGAGCTGGTTTAGTTTCCTACCAGAAATTGAGATTTAGTCAGACAGCTGGGGGTGATGAATTACCAGTGGATAAATTCTTGCTTTTTGCTAAAAAATACAAATCTTCTATCCATATATTGTCTGCAGTAGCTGACTTCTTGGATTCATTAGATGTGTATGTTGATCTTATTCTTTGCCTTTTTTATTCCTCCCAATTTTACGGCTTAAAATAAGTTTTTTACAAATTTGATTTTTTGGATTGGTCAATACAGGTCAACCGCTCAATCAGATGGCACCTGTACGAAGTATCATCTGGAGCTAGAGGCAGGAAAAACCGATGATGCATTTAAAATCTTTTCTGAAAACTTATATCACTCTAACAAACAAATCCGTCTTCTCACTCTAAGGATCTTATGCCATTATGAACCACTGAATTCCGAGAATTCACCAAGTAATCAACCTTTGGAGAATGATATGATCATTGACGGATCTGAAAACATAAATAAAAGTGATCACAGAGAAAATGTACGCGCCCTATTTTAGCTTTTGTGATCATATAATACTTTTTCTTTCTTTCAATTTTAGCTTATATTATATTATGTCATTATCCTATTTCAGGTTCTTCATTTACTGCTAACCATTGAAGCAACACCACTTTCTATAGCTACCAGTAGGACAGTTATTCGATTGATTACAAAGATACAGATGGAACTTTCTACTGGAAGGATCTGCAAAGAGTATATACGCCTTGTATTTAATTCCATTATTGGCATATTCCACAACCGGTTTAATTATCTATGGAGTCCAGCAATGGAGTGCTTTGCCGTATTGGTTAGCCATAACCATTATCGTGAGCTGGTGTGGGAAACATCATGCCTGAAGTTTCTAGACAAATGCGTCTCTAACCTCATATCCCCTCAAGAGCATTCTGAGAAAGTCAACAGCGAGATAGATGACAGTCGTGACGGTAAGTTTTTATATTATTCAAGTTTGTTAGATTATCAGGAATAAAGAAAACATTATATGACATTGAAGAATTTTATCTTTCAGATCTGCTCAGCTGTTTTTATGCGTTTGTTGGCCCTTCATACGATGATATTCCATCCCATACTGTTTTGTCATTGCTGATAAAATCATTACAAAAAGTGGTAGCAACACTTGGGGAATCACAGTCTCGGCAACTTATACCTAAGTTTCTGATGTTTTTGGGCTACGAGGTCTCTAGTATTTCAAGGTAATTCTCCTACATTCGCTATGTTAAAGTAAAAATTTAACATTATACCTAACCCATTTTTTATATATGATGTTGCAGTGTTAGCTCATATAGTTCGCAAGCTTCTAAAGGAAAAGATTGGAAAAGTGTTCTTGAAGATTGGTTGTGTTTGTTGAAGTCGATACACAATCTGAAGGCATTCCCCCAAAGCCAGTTTCTCAAGGATGTTTTACAATATAGGTTGCTATAAATTTATGAATTATATATAATTGCTTTTAATGATGGTCGGAAAACATAGAAATATAGAAGGTTCTAATCTTTTAGTTTTTAGTATTTAGCCTTGCATTTCAATGTGTTTCAGGTTGCTTGATGAGAACGATCCTGATGTGCAGTTGAAGGTTCTTGATTGTCTGTTAAACTGGAAAGATGATTTTTTACTCCCTTATGATCAGCATCTGAAAAATCTTGTCAACCCCAAAACTCTGAGGGATGAACTTACAAGATGGAGTTTATCTAGGGAATCTCAATTAGTTAGCGAAGACCACCGAGATTTTCTTGTGCCTATAATCATTCGTATTCTTGTGCCAAAAGTGAGGAAATTGAAAAAACTTGCGTCCCGAAAGGTTCGTTCTGTTAACCAATCTCATTAATCTCTATACAGGGCTGATACTGATTACTATTATTAACATTCCTCTGTATCACACTCTTTTGAGCTACACATAACACATGTTGTCATTTCTTCAGACTGCAAGCGTGCTCCACAGGAAAGCAGTTATTGGGTTCTTAGCCGAGCTTGATATCAACGAGCTTCCTCTATTTTTTGCTTTGTTGATAAAGCCGTTACAAACTGGTTCATCAAGTGTTGATGATATGGACGAGTCACCTGAAACTCCTGCTAATTTTGATTCTTCAAGTGTTTCGAGACATTTTACTATAGATAACATCAAGTCACTATCTTCAAAGAAAGTATATGGGTTTTTACACGTGACTGAAGAAATCATTGGAGTTTTTGATGCATCACGAATAGAACCCTTTCTTGATACATTGTTGGGAAGTGTAGTTCGCATATTAGCCAGCTGTTCACCAGCTATGGATGAAACTAAGAACATGTGCATACAAGAAGAAGATGTTGGAGAAGAAAAGCAAGCCATGGTAATATGCATTTAGCATTTGTTATTCAACATACAGGGGGTGATGTGGTAATATCTACCCATTTACTCTTGAATGGGTCGACTCGGGTTTTATTTGATCTCTAACGGGTCAACGGGTAAAATTGAAAAGTGTAGCTTAAAAGGAAGCATGTCAAATGGGTTAAGCATGATGAAAAAATGCATATTTTACACTTTGTTTATGAAGTTATTAAACTTTGGACAAGATGTATAAAAAATTACCCATTTTGACCCGTACTAGGAGTTGCCACACTGCCTGGTTTACCACCTATACCGATTACATGATGTTTTTTAGATGATATTTTATTAGAATTAGACATTTAACTTGATAAATTTTCCTGGCAGTGTTTACTCTAAACTTATCCTAATAAATATCTTCTTTTGAGTTGCAGGCCAGCTTAGGCCCGAAACATTTCAAGGATCTGAGATCTTTATGCCTGAAAATTATCTCTTTTGTACTGGGTAAATTTGAGGGTCATGATTTCAGCCTGGAATTCTGGGACATCTTTTTTTCAGCTTTAAAGCCATTAATTGATGGTTTTAAGCAAGAAGGAGCCAGCAGCGAGAAGCCAAGTTCACTGTTTGTTTGCTTTCTTGCTATGAGTAGAAGCCACAAACTCGTGTCACTATTTCACAGGGCGAAGAATCTTGTACCGGATATATTTTCAATTCTAACAGTTGCAACAGCTTCCGAAGCCATCGTTTCTTGTGTTCTTAAATTCATTGAGAACCTTCTTAATCTAGACATTGACACGGAAAGTGGGGCTACTGATGTGAAGGAAATTCTGCATCCTAACATTGATTCACTTGTCTACAGCTTGCATCACCTTTTCACGTGCAAAAGCACCAACAGGTATTTAGATTTTGTATTTGGTTATATATATAGTTTTAAGATTTAAAAGAGGTTGGGTAACAAGTCACTTTTGGTATGTGCTGAAACGAGGAACATTTGATCGATTCGTCCAAAGTTTCGTAAATTATTAAAAGGTGTCAAGTATGGTTTACCTATATTATATTATTTCGTAACTTATTGAATTTGTAGGAAATCACTCAACTTGTTTGGAGGAAGAGAGCTTAACATTTTCAAGTTATTACCCAAGTATATCGAAGATCCTTCAATCGGGATAAAATTCGTTGACATTTTGCTTCCAACTCTAACCAACAAACCTCATGATTGGGGTAAGTATATTATCTTACTAACAACATTGTAATTAACTTTATATTTAACCCTATAATTAATTATTTTAACCGATCATTTTTCACCCAGCTTCATGCGCAGACACTTTGTATGTCATTCAGAAGATGATACCGATGTTAGGAAACGAAGGCAGTTCAAGAATCTTGAATACTATTTCTCCTCTTCTCGCTCATGCTCCCTCAGTGACCCGTTTGGCTATTTGTGATGTTGTTGATGCCCTTGCTGGAAATGATCCTTCTCTGGCCCACGTGGCAAAAATTCTTCGAGAATTTAATGCTACATCTGCTACGGAAATGGATGCTCTTGATTATGATGTCATAAGCGGTGCTTACCAGAAAATCAGTATTGAATTCTTCTGCACTGTTCGAGAGGAGTATGCATTAATTATCCTGTCACATTGTGTACATGATATGTCATCTCATGACTTGATTTTGAGGGATAGTGCCCTTGGGGTCTTGCGTACGTTTATCGAATTTTGTAAAAAGGTCATTTCTGGTGAAATGGTACCCAAGTTTGAGTGTTGGTCTAATGCACGCATCCGGAACACAGTAAATAACTTCATATTGAAGTATATGGGGGATGCTATGAACAAAGAAACCTCTGTTAGAAAGGTGAAGGAGTTTGTTCATTTATCTTTCTAAATGCCTCACTCGGTTTTTATTGTTTTTTCATGATTCATTATTATTATTTTTTTATTAATTTACAGGTGTGGATGGATTTGCTACTAACGATGGCGAACGAGCTTCCTAATGTGTCTAATCTTGAATCGTATCTTGCCCTGCATCAACGTGATCCGGAGCACGACTTCTTTAACAATATTGTTCACGTACAGGTTAGCAGGATGTATATTTTTCAAAGTTATAATATTGTTGATAAAAAACATTGTCTTTTTTTTTTGGTCTTACTTGAGACTTCATAATCTATTTGGCTGAAAAACCAGTTTGTAGTTTGAGGCTTAAGCGATCAAGCAATGCAACAGGTTGAAAATAACGAAGTTTTATTTCTATTTTTATTTAATAAATACAGAAGCATATGAGAGCAAGGGCATTGTCGGACTTCTGCAAAGTTTCTACCCCTTTGTCAGAGGTACCAATTTTCTTTTTGTTACTTTAGAGGTTTCAATTTTGATGAATTGATTGATCTGGGACTCTGGGCTATGTTTTATTTCTCACATGACAAATAGGCCTAATTAAAAAAAGGAAACAGATCAAATAGGTCGGAAGTGGTATAAAGTATATATATAATCCATAAAACCTTAAAAATCACATTATGATCATATTAGTCTGAGGTGATTTTTATGAAAGGAAATGTGGATAAAATGTTTTGGGTCAGCCCTACTCGTTTTGACCACCCGACCCGCCCATTCCACCTATTTTCTCATCTCTAATAGTTACATTCCTACAATTTGCTGCCTTTCTCTTACCTCTGTTGTTACAAATATCATCCAGGTTGTTACAAGTAAAGTGATGCTTCCGCTTTCATTCAGTATGTTACTTGAAGTGAATGATAACAAAGGAGAGCATCTTAGAAATGCTTGCATTGAAGCCCTCGCATTTATTTCTGCTTCTATGGGATGGAAACAATACTATGCACTCCTGAACAGATGCTTTAAAGAGCTCAAACTTAGACCCGACAGACAAAAACTCTTTTTGCGACTCATTTGTTCTATTCTTGACAAATTCCATTTTTCAGAAGTCAAATCCGACCAGTCAGTTGTGTTGGTCAAATGTACGCAAGGAGACAAATATTCCGACATACAAACTTCTCTTCACAAAAGCATCCTACCAAAAGTCCAAAATTTGTTGACTTTGGATACCGATAATGTGAACGTTAACGTGAGTCTTGTCGCACTCAAGTTATTGAAGCAACTTCCGGGTGACATTTTGGAGCTTCAACTTCCGACTATTATTCACCGTATTTCAAACTTTTTAAGAAATCGCTTAGATAGTGTTCGTGATGAAGCACGAATCGCTCTTGCTGCTTGTTTGAAAGAATTAGGAGTTGAGTATCTTCAAGTCATTCTCAGAGTGTTGAGATCGACTTTAAAAAGAGGATTCGAGCTGCATGTTCTTGGATATACACTCAATTTCATTTTATCCAAGTGTTTATCGGTTCCCGAGAGCGGGAAGTTGGATTATTGTTTCGAGGAACTTCTTTCTGTGGCTGAAAATGATATTCTTGGTGAGGTTTCGGAAGAGAAAGATGTTGATAAGATTGCTTCAAAAATGAAGGAAACAAGAAAAAAGAAATCGTACGAGACTCTGAAGTTAATAGCTGAAAACGTTACGATACAAACCCAAGCGAAGAAGCTAATTTCACCGATCAAAAAGAATCTTCAGAAGCAGTTGACCCCAAAATTGAAGTCAAAATTAGATACTATGCTGCAGCATATAGCTTCTGGTATTGATTCAAACCCGACCGCAAACCCGAGCGATATTTTCAATTTTGTTTATCAAGTTATTAAAGAGAATGCGGAAGGTTCATATATGATAACGGTATTTGCTCTCAGGATTTTGCATAAGCAAATCAAGAAAGTGAATAACCTAAAAAAAGACCCACAAATATTGGGATTGCTGGATCCTTTTGTTAAATTTCTATGCGATGGTTTAAGCTCCAAGTATGAAGATATAACATCTTCATCTCTTATGTGTCTTTCACTTCTTGTGAAGTTTCGCTTACCGTCACTCGATTCACAAGCTGATGTTATAAGAAGTCAACTTTTTGCTATCTTACATGGTTCTGTTAATGCCAGCAGTCCATTGGCTGAATCTTGTATTCGGATGCTAACTGTACTTCTGAAAAGCACAAGTATGAAACTTTTAAATGAGCAGGCACAGATGCTTCTTCAGTTTCCGATTTTTGTTGATCTTGAAAGAAAGCCATCATCTATCGCACTTTCTTTATTGAGGGAGATTGTGGAGCGTAAGGTTAAAGTTCCCGAGATATTTGATCTTGCTAATCAAGTTGCAGAGTTAATGGTAACAAGTACCAATGACCAGATACGCGAGAAATGCGGTCACATATTTCTAGAGTTTTTGCTCCATTATGGCCTTAAAAGAAAGCGCAGGCAACAGCATTTCGATTTCTTGGTTGCAAATCTTAGGTAACTTTAAGTTCCTGATAATATTTTTGGTACGTGTAACGTTGAATTAGTTTATAATTTAAAATATGCACTTTTTTATCTGGTTGTAGTTATGAGCATTCGACTGGAAGAGAAGCTGTGCTTGAATTACTCCATAAAATTATTAAGAAGTTTCAGCCACCTATTGTAAATGAGCTTTCAAACACTCTTTTTGTGCAACTGGTTCTCTGTTTGGCAAATGATACGGAGCAGCAGGTTCGATCTATGGCTGGTACTGCTATAAAGATTTTGGCTGACCATGTTGACTCACAAAGTCGACGTTCTATTTTAACAAACACTTTGGAGTGGTATTCGGCAAAGAACCCGGGTTTATGGAGTGCTGCAGCACAGGTATTTTTCATTATAAAGATAAAGCATATTTTATCACTTACGGAACTAAAATTGGTGATCATGAGGACGACTCTATTACCGTTAAAAGTAAAACAAAGATGATGTAATTGTTGCCCAAAAGTTGGTTATGTTATTATCTTTGTTTATCTACATTATATACAGGTCTTGGGACTATTGGTAGAAGTAATGAAGAGACGGTTTGCAGAAAATATCGATACTGTTTTAAGCGTAATGAGAAAGATATTACCATCCGCAGTCAAGATCATAAAAGATGGTCAATCAGATCTTTCAAGTGGAGCAGCAGTTCCCCTATGGAAAGAAGCGTACTACTCGCTCGTTCTCTTCGAGAAGATACTAACGCAATTTCCTGAACTGGTCTTCAGGGAAGATCTTGAGGTACTTTATTTGATTAACACGGCATGCAGAATATAAAATTTCACATGCAGGAAAAATAACTATACATCTATTTTTTCCATTTGATTACAGGACATGTGGGGGCTAATTTCCGAGTTCTTACTGCATCCCCACATCTGGCTGCGCAATATCTCAAACCGTCTTATTACATTGTACTTTAAAAGATTAGAATCAGTCTCTAATGAAAATGCGGTATCAAGGATTGGAAATTTTTTCTTAACGAGACCGAGTCGACTCTTTCTGTTAGCAGTCTCTTTTTGCTCTCAGTTGAAAGCATCGCTTGATGATGAAGAAGCCAATAAATGTCTTAAGTATAATGTCGAGAGATCAATTCTCATATTGCATTCAGTCTTAGGGCAACAAAACGAAAGTCAAGTGTTTTGGTCTACTATTAATCAAGAAGATGAAGAAATTCTTTTAAGAGGTTTCGTGATTCTCGATTCAAGAAAAGGTAGAAATATGTTTGGATCACTTGCATTGGGGCTTAATGGTAACTGTGACTTAAAATTGTGTGAGGAGTACAAGTATTTGCTAATTTCATCTTTACTTAAAAAGATGGGAAAGATTGCCCTTGATATGGACGTAGTTCAGGTTAGTTATTCTTTGCCATTCTTTTATAGTTTGTATTTTTGTTATGGGCGGGCTGGTTAACGTATAAAACAAGCTAAACCCGAACTCATTTTTAGCCTCTATTGGAATTTTTATTTGCTTACAGTTGGATGTTTACTATTTGCAGATGGAAATTGTTTTTGAATGCTTCAAAAAAATTTCACCCGAAATCCTCGATAACAATGAAGCTATGGATATGGTTGACCAGAATGACGGTCAAACTTTTGCTTATCAGATGCTCGTGCCTTTGTACAAAATCTGTGAGGGATTTGCTGGGAAAGTTATTTCTGGTAAGTTTCCGTATATTCATGTCCAATAGCATTCTATTTATTTATAATCTCTCAGTTAAGAGACGTGAACAATAAATAGCGGTGTTAGTTATATTACGTGTTTCCTTGTATACCCTTATGGCCTTATGCATGTCATCCATCTAGCCCAATGCCATTTAAAACTGACGATGAATGTCTGTCTTCTTTCAGATGATGTAAAACAAAATGCGCAAAAGGTTCGTGATAGCATCAGAGATGTAATTGGGGTCCAAAATTTTGTTCAAGTTTATCAGTCGATAAGGAAAACTCTCAAGGCAAAGAGGGATAAGAGAAGACAAGGTGAGAAAATAATGGCTGTTGTTAACCCCATGAGAAATGCCAAGAGGAAGCTTAGAATTGCCGCTAAGCATAAAGTGAACAAAAAACGGAAAATAATGTCTATGAAGTTTGGAAGATTCATTTAACATCAAAACTTTTTGAAGTGTTTTTCACAGGTTCTATGAGAAGATGTAAATTGTTACGGTTTATAACTTAGGGTATTGACGTTGGAAAATCAATTTTTGTTACGGATGCATCGGTTGGAAGTTTTGAAATATTATTTATGCATTTTTGTTAATTGCTCTTTTATGAGTCTGAGTTCTTGCAGTTAATTGATTGTTCTTGTTATTCTATATAGCTCTTGTGCAAGCTTTTATATTCGATTTATTCGGTATTACCCAACCCATGAACACCCCTAATATTTGACATCAATTTAGTCCATTGACTTAATCTAATATGTATTCAGACAAAATGTATTTGAAAAACATAGACTTGAACTCCAATGTTCCAAGTACCACTCAATAAAATTTGATCATTGCAACTATGCCATAACCTAAAAGGACTAAAACCCATCCCCCGTTGCATCATGTACAACAACCTACTCATGCTTAAGCTATTTTATACTTGTATCTAAATATTTATTTTATGAGTGTTTTGTATATCTTGATTACGGATAGAGTGGTTTGTGCTCAAACTCCAAAGAATTGGTAAAATGCAAACTTTTAAAAGATTTAGGCGACATTTGGCCCCTTATTTTTTTTGAATGGGCATGTATTGCCTGTTTAGAATTTAAATGGGATAATCGGACACATGTTTTTCTCGAACATAAGATTATTTTTAAAGAAAACTTACATTTTATTTTTAAATATAAATGAGGTGTTACATGCTCGATGAATTTTTTTCGTCATTTCGGTCTTTTAAAAGCGATTCAGATAACATGAAGACGCGTGGCCAAGGCTTGCTTAGCCTGCGTGCCGTGGCTCCTGCTTGGCCAGAGTCTGCTTGACTGTAGCCCGTGCCCGCCCGGCCCGCCCGCTTCGCCACTTCTAATTACGGAGTATATGGAATAATACATTATGTACCATCCATCATCTGATGCTATTCAATTAATTGTGATGACAAGCTATTTAATTAGGGCGAACACTCAAACCACAGTTTGCCGGTGCCCCACGAAAACTGAAACCTAAAATGCACTCCAAGCATAATAGGACATATTTGTTTTACGAAAAAATAGGATAGAAAATTCATAGCATATATCAATTCTCTCATGAAGATCTCAATAAAGCGCAATCTCATGTTATCTATCTACTTATGCAAATTATATGATTTACACTTCTCCAAGACAGTCTTTCAATAAAATATATGCCGTTAGCGAAAAGCAATTAAAATAAGACACGTTAAGTGCGAAAATATAAAAATTACTACATAAAATACTATAAATGATTATTATATTTTTATTGCGATTTGATCATTGTCTTAGAAAATACAAAAGGCAAACATATAACTTCCAGGAGTCCAATTAGGATGAAACTTTGCTAACCCAACAATATATCCATGGCCAACATATATACACCCATTACTTGCGGATACTCCACCATATAAGTAGCTCCGGTCCCATACGACCACGACACACTCCCTGTTCGGCATACAAAGATGATCCCATCTAAATAGGACATCATAGGATACATAGTTTGAATAGGAAGGTATATACGGAGGTTCAAAATCATAGGTGATCGGGATACTGTTTGGCCACATGTCACGATGCACTACGCAGCTACTACTCTGCATTCTTCGTGAAGATACCTTAATCTTCAAGTAGTTCCCAATGCAAACTTGGTTACCAAGTTTAATGATAAGTGTTTAATTAGTTACCAATAACGAATATATGATCGTTTTGCAAAGAATATACCCAAATTCCTCGGACAGGTATAGACTATGGTGTTATAGAAGGTTCTCAATTATCTGAATATTTGGAAGCTATCTAAGAATTCGAATATACAAATTCTGAATGTTAACCGTACAGGGGCTACATGGTTGTAGAATATACAGTAAATCTACACTCATTATTTTGTCTTACCATTATTCCATTGAACACACTTTTTTTTTCTTGATTTTGCAAGTTGCAACAGAGGGGCCACTTAAATGATGGAAGTTGTAGATGCTGAATATGGCCCCGTATAGGATTCGGCAGGATTTTGTGCCTCACGACCAGCAGTCCAGCACATAAAGAGGTCCAATCAGGCTGGACATATTGGCATACGCCTTTGCGGGTTTTGGGAAAACTGTTGTGCCCAAATTCATCACAAGTACATCAATTTCTAAAGTTAACTCAGATGTTCCATTTAAACTCACTGGAGCATATATATCATAAGCACTTCAATCATGGCAGCCATTCTTAAAACCATAAAAAGATTTTGGAAGAAAGAGAGATGTTTTAGAGAATGTGATTAATAACAAAGTTTCTTATATACGGTTTTTGATATTTACCAAAGTTGCAACTCAAAACTGAATATAATCTTATCCTTTATAGATTTGGAGTTACAGAATTTATCAAAAAAATGGTGGTGATTCAGTGGTTAAGATGCTAACTAATCTTTGTAGAAGGTCAAGTTCGAACCCATGTGGATGTATTTTTCTTTGCTTAGGTGGTTTAAATGTGATGACATGAAATTATTACGTGGCATTATGGGATGCCAAGTGGAATTATATGTGGCATGCCTTAGATTTTGAAAACAGTGGAAAGTTGAGGGTCAAAAATAGAAATTTGATACAAACACGCCATATGCGTGTGTTGTACCATTTTTTACCACAAAAAAACACATAGAAACACACACTCACACCAACTCCCTCACACACAAAAAAACTCTCCCTCCCCGATCAAAATCCGTCAACATCACCACCAGCTCCACCGTCGCCACCAGCTTACGATAAAAAATAACTCCGATCAAAATCAAAATGAAGAAAAAAAACATTTATGAATCGTAAGTGCCCTAATTTTCTGTTTTTATTCCGATCAAAACCAACATTTACAATTTTGTTTGATTTTTTCGATTTCAGCTACTCGTGTGAGTCCACGAACAATCGAGAAGGAAATAATAAGCACACAACATCAGTCATAATGTAAGTGCCCTAATTTTAGGTATTTGTATAATTGTTGCATCTATGGTAGTAATTTTTTATAGGATTAGGGTATAGTTTCAGTGCATCTGTGATATTAATTTTAGTTAGTAATATGTAACAATAATTATAGATATGATTAAGGTATAATTTTAGTTCATCTGTCTTAATAATTATTGCTTATTATACCTAGTGCACCTGAATATGTGCATAGTACATCAAACTAGTTGATCACAGCATCATAATGTATGATTAGTGCATCAATATGATGGTTAACAGTGTATATAAATTGTCGAATCTTCTACATGCAAAATTAGGGCATCAAATTGATAGTTAAAACATCTAAATATATGATTAATGCATCAAAATGGTATTATTAGGGCATCAAACTGATGGTCAAAGCATACAAAAATAAGTTACTAGATAATATAATTGCATTATTAGTGCATTAAAAAAATGGTTAGTTGAAATGTTTGTAGCATCTAAATGTATAATCAATCCAAATTTAAATTTATGGCATCTAAACTTAAGTTAGTCTAAATTTAAGTTTAAGGCATCCAAATTTAAGTTTAAGGCACCTAAATTTAAGTTTAGGGCATCTAATTTTAAGTTTAAGGCAGCTAAATTTAAGTTTAATGCAAAATTATATAAATTAATGCATCAAATGGTATGATTAGTGCATCAAACTGATGGTTAAAGCGTATAAAATAAGTTTCTGACTAATATGTTTGCATTATTAGTGCATCAAAAAATGGTTAGTTGAAATGATTGTAGCATCTAAATGTATAATTAGTGCATCTAAATTTAAGTTTAATGCATCTAAATTTACTTTTAAAGTTGAATGCATATGAATATAATTCTTTATTTAAACGCTATATAAATATCAGTATTATGACACCTATTTTCAATTTAAATTTCAGCAACCGAATCGGACAACAATATAGAAGAAGAAGAAGAAGAAGGCAATGGGGGGCGTAATTCTGAGACTGAAACAGAGAAATCTCAAAATAGTCAGTCAGAGGAAGACATTCGAGAATTCATGGGGATTTTACACTATCATATTATTTCAATATCAGTTTTTTTATTTTATTTGTATACGTATAATATTTATGTGTATACTGAATACTTCATGTATAAATATTTATTTATTTACTTATTTATTACATAATACACATTATTCATTGCAGCATATGTTTCATGTGATTAACGCATCAAATATAAGAATGTTTACTGTACATATATTTACATTGCTCAGTATACATATATTTCATTGCGACATATATTACATTGTTCATTACGACATATATACATTGTTAATTGAATCATATATTTCATGTTATTAAAACTTAAAAAACAGTATGTATAATGTATAGTGTTTTGTTAAGAACAAATTTAATTTTGGAGCATCAATTTGTATATTTTAGAAGCATCAATGGTTAATATTACAGCATCTGTATATAATGTAGTATTTTTGATGCATCAGTTGTTATACTCAATGTGCATCTATATGTAATATTGAATTTTTGGTGCATCACTTGTTACATTTTAGGTGCATCTATATGATTATATTTGCAGCATATGTAGGATTATATATTTGCATCATACTTTTTATCCATCCACTAACTCTGAATGAGTTTCATTATGTAGGCAACGACAATCTCAGTACCGACACAAATAAAAGCCATAATAGAAAGAAGAAAATAGATACAAAAAAAAGGAAATCAAGTGAAGTCAAACAAATTAAACGTGGCAATGGCAAAAAGAAAAAGAAGATCGCTGAAGAAAATACAGTTCTTGTACCGAAAAAGACATTCCCAACTATAAAATCTAGGTAGTCACCAAGAGATTTATTAGAAATTTTAAAAAGGTTGTCAGATATCCAGAAAGAGAACATTGTTGACATGGGGTTTGGATCATTGTTGGACGGGAACTTCAATATAAAGACAACACCAACAAAACTGGGTAAGTGGGTGGTAGATCAGTTTGATCCGGAAACATCAACAATCAAGATGGGTGACGGTAGATCAATCCCGATCAACGCAAAATGATACAAGAATCGCTTGGAATCCTGATGGGAGATACCATCGTGATGTGTGTGTTTGCAACAATGAGTTCCCGTGAATTGTTGAATGGAGGCACACGCATGATTATCCAGATGACAGATTCTACTTGAAAAATGTGGTTGAGAAACTGATTGTCGTACATCACACTGGACGGGAATTCAAACTAAATTTCCTTGTTGCATTGATCTCGATTATCGGCGAATGCACAAAAAATGGGACAGCAAACCAGAAGTTTTTGTAGTATATCGAAAAGGAAGAAGATATCAAGAATATGGACTGGTGTACATACTTGTTGCAAACGATGAAAAAATCAAAAAGAGAGAACAACTGCTCATCATGGTTCGGGGGTCTACTTCTGTTAATGGTGGTAAGTATTGTGCATACATTTAAGTGCATCATAATCCAACAAAAATAAAGCATCTGCATGGGATATTTATGCTAATTTCTTTGTATTATTATCTTTGCAGCTTTTGTATCTAAACTCAACCATATCAGATGAAGTTGAAGTTGCTCAAGAAAACCCAGCTGTCAAAGCATGGGACACGCAAAAACTGAAGATTAGAGAAAACAGAAGTGAAAATGGGAGGTTTTGGAAAGTTACCAATTAAAGAAGGGCTCGAGTACATTGCAACGAAAAGAAAGAGAGGTCTTACAAAGTCGAGAATCGTGAATCCCAAAAATACTGTAATATGTACAAGTTAGCATATATTACAAATTGTCATATATTACAATAATTTCATGATATTTAATACAAATCACTAAATCAATTTGCAATAAACAATTGGAGTGTGCACAAGAAGAAATCATACACCATTTCTATACACCAAGAATTGATATCGGGATGGAATATGGGATAGGTGAACCTTCAAATAAGGTTGAAGCATTCAAAATCTTCAAAAGTAAAACATCGAGGTAAGTATGTGCATACATATGTATATTTAGTACATCGTGATTGCACAAAATCAAAAAGCATCTCGCTATGTATATTTATACGCATCTCGCTATGTATATTTAGTACATCTCGCTATGTATATTATATGATTGATGCAACAAATAAACAAAATTATATGCATATGATATATATATATATATATATATATATATATATATATATATATATATATATATATATATATATATATATATATATATATATATATATATATATATATATATATATATATATATATATATATATATATATATATATATATATATTAGTACATCATGATTGCACAAAATCTCTTAAAGCATATATACGTGTATTTTAAAAAGATTATGTGGAATATGTGTGAAAAATATGTAAATAATCTATATTGATTAGTTATGTTTACATTTAGAGCATCTGTATGACAGTTTAAAACATCTTAATTATATGATTGGTACATCAAATAAATAAAATTAAATGCATCTGATGTGTATATTTACAACATCAGGATTGCACAAAATTTGTTAAAGCATATCAATTGTTATTATTATTATTAATATTATTTTATTATTATTATTTTAACGATATTAATTATATAATCAGAAATGAAAATGCAAATAAGGAAGACATTGTCCATATCGTAAGGTGTGCGGTGGTCCGTAGATGAATTGTTCGAATTGGCTTCGATTTCTTACCCCGAGGACGAGGATTTAAAAGCACTTGTTGAAACCAAAAACGAGAAACTCATGAGAGCGTTCAAACCAGCGAAGATCACATCGGTGTACGAATCCGAAAAAACCATGGTTGAATTGGATGAAGATTTAAATAACGCACATATATCACAAGAAGACAACAACATAAGCACGGATCACTTTTTTGGAGACGGGCCACAAATAGACGCGGTTATGGATGAAAATGATGGGGCACAAGAAGACACTGATGGGGTACAAGAAGACACGGTTATGTATGAAAATGATGGGGTACAAGTAGACACTAATTGGGTATGTGAAGGAGGAAATGGAGATAAAGATGAAAATGAAAAACAATCGAGTGAAGGCATGGATGTAAATGATGGGGCAAACGACGGAACAGAAGTAAATGATGGGGTAAATGATGCTGCAAATGTGTTAAATGATGGGGTAAATAATGTTGTAAATGATGGGGTAAATGATGCTGTAAATGGGTTAAAAGATGGGGTAAATGATGCTGTAAATGGGGTAAATAATGTTGGAAGTGCAGTGGAAGAAAATGATTGTATGAATAGGGACCTAGATAGAATAGATAATGATCAGGCTGTGGTTCAAGAGAAAAATACAGGGTTTGTGAAAGAGAAAATTACAAATGTTGTATCAACGGGAGTTGGAAATATAAATGAGGAAGAAAACGTCAATAAATAAAAAGAGAAAACGGTGGATGAAGGGTTGCAAGAAAAACAAAACAGCGATGCTCCAAGGACTGTTTCACAGATTTTGAGAAAATGAGAAGCAAATGTCAATTAAAACGTTTCCCAAATGATACAGTCACAATGGAAAAGCAGAGCAACAATGAAAAGACGTTGGAAGGTTCGAAAACTGGTAAAGATGCAACAAAGAGAAATTTGGAATTCACACCACCAAGCTTCGATTTGTTTTCACAGAGTGACGACTTGTTTGGACTGGACAAAGTCTTGAAGCTACCAATTGCTCAACCAACAGATGTCGAGAAGTCGATGAAACCATTCAAAGAAATGATGTCGAAAAAGGTAAAAAATAAACGAAAAAAGTTCAGAAGAATGCAGAAGAACCTAGCAATGAAAATGTGAATACCAAAAGGTCAAGGTTACAATAAAAGTAGTTCGGTGCAACTTTCAACAACCGCAGGAATAAAGGGAAACAGCTTGGTAACCCCAAGATGGAAGTATTACACCATTGATGCAATTAGTGCGCTTCGATAAGATACCGAAACCAGAAACACAAATGACGATCAGTTGAATCGGAAAGGAAGTAAGACAAAAAAAAAAGGAGAGGGTATTATCAGGTGCATTGCTTTCTCCATACGTCAAGAGGAAGGTCAGCATTACAAAAAAATTTCAGGCTGATGAGAAACCTGTTGTTGAGTTCATATTCAGCGGAACGTTGCCGGCTAAGTAAGTAAATGTAAATTTGACAAATATATAGAGTACTATTTATTTTTAGTGCATCACAGTTGAATTATTATTGCATCCCTTTTATTAAATTGACGTGTTTACATATGAACAGCGATATTGTTTTCAAAACAATGAACATGGAGGTCCCAAGGGTGGTCTTTGAGAGTATGCATGAAAGTTTACCGGTGACAAGTGCAGCTATAGACGTATGGAGTATGATTCAAAACAATGACGAGAAGCTCAAAAATAGGGTATCTTCACGCTTTTTATTTTGCAAAACAGGAATGATGGTAAGTGAATTCAATAATATTCATACATATTTTCTTATACTAAAATAATTGATAAAATTCGAATCAAATTTATGACATATTGTATAATGCATTTTGTTTTACAATCACACGCAAACCTGAGAACTTTAAAAGAAAAATGGATGAGGTGCTCGAGTATTCTACAAAAGAGAACCTTGACAAAGTTGAGCTGGTAAGATTTAAAACAAAAACACTATACATTGTTTATTCAAACCGTGGTTTAACGTAAATATGTATATGAAACAGGTATTTTTCCCAATAACCATGCCAACAGATGAAATCAATCGATACTAACTTATTGTCTACAATTTGAAGACAATGGAAGTAGATATTATTGATAACATGATGACAGTCAAGACATACACAAAAGATACGGGGATACTCCAAAGGCACTGGTAAGAAACTTTAATTCGCACGCAAATGAATATGTATGTTGTCGTTATTTACTGTTGCGTCTGTTGAGAAAAAGTTTGAATGTTGATGCGTGCCATGATGTAAGATAGTGGCGGATAGTTTGATTACTGATTGTGTTGATACTGTTTTCGATCCCGTTTTGTTGCCGGTATGATTTAATTAAGAATATAGCTACTACTGATTTAATTGCCTAAACGCGAAAATGATACCATAACATGTATGATGCTATTTTGACACAGTGAATGCGAATGCGAATGCGAGATATGTTGTAAATATGACGTGATTCATAATTTATATATAAACTTAGTTATTCAGTCTTTAAATATAATAAGGAAATTAGTTAGTTTATTGATGTATCATATAGAACATAATTATAGGTTAGTATGAAGTTAGTGATTATGATTAGTGCAATAAAAAGTTTATTAGTGTGGATGTTTGTATTAATAGTGCATCTGGTTATAGATTTTATAGTAGGTAGTAGTATGGTTTGAGTTTTTGGTGCAAATGAAACTATTATTAGTTGTATGGATGATATATATGCACTGTTCGATGCAATGCATGAACTATTTTAGGTTTCTTATGTAGTTTACAGTGTCAATATTATATTTGTTTAAAATTAGTGCATCAAAGATTATAAACAAGGTGCATCTAAATGTATTTAACATATACTGATTAATACATTCAATTACAGACAAAGGCATTTGCGTTATATCTGCACTTAGTGGAACACCCGGCTACAACTAAAATAACAACATCAAAACATAAGATCATGAAGCTGGAGTGGGAGACAAGTTTGAACCGCGTTGATTCTGGGATTTTTCTAATGAGACACATGGAGACATTCTTTGGAAGAAAAAAGGAGTTCAATTCAGGTATGAAAAAAGAGAGTGTTCAGCAACAAAACCAGATAACTGGGATTCGAAAGAAGTACGTGGTGAAGATGTTGATGACAATTATCAACGAAAAAAGACAGATGCTAGAGCAAGAGACGAAAAGGTACAACAATTTCAACGAAGCTCAGAAGTCAAATTTACATAAGACTGCATTCCAACGTCTTCAGCCAAGGGTTAAAAGGTATTATGATGAGCACGAAGAGAAACTCAAGAAAAAATGGAGCTTCCTGAACAAATTTACACCAAAATAATATGATGTGATAAATTTGAATTCTGAACTAGATCTACGCAAATAATATGATGTGATAGTCTCATATTAATATAGGACATAAAACAGTATTATGTAGCAGGTCAAATCGTATGTTTTTTTTTTAGAACTTTCACATATGATTCTATGAATGACATGTTACATTACCTTATATGATGAAATGTATTTAAACATATATGGGTTATAATGGTGCCTCAATATGATATAAAAAGGTGAATCAAAATGATAATTACCGATACATATGTGAATGATGTAAAACTTACATTAAATGATGTAAAATTAGTGATTCAACTGAAAAGTTAATACTGTAAAATTATGTCATCAATATTTTAAATATGGTAAAATTAATATATGAAAAAGTTACAATATAATAAAATCAGTGCATCAATATTTTAAATATATTGCATCAAGCAACAAATTTTACACAAAAAAAAAAAAAAAAAAAAAAAAAACATCAACTATATAATAAAATTTATGCCAATTCCATAAAATCAAATATCATAAAACCTGAATCCAATACAGACGCAATTCCATAAAATTCCAATAAACCTGGATCCAATACAGATGACAATTCCGTAAAAAATCCAAAATCCAGATACATGCATCAGATAAACATGACATTATTCTGCATATTATGCTTATTTAGAAAAATCCTAAAAAAAAAAGACAAATTGCTATTGAAAGCGTATATAGGTGCATATAATAATCAGCAAAGATTAATCACTCCTGGTAATTAACATCCATGGCACGAGTAGAACGTCATTCTCTTTTGTTACTAGCCCTGATCGTGTCTTTATAAGGGCATGTTCTGGAATTATGTCCTTCAGCCTTCCCACAAGTGAAACAAACTCGTCTCTTCTTTCCTGCTTCAGATTCCTTGCGAATTATCTCATCAATATTCTTCCATCGAGTATGCTCTCAGTACCAAGATTAATATCAAACCCTCCCATTTTCGAATAATGTCGGTAAAAGTTATAAGCTTGCACCAATGACACAAACACAGTTCCTTTTGTCGGTTTAAGAGACATATCCACATCAGGAACCCAAACCCTTGACCCATCAATAACCGAGGAAACACCAGTAGATCGATCAACAACATTTGAGACATTACTAACTGATGAAGAACTAGATACACTAACAAGCCTCGAACTAGAATCATCACTAACTGAGCAAGAACTAGATATACGTACACCATCAGAACCTGAACTAGAACTACTCCCATACACATAACTACAACTGCTGCTTTCGCCAACATTATTTGATGAAGAATCGTACCTAAACCTGAAGATATGAAAACACAACTATTAGAACATGTTTGTGTAACTAATACTTATAACTAAATATAGAAACTGCATTTGTATACATTCAGTGCATCTGTACACAAAAAATAAATAAAATAAAGGTGCAAAAAGACAAAACAAAACAAAATACTCCATGTCAACTAATATTATACACACAGTGCATCTAAATACAAAAATAAAGGTGCATCAACAAACTTAATCAACTAATTCATATAAATCGCATCAACTTATCAAACAAATACGATGCAATATTCATAACTAAATATAAAAAAGTGCATTTGTATACATTAAGTGCATCTGTAAACAAAAAAATAAAAGTGAATCAAAAAAACTACTCCATGTCAAAAAAACTACCATTGGAAAGAGCACAAAAAAACGAGTTCGACGGTATGCTCGGGAAATTTTTCGACTTCCTTTGCACTCGGAAAAGGACGTTTCGCATTTTTCGATGACGCTCGCATTTTCGAGGTTCTAACGAAGTCTAAAAATTCCCGAGCATACCATTGGAAAGAGCACGAAAAACGAGTCCGATGGTATATTTATTTATTTTTTACAATCCATATAACCCTTAAATTGATAGGCCAAAAACTAAATTGAACCTTTTAGTATTATTGAATTGGGCCTTTAAATTTTAGGAAGGGTTATGTAATTGATTTAGGGGTAATATTATTGAAGCTATGCTTAGCCCAGTTGGGCAAAGCTTGGCTTCCCACACAAATAACATGGGTTCGAATCCTAGGCCAACTAAAAGCGTGGTATATTTTACCAATGCCACGTGGCACCACCTCATTGGTCCACGTGGCAACCCAATTCCCATCGAATCGACCCGACCCGTCAATTATCCGACCCGACCGACTATGACACGTGGCACCACTCGTGTGATGACACGTGTCGTTGACCGCTCTTTCGACCGGATAACCACAAGGACGAATTATGTAAATTACTTTAAGGATCGTGATTGCAATTTGGTCCTAGCCACAAGGACGATTTATGTAAATATCTCTAGAAAAATGATAAAATATGTATATAATAGTATGATTAGTAAGTTGTTTGCATTGTTTAGGAGGATTAATGTTTTGATACACAACTTAGTAAAACAGGGTAACTTGGATACATTTAGAAACTTATCCCATAGGATAAAGATCAAATAAAAAGACAAATATCCGTAAAAAGATTAAAAAAAAAAAATTCAAAAAAGGTTCTCGAAAAATTCCCAAAAAGTTTCTCAAGATCGGGTATGATGGTGCATGAAAAAGTTGTGAAAAACTTTTTCTAAATGTGGATATTTTTCCAAAAAATTATGAAAACATACGTTACAAGATTAAATCGCTTTTGTGCATCAAAATTGATTTTGCACCAAGCTTTTTTACTTTTTCATCAAAATAACATTGCGCATCTAACTAAAACAAGTTGAAAATTTTGTGCATCAAAATTTTTTGCATATCAAAATTGCTTTTGTGCATTAAAAAGATGTATCAAAACTCAAAATTATAAAAATGTTTTCACAAAAGTTTTATGCACCAACATACCCAATCTTGTGGAATTTTTTTTGAATTTTTGGAGAAATTTTTGAAAAAAACAAATTTTTTTATTCTTTTTACGGATATATATATCGTATTCTACCATATAAAAAATCACCATATTAAATCTTCAAAATAAACTATATCATCAAATTACATAGTCTATAATACATAGAGATATATGTATTTTATAAATGGATGTAAATATTTGAAATCTTGACAACTCAAAAGGAAATCAAAATTAATGTAACTGGATCGTGAATCAAATAAAATTGGAATGTGAATCAAATAAAATTGGAATGTGAATCGGTTTTAAATGGAACGCGAATCGGAAATAACTAGAATGCGAATTGCTCTGTCCCAATTCAGATATCAATAAATTCAGGAACACTATCGTCACCGATCCGATTCGTGATCCCCATCGATCGGGATTGATCTCATACCGTGAGTAACCTTCATAGTTCATAATAAAAAAATGGTACTACTTTTAGAATTTCGTAGAAAACATTATGTTCGTTTTACTGCATGTTTAAATATTCAGATATATAAATTATTGTTAAATTACATGTGACTTTTTATGCAAATTTTAAAAACGAAAAAAAATAAGAAAAAAGACGAAAAGAACGTGAAAAAGAGTGAAAAAGTGAAGAAAATAAATATATCGAAAGTGTATCAATATATCAATAGAAACACAATCAAATGGTTTAAAGATATATTAATTTTTGAAAAAGATACGATGAAAATGGGTTTATTATATAGATATAGCTAGGATTGATATACATAATCTAAATAGTCAAACACCTCCAAACCCTTAAACCCTATTCGTAATTCCGTAGGTAATCAAAACATATGGAGAATCATCCGCATGAGTCAATCGACATTGTGTTTAGTTGTGTTATTCCCTACATACACGACGGTGATGACCGCAACTCTGTTTCTTTAGTTTGTCATAGATGGTACGAGCTCGATTGTATCACACGTAAGCATGTGAGTGTCCACCTGTTTAACTCCACTAACCCGTCTTGTTTATATCAACGGTTCCCGATTCTCGAGTCCCTAACTCTAGAGGGAGTGCCACGTTGGTCTTCAATGAAGTTAAGTATCAACATCACCGCATGGATTCATGAAATATCTGTTTCGTTTAAGTGCTTGAAATCCCTATGTATCCATTATATGTTTGTTGGTGATTCGGATCTCGCGCTCCTTGCAAGAACCCGAGGTAAAGATTTAAGGGTTTTAAAGATTATTTGTTGTAAAGGCCTTTCCATGGATGGATTACTGCATATCGGTAAGTGTTGTAATGATTTGAGAAGTTTGTGTTTGAAAGGTTATAAATGGTTGTGTGAGAAAGATGGGAAATGGTTACATGAATTAGCTTAGCAAAACACGGGCATTGAATCATTGGATTTTAGTGGTGTTAAAGAATATGATGTTAAAGATCTTACACTTATTGCAAAAAATTGTAGTCAATCTCTAGTATCTTCGAAATTAAGTACTCGTAGTTGCGCTCTAATTGATTTAGTAGATGTATTTACCTATGTTGTTAGGTTAGAAGATTTTGTTGGCGGTGAATGGGATAACAATGAGGGGTATGGTGGTTTTAAGTTTCCTCCAACTATGCGTTGTATGGGCGTATCTAACAAAACTTTGTTGCCACTTGTACTCCCGCTTGCGCATCAGCTAAGGGAATTATATCTTGAAGATTTATATTTGGATGCGTGTTTCTTGATTCAGAGGTGTCCCAACTTGGAATTTCTTTACATCGAGGGTGAGTTTGGGGACATGGGATTGAAACTTCTTGGTCAGTTTTGCAAGAAATTGTGCAGTTATAAGACTTGTAGTTCGGCGTCACCCATTGGACTCATCGCACTTGCACAAGGATGTCTTGCTTTGGAATGTTTACATGTCAACCTCACACATATCACGATTGATGCTATGAAATGTATAGGAACTTATTTGAAGAACCTCCATGATTTCCGTTTGACTTTGAATTATAATAGTAACACATCTTGTTGGGTTTTACTAATCATAACAATTTACAAAAGCAAGTAAACATCATCAAAGCATGCAATGAAAAGAATAAATAATAATATATGTATATTAATTAACCGAATAAGAAACGCGCACCTTTTAGCAATTCAAATAAACCAACCGATGTTTGAACAAAGAACAAAACCCAAAACCCTAACTTAGGGTTTATGCACCGACCACCAAAGAAGTCGACCACCAAGATTCCACAAACACAAGTGCGTTTGTCTTCGCTCTTGTACACACGCATTAATAGCGAATTGAAGTGAAAAGCTAGGTTTCGATCAAGAAGCAAACCAAATACTTAATCTTTAGTTAAGCAAATCAAATCCCTATGGGGAGGGGAGTTCGACCGGCCACACACAAGAAATAGGGAGAAGGAGAGAAATTAAGTTTGCAAGTCACCAAGGTTAGGTTTAGAATGAACACAATAGGATTGTATTTATAGTTAACCAATCTTGGAGGACAATATAACAACCCGTAAAATTTCGGATTATTATAATAATATATATCACGTCAGAAAATTCAAATCAATTATTTTCTGACAAAATGCCAATATCAAAAATTTAAAAACGAGAGGTCATTTCGTTTCCTTAGAAATAAGACACCGCACATACAATACTTGCCCAAAAGTATCTGAAATTTATTATTGTCCAAGTTAATATGTAAGCATACATAAACTTAATCCATTGTTCAAAGTTATTCCAGATATCTTTAAAAGAAGATACAAAACTAAAAATAAATAATGAGATAAGTGAAATATACCCTTTATCATTCAAGGATAATTCACTAAAGAAACGAGATTATCTCGTGAATTTAAGTCACTGACCGCACGCAAACCGACACCAAATTAATAACTAAACATTTATAATCAAATTCCTACGTAATAATAAAATATATTATTAACTAAAATGGTATCATCTCTCCATTTTGAAAGTCAAGCTCAAAAGCCTCGCCTCTACCATCCTCCAAATAACTACCTATCCTCCTAGACATCACATGAAGTTTTGTGTCGTGGCTGTGGAAGAAAACAAAAGCCAGAAAACGGTATCACCCTAGGCATGAGGTCAAGAAGATTAGAAGACTCCCTTTCCTCCCCTTCATCTATACAAGGGTCAAGTTTCTCAAGAGTTTTCATTCACTTTCTATCAAATCCGAAAATTAGGGTTCCATCATATCAAAGGGGTTTTCAAAATTGATAGAGGGGTTTTGTAGTTGAGGGCATAAGGAAGCTACTCCAAAAATTAATTGTTCCAATTCACCTCGAGTCTCCTCCAATTTGGTTTCTTTGTTTCGGTGTTCATGTCCTTCGACCCACTCTTGGGTTCATTGTAAGAAATATATTATTGCCATTCTTTTCATTATTGGTTGTTGGAATTAAGATTAATTTTATTTTCGAATTCATAATGGTCAATTTAATTGAGGTTCATGTAATAATATCTTGTGTTTTTGAGATAATATGTTAAATGGTTACGTTAGTCAAAAAATAATATATACATGTTGTTGTTGTTGATAACCGGCAGCCGAGAGCCACAAACAAGCAAGAAACCATGAAACTTTAAAAGATAAACAAAATCTTGAATGTTTATTTTGAGTTAATTTAAGATGAGTTTGTTTCAGTATACATAAAATACCCTACTAGCTTGTTTATTTTCGACTGAATTGAATTTGGATAACAAGTTTATTTCGTCTTAGTTCATGCTTTAGAGCTTAAGTACAAGTTATATTGTACTTGAGACCTTTCTCGTATGTATTCAATTATTAGTAACGACATAAACATATATAAATTATATATATATAGTTGTTTTGTTAACGGGCTACTCCCACTTCATTCACGGTCCGTTTGGTTTCTGATCAGCCCACCTAGGCTATTCCGTCTTCATTAATGTTCTAATAAATACGACATTTCCACACAACATACAAAATTTCGCGACATTAAAATTAATACGTGATAATGTTTGAACATCGTCATTCGGTTATCATCAAACCATACACTTTACTCATAACGATAAAACATAAGTCTTGTCCACCAATATTTTATAAACCTTAATGATATCTTTTCTACGTTATTTAAGCCAAATTTTCTACACTTCCTAATATTCTCATTTGGTCACCATTAACCAAGGCAATTATTAGTAACGAAATTCCTTCTTCAAGATTCCACCTTCGACATCGTCATGTCATCCTTACTAAGTGTACGAAATCCACCTTCCATATTCCTTGTAAATTGTTTTAAGATAAATAATGCCACTTATACAACAACAACAACATAAACATTTAAAATTTATAAAGTTAGTTAAACTTTATCGAGTCTTAACATGAGTAAAGACTAAATTGTCAGTATATTAGGTTGCGTGTCGGAGCTGCACTATCACTCCTTGATTTAATTTCCTTTAGACTTCATATTGCATATGGCGGCGAGTTTCATAGCCCCTACTTTTACTTGTTTTATAACTGCTTTGGGGAAGATACATGCTCATTTTTACTTAAATGGTTTAATTACTAAAATCCTGCATTCTATGCATACTATGCCCTTTGATTGATATGTTTTAAGATACATCATACCTAGATGCTTTAATGACCACACCAAAACCTTTGACCTAGAATATTACGCAGCTTAGCCTAAGACTTTAGATCCCAAATTGCTCTTTTCATGAACCGTCAATTCCTGCTGAGAAGCGCGAATGTTATAAATAGATCTATTGGGGGTGACTCCCCTGCTTGGTTGACCCGCTTGGGTCAAGGCGTAACATATAGCATGTCGGGACCGAGTGTATTGGGATAAACACTCGCCATGGGCTCCTTATTTGTATGACTTCCTTGTGCATACATAAACTGTCGTAGCTTTGGTTGCATGAATTTAGTGCTAGCGTAATAGATTCAATATATGACATTATATTCGTTGTAATGTACATATACCCTACTTATGGTCCACTAATGAAATCTCTTTTATGAAATCCTTTTTATGAATTGAAACCATAAACTTTATGACATTATGCAAGACGAATGATCATCAAAACCAAATTTGAAACAGGTGTCTCGAAATCCCTTTTAAATAAACCTATGAACTCACCAAATAAGTCGACCCTTTTAGCATGTATCTTCGTGTTTTGAGGTGATAGCTTATCTTCGACCCAAGGCAAAGGCATGGCATGGTCACGACGACTCGATTTATGTATTGGGACCATCTTTTTATAATGGGTAATTTTCCGACCAAATCAATAATGTAAATATTGTTTTTAAGAAATGAATAAAAGTTTATTTATGAAAATCAGTTGTTCTATGCTTATGTTGTGATACCAATTTAGTAGCACCCCAATACTTGTATGCTTCCGCTGAGTCATTTTTGGGGGTGTTACAGACAAGTTAATGTTATGGGTTGGGTTAGGACTCCCCAACCAATCGGCCAAAGCCCCCAAAGGGGTTCTAGAACTTTCCCGACTTATAATTTCATCTCTAGTCCTTTAAGTTCACATTTAACGACCGTTAGCCAAAACTCGTTAAATATTAACTACTGATTAATATTTATTTCGTGACTAATAATTAATAATAATAACATTTTATATATATTAATTATTTACATCAATTCATCATAATGTGTGCATCCGAAGTCTCGAGTTCGAATCCGGACATACATATATTTAAATATCCATAAAAACTTTCAGCTCCCACTTGGATATTACTAAATATAGTAATGACACCGCTTTAGTCTAGCCTAACACGCTAATGCCCCGGATCGAATCGAGTATGGTTTCTGGAAAACCATTTAATGATTCATCATTTTACTTATCCTTTTGTTACTAATACTACATTAACTATGAATATGGATCAAGTCATTTCATAAGTTAATATTCGCTTCTCGTTGTATTTGATTGAACAAGATTACCAAATCATCCGAACGTATTCGGATAGATCTTGGGTATGGCCATACAAACATCTTGTCAACCCTACGAGGGCCCAAATATAGTATTATGCTTTGAAACAAATTCAAAGGAACAAATTCTCTTGACTACAAACATAACTCATGAACTTTGTAACACTTCGAAAATAGTCCTTATAACTACCGATTCACGGATAGCGTTAGACTATCTTACACAAGTGCACTACATTCATATCGGTTATCCGGTATCTCAAGTCCGAGGATAAACACTTCATGATATACTTAATGACAAAGATCCATAAAGTATCATCATGTAAAGTTGGGATGAGTCCTATATTCAATTCATTGAATATCATGTGAATCGTATGTCCCACGCATCAATATACTTTAAGTATATTATACCAAAACTCGATTTGTCTTAATTCAATGACATTCCCACATCATTGATTGACAACGGACTATTTAGAATAACAAAAGTTATTCATGGATTAAACATGCAAATATAGGATATAATATTAAGAAAATGAAAATAAACATAAACAACTATTTTATTTCATTAAAGTAATATTTGTTCATAACATCCTTTATCCAAATACTAATCACGATCGCATGAAACTACTAGCTAAACGAAGTCCTATCCCATCGCATGGTCAGAAGTTTTCTTTGGCAAAGGCTTCGTAAAGGATCACTAGATTATCATCCGTATGAACTTTGAGTAGATTGATTATTTCGACTTGTTCTCGAACATAGTGATATCGACGAGGAAAATGCCCGCGCCTTCATGACTCCAGACTCATTGGCAAATGTTATTGCAGCAGAGTTGTCACAATACACATTTAAAGGTAATTTGATTGAGGGCATTACTCCGATTCCCGAAATGAATTTCCTAATCCAAACGACTTCCATCGTAGCTTTTGAAGCGACTATGTACTCAACAGTAATAGACATCGCAACCGTTGTTTGCTTCTTGCTCTTCCAAATCAATCGCTCCTCCATTAATGACAAAGACATATCCCGTCGAGACTTCGTATCATCTTTATCGCTTTGGAATGACGATCGCAAAACACAGTAACATCAAGTTCGCATCTCGATTTCCTCCATACACTAGAAACATTTCTTTAGTAGCCCTTAGATACTTAAGAATGTTCTTAACGACTGCCGTTGTTTCACACCGGTTCTGTGATACCGACCGGTGATATTCTCGCAAACGCCACATCGTGCCTTGTACATCTCACAACATACATGATAGATCCTACGGTAGAAGCATAAGGAACTTTTTCATGTGTGCCACCTCTTCAGTGTTGACGCATAGTTTATTACTTAAGCCATGTTCAACTTGCATCGGCAAATATCCCTTCTTGGAATCTTGCATATTGAATCTCTTCAATATTTTATCAATGTAAGCACTTTGGTTTAATCCAATTAACCGCCTTGATCTATCTCGGTAGATCTTGATTCCCGAATAAATGTTGCCCCTAAATCCTTCATAGAAAAGCACTTTCCAAGATAAGACTTTACATCTTGCAAACTTGGAATGTATTTTCCATGATCAATATGTCATCGACATATAAGATAAGGAAAATAACATTACTCCCACTAGCTTTGTGATACACACATGGCTCATCAAGATTTTGAGTGAAACCAAATTTCTTGATTTCTTCATCAAACTTCTTGTTCCATTGCTTGACGCTTGCTTCAATCCATAAATGGATCTTTGAAGTTTGCATACGCTTCCGAAACTTTGGATTCACAAACCCTTCAGTCTGCGCCATATAGATGTCCTCATCTAGGCGACCATTTAAGAAGGCGCTTTGACATCCATTTGCCATATCTCATAGTCATAGTACGCAGCCTATGGCTATAAGAATCTAATAGCTCTAATGTCTCGCTACAGAGAAAATGTCTCCTCGTAGTCTATCCCAAAGGTTCGAGTATACCCTTGAGCTACAAGACGAGCTTTATAGGTGTGTGCATTGCCATCCATGTCGGCCTTTATCTTATAGAGCCACTTACTTCCAACTACCTTAGCATTTGGAGGTAAGTCAAACTCATCCAAACTTCGTTATCTTCATGGATTGCATTTCCCATTCATTGCAACTCACCATTTTTCCTTTTCGTGACTCATCATGGCACTTTATAGTTAGCGGGTTCACCAAGATCCCCAACAAATTTTCCTCGCCTTCACGTTGAGACATAGACGCCGGTGCACGCGTAGTCCTTGCGGATCTACGAATGGGAACCACTTCAACTTGGTGGAACGCCCGGACTTTCGTGTTCTACTTGAGGTTGGCTAGTGTTTCGAAGGTGTTGTATCTTCTTGATCATATTCCGCATCATAAACTCTCCACTGAATTCATGAGATATGAGATCCCTTTCAAGGAATTCTCCATACCTAGCAACAATTACTTTGTTTTCGGTGGAAAGTAAAAGTAGTAACCATAGTTTCCTTTGGGTATCCTACGAAGATACACTTATCAAATCTTTGTTGTAGCTTATCAGCAGAGTCACGTTTAACAAACGCCTCACAACCCCATACCTTTAAGTAAGACAAGTTGGGAGCTTTCCCATACCACACTTCATAAGGAGTCTTATCAACCTTCTATGTTGGAACCATATTCAATATGCGAACAGCAGTTTCTAAAGCATAATCCCAAAAGGATAAGGGAAAAGTTGTAAGATTAAACATTGATCGCACCATGTCTAACAATGTATGATTTCTTCTCTCGGATACACCATTTTTTGTGGAGTATATGGAGATGTGAGTTCTTTGGACGATACCACACTCGACTAGATAATCTTAAACTCTTGGCTCAAATATTCACCACCTCTATCGGATCGAAGAGCTTTAATCTTCTTTCCTAGTTGCGCTTCTACTTCACTCTTAAAACCTTAAATGTTTCAAAGACTTCATGTTTATGTTTAAGTAAATAAACATAACCATAACGATCGAAATCATCGATGAAGGTTAAGAAGTAGCTAGCACCCTTTCTTGACACATGTCTTAGTGGTCTACATACGTCCAAGATGTATCACACCAAGAAGATCGAAGCCCTTTCTAAACTATTTGTAAAGGTTTCTTGGTCATCTTCCCGATATGCAAGATTCGCATTTATCAAATGATTCATCATTGATGTCTTGCAAAGCCCATCGTGTTGCAACTGTTGCATGCGCGCTTGCCTATGTGAGCAAGTCTACAATGCCAAAGAAATGAAGAATCCAAATCACCTTTGATTCTTTTATTATTGATGCTAAAGACAAATTATTTTTATCAATCACATTATCATGCAAATCAATTTCAAATACATCATTTATCGGAATAACATTAAAGTAAAAACACCATTTAAAGAAACCGAAATTCCATAATCAATAAATGTATGAATAAAACCAATATCTTTTAACAAAGAAATGTAAACGACACCCCTAACAATAGAAGGTGCGAATGACAATCGCTCAAAGACAAGACTAAACTCAAGGTAAAACTAAATCAAACGTGCCTATAGCTTCAACGATCGCATGTGCTCCATTACCCACGTGCATGTATTGTCGTCCATAGGCAAGCTTCCTTGCTCCTCTAAGTCCTCGCAGGTGTATTACAAATGTGAATACCACATCCGTAATCATATACCCGAGAATTTATTTTATGAGGAAAAGCAAATAATTCTATCATCAAAGAGTACCAAGTACTAGCCACAGTGCAGATTTTTATACCTCTTATTGCACAACTCATCAAGGTAGAGTGGACAATTCCTCTTCCAGGTCCTACCTCGGTGCGGTGATGACAAGCGATCCTTCTTCGATTCTCACGCTGGGAGGGTACTTAGGTTCCCTGTTGATAAGCCATAACTTGTTTTCCTTATCAACTTTACCCTTACCTTTCCTTTCTTGTTCGCTAGCGGCTTATTAGGCTTAGAAATCCTACCCTTCTTGATGGTCGAACCGCAGTGTAGGGGCCTTCTTGGGCAAACCTTTCGTAATCAATGAGCATTGCATGTACCTCATCGACTGTCTTCCCTGCAATGCATATTGTAATTGCATCGAAACCATCAAACTCCTTGTTAAGGATCCGTTGATAAGGCCAATTTGTATGTCATTGGGGTAGACATAGTTAAGTCGCCCGAGTGGTCCATGTAACTCATCATTTCCAGCAGTGGGCGCCACATGTTTCCCTTCTCCTTGCTTGCAACTATGTAGAGCATCTATCGATCATACACTCTACAATCACAGTGCTTTTCAAACAACCTTTGCAATTCTTCAAGCATGAGGTTAGGAAGTAATTTCAAACCGCTTTTGCAAGTTTGAGTTCATACTCCTAAGGATAATGCAAAGCGACTACATTATACTTGTCATACTGGATTACCACGCAGCTCGTGCTTCGCAGATAGCATCACCGCAGTTCGGGAGGACAAGGCGTAGTCAACAATCTAGTCTTTTGGCAACCCTCAAGACAATTACGAGTTGCCAATACCAATCATTGAAATTGGCGCTACAATAATTCTCTCGATCAAACATAGATTTGAGCAGCGAGGCTAGTGCGATGATTCACTTGAGCCATTTCTACGTAAAATAAAAGTTCAAAAGTTAGTACTTTCGATAAGTAAACATTCAAGAAAATAAAATACCCTTTGGTCAATATTCATATTAACCATAGTATTTTCCTTGAATTTTGGATCCTCATTATCATAGTTTCACCACATCGCTTGATCTCGCTAGTGGTGAAAGTATAGAATAGGTAATTGTTGAAAACAATAATTGAAAACAAGTTTTCAATTCCAAAAGTTATGGGATTTACAATTTTGCCAAAACAATTAATGCAAACGTAAGCATGTTTTATCCCATCTTATGCCTTCATAGGTCTCACTAACTAACTTAATTAAGTTGTCTAATTTAGAAACTACAAATAATTGTCGAGGTCTCACACAACAAAAAATTCACCTTGTTATTGTAATCTAGATCAAGGTCTCACATAACTAAATTACAACTTCAAGTGTTTCATATCATTAGATGGCATAAACATAAATTTAAAGGGTACAATTTTTGACGTGTAATCAAAACTTATGTATAAAGAAGCATGCATACAACTTTATATCATAAAATTTTGGAAAAAACTTACATATAAATTTTAATTGCTAAGATTAAATGCTACAAAGTTTTAATCGATGCGTTAAGAAACTTACAACTTTGCACTAAGATGCTTCGTACATATAATGGTTATACTAGGTAGCTCCAATCGAACTTACAGAGGGCAGATGACCGTGCACGCGCAAAAACATAACCTTAGACATCCTTTCAAGCGTGATTACAGCGCACTTCTTAATTAACCCTTTATAGTTTGTTCTAGTGGGTGAGCCGTTCTAACCATTTAGTATACCACATCAATCGATTTAAAAGTTCAAGATTTAATTCTTAGAAAACAAATCAATTTTGCCATTATTTAGTCCATTTAATTTTCTATTCAAAAACCCTTTTGCTTACTAACATGTCAAACAAGATATAAACAAAAAGCATTTTAATAAAAATTAAACACACTCAAATAATATAAACATATAACTAAAAATTTAACATATGTAAAACAATTAGCCACATGCATAATTATTTCGATAAAAGCTAATAAACAATCCTAGGCGAAATAATGCATACATTAACTAGGGCTTTCAACTACAAGGTAGAAGAGCCACATACATCGACAAGTCGATTACGTAAGCCAAAGTCAATAATATACCAATTAGCACATAACTAATTTTATTAGTATAATTGAGGTCTTCCCAATTCAATAATTATCAAATAAATAAGACATGCGATATCACTAAACAATTTATTACAACAATACCCATGGCAAAACATGCATGTTCCACCATGGATTCCGTGATAACAATTATCACCCAAGATACGCATATTACATGGCACATAACAATTTATTCATAATAACCATAAAATAAGCATGCAATCTTAGGGTTTCTACAAGTTTTACAAAATTAAAACCTAATTAAATAATAAAAGGTAATCGACCCATTAAATAAAAAATTAGGTTTCAATTCAAAACCCTAGAAACCATAAAAGCATGCATATAATCATAAAGATTCAATTTTATGTGTTTCTAATTAATTACATCATATTAACGGCTCGTGATGCCACTGTTGGGTTTTACTAATCATAACAATTTACAAAAGCAAGTAAACATCATCAAAGCATGCAGCGGAAGAATAGAGAATAATATATGTATATTAATTAACCGAATAAGAAACGCGTACCTTTTTAGCAATTCAAAATAAACCAACCGATGTTTGAACAAAGAACAAAACCCAAAACCCTAACTTAGGGTTTATGCAATTCGACCACCAAGATTCCACAAACACAAGTGCGTTTGTCCTTCGTTCTTGTACACACGCATTAATAGCGAATTGAAGTGAAAAGCTAGGTTCTTGATCACGAAGCAAACCAAATACTTAATCTTTAGTTACAAATCGAATCCCTATGGGAAGGGGAGTTCGACCGGCCACACACAAGAAAGAAGGAGAAGGAGAGAAATTAAGTTTGCAAGTCACCAAGGTTAGGTTTAGAATGAACACAATAGGATTGTATTTATAGTTAACCAATCTTGGAGGACAAGTTAATGTTATGGGTTGGGTTAGGACTCCCCAACCGATCGCCAAAGCCCCAAAGGGGTTCTAGAACTTTCCGACTTATAATTTCATCTCTAGTCCTTTAAGTTCACATTTAACGATCATTAGCTAAAACTCGTTAAATATTAACTACCGCTAATATTTATTTCGTGACTAATAATTAATAATAATAACATTTTATATATATTAATTATTTACATCAATTCTCATACGTAATGTGTGCAATCCCGAAGTCTCGAGTTCGAATCCGGACATACATATATTTAAATATCCATAAAACCTTTCACATCTTTACCGCTAGACAATGGGATCCGAGCTATGCTAATTGGTTGTGGGAAACTTGGAAGGCTAGGTATTCGCCTTCCCCCCGGAGTAGTGTCAGATGTTGGTTTGGGGTATATTGGGAAGTATGGTCAAAATCTGAGATATCTCTCTTAATCATGCAGAGAGTCTGATGCGGGACTTGTGCGTTATCAAAAGGGTGCCCAAAATTGAGAAAGCTAGAAATAGATAATTGTCCCTTTAGTAAGCAAGCAATTGTCACTCATGTGTTTAATATGCATTCATTAAGGTATATGTGGGTTTTTAGGATAACTGGTATTAAAATTTTTGAAATGACTCGTCCAAATTATGAACCAAGTTACAGGTTGGTGAATGGTGATGCATAGTTTCTGGCTAATGTTAGTGTAGCAATGCAATTGGCTTGTATCTTTGACATTAGTAATGCAATATATTTTTGGTTCTATATTTTCATTCACAGTTACTTTAATAGTATGTGATGGTGGTTTTGTTTTGAAGTGTTGCTCATTAAATTAGCTGATATTTTTATTTGACCCATTCATTTGCTCTTATATTTACTCACTTTAGCTTATCATAAGCATCATACTACTAGTTCATTTAGAATATTTTTTGATAACTTATTCCGTTATACCTAAAAGCGAATGTATCATGATCTGTGGAAATTACAATAACATTGAGCTTTAATCGGAGCACAAAACAATAACACAAACATTAGTATATACAGTAACTTTTTTATTCATCAACACAAGTCTATAACATACATGGTACACATTATGCAGATTTGGAATATTCAGATAACCAAATGCGGATAAACTATTCTCAAACAGATTCTGATTTTAACTAACCAGAATCAAATGGTATCCAACTCTTTGTCCGAACACTCATATATGAAATCCCAATAATCAGATAATCGCCTTTGCAAACGTGATACCAAAAACCAACATTACGCTTCTTTCTCCAAACTAGCAATTGCAGTAGCAAGATCTTCATCCAACTCGATATCCCAACCACCATCCCACCTTATAAAAATCTCGGTATCCTCCAAATACTTAACTCTATGAACATCACCACCGGGCGTAAATAAGTAATCTCCAACACCCAACTCGAACCTTCCACCTTTACTCAAATTCCACACAGTATTCTTCCCTTTAATCACCACCACATCATGTCCAAACGTATGGTGATGAGCCGGTTCAATGCTCCCACCCGCAAACCTAACTATCGCAGAAGTCAGGTTTTCCCTAACAATCTTCATTACCTCACCCGGCATTATCCCCACTGGCGTAAACTCACGCCCCTCAGCCAATAAATCATATTTAGCCAATAAAACTTGTCCAAGACGCGTCTGTTGGGAGGGGGTGTTATAGGAGCGACTTGTTGGTAGATATTATGCATGTGTCGTGTGTTACACTATTAGACACAGTCTTACTGTCTTAGCATGGGTAAGAGGAAATACACAAGCAATGTGTGTCTTTAAGTAAATTTACTATGTAACGTTTACTAATTAGCTAATTGCTACTTGTCCTTTTAATTAGATAGGAATCTCTACATTTGCTTGACTTTAAATGAGTTACAAACCATTGCATAGGCAATTATGCAAGTTTCATTTTGTGGTTTGATGTGAAGGTTTTTTAGTTTCCAAGGGTCATAATCGCTCTTTCTTTATGCTTATACTTTTATAGCTGGTAGTTTTAGTATAGGGACAAAAGTTTGAACAATTTTTATTTAAAGAACAAATCATCCAATCTTAGTCATCCATTTTTTACACTTCCTAAACGAATAGCTATATCGTTAGCCATCGTTTCCGTATCATCGTTACATCGTGATGCAAGTCCGCCATTTTGTAAAGCAACATTGTGCGGAAAAGTTATTCCATTAAGCTATCGTCATGTGTCAAGTTAGCATCATGAAAAACATATAACCGCGTAGGCACTCTTCTATAAATGCGTAAGTAAGAAAACAAACTAAATTCCAATTAATAACCTCTTTTGAATTTTTTTTTCTTCTTTAAAAGTAATGCATCGGAAAAACCTTTCTATCGCCAAAAAGTATAATCACACGGGTACCCGTTGCTGCAACGCACAGGTACCCGGCTAGTCTTATAAGAAGGAAGACATTTTTCTTCATTAAATACCTTAATTTTAAGCAATACAACTTAATATGCAACATGTACAAATGATTAATGCTATGTATAATACATTAAAAAAACATTGTTTTAAGAGTAAATTACACCGTTCGTCCCTGTGGTTTGCTCCAAATCACATCAGAGTCCCCGCTTTTTTTTTGCTTTTTGCTCCTCGGTTTACATATTGCCGTTAGTCCTTATCGCTAACTACTGTTATCTTTTCGTTATCTCAATGGCACGTTAGTCTAACCAGCGATCACTTGCGCTGTTAGTCCTTTATACTAACGATCAATAACCCAAAATTTTATTAAAAAATATTTTCACGCTTTTTTATCGCTTTACCGCTTTTTCTTACGTTTTGTCCGCTTTTATACGCTTTCCTTCATTTTTACGCTTTTGTCCGCTTTTATAAGTTTACTTCGCCTTTTTGCTTTTTCCTTTTTCACGCTTTTGTCCGCTTTATACCTGTACTTTAAAAAAATGACTTGCTTTTAATCGATTTTTTTTCCGATTTAAAAAAAAATACGTTTTTTAATCTGATTTTTAAAAGTTTTTCCGACGAAAAATTGCGTTTTTATCCGATTTAAAAAAGTTTTTCCGATTTAAAAATACGCTTTTAATTTGATTTTAAAAAGTTTTTTCGATTTAAAAAATTACGCTTTTATCGATTTATAAAAAGGTTTTCCGCTTTAAAAAACGTAATTTTAAAAACTTGATTTAAAAAAGTTTTTCGGTTTTAAAATCGATTAAAAACGATTTTTTAAATCGTTAGAAACTTTTAAAAATCGATAAAAACGCAATTTTTTAAATCGGAAAACTTTTTAAAATCGATAAAAAACGCAATTTTTTTAAATCGGAAAAACTTTTAAAATCGATTAAAAACGATTTTTTAAATCGTAAAAATAAAATCGATTAAAACAACGCTATTTTTTAAATTACACCGTATAAAACGGACAAAACGTGAAGAAAACGGACAAAAGCGTAAAACGAAATAAACGATAAAACGGACAAAAGCGTAAAAACGAAGGAAAACGATAAAAGGGACAAAACGTAAGAAAACGGACAAAAGCGTAAAAATGAAGGAAACGGACAAAACGGACAAAACGAAGAAAAACGAGCGAAAACGATAAAAACCGCTGTGAAAAGATTTTTTTAATAAAATTTTGAGTTATTAACGTCGTTAGTATAAAGGACTAACCGCAAGTGATCGCTTGTTAGGACTAACGTGCCATTGAGATAACGAAAAGATAACGGCGATTAGCGATAAGGACTAACAAGTGCAATATGTAAACCAGGAGAGCAAAAAGCAAAAAAAGAAGAGGATCTACGGTGTGATTTGGAGCAAACCATGTGACGAATCTGTAATTTACTCTTGTTTTAAATATTTAAAGCATTCATTAATCTAAGTTTAATGCCAAAATTTTGTTTGGTTATGATATTTAATTTTTATAAAATTTGCATATTCAGAAAACATTTATCATCTATGTATTTTAGTACAAGTTTTGTAAAATCCTAATAATTTTGCGATAATTTCGATTGATAAAAATTATGCAAGTCAAAATATGAAGATATTTAGCTAATTTATAAAGTATGAAAACGTGTAAACATATAAAACACGAAAATTCTTTATGTTTACACGTTATATAATATTGGTAAAAAAAGCTATAAATTCATAACGTACTTTACAAAAAAACTCATTATTCTCTATCTACTTCATGTATTGTCATAACATATAATTGTTTTATTTTATTCGGTTATTTTCGTCGTCTTTATTCGTTTTGTAATCGTCAATTTTATCCGCTTTCATTTTAATCGTCCGGATAAAAAATGGTTTTTATCCGGACATATTAAAATGAAAACAGATAAAAATGAATGATTTACGAAAACGGATAAAAAACGGACAAAAAATAACCGAATAAAATGAAAACGGTTATGTATTATGACAATAAGTGAAGTAGATAGAGCATAATTAGTTTTTTTTGTAAAGTATATTATGAATTTATAGTTTTTTTCCTATAATATTGTGACAAATATTACATAACGTCTACTCATTAGCAAGTACCTTACACTGTGAGTCATCACAACCTCATAATACTACTGACTAACATTTTGGTATCGCCATTGCATCGCGATGCACGTATGCCTGACATTTTAATATGCAATAATGTGTGATAAAGTTATTCCTCAAAATTTTATTACAGATACCGGCGCCGCAATGCCCGCTAGTATCTAGGGTCGAGCAAAATTAACCGAAAATGAACCGAACCAAAACCGCTCGAATCGGAAGCCAAGCGAACCGAACTAACCTTATTCGATTCGGTTTTGGTTTTATATAATTATGGTTTTCGGTTTTACTCGGTTCGGGTCAAAACCAAGAAAAATACACCTAAGCTATCGGTTCGGTTACGGTTTCGCTAGGTTAACTTCGGTTCGGTTTTGGTTTCGCTAAGTTAACTTCAATTAGATTTTCGATTCAAGTTTTTTTAAAAATCAGTTTTCGGTTCAAGTCGGGTTTTGTTGGTTCGGTTCGGGTTTGACCCTTTTGCTCAGCCTTAAAATTTGTACTCGAGTAGTATCCTAAAACAAAAATTGTCACTTATTTTAGAAGTAAAGAGTGTTAAATGTAAAGTTCCAAGCTATAGGGGGGTACTCGACAGACCAACAAAACAATTGTTTTATGAAAGTCCACTTCCAATTACCCCCAAATCAGACATAAATTTGTTTTTCTTAATGTTTCAATTCAAAACCAAAAAAAAACATACATTAATGAGCTTATAAACACTGTAAGCTATATGGTCTATGTATGCTTGATTATAATTTTGGGTTTATGTTTGTGCTTATTGAATTTTTAGTTTCAGTTGAGAAGGTTTGTAAGAGGTTCTTTTTTTTTTTTTTTTTTTTGTGTGCCCATATTAAGTCTTAAGGGTGCGCTTGGTTGAGTGTATTGAGGGGTAAGTAATAGCAAACATAATGATTAATGATGCTTGGTTGGCTCTAATGCAATGACTCATTAATAAATTAGGGGAATAGTTTCTTTACCCTTTCCCTTTTCTTAGGGACCGCTTGGTTCAAAGTGGGAAAAGGGAAAAGGAAAGGGAAAGGAATGAGTGAGGTGGGTAATCAATCCTTTACCCCCCATTTATTTAATATATAATGGTTCATTACCCATTACGGGGTAATCAATCCCTTTGCACTCCCTAACCAAGCACTAAATAATGAGTGAGGTGGGCCCTTTTGAATACCTTACCCATTCCCCACTCCCCTTAACCCCCCAACCAAGCACGTTAGTATTCACTTTGTCTTTGCCTTTCCCATTACCTAATTTGAACCAAGCGCACCCTTAATAAACTCATAACTCGCGAAAATAAGCCCAACATAATAAGCTAATAAGCCCGAAAATAAGCTGAAACAAGCACCCCATTTTGGGCTACCTAAGCATTAGGGCTTAATGAAAATGTTAGGGTGTGTTTAGTTGTAGAAGATTACTTTAACTTTTTCTTTTGATTTCTTAGAAAATGTAAGGGTTTTTTATCCCTACGGAAGAGTGCAATAAATTTAGAAAACGCATTTAAATGACATTTTTTTATAAAAATACAAGGGGATGTACAATAATAGAAGGAAACATATAGGAAAGAGTAAAGAGCTCTTTTCATAATTTTAATTAAATTTTAAAAAATGAGATTTTCATTGTTAAAAATTTCTCAAAAATTTGTGACTAAACGGGTTTTCAATTTTTTCCGGTTTCTAATGAAAAATTTCTGGGAAAAATGAAGTATTTTTCACTAACTAAACACACCTTTAGTTTCTAAGGGGGTGTAGTTTAACCGATTTTCGGGTCTATGAGCTTATATTCTGTAAAGAGAAGTTAAAGGACTAAAGTGCAAAAGTGTAGATAGTTCAGGGTACTACAATGTAAATAGTTGAAGAGTTTGTTAGAGGTAGTTTTTCCTGTATATATTAATCTGTATCCTCTCATTTCATTTCAATAAATAAGAACACAATTGCTTTTCTCTCAAATCTTTTGTTCACCATATTTTACTCCACATGGTATCGTAGCTTATGGTGACTCGATAACCTATTTTCACCATTAAAACGTTAAAACTGTCGTTACACCACCGCCACCTTCATTTACGAATGTGTCTGTGGTGTGTGAGTTCTTGTTAAAATTGATTGTGTTCTCGATCAATCAATTGTGTTTGTTTCATCTACAAGATCTTCAATCGTGTTAATTGAGATCTTGATTGTCATTGTGAAAATTAGGTCAAGATTTGGGGAAAATTAGTTTAATCAATTTCCACCCTTGTAGTGATGGATCCGAGTAATCCTCTTTACATTCATCCTTCTCGATGGTCTAGGCTCTTTGCCTATTCAAGAAAAGTTGATCGATCGCAAAACTATCGCTCTTGGAGGCGCCCCTTGAAATTGGATTGTCTACCAAAAGGAAGTTAGGGTTTGTGAAAGGCACTGCTCCTAGACCTCCTTTCTTTGCTCCACCTACTACCGCTCAAAATGTTGTTAATCTTGAACTATGGAAACATGTAATAATTTGGTTATCGCTGGATCATGAGTTCGGTCGGATTCTATTGCAAAGTCCATTATGTTTATTGGTACCGCAAGTGGAATATGGATTCAATTGGAAACAAGGTTTTCTCTAGTAATGGTTCAAGAAAGTACAAACCGAGTAAAGAGTTGTTAGGAATTAGAAATTCCGGTATTAAAGAGTCGGTCACCCCAAGTATATGTAATCGCTAAAAGCTCGTAGTCGTAGTTCATTTAAGTTTAGTAGTATTTAGTTAAGTAACACCGTGGAGGACTGACGGGTCTTTACCACCTGATGCCCGATCCACGCCCAAAGTGTGGCGATTTATGTAAGACTATAAATACTCTACCTCCCAAGGTAGAGTCGGAGCTCATAATAATATCTTCACTTTCTCTCACTAAGTTCCCTAAACCTCTAACTTTCTCTAGAATTCCATCTATATGCTACTTTGTGTTATGGTTTGATGTGTAAGTAAAAGTTATATCTTACAATTGGTATCAAGAGCCATGGTTAGATCATATCTTGCACATCTTTGGATTTATAGTGGTTTTTAGGTGGTTTTGAGTTTGAAAAGTTTAGTGGTTTTTGCATCATTTGGTTGATTTCTTGTGTTAAAGCTTGAATTTTGTTGGTACTTTTGTGTTTAGAATCATCAAAAGTGGTTAGGTTTTCATTTGGTAAGTTTGAATCATCTTGGTTGGGTTGTTTTGGATTGAAAAGTGAAGGTTATTTGGTATTTCAAGCCAGCGACTTAGCTCTCGGACTTTTTCTTGGTAGCGACTTACTCACGCTTTGTAGCGAGTTACGTGTTAAATCTAGCGAGTTAGACGAAGCGAGTTAAAGTACAAGTAGTGGAATCTCCACTACGGGTAGCGACTGTGGTAGCGACTTGGTCAAGAGCGAGTTGCTCTTTAGCGACTGTGTTTTAGCGACTGAGTAGCAATCACGCCAAAATTTGGTTAGCGACTTGGTCCGTAGCGAGTTACTATTTAGCGACTTGCTTTTTCGCTAGCGACTGGGATTCTAGCGACTTGGCTATCTAGCGAATTAATTGGTAGCGACTTAGTGGATTTGTTTCAGCGACTTAGAGCTTTATCATCTAGCCACTTGAGTGATTGTTTACGCTTTCTCTTGATTTAGTAAAACCCGTGAAAGAATCTATTTCCCGCTTAATCATAGAGTTATAAAATCCGTATAATCTGTTAACATGTCTACCAACGCTCCCACTGCTCCCACCGCCATCTCCACCTGTTGCGAGGATGTTCAAGCAGGTGGCTCGGATACTCGCCCACCCATGCTTGACAGAATCGACTACGATTCTTGGGCTCAACGAATCGATTGTATTGCCTTGGAAAGGAAAACGGTGTCAACATTCTCAAATCCATTGATGAAGGACCATATCGGGTTGAGACGACTAGAGACATACTTGATAATCGATGAAGATGGTACTCTGCTTACGGAACGGATGGACCTAAGATGTATGATGAGCTTGATGATAAGGAGAAAAAGAGATTCGATGCGTATATCGTGGCTTCAAACATTGTCCTTCAAGGTCTTCCTAAAGACATCTACAAGTCGATCAATCATAACACCGATGCAAAGGCATTTGGGATAATGTTAAGATGCTTCTCTCGTGTTCGAACTAACCATGGAAGACAGAGAATCACAACCTATGATTTAATTTGAGCACTTCAAGATGAAACCAGATGAGAATGTCTATGAGTACTATGTGAGATTTCATAAGTTAGTTAATGACATGAGGAACATCGAATGACTATGCCTAACATTCAGTTGAACTCAAAATTTGTGAACAACATGAATCCCGAATGGCACAAGTTTGTTACAGCTGTGAAGCTTACTAAAGGATCAAGAACACAAACTATGAGCAACTCTATGCCTTCCTCCTTCGTAATGAGACATGCTATGTTTGAAAATTGATTCTCAATCGCCAAAACTAACCCTGAGAGACAAGCTGCCTAATGATTCAACCGCCTTCTACTCAAACATCGGAATCAAAACCAAAGCTTCACAAGTCATACCTGGGTAATGGTAATCACAAACTCATTCCCGATCCTATGTACAAACAAGTCGATGCCGATGCTCACATGGGTAGCTTCATTAATCAACTTGCTCTTCTCATTAGTCAAAACATGAATACTCTCCACAAACCAACAACAACCTCGAATCGATCTAACCCACACAATCAAGCCACCGTTAAAGATGGAAGGATCGTGTACAACCATTCAGGAAAGACAAGATGAATGTGGACGAGGTGGAGCGGGAGAGGTTATGTTGGAAACCGAATCGAGGAAGAAATGGTAACCCAGTCAAGCTAAGCCGCCAAGTGCTTTAACCGTGGTGGTGAAGGACACATTGCAAGGAATCGCACATCTCCAAAGCGCCCACATGCATCGTCAATACTTTAGAGATAAGATGTTCTTGGCTCAAGCTCGTGACAATGGTGCTACTCAATGAAGAAGAACTCGCATTTCTTCTTGAGGGCAATGCCAAGACCTATGATGCGATGTAGACGAGCAATTTATCTGTGAGATAGGTCACAATCATCAAAATGCCTTTCAAGTCGGTGATCGCGATGCTTACGACTGATGTGGATGATGGACCCACCGCACACACAATCTTTATGGCTAGCATTTCTCCCATGGTGTCTCCCAAGGTCTCTTCTTCACCACAAGTGGCACATCCAAGGACAAACTCATCTCGAGGTATTAAAACTATACGATGATGTCGATGTGCAACAGATGCATGACAAAGTACAAACAATCAAACTATTGAATCAAATATTGAAAATGTGGGTAATATCAATATTGTCCCATACGATCAATATGTGAAACAAAGTGAAAGTGAAGTTGTACCAAGTGATGCATCTTCTGCATCAACAATGACTATGTCTTTGATGAATACACCGCATGTGCTCCGATGATTCCATAATTTCAACTAAATGCCTATAAGGAACGTGTTGCTATTTATGAACAACGGCAAAATTTGAGTTGACCACTCGTGAGCGTGAAATGGATGTCCAAGTGAGTACAAGAATTAGAAAAGTAAGTTTAGAAGAAGTATTGAAACAAGAATTAAATTCCTTGCAAGAAAAACTTTCTAAAACAAATAAGCAAAACAAGAACTTCAAGAAATGTGAAAATGCTTAAGCAAGAATTTAATGCAAAGGAATCAAAACTCTTGAGAGATTTTTCTAATCTGAAAACTTTGAAAACAAACTTGAAAACAAGTTGTATTTACAAGGAAACACCATTCAGATCGCCACATGATCACTAAGCATAGAGTTCTAAGCGATACATAGCGTTCCCTTGTAGAGGAACCAAATCCGAGGTAATTAAAAGGCTAGAAATGCTCATAAGGTAATTTATGATGGTAATGAAGTCCTTAAACCTAGGCGGAAACCTAGTTGCGCTGAGTGACCGAGGAAGATAAGATATTAAATGAAATCACTAGGAAAAGATGAATAAGAAGCAAAATGATCCCAAATGCAAAGAGAAAACATAATCTTCTCTCCTCATGATTACAAGAAGGAAAACTGGATTTCTTGAACAAGTTTAAGCCTCGAGACTTTGTTGACTCCAAACAAGTCTTCCGAAAATGGATTTAGATAAGGAAAGCCGAAAATATTGTAGAAACAAACCCTCCCTTCGAAAATGCCTAGAGCAACCTGTATCCTCCTAATACACCTATGCATCTTGTACCTAGAACAATTGCCACTAAAAGCAAGACATTAATTAGCCAATACGTTATATTCCAACTATTTGTTGATTTTGAGAAAACTTGCAAGAAAATGATCACTCCCATCGTATAATCAAGGTGAAAGAGGTTTTGAACAAATGAAAGAATGTTATTTAACTCGAGGTCATGCCTTTCTTTAAACTTCTAAAAGATCACTTTGAGAGTCTTAAAAGGGTAGAAGGCGATATTAAGGGTATGGAAAAGGAATTTGATGCAATGGTTCTTTGGTTAGTGATTATGAGCGCACTAAAATATAATGAGATTGAGAGAAAGAACCCGCATACATTAAATGAGAATCTTATTACCGAATGTGTTGCTCAAGATGTGTTTTTCATCGCTTCAAATTGCTCTATTAATGCTTCCAAATTTCATGAATTATCTCCGGCAATCGAAAGTCTCCCATGATCGTGTCATTGAGCTTGAAAAACTAATTCTAAACTAAACGAGAAAATTGAACTCGATGATCACGACACGCTGGTTAAACATTTTCTAAACTAGAAGTTGAGTATTTTAATTTACAACTAAAATATCAACATCTCAAAGAAAATGTCAAAACTTCAAATATCAAGACATCTTCGATGCTCCGAGTTTGATGCGCTTTTCAATTAACAAACGGATGAATGTATTCAAGCTCAACAGCAACACGATCGAAAAGTTGAAAGCCCAAATTTCTCAATTAAAGGGCCAAACGAACAATATGACAGCTCCCAAATGCCTCCTCCTTTAGATTCTCGATTTCTCAAACGTTTCATCTTCAAAACTTAGTAAATGCTTTACAAAAGGAAAATGAAAGTTTTCTAGAAGAAAATGTAAAGGTTAAACGTCATTTCAATGAGTTATTTGAATCAATTAAAGTCACTCGGAACAAAAATAACGATCAAATAGCGTCTTTGCAAAAGGAAATTGAGAATCTGAAGAGTCAGGTAAAAGGGAAAATGCCAATGACCAATGGGGAGAATATTGCATCTAAGGTTCCCTCTTATAATAAATATGCTTTGTCTGTAACATATGTCCCTCCTCATCTAAGGAACAACAAGCTTGCCATTCAAACATATTTCTCATCCCTTAAGGATTGCTTAGAATGCCTGCGTGAGATTGTTGAAGAGGATAAGCTAGAGAAATCTCATGATAATGCAATTGGACATGCATGCTTATATGCCAAACGATCTCAAGAAATCTTAGAATGTTTGATCACAATATGCCCAAAGACATTAGGTGAGAGAGTTAACCCTTTGATTCCATGCTCAATGCCTAAGGCCAATAATGATATGCAATCGATTCCCAATGTTTTGAATGTGAGAGTAGTGTACCATTGAGTAGTTCAGATTCTAGATCTATCAATGCTAGGAAAGTGAACTCAAATGTGCCTTCTAGGAGTACTAATCCCAAGACTCTAGCGCAAGAATGTGAACCTTAGTGCACTGCATGTAGTTCGATCCCAAAGACATCTAAACAGTGATGCAAAGAGTAGTAAAACAAACTAATGTTCCCATTCCCCTACAGAGTAATCAATGACACTAAAGGGAGCAAATCAAAGTCTCAAGACAATACAAGGAATGATAGGACCTCTCAAGCTAAGAATGCGACCGGAAGAGTAGAAGAACAATCTAGGAACCTTAAGTTTGAATCGAATAAACGAATCGTGTTGATTCTAGTATTAGCTATAGGCGATCTTGAATTAATTCAATTCGATACTATTTGCAAACCTTGTACCGATGTTTGCTTGAATTTCGCTTCTAATCTTGGATGTGATGTTAATGTTACGCTAATGATGTTAATTGCCCGCTTAATCCTGTAATGCTAAAATTCATGCTAAAATGGCTAAAAGGCAAAAGCGAAAAAGAGGTAGAAAACAATGGAAACCCACAGAAGAACATTCAAAGAAAATAGGATTTTATTGGATACCATTGGTCATAAGACTAACGGATAATGCCCACTAGAAAATGGATGCCTCTGGGTAGAACTATTCCCTTAAGAAGTGGTCACATCAGAAATAGGGCTAATAGACACTAGTATTGCATCTATTCACAATGATTCCATTATCTCACCGTCTGATATGAATGCCTCTATTTCGATGCGGGTGGTCCAACTGCTACTAACCAAATGGAACCCATTCGCATGGGGATCCCAATTATCCAGCTTATCCATTCTTGTCTCGTGTTCAACCGCAGATCGCTCAAATCGCTCGTGGTACCGGACTCAGCCGTCCAAGCATATGACCGGAGACCGTCACGGCTCATGAACTTCGTGAGCAAATTCATCGGGATCGTTAGATTTGGTAATGATCATTTTGGTGCAATTATGGGTTATGGAGATTATGTTGTTGGTGATAGTGTCATCTCCAGTGTATTATGTGGAAGGTTTAGGTCATAATGCTTCTCGTGGGTCAATTCGTGATTCTCGATCTAGAAGTAGCCTTTAAAACACACATGCTTTGTTAGAGATCTTAACGATAAGGAACTGTTGAAAGGAACTCGTGGCTCCAACCTTTACACCATCTCTATCGATGACATGATGAGAGCTTCACCAACCGCTTGTTATCAAAGGCTTCAAAACAAAGTCATGGCTATGGCATCGCCGTTCAATCACTTGAACTTGGCACCATCAACGATCTTTCCGAAAGGACTTAGTTGTAGGCTTACCTAGACTAAAGTATGAAAAGGATCATCTTTGTTCAAAGATGTCAATTGGGAAAAAGCAAGAAGTATGCCCATAAACCTAAACCTACTAACTCTGTCACGAAGTTCTTCATATGATTCATATGGATTTATGTGGACCAATGAGGGTGCGTAATATCTTTGGGAAGAAATATGTGTTAGTTGTGGTTGATGATTATTCTAGATTCACACGGGTCAAGTTCTTAAGGACAAAGGATGAAACTCTAATATCATCATCAAACTCATCAAACAAATTGCAGTGTTAGACTAAACAAAACCGCGTAATTATCGTAATGCATAATGGAACCGAGTTTGTCAACAAACAACTTTGTGAATTCTATGAAAGCGTTGGAATCGACCATCAAAGGAGTGTTCCACGAACCCCCAACGAGCGGTGTAGTTGAAAGAAGAAATCGTACTCTTGTTGAAGTCGCTAGAACAATGCCGATCTACTCAAAGGTTCCAATGTTTCTCTACAATCAAGCAATTGCCACTTGCATGCTACACACAAAATCGCTCCCTCGATTCACACCATTCATGGAAAACTCCATATGAACTTGTCCACAATGAAAACCTAATCTATCTTTCCTCCGTGTGTTTGGTGCCTTGTGCTATCCAACTAATGAGGGTCAAGACTTGGGCAAACTTAGGGCTAAAGTCGACATTGGAGTATTTGTAGGATATGCACCAAACAAAAGGGATACCGAATCTACAACAAAAGAACCCGAAACATCATGGAAACAATCCACGTTACGTTTGATGAGCCGACCGGTCAAATGGCTCGGACACTCCAACTCAGACCCGCACTTCAAAACAAATTCTATTGGTTCATCCTTGTTCCAAACTCCTCTCAAGAAACTCCATATGTACCTCCATCCAAGATGATGTAAAGAAATTGTTTGATCCCATGTTTGATGAACTGTGTGAGTCTACTACTAATGAGGTGCCGATTCCTACAATGAGGATGCTCATATTCCGGTGAATGAAGTCAATTCATCGCCTCAATATCCGTAAGTCGAAGCACCGCCACCGATCCTTCGCCTCTTCAACAAATCATCATTCTTCAAATGTACATCATGGAAATGTTTCGCATCAATGATGAAGTTAATCCCTTTGCGACTCACGAAGATGATCCATTTGAAAACATATTTGCTACTCCCGAATCATCATCGTAACCATCTTCTTCGTGAGACATCGACTCGCCTACCCCGCCTCAACAAATGCCACATGAACACCTCGGAAAATGGACTCACGATCATCCATTAGACAACATCATTGGAAATCCTCTCGTCCTCAGATCAACCCGGAAGCAACTCGCAACCGATGCCTTATGGTGTTTCTTCAACTCCATACTTTCTAAGATCGAACCAAAAGATGTTAAACCGCCATGAATGAAGACAATGGTTCAATGCCATGCAAGATGAAATTCATGAGTTTGATCGACTTGATGTATGGGAGTTAGTACCGCCCAGATCGTATATGATTATAGCTCTCAAATGGATCTTCAAAGTAAACTTGATGAGCATGGTGATGTGTTGAAAAACAAGGCTCGATTGGTTGCTAAAGGATATCGCCAAGAGGAGGTATAGACTTTGAAGAATCATTTGCTCCAGCTTGCTCGAATCGAGGCAATCGTAATCTTTTGGCTAATCGTGCAAGTAAGAACATGGTGGTATATCGATGGATGTAAAGACGGCATTTCGAACGGAGATCTTAAAGAAGTCGCCTCACGTCCACCAACTCAAGGATTTGTGAATCAGAGCATCCTACTCACGCTATCGCTAAGAAGGCTCTTTACGGCTTAAAGCAAGCTCCAGGGCTTGGTATGATACACTCAAAGTTTCTTCTTTCAACCGGATTCAAAGAAAGGAGCATTGATCCTACATTGTTCACCGTGAAGTCGTGCAAACATTTAACTCATGTTCAAATTTATGTTGATGATATTATTTTGCCTCGACCGACCCAATGGAATGTGATCGTTTTTCAAATGAAATGAGTTCAAAGTTTCAAATGTCAATGATGGGACAAATGTCATTTTCTTGGGATTACAAATTTCACAAAGTCCCGGAGCATCTTCATAAATCAATCTAAATATGCAATGTAGATTTTAAAGAAATTTGGATTTGATTCATGTGACCCCTGCTGACACCCCATGATTGACCGAACCAAACTAGATGAGGACCTCTCGTGGATCATGATTGACCAAACGAAATATCGGCAGTATGATTGGATCCCGATGTATCTCACGCTAGTAGACCGTACATTTTGTTCTATGTGTGCATGTGTTGCTGATACCGTGCTAAGCCTACTAAAAGCACCTTGAAGCAGCTTAACGGGTCTTTCGGTATTCCAAGGTACCATCAATATGGGACTATGGTACCCGAAGGACACCGGTATGTCACTAACGACCTATGCAGAGGCCGATCATGCAGTTGTCAAGATACACGTCAAGTACGCCGTGAGGTGCTCATTGGGTGATAAGCTTGTGAGTGGTCTTCAAAGAAGCAAATGAGTACTTCTATTTCTCTACAGGGTCGAATACATAGCCATGTCATCTTGTTGTGCTCAAATCTTATGGATGAGATCTCAATTATCCGACTATGGCTTTGAATTCAACAAAATCCTCTGCATCTTGGATAATAAAAGTGCTATTGCTCTCTCATGCAACAACGCTCAACACTCAAGAGCAAAGCATATCGACATTCGACATCATTTCATCGGGAACAAGTTGAAAAGGTGTGGTGGAACTATATTTTGTGAGGTCCGAATATCGCTAGCGGACATTTTCACCAAAGCTCTTCCAAGAGAACGCTTTGAGTTTATTCTTCCACGCCTTGGTCCGAAAAGCCTTCAACCGAAACTCTCAAACGCCTTCTTGGAGGAAGACGAGGAGTAAAGGTCTATCTTCATCTATCTCTTGTAAATATTTTTTCTAAAAACAAAATACAAAATTATAAAACCCTCAAAATCAAATAGAAAATATAAAACTTTCAAAATCCATAAAATTTGAAAACTCGAAAAATCTTCAAAAATATTGTCATTTTGTCATGTTTTTTTCTCGATTCGATAATATCTACGGTCTTTGTGCTGTCATTCAAAGAATGACACGGGTCTTTAGATATTGTTCGAATTTTAAAAAAAAAAAAATAATAAAAAAAATAAAAAATAAAAAATAAATAAAAAAAAAATTTTTGAGAGAAAGAGAAATGATGGTTTATTGTCATCTTCAGGCAATAACCCGGTTTTTAAAGAAAGAACAGAGCCATGTTTTACCATGTTTTCAAATCCTATGCTCGATTCTATAAACTCCTATCTCACGAAAACTAAATGCTTTAAAATTAACTCAATCTCTATTTTTGATAATCATCGTGACTTATTTGTCAAAATCTTATCTCTCAATCAACAACCCACGCTATTGATTGAGGGGAGAATGATTTCAATTAAATTAAAAGTTATTTGGCATTAAAATTGTTTTCAAAAGATATACATGCATGTTTTATAAATGGAGTTTAAAGTCTTAAAATCGATCCTTATCGCTCAAACGCTTTCACAATCAAGTCACAATTCTCCTTAAAGCTTTCAAATCAATTTAATCTATACGAGATCACAAATTTCAAATGATTTGATAATTGTGATCTGGGAGAATGTGTGATTTAAATTGGTTTAAACCGATAATTAGGTAAATGGTTATAAAAGGATGTACATGCTATCCCGCCCACATGTGACAAACGATTTCAATTTTTCAATGCACATGTTGAGGGGAGCATCTATCTTAAAACCTTTGATTTAAAACGTGATCATTTATCCCAATGTGTGTTTCCCTAGTATGTGCAAACCCTTTTCAACCTCGAGGAACATATTGAGGGGAGCGAATTTATGGAAACCTCATCCTTCCCGAAATGCTATATCTACTTGATCCGCGAGGAAGTGATGTTGATATCTTTAGAAAATGGTAATCAAAAGAAGTTAATTCTTTCTCTTGCCTCCGTGTGCAAAACATTTTCAAATACTTGATGCACATGTTGAGGGGAGTTCTCGTTCTAAAATATCAAAACAATTCGGTACAAAATGCTTTGATTATATATCACAAGTATCCGAATTGATTTTCAAATGGTTTTCAATTTGATCCAATGGCGCACGAACAATACCAAATTGACCGACCAACTTTACTTTATGTACGGTGATATAAGGATGATAAGGTTAGGTATTGGTTCCCATGATCCGCCGAATCCTGAGGGATCTACCCAGGACAATCCACTAGTTAGTGTAGAAGTCCTTAGGTATGATGATAAAAGGAGAAAAATGAGATATGGGAAGAGTGCCGACTAAGACCGAGCTAGTAATCGAATAAACCCAACAAGGTATTAGCTATGAAGTCTTGGTAAGCACTCGAAGGGTTGAAGAATTAAAAAGAATTGAATGAGGAAAGGGTGAAAATAAATAGCCCTCCATTTATTCAACCTTAGGCGTAAACCGGTTCAATTCATATACTACCGATGGTAACATCGGTATTGAAGACAAGACGTCATGGACCCAAGGACGACCGCACTTCAACTTTCCAAACCACTCAAGTTCCTCTTAAAAGGGCTTGTTTCATTCTCACGGGAACCGACATTATCTATCAACTTTCTCTTAGAGATGGTTGATATTGAAGAAGGAGACCCTCCCTAGTCTCCGTTATAGGATCCAAATATGCACAAATTGAGTCTAGAGCCACGAGATCATCAATAAATCTCATTAGGACACTTTCAATGAAGACTCTCGCTTTCACACAATGTGGAAAGAGAGATTATATCTTGAGTCCCACGATTATCCTTGTGGTATTGCCGTAATATCCGAGTGATGTGTTTACATATTCACAATGAAGATGGAAAGCCTCGAGCCAACATCAAACAAGCTCGGTAGGTGGCATGTGAGATCTATTATATAGATCAACCATGTGACAACCGAATGAAACAATGGGCGATTCAATCTCTTGAATCAATCCCGGTTCGTGTTATGGATCGACGGATGCCTTTGAAAACCGGTCGTTGTGCTTAATAAACTCTTTTCTCTAGCACATCGACTGTACTCATTTTTTCAAACCAAAAGGTATTTTTATGATTGATAATTGATTTTCAATAAAACCTTCATTGTATTGCAAAAACAATTTCTATTGAGCAATACACGATTGTTTTTCAAATCTTTTCATCAATCGGTGGACTTAAAATTCACCGTTCACTCACTCGTGTTGTCTTCTTTGAGATGTTCCGCTTTGAGAACAAATAGAACAACGCGAAACCCTCAAGGAGATTCTTTGGAATCCCACCGATCACGTGCGATTTGTATCGATCAACGGGAACCGCGCGGCCGTGTACTCAATTCAACGAAGTGATCAAAGACACTTTCGTGCGATTTGTTGCTAACCTGTTGTATGCAGTACGCCCGACGCTTGTAGTCGATCGAATGAAGCGGTCAATCCATAGCCGCATGCTCACTTAACACATTCATCTCAAAAGAAATCATGATTAGTGCATCAATGGCTCGATATTTTCACTCCATGCTTCGCTACGGCCGCCAATATCATGAATCAACTAAAGCTTCCGCCACTCGATGAGAAGATATCATGATCCGTAATGCGAGCATGTCGGTCCCAAAGTCACAACTTCACAACATACCAACACCACAAAGGATGTGTCGAGATTGTTGATAGTCGATGATCTCCAAAGATGGTTCAAACTTATCATCACGTGGATCGCTTAAAGACCTCCACTGGCATAACCAAACATGCAATGTGAAGAATCAATGACTACGAGCTTAT